>CAKAOJ020000001.1:11325000-11925000 GCA_916701645.2 Sebastolobus alascanus | reverse complement strand
CAGAAGAGGAGTCGGGCTTGTGTGTGGACGCCTGCTGTCAGGTCCTTCTGTCAGTGTGAAATATTGCTGATCCCGCCACACCTCCAGTGGGGAGGTGCTTGTAATGATTCAGTCCTTGCGGGGGTTCAAAATGTCATCTGTCTCACCTACCTCTGAGTGTACTGTGTCCTCTAAGTGCAGACATCTACAACATATGGGTGGTTATTTAAAGGGATAAAGGTATAGGGATTTATTATTATTTAGGGAGGCATTTTACTGTAAGCTAATGCTATTAGTTTTTTTTTTTTCATAACTGCTGACTGGCACCAGAACTGTAAGTGTGACCACCTACCTGACGATTCAGCTGTGCTAGGCTGACGCCTTCTGCTGGATAAATTCATTCTTAAAGTGCTCATGGATGCGACACCGTTCCCTTATACAAGCAAAAAAATTTTGACTTTGCAACAGCCCTTTTCCCGTCCGAAGACAAATTGACTGCATTCCACGCGTTAATTACCGGTGTCAGGGATCGCGGGCTGCGCTTTGCCTTTCCAACGGGCCGCATTCCAACTCTGTTTTTTTTTTCGCTTCTCACGCTTGACCCCTCGCAGACACCTTGCTGCTCCGCCTCAGCCAATCGATAACTCGCCCTGATGAGTGGAGACTCCTTGTCACCGGCTCCTCAGCCAATGGAAATCAATAAAAAACAATACCCATCTACATCCATGTGCTCAGAGCCCATTTGTTTTTCCTGTTTACCAGTGGCGGGTGCTATTCAATCAAAATGCCTTTAAACAGCGAGGAGAATACGTATGAGGGTAAAGGGGAAAAAGAATATGAAGAAGAAATGTCATTATTTCATCATCTATCGGAAAGAGTTCAACGCACAGACGGCGAAGCGGTGCCATACTGTTGGTCGTGTCTAGAAGGTAATCCGCAAATTGCCAAATCTGATCTGAGATGTGCAAAAACTTCCATCTCGCGAGAGTTTCCCCAACTTGCTTGTCTTTTTGGTCTAAGTGCTTTATAAATACTTTGAGAGTATCAAAACGCTCAAACCACGGAGAAATGCACACAGCCCGTGTTCAGAAACTGTGCCTTTTAATCAAGCCGTCAGGACTTCTGTAACGTTGTGATGTCACAACTATACAGTAACCGGTAGAAGTGCTGCTAAACTCTATGTAGTTGACACCCAGTGAGTCTCCAGTTACGCTGTGAAGACGGCGATGGCACAGATGCGGATGATCGGAAAACGCTGACCAATCAGAGTGGGCTTTTTCAGGAGGAGGTCTTAAAGAGACAGGCGCTAAAACGGAGTGTTTCAGACAGAGGGTAAATGCAGGTATATTCAGACAGACAGTATGAGAAAAATAATGTGTTTTTTAAGCATTAAAGAATGTAAACATGTTCTAGTAGAAACCCTGAATACAAGTATGAACCTGAAAATGAGCATGATATGTCCCCTTTAATTTCGCTTGGTATTAAAACTCCAACATTACAATGTATTCAACTAGTCAAGAAATGCTTTAACCAAAACAGTCATTAAATCAAACTTACTTCTCAGCACTGACCAAAAGAATAACCTCTAAATCCGGTGATATTTAACAGCCTTATGTGCAAAGTGTTGTTTATTTTTTGCAACAAATGTCACAGCCACACATTCTGAACCTCAATATAGTCGGATTTAACATTCATATGCTGGCGCAGAGCAATGTGTATCTCGGTAATATGCTCCCATAGCTTGTTTGTGTCAGTAAATATGCGCACACTTTCAAGGAAGATGGCCTAATCCATACTCAGCTGTTAGCGGCTGATATGTTTGTTGTGTATTAAATATTTGGTGGGTTTCCCTGCCTTCGCTATGATATCCACAGCTCCAATCGATTGGTGGAGATTTAGTACCCCGGAATGCTTCTGTGTTTGAATTACGAAATATGTGCGTGTGTGTGTGCGTTGAAGATTGGCTGGCGCGTTTGTATGTCATCGCACTCCCACACACGGAAACACACAAACAGGTTGTTTCTGGCAATTTTAAAGATGACACACTATGCTCTCTATAATGCGCTGAAGAAAAGAGACAGATGAATGAGCGAGTACTGTACGCACTGTCCTCCTTTCTTTTTCACCATGGACACCGAGGCCTTTCATATGACAAAAAAGCACACTATAACATATTTATTCATGCTATGCGGCAACACAGTAACTCCCAAAAATAAAACATAATCCAATAGATGGCGTTTCATAGCCTAAACTCTTTCCTTTGATTCTTTCAGAGGCTCCCTCACTACGAAATCCAATGAAAATGTGATTTATTCTCGCCTTCCCTTTTCTAATTTATTTCACAAGCGTCATGCCAGACAACATGTCTCAGAGCTCGGTCCGCTTTAAGCAAGGTACAGGGATGGAAATCAAGTTGCATGGAATTAGTCAGTGATGAGTGGGGGATAAATAGTTTTGACACATCAATGAGTACACCTCGCTAGCCCTGAAATGGCCGGGCTGACCCGCAGAAACAAACCAAGCGAGTCATTATCTCCTGAGACCAGAGTCGGCTTTTTTCCTCCCCTTTAGACTGTGTCGGATTCACATCAATTTAATACGCCACCGCCGGCGCTCACATAGCATCCCTGTTTCTTCTGGACAGATTTGAAGACTAATCTCATACTTTGGGCCTAATACAATTAAATGGTATTGAACCGATGCGTTGCTCCATACATCAGTTCCCATCCAGTGAGCGATGGCGCTCGCTGTTCGCCGCGGGCCTGAGGAGAGACATATGAGCTGGGGTGAAAAGGTTATGATTGTGGCCTGGGGTAGGGCCAAGAAATGAATCTTGCCCAAAGACCATTACAGAGCATGTATATATTACATTCATCTGCTGGTTAGCGATCTTATATTTTCTTGTCCGCTCTTGTAATTTGAACGGGACTGATGTGGCAGATTCATCTGCTGAGAGCATATAAAAATGTCTCATAAAGCAACAAATAAACGAGTTGCATGTTGTGAGATCCGATGGCGATGGGTTAAAAGGCAAAGACATAGTATGTTTATGGGCCTTTATAAACTTGAGTTAAGCATTGTCAGTGTTACAGCAGACATAAATAGTGAGGTAGGCGGAAGTGGTGTGCAATGAGTGCCAAAGAAAGGCTTCCTGATTGATAAGCAAGCCACGACGTGAGGTATTGTAGGAAATAAAGCTGATTGTGTGTTGATTTGTCACACCACCAACTGTCTTGTCAAGACAATAGAAGATAAATGTCAACATGAGTAAAGAGAGATGTCTTGCCGCACTGATTTATAACTGATACAAATGAGCTTCACTCATCACGAGAGAGAAAAAGGAGTCTTGTTTTTAAAGGGGACGTATCATTTTCTTAAAGAGACAGGCGCTAAAAATGGAGCGCTTCAGACAGAGCGTGGGTACAGGTATATTCAAACAGACCGTGTGAGAAAAGTAATAATAATAATAATACAGCCCGTATTCAGAAACTGTTCCTTTAAAATTAGCTGTCAGGACTTCTGTAACGTTGTGATGTCACAACTATACAGTAACCAGTAGAAGTGACGCCAAACTCTGTGCACTTGACACCCAGTGAGTCCTCGGCTGCAGATAAGGAAGACCGAAAAACGCTGACCATCAGAGTGGGCTTTTCTCGGGAGGGTGTCTTAAAGAGACAGGCACTAAAACGGAGCGTTTCAGACAGAGGGTGAATACAGGTATATTCAGACAGACCGTATGAGAAAACGAATGTGTTTTTTGAACATTAAATCATGTAAACATGTTCTAGTAGAAACCCAGAATACAAGTATGAACCTGAAAACCAGCATTTTATGTCCCCTTTAAGGTTGTATTGTGCAGGTAGCTCAGATGGTAGATTCTTTGTCCTTCCCACACCCTTAGCTGGAATGATGTGGCCTTGTTTTGAAAGCTCAGCGGCTATTCATAGATGAGCATTCAGACTTGCTTGAAAGATTTAAAATATGACTTGGAGACCTCAAAAGTGGTCTAAGTCTGTTTTCAAGGTCTGGCCACAGGTCCGGCAGGTGATTTTCAGCCGTTGGCAACGCCGTGCTCCGACCCTCCATCATTTTGTGCCCGCTGTCAGCGAGCGGCTGCACACTGTGCCCTGACAAGACAGAGAACATTCATAAAAGTTCCTGCAACGTCTCAGCAACCTTGACAGAATGTGTGTGTGTGTGTGTGTTTTCCCCCCGCAAACTTATCTCCAGAGGCAGGAGTTGAGGGGAGCTCCGCTGTTCACAAGTAGCCTAAGAGCACCTGCCACATTCACGGCGCAAAGACGTCAATAAATCTGGCCGTTAATGTACCGCAGAATCTTTTTCTCTCACTCTCTCCCTTCCCTCCGCCTTCTAATATTAATGAATGTCAGCCGAATGCTGCCACGGGCAAAGATAGAAACATGTTCTTCCCACTATGCTAACATGAACAAGGTTATAGCTTCCTTATTCTGAGTGGAATTGGAAAAGAGTGCACTTGGCTAGCAAGAGGTTTATTGCAGAGCCACGGGTGAGCATTAGCCAAGTGATAGGCAGGAATTAATGACTTTATCCGTTTGGAATGGTTATTATTGAAAGCTGAGCCAATGAACTTTCCCAGCACCAGGCAAGTAATTCTCAGCTAAATGATTAAAAGCTGTAATGAAGAGGAAATAGTCCGCGTAGTGGTTGAATAACAATGAGCGAAACCAGTATAAAAATATGCTCTTCCACTCCTTCCACCCAGTGTGCGCGCATAGAAATGGATTTACGGCACATGGAACCTTGAGGCTATTTTTAGAGGCCGCCTTTGCCTGCAACTCAGCAGTTGTAGCAATGAAAGAAACCCTCTATTCTGTATTCTTCCCCCAAAAGAAATTGTGATAATGAGGCTTCACCAGCGACCATGTGCCCATTAATATTTGATGCATCTGAACACACACACTCGCACCAATGCAGCCTTTTAAAAACACTATATACGACATATTCAAGGAAATTCTCGAAGTTGGCACATATAAGATGTCGCGCATTGTGTCTTCTTAACGTCCCTCATTGCTCGTTTTCCCGCCTCTCTTTAAGAAGGTACGTCGAATCGCGAGGGAGTGTGCGCCTTGATATACTTGGCCTATATCCTGTTGTGATAGTCACATGGCTTCCCTGAGACAGCAGTCATTTGTTACTGTCCTTTTAATCATGCTAATGCAACCTCTCTCTGCTCAAAGAAGCCAGCCAAACTCGCACACACACACACACACACACACACACACGTATCGCACACTCGCATGCGCACAGACATTAAAGGGAGAAAGAGAGAGAAAGGATGGAGTGCCCAAAGTCCCCTAAGGCATATGAATATCTTAAGTGGAGAGTTCTATAACTCTGTATCTTTGCATGCCTGTGGGCACACTTTACACACAGTCGTACACATATTCACACAAATTGACGCACACGAACGCGCGCGCAAAACACGAGGCGAACGGAAAACGGAGATGCTACAGTATTGAATCAAATTAAGTGGTAATTTTGTCGCACCACTGTCTTTTTTTCCCCCCATACTCCCTTTTTTCTCGAGTGCTGCACTTTATTAGTATTCCGCTCCAGACGTTGCTCCTGCTTTCTTCTCCTTCTCTCCCCATAGCCTCCCTCTCTCTCCTCCCGGGAGTTGAGCCCAGTGCATGTTAAGTGATAGGGCTTCGGAGTCTTACCAGCAGGGGTGTGGGTGCCACATAGAGCGCTGTGTAGGAGCCATGTATCGGGGGGGAAGAGAGGAGAGGGGGGCCCTTTTAGTAAATCCACCCACCCGTGTAAAAATGATCAATCTCATGAATTTGCCAATAGGGAGTCGTTGGCCGATCAGCGGAGACAGAGGCAGATAATGAGAGAAATGGGGGGCGGGTGGGGTGGCGGGTGGGGGAGGGAGGAGAGACAGAGAGAGAGTGACTACAGGGAGGAAATATTGAAAGGTATCGAAGGGAAAAAAAAATGGGGAAAGATTGAGCGAGCGTGAGAGAACGGATTAGTGAAGACAAAAGAGCAGGTGAGCCTTGATAGACAGAGTTGCCATGAAAGAAAGAATGTGAACATCAATGTCTGCTCAGATAGGAAAGAGAGGACGGAGGGGAGGGAGGGAGAGAGAAATGGGCCATGCTTTTTTTTCTTTTTCTCTTTCACGCTTTGTGTCCCCCGTCTGAAAGCCAGCAGCCCGTTTTGGCGGCAGTGGAGCAAGGTACATGTTTGGGGTTCTTTTTGTCAAGCGTGAGCAGGTCCTGGTGAGGTAGTGACAAGGGAGGGAGGAGGGGGGGAGGAGGGGGAGGGGGGGCCGAAAAAAGTGCCCGTCCTAAATTCAAGCCCCATGTACAGCCTAAGGGTGATTCCTACACTAGCAGGCAGTGTGGTATGTAAATGTCATAGGACTCAACAGAGCGAGAGGCTGTCTTTCTTGGTTTTGTTTGAGAGGACATGACAGGTCACGGGGGTGCATTTCTCCGTTGTGTTGGTGTCAACATGGGTTTGACTCCGGAAAAACTCTTGAAAAAGTAATACGTGAGAAAGTCACACATGTGGAATCAAATGTAACGGATAGTACTCATTTGTCCGTGTGTGGCCGAAAGTATGCAGACGACGCCCCGATGTTCGTCGAAGATGTCTGGCTTCACAGTTCTCAGGAAAAGAAAAACTCAATGCAGTCCAACAGCAGCTCAGCAACAGTTGACTAAATGCTGCTACGCATGAGCACCTAATACACCTGAGACACTGAGGTAATTGATAAGTCCCACCCACTGCCAGCCAGCCAGAAAGAAAGAAGGAAAGATTTCTACAGAACCCAACCCGAGGCCCTTTAGTTCCAGTAAAGGGAATATTAATGCCATAATATACTGTATAATGATGATCCATGTTTCATCATGACAATGACCTTGTGCACAATGCGAGGTCCAAAATGACATTTTTTTGATGAATTGGACAATCGTCACCATCGCCCAACTCTAGCGGCCGACCTCACAGAGGCATTACAAATGCGTCTCGTATCTGGATATGATTTAGCCTGATGGTATTAATATGTGTTTCAAGTGTCCACATTGAGATCCGATCGCTCTGTCCAGCTCAAACAAGCAAACATCACACCCTCCCCTCGTTTGCGCGATTACTTACTTCCGCCCACCTAGTTGTTGTATGTGGACTGAAAATGCATTCGCATTTACACTTCAATGGGGTCACAATCCATCCTCAATGCGTTTTGGGTGCATTTACACCTGTACTTTCATCTGGTCAAGCCAAAGCACATTTTAATCCAAGGTGTAAAGGGGGTCTAAAGGTCTTTACACAACGGGGGCGTGACGAATAAACGAAAATTCTGTATACTGCGAATATTATATGTCTAGGGCTTTTATTGTGAAAGGTAAGAGCGTAAGGAGTTGATCTGTTATGCGCTGCCTCTGTCAAGGTTGAGAGGAGTAATAAAGTTTGCTGTCTTGGTTCGGACTACGGAGCCTCTGTGTTGTTGTTTCACAAATATAGGCGCAACATACTTGGCATATAGTGTATTTACCTACAGTACAGTTAGAGCAATCACCACCTCTTATTTTGAAAATACTTCTTGCTCTTTGATCAACTTTATCATTCATAGAGGCGAAGCTGTGGTGCCATGACAAATCTTACAGCGGTTTCTTGTATATTCAGTATGGCCGACCAGGCTTGAATGCTCTCACACACACAAAAGCACAAACAGGAACTCCTGCCCATGTCCACTAACAATTCTGTGAATAAAGCTTGACATTACTCAGCTGGAGTCTGAATAAGTGTGCATCGCGTGTGACCTTAAAAGAGGGGAGGTTTTGGAGAATCGCAGCAAAAGGAGAAGAAAGTGAATAATTCTTTAAAGTGTAGCCTGGGGCATATTAGCATGTGCGCTAGCTATGGCGCCGGCGCGTGGCTGTTTTTTTTTTTGTGTGTTGCTGTTTTGTTTTTTTCTTCTCCAGCGCTTTTAGCACACCCCGTTTGTCAGAGGGAGGCATCATCCTTTATCGGCACATTTCATGTTTCCCAGAGGACTCTGTGAAGCGGGTGATATTATTGAGGAGCGCTGAGCCTTATTAAATTCCCAAGCATATTACCAGTCTCTCTCTCTCTCTCTCGCACACACTTGCGCTCTCTCTCTCTGCCGCTCACTGATTATGTTTCTCTCTCTCTCTTAATTTGGTTGCACACTCCACTGTAGCTCAACGAGCCCCCTCCCATTCGTCTCTCAAGAGGAAAGAAAGGAAGTAAATACACGTTATTGCTTTTTCTTTTTTCGAGTGAGGCTCATCAGGTATTAACACGGCATGCAGCAGACCCTCATATGACTCACTCACTGTATGCTACAGTGTAGTCTCAACTGTCCTATTCTTGGTGAATTCTTTTCATCAAAGGACATAGATAATGCTAATCTTTCAACCGGCAAACTGGATAGAAAGCAACTATTCTGTCAGCTTTGCTTGGATTAAGTTGGGAGTCATCAAAAGGATTTTTTTTCTGTTGGAGCTCTGTGCACAGAAAGTGATAAATCCACTACTTTTAGTTTGATTTAATATTACAGCGACTACAACTCTCTTTCTTGAAAGCTTTCTCCACGATAATGGGGGCCAAAATAAGCTGCGGGGTCTGTTTCTGGCGTCCGCATGTGAGAACAGAACATAGGAGTATGTACTGCGAGGGTGATAATGAGGTTGAAGTGACCATGTGTTAAGCGAAACATCTTCATCCCCCCCCGTGCGGAGCCGAAACTTCAGCAGCTTTCCTCACAGACTGCTTGCTGAGGACCGAGGGAAGTGCGTGTGAACGCTGTGCGCCCGGCCGCATTTATCAAACGCGGCTTTTGCCATTTTTTATGGCGCTGACACGGGCTGGCGATGCCTCTGTCTCCCTCGCTGCGAGGGGAAGCCTATTTCCATATGACCTTGCACGCCGCAATTGGCGGAACGAGGTTTTATTTTGCCGGAATGATGTGCTTTTATCTTGGATGTGACAGCGGAATATGAATATGAAAATATGAAAAGAGCAGTTGAGTCAGATCGGGTCGTGATATTCATGAGGATTAGACATAATGTGTTTACTAGTTTGGCTCGCCGACTGTACTGTATATTATGTCAGTGGACTGTACAGTGCTGCGTGTGTGGGCTATTTAAATGTCGCTCATTTTGCAGACATATTGTTGTCTAGGACTGTGACTGGATACCGGAGCAGCTTCAAGGTCCTTTTTTCTGTCATAATTGTAATAATAAGTCAGCCTCACTGGGGTACAATGTATGCTTCTGTGTGGTTTTTTATGTACGTGCAGACAGGGGGGCGAGTAAACAGCGGTGTCGGTGTGCGTCCACGCGTGTGAGTCAGTGCTGAAGGTGTGCATCTGGGGGATAGCACGCATGCTGCAGCGAAGGCCCTCAAGGAATACCACTGTCTATGAACCGTGGACCCTGTCTGCATCCCTCATACATAAGCCATACTGCATTCACTCAGAGAGAAAGGCAGATAGGCTTCACCAGCTTCATCAACGTTACGTGTGAGCGTTGGTAAGACGAGGCTGTCGAGACTGCTTGACGCTATGAAAATTTGATGCGGAAAATGTCCTGTCGGAGCTGCATTTTTAATAGAGGCCAAGCAGATGCAGGGATAACCATCCGAGCCCCCGAGTGCCGCGTCACGCACGGCACCCAAACGACCTTTTGCACCTCCGGGGTCGAACTTAGTCCGTGTCGTGGATCGGCTTCAGGTATTTTCATCATGTGCCGAAAAAAGTTCTATTTGTCTCTTAAAAGCACCGACAGCTCGCAGGACGCATCGCAGAATACACAAACACTCCATCACGGGTCAGACTATCGCTGTCTGATGTATATTCTTTTCTGCTCTCTATTTGCCGGTAGGACAATGAGTCTGGCCTTTTGGGGCCTTTATTCGCCTAATCTGCAGTACGGCCGCGCTCTTCTCCCACCGGTGATTGATATTTGGAGACATCGGTGGGACAAAAACAGTTTGAGTTCTGACGCTCATGAAACACCCATCAGCTCCGTCGTCGATCAATGTGAATAAATATTTCCCACAGCCCAGAAGCATGAGAATAAACGACGGAGGGGAAAGAGAGGCAGACAGCGGAAAGAGGAAAAATCAATTGGTCGAGAGCTTTGCTAAAAAGAGGATGGTGGTGGGGGGTAGAGGGTGTAGAAGGGAGGGGAGGGGAGGGGGGGTGGGCCTGTCAAGCTGGGTGAATAATGAAGCATGTTTTCAGTGCATCAAAGGCAAAGGAGAAAAGGCACGGTGAAGTTATGTTACGAACTCCGTGTCATCTAGTGTCAAATTAATTTGAGTATCATATGAGCCAGAAATAATATACAGAATGATGCGGTGAACACGGGGCTTTTGAACTCTTCAAGTATTAATTCGCCGTCTTCAAATGTCTCTTTAAAGGTGCAATCAGTAGCCTAATACTCACACCAAATATCAGCAGGGGTTCTCAAGCACGGCTGATCAATTCCAGGTTATCGCTGTGTTACAAGCGTTTGCTGCTCGGAATTAAAGCTTTCGAAACAGGCAGGTTTAATCGACTCTGTGTGTGGGCTGGGGGCTGCTCCCCATAGCTAATGTTAGCCACATAAGCTATGCTACGCACATAAGCTAACTGCTAATGTTTGTTGTTGATGCAGCAAGTTGTTGCAAAAGTGGTTGCAAAAAAACAACATGGCGACGGCCAAATATCAAGATGGCGACGGCCAATATGACAAACTCAAGGCTTCAAAAATGGAAGTCCCCAAACCAATGGTTGACTATGTCCATTTCTTATAAACAGTCTATGGTTTAACCAAAAATGTGACGCCCATGTCCTGTCAAACTTTTAAAATTAAACTAAACGGTGAATTCAGTCTGACCATCTACTCCATTTAGCTGAGAACTGACTTGAAGTCTAATACAGTGATGGCATTTACGTCCCATATCCAACCATTTTCAGTCCAGATAAGAGAGGCTGAGTGTCCATATTCCCTTACTGCCCACCTGTCCAAACCTCATCCGACCACGATATGAATCTCTTTCTCCCCGTCTATCTTCCTCCCTCCCTCTCTCTCGTTATTTTGATAGGGGATCCATTTGGTTTAAATTGACTCATTTTGTCAGTGGGAATCGGAGCAGGGAAAGTGAAGAGGGAGAAACGGGCAAGGCTGCCGCTGCCGCTGCTTTGATCCCTCCGACAGGCAGCGTGAAAAGTGCATTTCATAAAGGATGTTCGCCTGTGATGAGCCCGCCAGAGTGACAAATTGGGCCCCTGGTGCTTTAAATAATACACTGTGTATGGCTCCAGCCATGGCGCTGTAGTGCTATATTGCTAAACTGGCCTGTTAAGAAGGGTGTGTGTTGTGGGTTGAAAGAGGGGCATGGTTAGTGACTCAAATCCGGGGCCTGTTTCGTTTCCAATCAACTACCTTTCTTGTTCACCCGTGCCACACGCGAGTGTTAATGTGGAACTTGCTTTCAAGTGTCCACTCGCATTCAAATCTAGATTTGGAGCTTCGAGGATAGGAGGCGACTTTTGAGTGATCACTGAAAGGAGCCTTGTTGTCTCCCTGTGGCGTTTGTTTGCTGGAAACAGAATCGTGCACTGATGAATGTTTAAGATGTGCCACTGTTGCTGACACCCCCTTAGCTGGTGAAGCAAGGCACGGAGAGGAGAGGACGGTGGAAATGTTCTTGCTTCTTCACGCTGCATAATTTGACCCAACATGCAAAACCTCTTAGGGATAGGGAGAGGGCGTGGGCAGTGCACATGCAGCTGGCATGTCCTTGAGTTGACACATGCATGCATATAAAAGGGTGACATAGAAAAAATATGTACATGCATTACTGTGTTCAAAGTACTTTGAATTACTATTCCTTCTTTATAATGCTGTCAACCTCAAAACACCTGATGGAGACTGTACATGTACAGAAACAACGTATCCTCAATGGTTCATACTGTATAACGAAAAGTTATTCCTCATTTTTCGTCCGTATTTCTACAAATGCCTACGATCACGTGAAACATGCTTCAATATCCGCTCCAGTCTTTTCAAAATAACCTTCCATCTTCACAGGAAACAACTTGGTTAGGTTTAGGCAACAAGACTATTAGTTTAGGAAAAGATCGTGGTTTGGGTTAAAATAACACCAGAAGTGACGTAACTTAAATACGGAAGTTAGTTGTCAAAAACGACTTACTTCGATTTAGGAAAAGATCGTGGTTTGGGTTAAAATAACACAGTAAGTGGCGTAACTTAAGTACCAAAGTAACATGACAAAACCTACTTCGATAGGTTTAGGAAAAGATCGTGGTTTGGGTTAAAGTAACACAGGAATTGGCAAAACTTAAGTCCTACCTATGCAGCGTTTGTCGCATTCACAATTACAGGGATTACATATGAATAGATTTCATGGGATATAAGAATTACGGTGCATTACTTTTCATACGTCTAGCTACGAATGATGTATGAGAACAGCCTGACAGAAAAGGTGCTCATAGGTGCTGGAGTAACACTCCCCACCAAATTAATTTCTACCTCCTCCCATTTCCTAAGGATGCATCCCATAATGGAGGAATCATCGGAGGAAATCTGGAGGTGGCGTGACCCACCGTTGAGTCTCAAGTCAAAGATAGAGAGTGAGTAGGGAAAGGTGACAGCGCAGTGGCCCTCTGCAGCAGCAAAACCAATATTCTGCACCGGGAGGGAACAAACTGTGGCCTATCTGCGAGATAGTCTGTAATCCAGGACACCTTGGCGTTATCGGGCTGTATCGCTCTGAGCTTCAGCCTGAGCAAGAGCGGCTAGATAGCGTTTAAGGCACTCGAGAAATCAAAGATCACGATTCTCGCCGAGCTCCCGAGCCCAATATGTGATGACATCTTGGCACCACGCTGTATATCTGGACATGTTTTTGTACATATGACTAATATGCAAATTGATGGTGATCAAGACTCTCGTCAACAGATGTCTGCCGTGTAGTATGAGGCCTTCATGCTGTCACAGCTTCCACTTTTGAACACTCAAACACCGTGGGAGGTTTTTTCACACAGCTAGAGGCCCCCTGGTCAGACTCAAGGATACATTAAAGAGGTGCTGGAGAACCTATTTGCTGACTGGCACATCCTTTTATCAGGGGCTGCACTGTGCAGAGCCATTTGATGCAGTTTGTTTTTAACCTTCCCAGCAGGTGCTCTGGGGGGAAAATTCTTTAAAACCCGTCTGATCGCTTGTTTGGTTACCCTGGTCATAACACTGTAAAGCTGTGTCTAGGAGTGTTGTCACATCCCAATAGCTTTATAATTGAGCTTGTGAGTTAGAAGTCATCATGACAGATGGGAAAGATGACCAAGACTTCAAACAAAAGGCAGCTTTTTTCTTAGGCGTAGGTGCAACAAGTGCACCATCTTGAATCAGCAGTTCAACTACGTTATTATTAAATTGTTAGCATGCGTAGCATCAACCGAAGGCTTTAATGCTACGCTTCCGCAACGACGCCGTGGGTCGGGGCGCTGTAACCGCCATATGAGCACAGTGCAGAGCGGCGGCAATTAGCTAGCCGTGGGGCACACACATTGGGACTCACATGCACTAACATTAGGGTTGGGAATCACCAGAGGCCGCACGATACGATATTATCACGATACTTAAGTTACGATACGATGTTATTGCGATGTTAAACATTTAGCGATATACTGAGTATTGCGATAAGATATATTGCAATTTATTACCTTTTTTCAGCAGCATCTATTTTATCTAATAAGATACAGTTTTCACTCTGTTCATCTCAGAGTTTTCATTCACATATTTTGAGGTCAGAGGTCAAGGTACCCCTTTGAAAATGGCCATGCCAGTTTTCCTCACCAAAATGTTGTGTAACTTTGGAGTGTTATTTCGCATTCTTCCCGACGAGCTAACATGACATGGTTGGTACCAATCGATTCCTTTCTAGTTTCATATGATACCCGTATCTAAACTATAGCTTTAAGACTGAGCCTGCTACAACCTCTTAAAGACAGAATAGCGGCCGAGTGGTCAGATTGTTAAGAGGTTAATAGTTTATATAATAAAACATTGATACTTGACGTCCGTGTGTTGATACAATATTGCCACGAAAAAAAATTGTGATACTATGCTGTATAGATTGTTTCCCCCAACCCTGACTAACATGCATGTGCGGCTAGACAAAGCACAAAGAAACTCGGATTACAACATGCACCGAGGGAGAGTGACTTCATGCTCTGCTCAGGTAGACATTATCCCACGATACAGTATCTTTGCATAGTAAATAGTTGTTCGATGCTATATTTATGCTCTGAATTTCAAATTTAGCACCTTTAATGAAAAGAAATTTGCAAAGTAAACAGTAAGCATTTCTCCAACTAAATCAACAGGACTTGAACTGATCAGTTTCCCTCAGAGCTTTGAGGTACAACACAAGAGTCCATCATGTTTTGTGAACCTGCTGGAACATAGAAAACGAATCCCTCTGGAAAACACAGGGCCCGGGGTAATTTGCCGTTTTTCGGCCCTGGAGTGGACTGTTCCTGTTCATGAGCCTCCGCGCCGAAAAACCGAGAGCCCGTCCCTTGAGGTCAGCATAATTACCCCCACCACATTTCCACCACTAGCTTTCCATTAAGGTCGTGACTCACCGTGTCCCAGCTCGCGCTGACCCAGAATGTGCTAGCAGCCGAGAGCTAATTGCTACACTCAGCATGACAAGCATGGTAGATAGTGGGTGTTATTAGGCTGACTCACACGCTAACTAGCTAGCCCGCCGCTGCTAACTACTCATCACAAGTGGAGCCTTTGTTTTAGACATCAGGCGCTGAGGGAGCACATTTTGTATTGGGAGACTTTTATTTTGGTATATTTTCCTTTATTGCAAGAGTTGGTTTTGTGCTTTTTTTATTTTGAAATGAAAGTTATGCAATGCATGAATACAACGTTATTTGGGATATGTAGGTCATGCTAAATTTAAGGCACATAATGAAATTCTGATGCAAATTAGCTGCTAGTGTTATGAGTGTCTTTGCCAAGTGGTAAAATACTTCTTTTTGAAGCTTCATATTTCATATGCTGCTTAGGGCTCAACATGAAGTATGTTCTGTGCAGTCACCATTCGTTTTAACCGCAAAAGATAAAAATTCCACTAAAGCCCAAGTTGCTATCATATTTTTTAAACTACCCCCGGTCATCTTCGAAACTCTGCCCCTCAGACAATTCTTACCTCTCTCCTATTGAGTTATAGCGTGATTTAGATGTTTTCTCTTATTAGTACGATCGGTAAAAAAGCACAAATCAAAGGCTTTTTTTTCCCTCTTTTTTTTTATTTTAGGGTGGGATTTAATCGAAATTGTATTTTGACAAATAACATTTTAATGGTGTAAAACAGGCTATTGTGTGAGTGTGCCTGCGAGTGTGCGATAAGAGTAACAGTGGAGGAGAAGCAATGACACTTCTTTTTCTAAAGACTGGAGAGAGAGAAGGGGGGTGGGGATGGTGTGTATGTGTGTGAGAGAGAAAGAATTTAAAGGAATAATAAACAATAAAAAAACACATTTTTTAAACTGATTTAACCCCTCGCTCACACACTCACAGTAGCTCAGTAAGCCCTACCATTTTCTACACACCCACCACCCTTTCATCCCCTATGCTGTGTTTGTCTTATCAAAATAATACTATGTGCTTGTCTTATTGTCTGTGCCTGGGAATGCCTAGCATCGACACACACACACACACACGCTTCACACAAACACACACACGCACACACACACACACACACACACACACACACACACACACACACGCTGCATGGTTAATGTAAGGTTTGCTACAACCGCACAGTGTCTGTGTGGTGTGAAAAAAATGAGCTGAGAATGCCACATTGTTTTATCGGTTGCTAGCAGTGTTGCATGTGTGCACCATAGCAGAGCGGCTAATGCTAATCCTCGCGGGTCTTCCAGAGTATTCTGTAGAAGCTCGGAGTGCCATGCTGAAGACAACTGCGCATGGAAAGTGCTTTATTTTATGCTGTAATTGGGTGGTTTTTAAGCTTAAATGAATTACATATACAGTACAGAGATGTGAGTTGTAGCTTGTAAAGGTGATTATGTATCAAGGATAATATGAAAGCCTGATGAGAAAATCCCTTTGATTTAAAGAGGACCTATTATGCTTTGGAGCTTTTTCCCTTTTCCTTTAGTGTGTTATATACTGTATATACAGTATATATATTTTTTTGTGCATGTAAAATATCTGCAAAGTTACAAAGCCAAAAGTCCACGCCAAAGGGAACTGAACTGAACTGTCTGAAACGCCTTGCTTGAAGTCCTGTCTTTTTTCCGTAACTTAGTGATGTCACCAAGTAACGTGTTTGCATAATACCTGCCTAGCGGCTACTTAGGCACGCGCTCAAACGAAACAAGTTAGCGGAGCTGGAGGGGAGTCCGAAGAGTCTGGTTCGGTCAACCAATCACAACAGAGTGGGCCAGCTGACCAATCAGATCAGACTGGGCTTTTTTGGGGGCGGGGCTCAAACAGAGCGTTTCAGACAGAGGGTGAAAAGAGGTGCTGCAGCACAGCCGATATGTGAAAAATAAAGTGTTTTTTGAACATGTTCTAGTTGAAACCCAAAATACAAATATGTACCTGAAAATGAGCATAATAGGTCCTCTTTAAGATGTGTGTGGCTTTCTGAGCATATTTTGGAGGTATTTTTGAGTGGCTCAAGTAGTGGTTTGTGTGTGTGGCAGGAAGCCAGCGCCATCACTCTCATTAGCAGAGTGGATGAGTCTCTCCGCTTCTCTCCTCTCCACATCATCCTGTTGTTGCTCCACTTATAGATGAGGTTACAGGGGTCAGGAGTGATCTAAGGACGCGGCCTGTGGTGTCTGCATTTATGCACCCGAGACGGAAAAAATATGCTTCCGGTGAATGCGGCAGCCACCTGCTGTACGCCTCGCTCGTGCACGTTAGCGTGCATATGCATGCAAGATGAATGAGGGAGCATGACACGTGGGGACGCTTTTATTTATGGGCTCTTTCGGCTTTGAGTGCCGACTGTTCAAATGGGCAGAGAGAGGTTGAGGCCTGGAGAGAGAGGATGGGTGCAGAGGGGAAGGGAGAGTGCACGCCGCATTTGATAATTGGCTGAGAGATCGTCACCAGAATGAAATTATGCTAGTTAATCTCTCCTCAATTAATTACCTCGGGAGCAGGCCGCAGTACATTCATTATGCCGGGAAGAGTATTGACCCTGCTGGAAGGAGAAAAGCGGCCATATCATACCCACAATGCCTACCTGCAGTGCTATCGTTATGCTATAGGGAATAGGCAGCAGCTAAAAGAGGGAGAATGAAAAGGAGGTGATGTCATCATCTACCTGCATATAGCCTAGAAAAGTTCTCCTGAAAGTACTGGATGGTGGATTTGTTATGCTGAGTCTTTGCTCCACGCAGAGGTTGGGCATCTGGAACAGCGAGGCAAAAGGAGGTGACAGCTCATTACAAAACTCGATCAGGGCTCTGTATCTTTCCCCTCACTCACTCTCCCTCTCCTTTCTGTTTTTCTTCGCGCCCCGTCCTGCACCTCTCGAGGCATGGCGGCGGCGGCGGCGGGGGGTTCCAGATTATTCCCTTAGTTGCCCTTGCCAGGCAGTAAATACTTCAAGAAGCTCAGAAGGCAGAGAATAGATCACCTGCCGCCGCTTTCAACAGCATTCCTCCAGCTGACCTATAAGCAGCACCGCTAACACACACGAAAAAGGTTGCATGGAAAGGAATGTAGTGTTATGTGCAGGGCCGGCTTAAGGCATAGGCCATATAGGCGGTCGCCTATAGGGCGCCACCTGCGGGTGGGCTGGTTGCCTTCTAAAGTAATAATAATAGTAATAAAATATATATTTTTTGATATGCGAGTGGGCACCCTTCCTCATTTTCTACAATAAGGTAACAAATGAACAAATAAATAAATAGAAAGAAATAATAATAAAATAAGAAAAAACAGACCGCACTTATTTGTTAATAAAAGTGTTAATTGTGATGAAACTGACTAAATACTTTTAAGCCAACAATATCAGGGGCCAATTGTTTATTTATATTACAGTAAAAACAGTTATTTCTTATATTAATTTTTCACTTCAAACTATTGTGATGTTTGATGTGTGTTAAGGTTTCCGGGGCTAGTGTTATGGTTCTGGGGGGTTGAACCCCCTGGTGGCTCCAAATCTGAATTTCCCCTATAGGGCACCAAAAATGCTAGAGCCAGCCCTGGTTATATGTATGAAAACATTATTCTTAGGGATAGAAAAGTAATTAAAAGAGGCAAAAGATGTGTTACTTGCTGCTCCTTCGATCAAATTGGCCTCCCGAGAACTCAACCGAACTAACAGGGGTCACATGTCTGAGGTTTTGGATTTAACTCGCCGTGCCGCTGAAAAAATCCCCACCGCCGACAATCAATTAATGTCGTCGCTAGCGGTGCGCGCCATGACTTGCGTTTTCAAAAAGGTCACAGCTCCCCAGGACTCCCCTTTTGTCCTCATTTTCCCCTGCACCACTGGGTCGCCACATTTTTCTCTCTTCTCATCCCCTCCCTTAATTGTCTGGCAAACATCTCAGCGAGAGAAAGACAAATATCAGCTTTTTTTCCCCCGTGGATATTGTTCTGTCTGAACTCGCCGTCACGGCGTTAATAATTTAGCACCTGTTCTTTTTCCTCCTACATTTCTTCCCTCACCTTATTTTCTCCTCTTAAGGTCCTTCCCTTTTCCGTTCCCCCGCAGCCACCTTTAGCTAGAGTGTCTGTCTGCCTGTCTGTCTTTGATGCCGAGGACCTCTCGGCTGCGAGGCGATGCCACGGGGGCCCCCGCGAAGCAAAGGCAGCCAAACACACTCTTACACCATAATTAGTCGGCAAGTTTCACCTAATTAAATGGGACCCTATTAGAGGCGAGAACGAGTAGAAAGGGAGACTGCGGAGCAAATACGGAGAGCTCTCTTTTGGTGTTGTTTTTGAGTTTCATTCCTATTTCTGTCTTCTTTTTTGCTGTCTCCTCGTATCACTTTTCATTTGTCTCCTTTCTTTCTCCTCTTCCATTGTGTCTGTTTCCAACAGCTGGTTTTTCAGGATAAATATTTCATTTTCCCCTTCTTCAGCCCCGCACGCGGTAATCCGCATGACACCCGGCAATGTACGCTGTCATCTTCGCGCTGATTGCTCCGCCGCGTGAAATAGATCTGTCCGTACAGGCGGGCCTTTGATGAGGGGCGCGAGGCGGCAATCTTGAGCCCGTTCTTTGCCTTTTTCCTCGTTTTGATCGAGAAGATGTGGCTTCAAATTGGAACCATGTGGACGTGTGTAAATGACATTTGGAGGTTAAAGTATTTTAAGTTTTCTTAATGCGGGGAATGTTATGGAGGTATATTAGATTGAGTTAATGGGGAGGTGAGTGGCGCTTGGCGTCAACCTGCACACAGGACTTCATTGTTAGAGTTAATTTGAAACCTTAAAACGGGCTAAATCGAGGTCTTCGGATTGATGAGTTAATGTGAGCGAGCAGGATTTATTTACGGCATCCTCTGTTATGAAAGTTCCCTTTATCATCACTCTGCTCCTCTTCTGTCCTCTCCCTCCTGTCTTCGCTAATGTCCTCAATTTCTTCCTCCTGTCTCCCCGACTCTCCTCTCCTCTCCACTGCTCTCTTTGGCAGTGTGTTTGGCCTGTGACGGCCCAGAGGCAGCCATGCTGTCTTCTCCACTCAATCTGCCGTTTCCCTTCTCCCAGGCCCTGACCCTGCTATACTCAGCACCCACACACACACACTCTCTCCTTCATTCTCCCTCTTTACATCATCCCCCCGTCTCCTCCTCCCTCGCCGCTCTGACCCCTATCTGCCGTCCAGCCGGCTGCAGTGTCCGTCAAAGACACGGCGTGGACACAAAAACGCACGCAGGCACATCACCTCTGCTTTTGTCTCCTCTTCCCTCAGTCTCTTTTTTTTTTTTTTTTCCTCCATCCCTTCCTCCCAAATGCCTCAGCTGTTTGGGTTGAATCTGCCGGCCGGAAAAAGAGAGGGCGAAAGGTCGCGGAGCTTCAGTCTGTGTAGCGCGCGGTTCAAATATAGAGAGAGGGGAAGGAGAAGTGGTGGTGGTGCTGAGGGGGGGCGACACAGCTCAGCGCCGGTGATGTAGATGAATGCGAGTGGACTTGCTGACATGCGGCGAAAAACACAGCGTACAGTACGAGCGTGACACAAACAAACACACGCGACTGTAATTGCCCAGAAATGCCCACGCAACAGACATTATTATAGCGCATACGGCCAGAAGCGATGACAGTCTAACCCTCCGTTTTTCCTTTTTTTTTCTCCATTCCGCTGCAACGTCTTAGCGAGCCGCTAAAGACGCCGCATCAAATTGCTACTGTACTCCGGCAGTGGAGGTTCTTTGAAATATGCCCACAGTGTGTAAGCTAGTCAGCTGATAGGCTGGCTGACTAAAGCCATGCTGAAGAAGAGCCGCGGCTCAACCGGCGCTGCAGCCACTGGCCCACTTTCAGCCGGCGCAAACGTCTTCGCATGAGGCGCAGATATCTCGGAGCACTAGCTCTACAGTAATCATCGCTTCGGCGGCGGCATGTTTTGTCCATGTGGAGTTAAAATCTCAGGGAAAAGCTGCTGCCCGTCGCCCCTCTAACTCATCTGTCAATCACTCCCTGATCCACCTCTCCCTCGCTCTTCCCGGAAACGTCTTTTGGGTGAATGTAAAAAGAGGGCTAATGGCGTTGTAAACCATTATGAGCACTCTTCTCTCCCACTGATTTCTGGCCCCGGATTCCCCAAACAACAAGGCCCGAGCCCCCCCCCCCCCGGGGAGTGAGGGGGGGCGTAACCTGGTATGGAGGGGCCTCCTTGTCAAAGTGTTCCAAGGGAGGCTTTTTAACGCAGCCGAGTGACCCACTTGTATTGTGCTGTGTTATGGTTGATAGTGAGGGCTCGCGGGACGCTTGTGAATATGTAAGAAAAAAAGCTTGCTACAGCGCTGCTGCGTGTGCTCCCGGGGCTTTTCTTTGAAGATATTTTCTACGTCCTGATTTCTGAATTGGGTCTCGAAAGGGCCTATGGATATGTTTGGGAAGCAACGGCGCTTGTCTTCTCCAAAGAAACGCTTGAAACAATTACAATTGATTTATTTTTTATCAGCCATATTGAGATGCTTTTATTATGCAGACTTGGGTAGAAATGGAGAAAATATGATAAAAAAAACTATATCCTGACAGTAGTGCATGAGACAGGTAATCCGAAAAAAAATAAATCAAGTGCCTCTGTGTCCTCCGGTGCTCCTAATGGCATCTGAAAGATTTCACAGACCGGAGGAAAACAACCAATCAGAGCCGAGCTAGAGCCTTGACGTCTCTGAGCAGCTGTCAATCACTCGCAAACTCTGGTCAAACTAGGCAGCGCTGATCAAACATGAATCAATATTCTGTTACTGTAATGCCTATTTCTCTCCTCAAATGTTTTCAGAATCATCTTGTAGTGTACTGTTTAGCTGTAACATGAGAAAGTTTGTGACCCGGCTGCCATGTTGAGATCAGTTGAGGAAATACCAAGCACCGCCCACCAGATGGAGCAAACTTTCTCATGTTACAGCTAAACAGTACACTACAAGATGTTTCTGAAAACATTTGAGGCGAGAAATAGGCATTACAGTAATTACAGAATTAGAAACAGAATATTGATTCGTATTTGATCAGCGCTGCCTAGTTTGACCGTTTTAATAGGAGTTTGCGAGTGATAGACAGCTGCCTCCGTTGAATGAACAGCCACTAAGAACGCTCTCTCTCTCTGCAATGACCTGTGATTGGCCAAAGTCTCCCGTCATGGATTAGATTAGATTTAGATCGATTTTTTAAAGCCTGAAAACAGAGCCTTGAGGAGGTGCAGAAGTCTAGTTTTCTCTCAGAGCACTTTAATTACAATATGCCGAAAGGTTATAATGGAATTTTTACCCAATGATGCCAAAAATATTCAATATCCAATAAATGTGAAGGGTTTTTCTATTCTTGCTAAAATAAATAATAATCTAATGGAGGTCGAGTCGACATTAGAATGTATTTAGACCTTTGTACCGACAGCTATTTCTAAGCCAGCAGGTTAAAGTACCAGTCCAGGCTAAAGCCAACTCTTATTTGTTATTTGAGTGTGAGGACAGATGGATTTAAATGCTTTTAAAGTACTCATATTGATGGCCCAACCTCAGGGGGAGGTGAGAGAGAGAAAAAAACAAAACATTTTTGCTTTGATATAGCAGCCCAGTTCATTAGCTCAGTGGGAAACGTCTTCATTTTTAGCCAGCCTGCAGAGTCGATGGACCATGGCTAGGAAATAATCAGCCTCCTTTCAGCTCGCGCAACACACAGAGCGCCCGGCTAACTACCTCCTCGCTGTGCGCGGCGGCGGAGACGTGATGCCGAAGGTTTGGCTGCTTACCCGCGAGTGCTGGAAGGAAGCAAAGAGGTCCTCCCCTGCTGATTTTTTTTTCTTTTTACTTTTTTTAGCCTGAATGCGACTGGGGCGAGGAGGCAATTGGATGAGCATTCAGGAGCAGGGGGGGACCCTCGTGAGAGCTGCCGTGCATTGTGGGTAGCCTGATGGCTCAATCGTAGGTGTAAATGAGCAAGACAATCAGTACCTGGTATCCGCTTGTCTCTTTGATGGCTGTGTTTGTCAAGCTGAGACGAGGGGGAGAGGGGAGACAAAGACGCCTCTTCTTCCCATGCCATGGTCCATAGCCATTTTTTTTTTTTTTATCATTTTCACCACATCAGCTGGCATGTTTAGCCGTCCGCGGTTGCCAATGCATCTCTTTGTTTTGTTTGATTTTCTTGTCTATTTACATTTCATTAAGCAGCGTTGTTTGGGCTCACTGATGATAAAAAAAAAAAGTTATCTTTCTATCAAGTTGCTCCCTGAGGCTTTGGCTACATATTGACAGGCAATCATTAGCTGATGCTTTACAATTTGTGACACGAAAATGGATTCTAATAAGCATTTAGCAGAAATAGGATTTCTGGCAGCTCACGAACGGCACTCTCGAAGTAATATCAAATGTTTCGCTGAAAGGCATTCGTAGCGAAAGTCATTCATTTCCTTGATTAAACAACTCCCACCGGTAGGCCTACATCCTGTCACTCCTATCTCCTCTTTCCTTTTTGCTGTCCTTGTCTCGGCCGCCATCGTGTCCTCAACCGCGGTGTCTTTTTTAGTTAATGCTGCTCAAGGTTCGTCATACAGTATATATATATATATATATATTTTATGGCACAAGTGCAAAACAATAAAGAGTGATTTGTGTTCTATTTTTTTTTTCTTTTACAGGAGAAAAAGAGCATTAAAAGTAAGCCATGGTCCAAACTCTTTTGATTCTTTTATTTTGAAATACATGGGCAAAGGCATGCTTGGCTTGGTTTGCACTCACCCTCGCTTTTGCTTGATATTTGTTTTTTGGTTTTCCATACATCAGGTCATGAATAAATTACATCTAACATAGCATCTCTATAACATTGGCACTCTTATGGACTGTCTACTCGGTCAGGGCTTCCTTCCTCTCAGTTTTTGGGTCTTATATTGGAGCCACTCAGCTTTGTTTCGCTGTATTTTTGGATAATTATCTTTCCCATATTGCACTGAAACAGACCCTCTGTCATTGACAGTAGGGTATCTGTCAAACCATGTTGTCCTGGCGTAGCAGCGTAAGCACATAATTTGCTTTTCCACAATAATACAGTAGACGTAGTTAATCTGAGGCCAGCTCCCAGCTAGGTAATTGGTTAAGACCCCTATTAGTGGATTTAAGAGGATATCGGGGCGCTTTAGCCACACAAAGCTATTAAGCTACTTAGATCAGAACGTGATTGCCGTCTGTCAATCACCAGATAAGGAAAAACAGGGTGTTGTTGGTGCTCCCATCTCACAAACATACCACACACACACACGCACACAGATCAGGCCTAATTGTGCATCTTAAATTTTAGAAAAAACTGACCTCCTTCCCTACATCGCTGCCCCCCTCCCCCCCCTCCCTCCTCCCTTTCCTTCAGCACAAACACGTTTTGAAGCATGACATTATTTCAACTCTGATTCACGCCACTGTTTTTTAGTTTGAGGCTGTTGTCGTAGCCAGTGGAGTCTTCTTTTCATTGGTGTTTTTTTTTTCCGTTACCCTTTTCTGTCATGTTGTATATGCATGAAAACAAATTTTATCCGTACGAGCCCAATCCTCCTCACGAGTGATAAAATTCAGACCCGTTTTTTATTCTTTTATACCTTCTCCATTAACATTTAGATGCGGTGATGACCTCATTAGGGAGAAAAAAAATACAAATTCACGCATCTAATGAAGGGATTCATACTACCACACCTGTACCACACCAAAACACTAAGTGCTAGGAAATCTGTTAGTTTATCATTAAATATCCCAATTTTAGTGAAACAAACGGGATCATTTACTTGTGTTTTTTCCTCCCTCTGCTCCCTCTAGACTCCCGGCCCTTGCCTGACGTAGCCATGACTGGCAAGTGCACCCGGGAATGCGACGAGTACGGCCACTCGGACTCCTGCTGGATGCCTGTGCGCACGTCGCCCGAGCGACGGCCATCCAAGTCCACCACCACCCCCCAACAACCAAAGCTTTCCACTTTCATGAGCGGCAGCGGCAGCGGCGGCGGCAGCAGCAGCAGCAGCAGCAACGCCGAGCAGCCCGGCAGCCAAGAGACCCTCGCCATGGCCGCCATGGCCAACGGAGACCCCACCGCCGCTCACATGGTGGGCGACCGCAATCGCAACCTGCTCAACAAGAAGATGGCTTCCTCCTCCTCCTCCTACGAGGCCTTCGGCTCGCCTCCCTACGGCTCGCCGGGAAGCGGGGAGGAGGCGCTGGGCCACCCCACCGAGGAGATCCCTCTGGCGCCCACCGGGGAGTACAAGCCCACGTCCTGCGGTACTCTGACGCGGCGGGAGGTGTACCTGTGAGTGTCTGGCGTTCAAACACGACACTAAGCGTATAGCTGCTTACCCATCCACCGTTACGGCTCTAGAAGCTTTTTTTTTAGCCGCCCTTGTCCTGCGAGGTAGGACTAAACTTTCTCCAAAGACTTTTACGACAGCTCCTTAACGAGACGTGGTTATATAAACGCAATTTTTTAACGTGCTAATTCCGGCCATGACCTGGAAGACAAGGAGGAGGAGGAAGAACTGTTGAGGGGCATTGACGGGACATGGGACGAGGCTGTTCTACTGGCTCTTGGGACATTATCTGCTGCTTGACAGTCAACCTGTACAATAATCATTTTACATATACAGTACATGCATGCATTACCACCCCAACCCCCCCCACCCACGTCCCCCATGAAGGCCCCATTCCCTGAAGATGACACTGTACAAAAGAGACTATTTCTTTTTGTGTTTTTTTTCTAGAAACAAAGCTGTACATGTGGACTATTTTGACTTCAAAGTGTGTCTGGTTATGCCTTTTTTTTATTATTTCAGAACACTGCTCTGGCCGTGATGTTCAGTGGCTGCAACAATATATTGGACATAATGGTCATTATCAGACTGTACTGAGCTGTCTATGGATTCTGTTTGTGATAAAAAGTTGCTCAACGGCAGACCAAAACATAACCGCGTTCAATTCTTATAAGGACGGGAAGCTTTAAAAACCCAGAAAACAACACTTGTGTCAGTCCTCTCTTGAAACGGACAGACACGGGAGCCAATGGAATTTGCTGCAACAGTTTTCAGACTACAACACTGCTGGTACGACGAACACACAATGACTACCGGCGGGTACGCTCTTCACAGCTTCATTGTACATAAACATCGGACCACAGCAACGACGCTAACCGCTCTCATTTCCCCTTTTTTTGTCTTGCTACCTTCCCTCAGTCTCTCGTTCTTTGTCTTCGATTGGCGAGGTCGAGACCAAAAGCCTCTTTTTACCAGATGCAAAACCTTAGAGCCGTGATCCGTCGGCTGGAAAAAGCATGCGTGTACACTGGTCCTGCCTATTCGGAATAACCTCAGTAGGATGCTACTGTTTTTATCGAGTTGTAATACCCTGTTTTTTCGCAATCACATATGCAGACACACACACAAGCGGATGAATTTGACTGAGGCCGGTGGACTGAAAATCCTGGGTTAGCACAGTGTGTGGCATGCCGAGATTAAAATTACGAAGGTGCAATTGAAATTACGTGTGTGTGTGTGGGCCCGATATGCAGTATATAGTGTGTGTTTGTAAGCTATATTTAGTGTATACTGTAGATGTACACCGATAATAGGCTTAGGGGGGAGGGGGGGGGGGGCGCAAACATGGCCGAGCTGATCCTGAAACAGCCGCAAGGACAGCTTTTTACTGTTATTTCTTTCTTGTTGTGTGATAGACTGAGCAATAAATATCATAATGTACACGTGACCAACGAGCATCAACTCCTTTTTCCACTTCAAGGTGACATTAACCCACACGTCAGCTGTCCGAGAGTCCTTTTTTTTTTTTAGCACTAGTAGATGTTGCTTCCCATACGTAGTACGCAGTGATGGCATCTTTGAGCACGAATGTAAGAATCAGCTCAATGGAAGAACAATCAAAAAAACGTCTCCGCATGAGGTTTTTTTTTTGGATTGCAGGCTGAGAAAAGATGGCGTCAAAGTGAAACCAAAGCTTTGCAAACAGGATGAAGCATTCCCCCGTTACACACACACACACACACACACACACAAAAGTAGCTTTTTTTTTTTGGGAGAACTTTGCTTTAAGTACACATCACATGAAGGATTTTTTTTCTCATGAAGGATCGAGATGTCTCGACAAAACATCCCGACGCTTATAACGACCACTCACACACAGACACATGACAATGTTGAGATGTTGTGCCTCCCCGTCTACAGTGATGTTCCTTTTTTTTTTTTGCAGCTGCAGAGGCGCAAAAATCTCATGACTGTAATAAAAAGCAAAAGAATATCAGATGCAATGGAACCTTTTTTTGTATGTTAGCGAAAAAACCCCTTTGGTTTGACCCGGAGCTGCTTTTTTTCTGCATTCCGGCAATCTATAGTCTGTAAGTACTACTCGTTGGAAGGAAAGTGCTCCTATACTTATCAACTGTATACATAAATATTTACTTTTTACTTGCACGTTTAATGGGAACTTACTTCACTTACTGAGAAGGAAGGAGGAAAAAAAAACTGTAAAACAAAATGTACAAAAAAAATGTTTTTCCCTGTAAACATGGAAATCCACCTTGTTGCTTGCTTTTGTTATACCTAAAGAAACATGTAGTACAACTTAGTACATCCGTTCAGACCATGCTGTTGTTTTTTATTTTTCATACTCGTCATCGTCTCTTTCATACGTTTAACTTTATACCATGAGATTTGCATTTTTTTTTTTTTTTTTATCTTCATCTTGTATTTTTGCTTTGTAATCCCGTACATTTATCTGTCACACTTTTAACAGTCGAAAACCGTGAATCATGACAATGTACTATGTGTTTTTTCTTTATCCGGTGCCACTTTGTATATTTAGAGTGCTTCTGAAAAAAGTAAAAAAAACAACAAAAAAAAAACACTAGAGTGAATGCAAATATGCAATTGTGCCTTTTTATACCGATTGGTATGATTAAATGTTGGGTTCGGAATGGTGCATAAACAATTAACATGCTTACAGAAATAGATTGGGGTGGCATTTAAGAACGGACTGAAATACATTTGCATATCTTAGATGAAATCCCATGATGTCAAAGGCTTCTTGGAGGACAACCGGTCAAATGTCAGTGTAGGTTCTAATACTCAAATGGCTATTGTCCGCTGGGTTCAATTATCTTGTTCCATTCCTAGCATATAGTGCATTACCGAATGGGTGCATTCAAAAGTTGCTTGTTGGTAGTAATAATAATGATATAATGGATTTTTTTTGTCGTGTTCCACTCATGTACATGTATGACATCAGAGGTCAAGTAACCTTCTTTGTGCATGAAACAAGCTCTAGGACTGAATATAGAAGCGTAGAAAGAATTGGGGGGGGAAACAGAAAAAAAAAATATGCTTGGAGACATTTGACTGCTCGGAGTTGAGGGAGCCTGGAGATAAAAATGCTAATGTGACGGTTTACTAGGAGGAGTGGAAGTGGAGGGTGTGGGGGTGAAAAAAAGCTGCAGGGGAGAGTAGCTGACAGAACACACACCTCGGGATGCGCCGAGCAACACAACGCCCCTGCGCGGATTTACAGTGTGTGCATATCAGTAGGTGATGAAACCTTGTCCTACAAATAAGCGCGGTATGATGTTTGCTGTGATACCGCGAGGTGATGCTTTGAATTTCGACATCAGATGGAAACAAAGACGCCGTAGTGTGAACCTCAGACAAAAAAAAGAGTAGACATGAAAGAAAAAAAATGCCATACATCGGCAACTACACTGAATTCTCGAGTTTTTTTCTGATACTCACTGAGGTGCTACGGAATTTTTTTTTTCTCAAGATTCGACAGAGAACAGGAAGTACCTGCCAATCGAAATGTTTGCATCTCGCCGCCCGAGGTGTGTGTTCGGCCTGTGCTCTCTCTCCTCTACTCGTATAGCCTTCACGGTGTGTAATGAGATTTGTAATATTAACCATTACTATTTGTCCTGCGACTTGGATGTTGATATAGAAATTGAGGAACAAAATTTATCATCGTTTTAATATGAGTCACTATGCACGCAGCTTAGCTGAACATGGCAAAGTGTATTGAACGCAAGTCCACTTCTATTTATGAGATATTTTACATAATTTAATTTTGCTTTTGTACAGGTTTGTGTAAATAAATTGCTTGTCATTTTTGTCTCTGCAGAAATTAAAATATAACATGGTAAAACAAGTCTATTGGGTTTCATTGTTTTTTTTAATGTGTATGTTAGTATTTTCAATAAACAATATGAATTTAAGAGCCTTTAATTGGTCAAAGGGCAAAAACAGTAATGCAAACTAGTCACTGGTGGTGATTACCACTCATCTTACTGAACTCCAACATTAAAGGAACAGTGTGTAACATTTAGGGGGCTCTATTGGCAGAAATGGAATGTAATATTAATTAGTATGTTTCCTTTAGTGTATAATCACCGTAAAATATTAATCATTTTGTTTCCGTTACCTTAGAATGAGCTGTTTATATCTACATAATGAGCAGGTCCTCTTCAAGTAGCCGGCCGCCATGTTTCTACAGAAGCCAAAAACGGACAAACCAAACACTGGCTCTAGATAGGACCATACGCGTTTTCGGCCATCGTAGATCTCCTACACACTTGGAAGAAGAAGAAGAAGACTAATAGTTCTGTGTGTTATTTATGGAATTAAGTCCACATTAATGTGGAACAACCATGTCCAAAACGTATTCAAAAAGTGGCGTTGTTTTCCCTCCATGGCAGCTGTATGTGGATGAATACATACTGACATACGTGAATGTATTCATATGTTTTTGAGTGTGCGTCTCCTACCTTGTCTGTATGTCTGGGTGATGTATGAGGCGATTACAGTCGAGGTGATTAGAGATCCATTCCCATACGCTCTGATTAACAGCACGCCGCAGCCTCTCCACCACCCTCAAACCGTTAATGGTGTCTTAATAGAAAACGACAATGCACTGCAAAATTACATCTCCAGAGTTCAATAATTTGGAGACAGTTTTCCTCAAAAACTGTCACGGGGATATTAGAGGACGTAGGGTAAGAACACAACGGGAGAGAAACACTGTTTTCCCACAAGGCCGGGAAGTTTTGTTTATGTACGATTTCAATTGAAAATTCAAAAGTGTGACTGTTTCTTTTCTGCATGCACGTCTTCAAAAGATGCCACTTCCAAGAAATACTAGGTTTGAATCATGTTGATATGCAAATCTCGCTCATTTTCTTGTCCTCTCTGAAGCATTTTGAATTGCCTGGCATGGAATAATCAGCGGGTAGTATTAATTTTTCTGTTGAGAAAGGGGGAAATTAAGACAAATTAGAATGAATTTGAATGTAATTAATGTTTAGGCGATGCATACCAATGAATTGAATTTTTTTTTTTTATGAATAAAACAGTGACTGAATACTATGAATATCATAAATAAGAATAAGAGGCTGTTGTGCAAAAATTACTACTGTAAGGACATTGATACAACTGGATAGTAGAGGGCATTTGTCAATAATTAGGCTGCTCTCATACACAGTTCGTAGCTATACCTACGAAAGTAATGCACTGTAATGCGTATATATCCCAATAAATGTAATCATATGTAATCCACGTAACTGTGAACCAGGAAGTATAAAGGGTGACAAACGCTGCTTAGGGAGGAGGCTGGTGTGGACGGGTGGGTCAAAAACACTGGAGTTTCACTCAGGACACCGGTGTACTTACCCCGTGTGAAATCAGAAGTCAACGTTGATTTATTTGTAACGTAAATTCCATACTTAAGTTACATCACTTCAGGTGTTATTTTAACCCATAACATGATCTTTTCCTAAACCTAACTAAGTAGTTTTATTGCCTAAAGCTAACCAATACGGTCTTTTCCTAAACCTAAGTTGTTTTTTTGCCTAAACCTAACCAAGTAGTTTTGTTGCCTAAACCTAACCAAGTTCTTTCCTGGTTAATGATGTTTATTTTGAAAAGACTGGAGCGGAAATTGACACGGCGTCACTTGTTGCTGGACATTTGTAGGAAAACGTCATAAAAAATGAATAATAACGTTTCATAAGATATCATACGAACCGTTGTATGAGAATATGTTGCATTATTACAGTTTATGAACAAATGATTATCTCTTAAAAAGGTACATACACCCATTTTTGCCTTTATTTACTAAAAATATGGAAAGAGGTCTTATCAGGTCAGGTTACAAGTTCATCAAGTTGAAGTTTTCTTTTATGATTGTATCACAACAAAATGCTGGTTCAGAGGTTCGTAAGCACCTACTTTTTCATTGGCAGAAACAAACACCCTCTGGCAGCTATCTCACCAGCAATCATAGCTGACATTGCCCTGTTATAAACCGTCTCCATGCAAAGTTGCAAATAGGCTCCCACACATAAAAGAACAGTCTGGCCATGCACTGACCTCCCACACAGGCTTCACTGTGAGAATACGAGCCTTAACAGAGGCATAGGTGAAGCCTCGATAATAATCTCGCATTCACCTGAATCAAAGGTGCATTCTGCAGTGGTGTCGTGTTCAACTGGCCTATGAGGGTAGATAAGTGCGGTGTCGAACAGACAGGCAGATAAAACTGCAGGCACAGGAGGAGAGGGAGGATGAACAGCCTCGGTATGCTACAGGGCTCTTTGAGAGATATCAAAGTTACTATTCCCCAAGCTCAAATATGTAAAGCTAATTAATGAAATCATTGATCACTTCTCCAGCATCAAACATGAGGTATGCCATTTTAATGTGAATTCCATTCCCGTTTATGCCCACTGGTGCGAAATAACGACTCAAAATCACATCAGCGAGGGGAATTTGACCATAAACCTTAGAGGAAGCTATTTGATATCCACAATTTATGACTTTTTTATTGTCTTTAGATTTTATTTTTCTAGCGCAACCGCGGGAAGTGGCATCCGAGGAATAGCAGTTAGGGCTTTGTTAAATTGATTTCTATTTCATATTTATTTTACGAATGTGCTGAGGGATTGAGGGCTAACTTTTTTTATGTGTTGTGGATGGAACAAATAAACAAGTTCATAAGGAAACTCCTGCAATAACTTTGATTTAATTGTGATCACATAAATTCTATCAGCGTTTATCTTGCCGGCGATCACACCCCCGGGGATGATGGCATTACGGTTAATTTCATTGCTTTCACAGCGGAGATGGACACACACGCATAGAGAATGCAGTCACTGCCTCACCCTGTGATCACACTTGATCCATTAAAGTCAGTGTTTTCTGATGGAAATTCATTCATTTGAGTGAATTGTTGTAATTTGGAATATGGTGGACTTCTTTTTATTGTCTGAATAATTCTGCCCTACAAAGGCAGTACAGAATAGTTGAAGAAAAAAGATGTTAAAGTTTTCAGGCTGGACCGCAAACTGTGAAACAGATAGAAAGGTTGTAATGCTTTCATTTTATGTCTGATTATTTTACCCCAAAAATCAATGCCATATAACCCACACAATATAATAAAAAATGCAGACACTGCACTCTGCCTTTGGATAATCTCCATTAAATGTGTTCTCTCAGCTTTTTCATCAATTTTAACTAGTTTAAGAAAATTTACTGTAGTTTGATTATTATTTACAGAGCATAGCTAGGAATCAAGTGTTTCTGTGTCTCTATCTACAAGTACTATGAGTGGTATAGTTCAATCAATATAATACATGAATTTACAATTTAATACATTTAAGTATGTGATATAAAGGTAATCTTAACCACACCAAATCCAATGTGATCTCATGGGAAGGCGTATAAATAGCTCACCACTTTTAAGGACATTTTGCTTGACATGTCTACGCATCTTAAGCTTTTTGTGTGTCATTTAACACCCATTCTCATTCCCAACTCATCACATACGGACACACGCTTGCAGTTTTACACACGTGGTTAACGTTGTGAATTCAAGCAAAACTACTTGGTTATGTTTAGGCAACAAACCTACACAACAAAACTACTTGGTTATGTTTAGAAAACAAAACTACACCACATAACTTTTTGGTTATGTTTAGGAGACAAAACTATGTGGTTATGTTTAGGCAACAAAACTACTTGGTTTTTTTTAGGAGACAAAACTACTTGATTATGTTTAGGCAACAAAACTACACAACAGAACTTCTTGGTTATGTTTAGGTGACAAAACTACTTGGTCATATTTAGGCAACAAAACTACTTGGTTTTGTTTAGGAGACCAAACAACTTGGTTATGTTTATGCAACAAAACTACTTGGTTATGTTTAGGTGACAAAACTACTTGTTTAGGTGACAAAACTACTTGGTTAGCAACAACAACTTAACTTAGCTTAAGTTCTAGCTAAGGCTAGCTGCGACTATCTCACAAGCTAGGTTTCACTTGATATAGCCCTCTTACTTTAGCTGTCTAGTTAGCTGTTTTGAGTGTGCACCAAGTGGTTGAAAGTAACTAAGTACATTTACTCAAGTACTGTATGTAAGTGTAATTTTGATGTACTTGTCCTTTATTTGAGTATTTATATTTTCTTCTCTATATACTTCTATTCCACTACATTTCAGAGGCAAATATTGTACTTTTTACACCACTACATCCACTATTTGATAACTTCAGTTACTAGTTACTTTACATATTCAGATCAATAATACAAGCAATAATCAACACATTATGATGATGATGTATTATCATAGGTTAAAGTAAGATACAGCAAGATAAGGCTTTGAGATTTTGGCTTGGTTTTCATGCCCGTCTTGTAGTTAGCCTAGACATATACAATTATTTAAAATGTATATTTAAAATGATTACTATGGCATAATATTTTTATATAGTAAAACAGAACATTCAGATAAGGGTTATAACTCAATTTTAGTATAGTACTTAGTATAGTTACTGCATTTCGCCACTATCCTGATCAGGATCCTTGCACAAAACCTCCAGTAACATACATGCTGTGGATAAGAGAAACTGCAGCATGAGCATATCTCAGCAGTTTTTTTAGTTCCATCATTCATTGTTTTTGCTCTCATCCCGCCAGTTGTGAACATGACGAACAGTTTTTACCTGCAAACAAGGACACCGAGAAGGCAGCGACTGGACTGGCAGAGAGGAGGTATGAGTGATATCTTTCCAGTGTGTGCGGGTCAGTAGTTATTACCCACAAGACTCCCTGTGACCCTTGCTGTCACATGATAGATTCCCCACGGTGACCCGCAAGCCACGACAGAGCCGCTCACGTGATCTCCCACCAAAGATGAGGTAAGAGTTCTAGGCTACTTGTTGCGCGGCCAAAAATCTGCAGGCAAATGTACTCCCATTAATCACACATCAGTTGTGAGTTGAATGCACACAAATTTATATGTGCTAGATTTATGTGGCAGAAGCAATTTGACAAAAATCCATACAAGCCTTAGTAGTCGGAGCCGGGCCGTGATTAATGAGAACTACTTACATAAGAGAAAGTGAGCGGGTGAGAAGAAAAGGGGAGACAGAGCTGCAGGAGGCAGAGAAATGACAAATAGATGGAAGTAGACTGTGGGGGAAAGGGATTGAGAAAAGGGCGACTGCTTGATTGACTACGCGACACCCCCCGCCCCCTGACATCTTACAGCCAGACTTTATGTTCAAAAAAGTAAGCCTCGACAAATGACGAATACATTTGTTCATACTTCAAAATTAATTTACTTCTGGAAGTTTTGGAAAAGAAAATTCATCATTAGAAAACCCAATTTACACCCAAAGACAAAAAACTTCAATATTTGTCTTTACAAATGCTCCAGTCTGTTCCAAACATCTCCTTTCCTGTTTTTTCTCTTCTTTCTTTCTTTTATTTATTTATTTTTTCTATTTGTTTGTATGTTTTATTTTGCCTAGTACATTTTCTTTTCTTTTAAAGTTTGTTTTCATATATTTGCAAAAATATATGAGATGATAAGAGTAATGATGTGAAAGGCCTATGGTGTAAAAAGAGAATGATTTTTGAAATACTCTCAATAAAATCTATTAGTGCAAAAAACAAAATGCTCCAATGTGGATGATTATATGAATATGCTCAAAGTGACAAAAAACCTTTTGAGGATGCTGGTCCCTCTGAAAAGTTATTTTTGTAAAGCAAAACGTAAAATATTAATTCAAGGATGCTGAATTAAGTAGGTTGTCCAATCTGAAGGGTCAGCGCCGAATAGAATAGCAGTGAAGAGCTTTTCAATCCTGACTGTCGCATTGAAATGATTGGCAGTGAAAAAAATTATAATTATGCGGGTGCAAAATAAATGCGTTTTTCACAAAAACATCACAACATTTTTTGCAGACTGTGCTTGTTCTATCAAAGACTTTCTGAGAGCTTTATTTGGTTTATTTCACGTTTTCATTTTGGAACAGAACCATAGATTGTATATAAGGAGTGGACGTAGTCACCCATTGGCCTGTGGACTACGGTTTTGAAACCACGAGTTCGGCATTTTGGTAGTCGCCATCTTGATTTTTTGCAACCACAAGAGGGTGGAGCTAAGTACAACACTTTTGTTCGACAAAAATGTAACAATTAATTTTCATGAACTGAAAACACACTGTGAAAGGATTAAAGTTCTAAGACGAAAACACGGACAACTTCCAGACCGGACAACGCCGTGGTAGCGACCTGTCAATTATTGCTAAGGTTAAGACAGTTACAGTATATACACCGAGCCCAATCAATATATTCATGAATTTGGCAAGAAGCCACACACCACTCCAAGTGTCCACATTTAATTCAAATTTTAACCGATTTAACAGAAATTTGGTAAAAGAAAAAGCAAATTAAAGCACGTTTCCATCAACTCCTGTAACCTTTCAAGTCTGATGCTTCATGTATGTCATGATTTATCTGTTAAGTCTGTTTTCATTGCACTTTGTTGCATTTTGCTTTTATCGACTTTTTCACGTCAGCCAAGCATACTTACCTTTTTGTAATATTTGGACATTTTTCTTTCAATTACAGCACTTTCACTCAGGTTTTTTTTTCATGCGCAAATTGAAAATACACATTACATTGGGTGTATGAAAACACACAAACTAGCGATTTATTGTGTGGGAGAAATTCCACTGGGCTCAGAGGTCTTGTTTTCTCAACAGAATAGGGGCCATAATGTCATGTTTTTTTAAAGTAAAGAAATCTTAGTCCAAAAAAATATCTTTAAATCAGTGGTATTCATAGCTTTAGCAACACTCTGCAGATGAATCAGGGCTGTGTATTAATATTTCTCAGAGGTAGCAGTGGAACTGAAATTATTCCAATGTCCATATTTGACAATATATTTATATTGTTTTTAAAAAAGCTACAGCTACACTGTATATGGCCATTCAGGCTGTTCTCATACACTATTCGTAGCTATACCTACGAAAGGTAATGCACTGTATATGCATGAAATCAATTCATATCTATGTAAACGTGAATCAGGAAGTATAAAGACCAACAAAAGCTGCGTACTTACTTAATTTACGTCACTTTCGGAGTTATTTTAACCCAAACAACAATCTTTTCCTAAACCTAGTCAAGTAAAGTAAGTTTTGAAACGGCTGTATGCATACGACAAGTAGCAATCGACACGAGTTGCTGGAAATTCGTAGGAAAACGCATGAAAAATGTGGAATAACCTTTCATAAGATACCATACGAGCGGAGGACATATCGGGCCATTTTGTTCTATCAAACAGCAAAACTCGTTTTTTATACCTTTGTTATGTTTAATGCACCTTCTGCATTTTGCAATTTTTCGTCTCGTTCTGATCAGTCGTGTGAAGAACCACACTTGCTCTACATTTGTATGAACAATCAGAGCATGAAAAAGACCTTTAGTCAGACGGCATTAATAATACATGCTTACAACACTCAGGCTTTCAAAACGATCAGAAACTGGCGCTCATTAGTTTGGGGGAAAGGCCACCGCATAGAATTTCTCACTTATGGAAGACATTGTGAGGAGGATCATCTTTGACATATGAATCACGGGGTGATATCATGCAAAAGTAGCCTGGTTGGTAATGGTTTCGCAGCGGGAGCCATATCTCATCTTTGCCCACATCCGCTGCGATGCATTTATGTTAGGGATTCACACGCCATTGTGTACAGTAGCTCCTCTTTAACCACAGCTAGATTTGACTACTGCACATTTAGCCACGCCTACAGTCTTGACAGTGATTTAAGTGCCCCAGACTGAACACCGACCCTGCTGTCAAGCTGCTGAGACAAAATTCACATCTGGCCTTTTCCCCTAACTGCTCTTTGTTTTGAGTTCCCTCCTCCTCTTCTCCTCCCTCTCTGCGGGATTATCATGCATTTTCTACACATGCTCTATTTTTTTTTTTTTGCATTAAAGCAAAGCTAGAAGGAAAGACGGAGCGAGAGAGGAAAAGAAAAGAAGAAAAAAGAGGGAAAAAGGGCGCGTGGAGGGAGAGTTGGTTTTGCTCCTCGCCTCACGCTGTTAACATGCACAGGGCACCAGCCATGAAAATGCAACGGATTTCCTTTTCTAAGAGAGTGATCTCAGTGATCTCATTATTTCCCATGTGGATGAATGTATAATGTACGGAGCAGCTGTGTGTGAGGGCCAGAACACACACATGCGAGTGCTTGTGTGTCTTAAGAGCCCCCTAGCTCAGAAATTAACCCTTTTCTCAAGCTGTGTTTGTTGTCTGTTTCTCTCTCTCGAAGACACACTCTTCCAATGCCAGATCATATATAGGGTTTGACTCAGCTGTGATTGTATTGACCTTACAGTGTAGGTGTGTGTCACTGCTAGCGTGTGTGTGTGTGTGTTGAATCCCTGACTCACCCTGTGGCTCAAGGCCAGAGTGCAGCACAGCTATATTCCATTTTGACACTTTGATAGACACCAAGCCATTTCCATCCCACTGTGCCCCACTAGCTCTGCCACTCTGCTGCACTTCTCATTACTGTTACACCAAAGAAAATCTCCAAGTAGGCATAAGGATTGTGGAAATGAGATGTACAGTATAGGAGGAGAGCTATTCCCCCAAAAGCTACACAGCGTGTGGCCTTTTTTTTTTTTTTTTAATCATTAGTCAGCTGTGTGTCAAACATCAAAAATACGCCGAGATATCTTCCAGGAACACATGTACAAAGCCAAAAGAAACGCATCAATCACAGCCGAGGAAAACGGTCTCACCACAAGGCCCGTTTAGCAGGCTTTCAATTCTATTACACGACCTTCATCAACAGAAATAGAAATTTGAGTATCTACAATTAAATGACAAATGGGCAAACTAAAATATGCTGAGGAAGATTGTCTTGAAATTGAATTGATTGAAATATCCAGAGCGGCTACTAAATAAATGGTGCACCCGTTGGCAAAAGAAAAAAAAAACTGCTTTTACAACAAACTTTTATCCTTATTAAGGGTGTTTTTATACCTCCGCACTGGCGTTGGCCATGGCTGGAGGCATTATGTTTTCGGGTTGTCTGTCCGTCCATCCCATTCTCGTGAACGCAACATCTCAGGAACGTCTCACTGGAATTTCTTAAGATTTGGCAAATGTTCACTTGTATTAAGGTATTAAGGATTAACTGATTAGATCTTAGAGGCCAAAGGTCATGGTGACTGTAACCTCGATCGCTGGGTCGCTCAGTGGGTCACTCAGTGGGTTGCTTGCTTGACCCAGTGGGACACTATACTCGACCCAGTCAGTCGTTTGCTCTATCCAGTCGGTGGCTATACTCAACGCAGTCGGTCGCTATACTCTACAAAGTCGGTCGCTATACTCTACGCAGTCGGTCGCTATACTCGACCCAGTGGGTCGCCATACTCTACATAGTTGGTCGCTCGCTCTATCCAGTCGTTCGCTATACTCTACGCAGTTTGTTATTTGTTCTATCCAGTCGGTCTCTATACTCGACCCAGTCGGTCGCTACACTGTACAAGGACTACCGACCCTGGGGGCCCAAGAAAAAACTACTGTAAGAAAGTACCATCACAGCAAAATATTAACGTATTTCTTCTCAAAACATTATTAGTTACATAATTAAGTCATCTGAAGAAAAAAGCTGATCATCATTATTTCAGGAAAGTTCCATTTAATTTGCATATTGTGTAAAATGAAAATAGACAGAGCACATGAGAAAATCTGCCTGCTGCATCTGTGTCTGTCCTTCAAAATGACTGACATAATGCCCCTATCCTCCTGATAATGTGTGATATGGCAAACATTTTATATATGTATTTTACTTTATCTATTTAAACTGCATTGGCTACAATTGGGTGCTTTTGACTGGGGTCCCCCAAGACCCCAATACATTGGTCTTTTCAAAAAGCACTAATTAAAACGGAAACAGAAAACAACGATATGAAGTCATTAGGAACAAATTCATTGACAAAGTCATGAAAAATTGCGATGATAGAATAAAGCACTATCCAGTCGGACGCTCGCTCAACCCAGTCGCTCGCTATACTCGACCCAGTGGGTCGCTGTACTCGACCCAGTGGGTCGCTGTACTCGACCCAGTGGGTCGCTATACTCGACCCAGTGGGTCGCACCAGAACATGTACCAACACGGGAGTCAGGGAGATGCAAATCAAGCCCAGTTTGTACACGCCCACACTGTCCTGAGAAGAGGTCTAATTAAGCCACAAAAGTGAAAACACCTGCGTGGATGGACTTTCAGGGTCTTCGTGCATCATTCATCTTTAAAAAAACAGAAACGTAAAGAAAACTGCAACTAGTTTAATAACAATGAAAGGACATTTTTTTTTCTTTTCGCAGAAATTATTCCATAATGGACTCAGCTGGGAGCCAAATTATTCTTAATAACACATTTGGTCAAAACATCATTTTCATTCCGTCTGCGTGCATTTCCATCAACAGCTCTGACTTCTTTTATTGCACTCCAGTCCGCATCGCTAAATCCACGCTCACGTCTACACGACTCTGACGTGAACATGTGTACATACATAAACTAATGCACTCACTCCAAACCATTCAACTATTGATCCCTCAGTGATCCCTTAAACCAACCGCTGGTCCAACACGCTGCTGTCTATTTACATATCTCATTTGCATACCAAAGTAACACTGCCCGTGACACTCGCTCATGAATAATTCACCGGAGGTGTATTTACATAAGGTACAAAGCCGAGCCTCAACCTGAAATCTCCACAGGCGTGGGAGTGGCGTCGGGATGGGACTTTCGATGACTTTTGCATCAGGCGCTCTGTCTGTCTGCTCGTCCATAACCCTAACCACCCCCACCCAACACACACTAATTAATTAGCTAATTTCAGCCTCTGCAGAGATCAATGGATTCGGCTATCCGTGCTGGCTAATACAATCCACCGAATGAGGGTTGTGAGAAAGATCTGTAGGCTAATTCTCCAGGGAGATTGGCCTCTCGCTTGCTTCTTATTCTGCTCCGTGCATCCCTGCTATATAGTCAAACACCAGCAAACAAAATACTCTTGTGATGTATAGAAAATATCTGTTTATGCATGCATTATTCTGACAAGGCCAGCGCTTTGTCTTTGATGTTTTATAGTAGATAGGGTTCCTTGTATGCACAATTTGCATGCATGTTTCTGCATAATTGTCCCACATATCTGATTGTGGTAAGACACTGCAAAGTTATTCGGTGCGGGGGGGGGTTTGCAATCAGTCAAGCATGTACAGTACAGTACGCATGCATGTTTTATTTACTCATTTGCATGAGTATGATGGTCCTGTGAATAGGGGTGGCTTGCTTGTTGAAGTATTTAGGTTAGAAGCTGTGTACGAGAGGAGAAGCATGAGAAGGACATCCGTATTTGCATGTGCTTGCATCAAAGGATGCTCGTAGGTGACGACGGCTCGGCTGGCTGTTTTTTGATTGATGCATTGGGGTTGCGGGACTTTAGAAATGTGACGCCGTGCATGCTCATTTTCTAGATCGTGAACTCAAATTCACTCTTATGACGCGGTGGTTAAAGCAGCGGTGGGTAGAATTGGAGCAAATATTGTTAAAAAAAAAGGTCACTATATCCTGACAGTAGTGCATGAGACAGGTTAAGCCTGAAAACAGGGCCATGAGGAGGTGCAGAAGTCTAGCTATCTCTCAGAGCACCTCAGTTACAATATGCCGAAAGGTTATTTTGGAATTTTTTGCCCAATGATGCAAAAAAACATTATGCCTACTGCAGGTTTAATTAAAGTTAGGATGTAAGAGCATCTTCTTCTCCCTCGATATGGCTTTACATCCGTCCTCCTCACACACACACAATCCAAGTGTGAACCGTGCGGTCCCTATGGCCACCTTGTTTACTTCCTGCCTCTCCCTCTCTTGCTGCACCCGACGGGATGAGGAGAGCGGGGGAAGCGGGGAGCTACAGTGTGCCTCCCACGAGAGGCCATGTGTCTGGACCCTTCGTTTAAACCTCTGCCGGCTGCTTTCCTCCCTCAAGGAGAAAAATATGTGCGCTCCGTTCAGGAGCTACAGTTAATTAGCCCGCTGCGAACACACACAAACAAAATGCCCACGACGTGCATGCAAATTCATTCTTGCATGTATGGTAATGCGACACATACGCGCGATAAATCCACATGGATTTGATGACGCTAAGCAGCGGAGAACCCCGGGGGAGCAGCCTGTCTTGACAAAACAAAACAGATGTTTATGTGCACAATGTCACCCTAATGTCAGCAGCCACGCTCCCCATCCTCTTTATTAACCACGCGGTTCTTTCTATGCTGGGCTTCAATTTCTGTTTTGATTTAACGTTTCTATATCTCTGTGTGCTGTTGGGGGGGCATGTGTGATAAAAAATGTGCGATAAAACCACCTGTGTCACCGCTGGGATGCTCGAGATTTATGCTGTCAGGTTTCATCATCTGTTTCAAATGCCTGTTCATCTGCTACTCCATCGACAACCGCTGCCAGTGTGCCCTTGAGCAAGACCTTTAACTCCCCCCCCCCCCCTCCCCTCTCTGCTTTATGATTACTAGGTGTCTGAGTGAGTGTATGGTACTGGCTGAATTTGCAGCATAGCAGTGCTGGATAAAAAAAAAGAAAGAATATATAACTCAGTAGAGCTTTCCGGTATAAATAACAGAGTGCTTTCTAAAGGATTCGGAGGAGGGCCGGGGTGAGGGTGGTATTTTATGGTATGCATGATTGGGGTGAGTGAGGCTGCGTTGACTTAACTGCGGCAGGTAATACCAAAGTGCTGTGGTAGCGCTGGAAATAGCCAAGGAGAAATATTTAATTCATGTGTCGATTTTTGCAACTCAGAAAATCGCCGGGCTCCTTCTAGTATTTGAAGTGTGACTGCCGTGTTACCGGGCAATACAAGCGCACACTGTGTTCCCCCTCATGCACGGAAAATCCAGTGTGGGTCTTGATCAAGCCCATTGCCCAAGGCTGTAAGTTTCATTTAAACATTGAGGGTGGGGGGGGGGGGGAGAGACACATATATCATATAATTTTGAGCCTCAAACACTTCATTTCCTGCATTCTGGAGAATTTTTTCTGCACCAATTTCTGCTTTTTCTACATCAATTTATGGTAGAAATGTCTTTATTTACAGTATGTAAATAATTCAACAGTTCATCAGTAGCAGTGACCCTTTTCACATTGTCACATTCACAATTATTGACTATAGGCGCTTTAAAACACTTGAGACATTATGATCTTGGTTGCATATTTAAATAAACAAAGTTGACTTGTAGCATGAGAAAGGACGTGCTTACTTTCTCAATATTTAACCATAATCTTTCTCTACCATCAACCTCAAAGTGTTTTGGTAGTCTAAACCTAAACCTGCTAACCTCGGTCTCCGGTGTCCAAGTTTTATGCTTTTGGACTGCAAAAAAACATTCCAGGTGAACACAGTTCAGTTCAGCAGTTATGTTTCCTCCAAAGCTTGCGTGGTAAAATCATCTAGTAGTATATGAACATCATTTTCAGGAGTCAGGGTTGGAAACGTCCAAAACGGACGTAACTCCCAGTGACGCTGTCCTGGTTTTTGCTCGAGACGAAAAAAGTGCCCTTCACTTGGAGTCGAACTTGTGACCCCACGGACATCCTCGTCGTCTGTCAGCCTGCTGCCTCCTCCGTTCATGAAACTCTCAGTCCCTCACTGTCATTTATTGAGTCAGCTGACTTACTGCGGCAGCATTACTTCGGTACGGGTAACTTGTTTACCCGTGGAAGTGATAGCAGCCCGTGCGATGCCTCCGACCTGGCACATGAGATTAGTGTCTCCTCTCGCTGCTGCCACGCCAATCAGTTCAACGGAGACGGAGGGATGGCAGCCCACCCACCGAACATGCATGTAAACACATCACGTGCACGCACACACACACACAGCCACCACTCCCCTCTGAGGGAGCCAGATGATGGCACAGGGCTAGAGCGCTGGTGACAGTTTTTTTCATGCGAGTCAACACGAGGAATACAATGGAGTGTGTTTAGCCGGAGGGTTGAGGAGACAGACGCATGGGGGGGTGGGGGGAGAGTGAGTGGGAGAAAGTTAGAGAGATGTATTGTACACACTGCAGATGTCTACTCTACCAATCTGCTGTAAGAGAAGCAGAACTTTTTTTTTCTTTTACACACCGTCAGTCAGCATAAGAACGGCCTGCACATGACGGACCTGCTGCTGTGTCCCCCAATTGTTTACAGCATTCATATTTCATTTCTTTTTTTATGTGTGTATACATGCTACATTCATTCTTATAATGATAAACAAGGTTGAAATCAACCGTGCTTTTATTTTTATGGACAGGAAATTAACTATGAAGTGTTTTTTTTTTTTTCCAGGATTTTTTTTCAGTATAGTCTATGTCACCTGACTTCGTCCTCTGCTCCGAGCGTCTAATATTGCAGCAGACGGGTTCATATTGGAGTTACTTGAAAGCCCGGCGCGTTTCACACGGACGCTAAAGGGCGCCTTGTGCGTGACAAAGCGTCGGTATTCGACGACCTGGGAATGACACCGGGCTGCTGAAACTACAATAGACAATTGACCCTCCACAACTCTTTAAATTTGTGAGCTTTCAAAGTGGTGGCAGTCTACAGGTCAGCAGGAAACACCCAACTGCTGACCGGACATTTTATGAAGTTACGGATGCGTGTCCCGGACGCTTCTTCCTCCGCTCCGTGTGTGTTCATGTGTACCCACTACTTTCAATCGGTTGTTTAAGAGTGATCGAGGCAAGAGTGGAAACTCTGGGGCTTCTGTATTGCTCGCCGTCAGCGTTCTCGCCTGACTTAACGGCTTATTTGTCATCCCATTGACACCTCCGATCACAGAGAAAGGTCGGCAGTCTATCATATCACATTATATCTCTCCCCTCCCCTGTATTGACACAAGTGGTTTGGAGAAAGACGGGGGGGGGGGGGGGGGGGGGGCTGGTGTCTTGTTTGCAGTGCGTCCCGTAATGGAGTGCAGTTGAAATATTTGCATTTTTCACTCCGCGCTGGGGCCGAGGCAGACAGTAAGTCGCTGGAGATATGAACTAATGATAAAATGACACAGCGAGATGTGGTGATGTGCAGAAACAATGAAGCGAGGTGGGACCGGGGGGGTGTGTGAGCTTCCTCTTTCTGGCTTAAAATGCATTTTGGCTGGAATCCTTCAGCTTTGCGAAGATACACACACACGAATGCACAGAGGAAGGCCTTTTCATGGAAACACATCCCAACCATTTGTGCACACATCTATCTCTACGGCGTCCCTTTGCGCCCGCCTGTCAACCGTGTTTTGCTTCTTGCCATCTCCCAGGTGCTCGCTCCGTGTGTTTACAAAATTTTTTTTGTGCACGACAACTCTCTCCCCTCCTTCCTCTTATCTCTCCTTCCTCCCTCGCCTTCTACCCGCAGGTCCTTTCCCCCTTCTTTGCCCCCTTTGCACGGTAAAACGGCGATGTTAAAGAGCGCTCGTTGGTATTCCCAGGGTGCCTGCTCCTCTGCCATGCTACCGCGCTCTGGCTTGCTTCTTCCTCTCTGGCATTCATGTTTTCAATTAGGTTCTCCTCTGACGGACCCCTACGTTAAAGCTGCAGTGGGTAGAAATGGAGCGAATATGATAAAAAAAAAAAAAACGGTCACTATATCCTGACAGTAGTGCATGAGACAGGTAATCTGGAAAAAAAAAATCATGTGCCTCTGTGTCCTCCGGTGCTCCTAACGGCATCTGCAGGATTTCACAGACCGGAGGAAGACAACCAATCGGAGCCGAGCTGGAGCCTTGCTGTCTCTGAGCAGCTGTCAATCACTCGCAAACTCTGATCAAACGGTCAAACTAGGCAGCGCTGATCAAATATGAATCAATATTCTGTTACTGTAATGCCTATTTCTCTCCTGAAATGTTTTCAGAAACATCTGGTAGTGTACTGTTTAGCTGTAATATGAGAAAGTTTGTGACCCGGCTGCCAAATTGAGATAAGTTGAGGAAATACCAAGCACCACCCACCAGCCGGAGCAAACGTTCTCATTTTACAGCTAAACAGTACACTGCATAGTTTGACCGTTTGATCGGCGTTCGCGAGTGATTGACAGCTGCCTCCCGTTGAATGAACAGCCAATAGGAACGCTCTCTCTCTGAAATGACCTGTGATTTGCCAAAGTCTCCCATTTTTTAAAGCCTGAAAACAGAGCCATAGGGAGGAGCAGAAGTCTTCTCTCAGAACACTTGAATTACAATATGCTGAAAGGTTATTATGGAATTTTTGCCCAATGATGCCAGAAATATTCTGCCTACTGCAGGTTTAAAAAAAGAAAAAAAAAAATTGAAAGAGAAGAAACGTTAACGGGAAAACCCCGGCGGGAATCTTTCCAAAAATGTTGTGAGAAACAGCCAGGTGATTTTGGCAGCGGATGCGTTTAAAGCAGCGTGGATCTCTCCCGCTGAAACGCATTTTAAACGGCACATCTTCTACAATGACTCTGACATCCGCACCAATCGGGGTAAATACAGACCGCGAGCTCCCTGTCGATTTTCCATTTGGCGGAATGCGATTTCTTTTTTTGTGGTATTCGTCTCTTTTTTTAACATAATGCTGTGTATCGCGGGAGATGTGTAAATGTTTGTTTTGGGGCTCGGCAGTGGTCAATCCATTTCCACTGTCAGTTTGAGGGCTGAGAACTATTTCCTCAGGAGTTCTGTAATCTACTCTGAGTCCTGCCGCGTGTGTGACGGACTCCCCCCGTTTTTCGCTCACATATCCGGCAGCCTGTATGTGTGTGCATGTGTGCTCTTCTCACCGTCGCGCATGTATTTCTCCTCCTCTCCCTCGTCGCACGCTGTGCAGAGGCGAAGTGATGACGACTGGGAGGTAGAAGGAGGAGGAGAGGGGGTTGGCTGACTGTTTGACTTTCCTGTCTTGTCCCCCCCTGTCTACAAGCATGGGGGGGGGGGGGGGGGGGTGTATAGGGTATAGCCTGCAATTAAGATTCTGCTCAGCCAGCCTACTCCAATGGCTCAATGGGGCGAGAATAAGCAAACCCACTGGTGATAAATGGTCCACATCGCTGTCCACGTCCTTCCAATATAACCTGGGCATTAATTACACCGATTGGTATTGCACTGTCATCAATATCCATCTGCGCCGTATATAGCCTATATGCATGAGAGTGTGTACGTGCGCGCATCACTCTGACCGGGCAGATAGTGAAAGTGCTTGCGCTGCACATGCAGGAACACAGCGGAATGATTTCATCTTTTTTAAAGCGAACTTTGCCAATAAAATGCACTTAGCTCGCTCAAAAGGGTGAGAGTGTTCAATACTGATATGCACAGTGAGTTTTCACTTTGCTTTAAAGACACTGCCCTCCCCATTTGCTGCACCTTAAGCACCTTGCCAACATGATTATGGGGTTTTCGCGGCTCGTCTAGACTGTCCTTCTCTGCATTATCGCTCGTGGGTGTGTGTTTATTTCCCCTGGAGTTAGACAACTCTGTTTTCAAACTAGTTTCTCAACAGTAAAAACAAACTGTACAAACACGCAACTTCCAGAAACTTAATCAAGTTTAGTTTAGGTAATCCATCACGGTGAGCCTTTGATTATTTTTGTCAGTCACTTCCTGTAAACCGCATTCTAAACCGTCAATCAAAACACATCAGACGAGAGAAACAACGGTAATAAATCTGGAGGAAAATATTCCTGGAAGACGGGAACGGTGTTATGATGCTCTAAGCAACCATGATTCATAATCAGCGTCTCCACTGCTGGCTAAACCTGCGGGGGGTTTGAGCTTTGGTTATTACCTTAATGTTTGTGTCTAAATCTTGGGAAATTAAATAAATGGTAACAAATTGAACAGACATGCTGGAAAATATCTTAGAATAATGTGGCATATTGCTCAACACGCTTGTCTTGGTCTTGTCATATATGAGGCACTGCAATAATGAGACTTTTTTTTTTATATATAAAAAGTACCAATTCTACAGATATAATAAGTCACTTAGTAGATATACTCATGTACTGTACTTAAGTATGATTTTGAGGTACATGTTTCCATTTACTGCTAGGGGACTATTTAACTTTTAAAAATTAGATTAAAGGGGACATATCATGCTCATTTTCAGGTTCATACTTGTATTTTGGGCTTCTTCTAGAACATGTTTAAATCTTGAATCTTGAATCTTGATTCTTATTTTCGGTGATTATATGAGGTGATTATATACAAAAGAAAACATACTTATTAATATTATATTCCATTTTTGTCAATAGATCATCCTAAATTTTACACACTGTTCCTCTAAGTTGCATTTTAAATGAAGGATTGTTAGTTGTAAAGGAGTATTTTTTTACATTATGTACTGGTACATTTACTTAAGAATCTGTGTACTTCTTCAAGCATTGCAAATGTAGTCCACCCTAATAAAGACACGGTGCTCTGATACTGTTAAATCTTTAACATACTAATATATATATAAGGAAACAATCTCTTAATTCCAGCGATATCATTTTCACATTCAGTCCAACCAAAACTGACCTCAAAAAGTGTACAACCACAATTTGCTTTATTTGCCCATTCAGCAACTGCAGTGTACTATACTGTAGGCAGAGGAAGGTGAAAGGAGTCCAACTAGCTAAAGTGACTTTGGTTCGAAACTCAGACCATCTGGCTTGTCACTTAACCTGCACCTTTATGTTTGCTCCTTGTCCCTCGAACCTTTACTGTACCACTGCCGTCCTCTCTTAATTAGCAGAGGTAGATTTCAAGATGGAGTTACGGCTGGCATTGGAGTTATCGGGGCAGGTACGACTGACTGGAAACTTTTGAGAAGCATATGGTGAGCAAGGCCGATGCCATTCCAAAGTCTTCGGGTTGTTTAGTTATAGAGGGCAAAGTGAGCTGATGCCTTTTGCATTCTGATTTAAAGTCTAGAGTCAAATTAATCATTTATTGGATTAATACATGTATCAAAAGATGAATTATTTTATGCCTGTAGTCTCATTTTATCAGTTGATGTTTTTTTGGCATATGTTCTGTATCTAGTAAATTTAATTTTTATTCTAAAACCTGTCTGCAGATCAAATTTCTCCCATTGGACAATTAATTCTTGGGTTGAAATTAAACTTGAAATGTCAGCTGCATGCCGTGACTTTTGCACTGTTTGTGGTTGTGGTGATTTGGGAATAGGGAAAGTGAGGTATTCCAATTGGTATTGGTAAATGGATTCTGCAAAAATAAGAGGCAATTTGGTGTATATGAATATGAGCAGAGGTGAAAGAAATAATGTAGTTTCACTCACTTTTAAGAGATAATGAGCCACAGTATTTCTTTTTTCTTCTAGTATCTTCAGTTTGTGGTTTTTTTCTACGAGTCAGTCAACAGTCAAGTTTACCAAAGTCAGACACAGCAAGCTAATCAGCGAGCCCCGAGGCAGCGGAGCTGTGAAATATGTGTGTAGCCTACTACATCATGCATATTGTGGCGAACGCCAAGAGGCCATTTGTCAAGATTTATGCGTGACAGAAATGCACACAAAAGCACGAGCTCAACAAACCACTAATCAACCTTAATAAGGTTTCGGAGTTATGAGTCGCCAAGATCAAGGAAAACACAATCCACTGACATCATCACATTTCGTCGGCTGCGCTGGCTAAAAGAAACTTAAGGTAGCAGTCATTAAACACCGAAAGTCATCGAGAAGGACAGATATTTGTTAAAATGGAGGCAAAAAGAACAATGACTATGAAATATATTTTTTAATTTGATGGGGGGAAAAATGACAACCTCTATTGTTTAGACCACTGGTTCCCAACCTGGGGGTCCTGATCCCCACTAGGGGTCACCAAAGCTTCACAGGGGGTCGCGAGGCCCTCTTGATTTTAAGGGATTAAAAAACTTTATACAGTTGGCCTATATCTCAGCGTTTCATTCATTTCTGTGAAGAACACTAAATGAAATTGTTGTTTTTGAAGTTTGGATTAAAAATTTGTGAAAAACTTTAGCTATTATTTTGTATTAAAGGGGACATGTCATGTTCATTTTCAGGTTCATACTTATATTTTGGGTTTCTAGTAGAACATGTTTAGACGTTAATGCTCAAAAAACACATTATTTTTTTTATCATACTGTCTGTCTGAATATACCTGTATACGCCCTCTGTCTGTCTGTCACTCCGTATTAGTGCCTGTCTCTTTAAGACCCCCTCCCAAAAAGCCCAGTCTGCACTGATTGGCTTGCGAGAAAAATAAAGAATATAATTCCATATGAACAGGCAAGCACAAACAGGTCAAGACTAAAATATCACAACAAGTATTTGATGGATTGTCGTGGCATTTTGTACACATATTCATGGTCCCCGGAGGATGAATCCTACCCACTTTGATGATCCCCTGACCTTTCATTTAGCGCCACCAACAGGTCAAAATGTTTACTTATCCAGTAAAATTTCTCAACGTCTGCCAATTTGCACACAATTGTGCAGAGACCTTCATGGGTCCAGGACAATGACTCCTACTAACTTTGATGATGCCTTGACTTTTGCTCAACCACAACCGCGAGGTTTGTGGTTTTAAGTGAAATGTCTCATTCTGATAGGTTTCCATCGTATTTGGTACGCACATTCATGTTCCCCTCAGGATGAATTGGGAGAACTTTGGTGACCCCCACCAATTTTCATCAAGAGCCATCATCGGGGCAACATTTAAATGTGTCCAATAGCTCTAATTAGCAAAAGTTAGTATGTTAAGCTTCAGTAAGATGGTAAACATGGTGAACATTATATCTGCAAAACAACAACATGTTTACATTGCGATTGTGAGCAGAGCAGTGGGGGGAGACTCCTGGAAGGCATTCATAGTTTTGTCCTTGGTTGTACACATGAAAAAGTAAGTGAAAGATATAGATGTGTAACAAATGTTATATACAGTCTATGGTCCCAGCTTACTTTTTCACCTTGGCAAGCCTGTCAATCACAGTGTAAAGTGTGTGTCTTATTGCCAGTTTCAGAAACTTACAGAAATTGTCTAACACAGCCCTCCATATCTGCCCCTAGAAAGATGTGTGTGAAACGGGTTTTTCCAAAGCTTTTCGACAAGCAGCTCTGACAAGGTATACTGGCGCCATTAGTCTTGTTTTTCTGCTCATTCCTATGTCGTCCCTCATTAGAAAACACTGGACTGTGAACTAATCTCATCCTTTTAGTGAATTTCCCGTTTGGCTGTTTTTGGAGAGCCACAGCTTGGCATGGAAGGAACCACGTAATTCTGCTCCTCAATATGACCTTCAAAAACATAAACAAGAAAGCAAAAACATATTTTTTCTGTCATGCACAAATCCTCTCGGCCCCTCTTTCTCCAGCTACCCCTGCACCTTGGAGGTCACTGAAATTAGGCCTGTGGACAGAAATACCTCCTTTTGTCTGAGCGGGAGTTGACGGTTTGTCTTCTCAACTATATTTGTGAGATCTCATTATTTTCATTTCCTATCCTGTCACTTAGTATTAGGTTTCTTCCGTTCAGCGCGCACAGGAATAGCTCCAGTCTTGATACGAAGCCAGGGTCCTCTGAAAGAGATGCATTTCAATAACAAAGGGATATATCACTAAGGATTGGCGGTTTAGTACCGTAAAATATCATTGATTTTGCTCAAATGCTTCAATCTTTTTTACTGTGCCGGCCGGGATGTACTCGGCTGGACTGGAATGGAAATCAACATAAAATAGGCCACTTATTACAAGCGGGACGGTTCTCTTTTTTAGTTCCTCCCTCATAATATTGCAAATGAAATTACAAACCGTTGTGTTCCCCAGCACCATGTAAAAATGGAAATGCACAGCGTTAATTCATGCATGAAAGCACTGTTGGTGCTGCTGAAAAATTCCACTGATACCAGACGCCGGAATCCACCATGGTATTATTCATTAAGACAAGTGAAACGTTGGGAGTCTGCAAGTGTATCTCAAAACAGGGCCGACCATATGTTTAGTGTCAATATGACTTCACGGTTGCCCATGTGGAAAATAGCTGCGGGCCACAGAATGCACACTCGCACAGTGCTGCGTTTAGATAAATAATCTTGAACTGTGAAATGCGAAATAGGAAACGAGAGCCATGTCTAAAAATAATTTCCATCTAGCTTTTTAATTGTGACAGAGAGGGAAGTAAATGGTTGATTATGAAGAACTCGGGTCTGTGTTTTTTTTCGGGAGAGGGAAGAGTCGTCTGATTGTTTCCAATGCCCTTGGTGATTCTCCAAGGACTGGCCTGGCATGAAATTGGCAGGAGCAGGGACCGGAGCGAGGAGAGAAGAAGAAAGCAAGAAAATAATGTGCAAGCGAGAACAGATATAACTGTGGGTAAAATGTCCAAGAGTAAAGGAATGGTGTGCAAGAGAGCTGAAATGATGAAAAGACCCTGAAAAAGGAGGAGGATAATTTGAGGTCTGCTGGGTTTCCTCCCAGCCATACACTGTACACTCCAGAAACTTTGCGGTACAAAAAAACTCAAAGTTCAACACGAATGACCAGGAGCCTTTAGTCAGACACGGTAAAGCTACTCATTAGTGGTTTAGCACCAAACGTATACCACACACACACGCTTTTGTAGGATTAAAAATGTGTTGAATATTAACCCCCCTACCCACAGTTCGTCCATGGTGCTCCCACTAATTCAAAGAAAAGTCTGGTTTATTACAATTTTCATAGGTTGGTCAAAATTTCTATCTGTAAGATTGTGTTAAAGGAGCTCTCTGCCAAATTTTACCAAGCTGTTTTCATACACTGTTTGTAGCTATACCTACGAAAAGTAATGCACTGCAATTCATATACAGTATATCCCACAAAGTCAGTTTGCGTGTAATCCATGTAATTGTGAACCAGGAAGTATAAAGAACGCCGCATAGGAAGGAGTCAATGTTGATTTATTTGTCACGTAACTTCCGTACTTAAGTTGCCCCACTTCCGGAGTTATTTTAACACAAACCACGATCTTTTCCTAAACTAGCAGTTTTGTTGCCTAAACCTAACTAACTCATTTTGTTGCCTAAACCTAACCAAGTTGTTTGCTGTGAAGAAGAAAGTATATTTTGAAAAGACTGGAGCGGAAATTGACACGTGCGTCACATGTTGCTGGACATTCATAGGAAAATGCACAAAAAATGAGGAATAACTTTTCATAAGATATCATACAAACAGTTGATTGAGGATTCTTCATGGGGAGTGCTTCTCAGTCTTTGAAAACAGCTGTATAATGAGAAAATAACCCTGATGATGTCATTGTGATGTTATCATGCATGTTGGGAAATGCAGTGTATTTGGAGCTTGACCGATACAGGGAACTAAAAGTCAGAATATCTTGGCCTCTACTGCTTTGATTTTGACCAGTCTTATTAATAATCAGTCTCCCAACTTCATGGAAGTGCGACACAAAATCAATGGAGTGCCCCTTTAATTGCTGACATTTTGAATTGCAGAGGCGAGGCAAGAAACATGAACCACCAGTTGATCAAACACGTTTAAATGAACCAATAATAATATTACAATGTGCACCAGGGAGTGTTGCAAATAATTTGAGTGCACTCACTTTTGGTTTTACCGGCAAATAAAGTGGTTGAGATGATTTGGTTAACCTGTTAGCTTGTTTAGAATCCATCTTACTTCCTGTTTCTTTCCCTGTCTGACTTTATTGTCGCAAGGACAATGCATTTATCTCATGAAATGTTAATCAATTCCACTTCTTAGCTGCGTAATTACAGACAAAAAAAAAGTTTGTTTGTTTTCCCTGTTAATAAGAATAGTTAGTTCATTTGGGGTTTCTCCATTTTAGTACCAATCATGAGGGTAATTATCAACAATCAATACTGTCGGGCCTTTAAAGCACCACCTATCCCCGCTGACACGGATCATCCTTTCTTTCTGTTCCCCTTTCCCAGGAGACCCCATGCCACTGTGTGCTTGTGTTCCACGTGGCCTCCCCGCCGGGGCCCCCCGCTGTTTTTTATGGATCTGTTTCATTAGCCACCTAGCTCGAATAGTCCCAGAGGAAAGCCCGAGGGCCGCACTGTTTACTAAATGTGCCTTTTACTGCACATCATCCTTGTAAAAGAAGCAAAAGCCCCCATTTAGGAAGAGGGAGCTAAACGAGAACGTGCTAATTGGATTGGCATTTCACAAAAGGCAGATTTGACTTCATGCTAATGTGATTGTGCTTTTTTCCTCTCTCTCTCTCTCTTTCTCTACGCTCAGAGACCAGAATGAGGTGGGTTGAGATTCGAAAAGGAAGCGAAAGCATGTGGTTCGTGCTGGGAAGAGTTTAAAAGAGTTTTCTTTCTTGAGGAAAGATGTGTTCAAGAAAAAAAAAAAAAGCAACCTTCTTCCTGAGTTATAAAAAAAACAGTTACATATGTACTGCACTACAGACCGACCTACTACCTCTTCTTCAAATTAAATGCCTACATGCAAGATGTTGTTGTTCAAACTCGCTCATCCAGTTTATTCTTAGGCAGACATTTATAACTTTGTTTGTCCTTGCTTGACTGATGACTATGAATGTTCATAGTCATAACGCTGAGTTTTTCTGCGTCACGACCAACTTCAGATCCCCTTGTGGAGTTCGTCTCATCTCATGCCGGCTTCTTATAAAGCCCTCCACTGCCCTCCAATGCTATTGGACTAATCAACCTTATCAGTTGTTTGAGTCTTGAGAGCACTACCCAATTACAACCTCAGTGGATCTCAAGATGCTGACGAGTGTGAGGGTATTACTGTCCAATCACACATCTGGCACTGACACCCCGCATCGACCCGGCCTCCTAATCCCGCTCCAAGAATCGGTCTGAGATGCAGATGGAGTTGATTCCGAGTGTCTTCATTTGTTTTTCTGCCTCGGCTGATGTGCAGACCCGGGCTCTCTCTCTCCGCTGATTAAGACTGATCCTCCGGCAGGCCACACCAAAGCTAAATTAATCATCCCATAAATGGGTTACATGTCAATTTTGTGGTGATAAGTGTTGAGCTGGATAATGGTTGTCACGCTATGTTGGATGAGGGGAAAACAGAGAAGGCAAGGGATGACTTTTCTGCTGATGCAACCAATATGGATTTCAATGCACTGTGTTATTTATCTGATAGAATATGGTAGGCAGTTTTTTGATCTTTTAAAGTTTAAATATAGCACTTCACTCAGACTGGTCTTTCAAATAACTTAAAAAATTTAAATTTCAACTGGTTCTTGGCTTCTGAAAATCAACCGGAGCAGGAGGGGAAATGTTGTTTTGCACATAAAAACAACCCCAAAAGGAAAGTGAGGGCAAGAGAGCTGTTTTCATCTCGTAGTAAACAAAACATTCCCCTGCGGGGTGAAATCTCCTCGAACATCTGGCTCCATTATAGGCCCCTGTCCAGTCTGCGCTCGCTGTAGGAGCTAATTAGAAGGAGAGAGCAGATGAGGGGAAAGAGCGAGGGCAGAGAGAGGAAGACCCAAGATAGAGCTCCAGTTTTTTTTTTCTTTTTTTGGCCAGTAATACACGGCCCACATTCACTTTAAATCCACTCAAATATATCTCTGAGGCTTCATACAAGCCACAAGGCAACAGATGAGAGACAAGTGGGTAAAGAGTATTAGGTCTGCTACTGTTTTGTGCTTTGATGTTTTTTGATATTTAGTAACAGTTGGTCTAATGAATAATGCTAGGCTCATGGCGATGTTGGTTGGTCAAGTCCACCACTTTTGCCCAGACTGAAATAATGCATTAATAATAACAACTATTCGCAATAGCTATTGAGGGTGTTGTATGCGTTACAGATTGTAGCCTTTTGAGGCAAATTCGTGTTTTATGTTTTTGGCTAAATAAACTAGAATTACCGCCGCACGGTTGTGTGCCTCCGCCAACCAGTCAAGTTGCAGTTTACAGCCATTTTCGTCCAAAATGTCATCACTTCATCATTTTATCCTATTAGACATTTCCGTGAAATTGTCATAACTAGCATACGAATTCTTGAGTTATGGTCAAAAAAGTGTTTTGTGAGGTCCTGGAGTCCAAGTGAATGTTTGCATGAAATTTGAAGAAGTTCATGAGAATGAGACGGACATGAGGTCACTGTGACCTTGACCTTTGACCTTTAACCTCCTAAAACTAATCAGCTCATCCTTGAGTCCAAGTGGACTTATCATAAGACTGTATATAAGAAGTGGAGAAGATGCAGTCACTTCACGTAACCCATTGGTTTGTGGACTGCCGTTTCGAAGCCGTCGCCATCTTGGTTTTTTGCAACCAGAAGTGACACGAGAGGGTGGAGCTAAGAACAACATTTTTAGGCAACCAAAATGTTACAATTAAAACTAGCGATTGAGACCATAACCTCATGTTTACAATGTTTACCGAGGTAAGAAATCCAGTGAGAAGTAGGGTCATTTTCTCATAGACGTCTATACAATCTGACTTCTTTTTGCAACCAGAGGAGTCGCCCCCTGCTGGCTGTTAGAAAGAATACAAGTCTAAGGCACTTCAGCATTGGCTTCACTTTTTAGATCCAGAGGTTGCTACCTGTTGAAAAAATGTTCTTCTTTAACAGAAGCTTCAAGCTTGTGAGTAACTCTGTAGGATTACGGGGCAAAACCCCAAAACTGCATCACACCATTGTAAACAAGTCTGCTAGAAGTATCTTACGATTCCCCACCTGTCCATCCTGATAAGCAGGATGTGGTAACAGTATATAGCCAAAGTATGCTAGCACTGTGTAATCAATGCCTCACGCCCACTAGGTCATGTCGTCTACTCAACAGGAAGAGACAAAGACCCAAGTATGTGACTGGACAGGTATGACAGTTTGGAAAATAATGGTGTGTGTGTGTGAGAGAGTTGAGGTGGAGTGGGGTATGCATTCAGGTCTAAGTACTAATCATGAACCCAGAGAAAGCTCAAAAGGAACACAACCGGCTTGAAATGAGTCACCACTCGTCGAATATACCTACGAAGGAGGCGAGAGAAAAACCTGTTGAATGATCAGGGTTTCGACCGTGACACCTTTTACACACAAATCCTCCTCCACTTGCTCAGACTGAGCATGAGCAACACAGGCAAGGTCCCTCCCTGCCAACGTAGACAATTGCCATATGCTGTCAAGCAGTGAGTGACAGAGCTTACCCTCTCCACATAACAGACAACAAGCTGCTGTGTAGCCATGAGCTTCACAATAACATGTCAAGACACACACACAAGACATATGATGTTCCCTCTCTCCCCCGTGGGACGAGGATTGAACGCCTCGAGCTGAAATGCTGTTACGCATAAAGGTTGGGTCGTGAGCGTGGCACCCCATTAGGTCCCTCCTGATGTGCATTGCAGCGCAAAGTGCACACAAACACTCAAAGCAAAGCAGCAATGCTGTCTTAATTGACAACAACCTGAGAGAGAGAGAGATCTGCCCGTCGGGGCTCGAAACAACTCTTTTGAAAAGGGCCTTTGACAGAACCACTGGGCCGGGTTCCACCATCGCCGCACATTTCCGCCTCGCGTCTTGTTGGAAATATTTCAGGAGAGGATATTAGAAACCAATCTCTCCCCAAAGCCCTCGTGACAAGCAAGAGATTGCCGACGCACACACTTTGATAGCTGAATGTGACAGAGCCCCTCTCCGGCGGAAGCTGCAGGGGGAAGAGAGTCCGCCGTCGAGCAGCTCACCGAAATCTCTCCTCATACCGTTTTTTGAAAAGCTCAACGATTTACCTCGTAAGCAGAACGGCACCGCGCATGAGTGTTCTGCAAAGTCTGCACCGCAGCAACATGCAATCTCGGAGACACCATCCTGGGCCTCTTATAGGCACCGATAGGCTGACCTGTACTTGCATTGGCAAAATTGAGCCATTTGCTCCTCTTGAGTCAGCAGTCATTTTTGTATACATATGCAGAGCTGCCATGCAGTCTGGGTTATAAAGTGAAGGTAACATAAAAAAAAAAAATAGCTACCACTATATTAGCATTACATATTTTTGGATTTGACAGATTTTACAGCTATGTTAATGCCACTACAATGTTCCAACAATATAATATAAAAGTCTGAAAAGTAATGTCTGTTGTGACAGCTAACTTTTTGACTTTGCCATTAGACAATCACCGGTGGTCAGCACTGTGAAATTAACTGCTAAAAAATTAAGACTATATTTGGTGAATTAACATCACCTGCGTAATGTCATTTTCCAACTTTAATTTATGGAAATAGTCATTAGCAAAACTGCTCAGGTGAAAACAGACTTAAAGCTTTTCCTGCTTCATACATACAATATGTATGAAGCAGTCACCCAATTAGCAGCACCATCTAAAGCCGGGTGGCTTTAGATGGTGCTAAAGGCGGAACGTCGAGCAAAACTTTAGAGGTGCGAGTGTATAGGCTACGTCGACATTCGCAGAAAAATGGGATTGGAGGGAAGCGGATGTGCATATGTGAAGTGAGGTGCATCTTCACGCTGTGTTGCAACTCAAATGATAATCGCTCAAATTATGACTGCTCAATTTAGTATTTTAAAGATATTTTAATATGGATCCAATCTATAGTAGAGTTATTAAGATACTGCAGGTTAGATTCCCTTTATACAAAATATAGAACATTACTAGGTCACCAGTATTGTTCAAAATTTAGAGCTCCCTAGAGACACTGGCATGTGTTGTCAGATCAATGTAACACAATCACTTAAACTCTCCATAATAAATTAAAGTGTTGTTTTCAAAATCACACTTAAGTAAAAGTACAGAAGTATTGTCAGCAAATTGTACTTAAAAGTATCAAAAATTATAGTATTTGTTATATAGAAAAATGCCACCTGTGACTGATATAGTATTACATATGACATTATTACACGATCTATACTGATGCAACTATTTGAACTTGTTTTAACTACTTTATATACAGTTCGGTAGTTTTTAGACCGCTGCTCTCCTGAGGGTCACACGATTAACGGCGTCATTAGCTGTAACCGCCGTATGAACGCAGTGCGGAGCGGCGGCCGTGAGCTAGCCAGTGGGAAACACACATTCTCTGCTCAGGTAACCATTACTCCATTATATCTTTACATAGCAAATAGTTGTTTGCTGCTATATAAATGCTCTAAATTTGTAGTTTCCTTGAGGGACTGGCCTAAATCACATTTCAGTCTAAATTGAGACTGCAGGCCCTTTAAAAATGCACACACCTTTCTTACTCCTCAAACATCCTCCTCACATTTGTTGGGAGCCACATTGTTCGCGCTCACATTTATGCAAGCTGCTATCGGCGAGCCACATGCGTCTCGCTAACCTCCTACTGCAACTCTGTGCGCTGCATCGCAGCTCGGATTAATCCCGTGGCCCTAACCTTTCCCTCTCGCTGCGGAGAGAGCAATTTGCCTGATTCTGTCGCCGCCGTGGGTGGCTCTCCTCCCGATGACATCTCCTGCTGTGCGCCCAGCGTCGGAGGCCATCGCGCTCCCCGAGGGGTGATCAAGATGCCAGAAAAAAGCTCACCAACACCTGCCACCGAGAGCATTGTGCTGATTAAGGGAGAACTTTGACTCTCAGCCGACATGAGCAGAAGGAGAGGGGGAGTGAGGGAGGAAGACAGCGAGGGACGGAGGAAGCTAGCGGGCGTGTTGGGGGTCAGGGGCAACGGGCTTGTTATGCTGACAGGATCGCCAAAGTCACTGCTTTGTTCCAAGCGTTCCATTTGCATGAAACGCCAACATTTTACTCCTATATACTGTCCATCTAAAGCACTTGAAACAACTGTGTGACGCACGGGGGTTAAGGATTCAAGGGCCCGTTCATGAGCTGCTCTAGTTCACACTCGGTAAATTGGCCCCGTAATCCCAGTGAGAACAGGCTTCAGCTGCTTGTACATCCAGACAGTGGCTTTTATGTGCTTTTAAGGGAGTCTCCTCCGGATGATATTCTTAATGAGCCTCGGAGGAAGCCCTTGTCATCATTAGATGTTCCCGGGGGGAAACCGCTCGGATCGCTTCTCCGACCCCGCCCTTCCAGTTTGACGGACAGAGGGGATGGGGCGGATCGGCCAAAGCGGCTGCAGAGTGGGCGGCCCTGCCTGTTCGGGGTCAAGAGACCCGACGTCGACCCTGTCGGCAGTGACCGACCCTAATTGACCACATGCAGAGAGAATCTGTTGACCCCAGAACGGCCTTGGATGATGAAGACGGGATGAGGAGAGGAGGGAGACGATCTTCTCCCATCCATTATCTGTAACCGCTTATCCTGTTGAGGATCGCAGGGGGGGGGCTGGAGCGAAGGCGGGGTACATCCTGGACAGGTCGCCAGACTATCGCAGGGCTGACACATAGAGACAGACGACCATTAACGCTCACATTCACACCTACGGACAATTAACCTAACCTGCATGTCTTTGGACTGTGGGGGGAAACAGGAGCACCCGGAGAAACCCCACGCTAATACGGGGAGAACATGCAAACTCCACACAGAAGGGCCCCAAGCCGGGTTTGACCCTCTTGCTGTGAGGCATGAAGCCCAGGGAGACGATCGGGATGACATTATTTGTCCAAGGCTATCCTTTCATTCTCCCTTTAGCATTGATATTCAGGCAGGGAAAAGTGTCTGTAAACAGTCAGTTGCTGAGCCACTATGAACAGAGAACAATTCCATTTGTTTGGCTCAGTCAATTTCAAAGCGTAATCTGCAAAGTCAGAACGTGGCAATAATTTTTTCGCAACTGAAATGAGTACTAATGAATATTAAATATTTCTTGTACTTTCGTGACCATTTGCGTAACCTTCCGTGTGCTTTCCCTGTTCTTAATTAACCCCTTCCCTCCGCTGATTGAACGACGGAGATCCCCCTTCCCTTTACAGGATTACAATTACATGCTAATCACTGTTTGCAGCCTTTTTCTGTGTTTGTGTAAGCTTCTAATCACTGTGTTCGGCTGTTTTTTGGGGGGGCTCCACGCTGGGTTTCATTAAGGAACAGCGCTCCCCCACCTCCGCCCTCTGAACCGAACGGGGTTCTGGGACGCTACTGGGAGATTGCTGGCAAGATCTGTTGATTGTGACTCATTAAGCTGAGGTAATTAGGGCCTGTTAGATAAGTTTATCAGGATTCGGTGACATCTTTCTCACATTGCTGTTGTGAAGATACCGCCATGCGAAAGAACCATTAACGGTAATTACGCCACAGTGCAAAGCACAAAGGCCTATAGTAAGAAGATGTTCCAACAACTAGACTTCTAAGCCTTTCAATAGCATGAAAAGAGAAGCCTGTGTAGTCGGACAATGCGCAAATTTGTAATTATGGTTTTTCAAAGTATGCACAGCAAATTAATATGCGTGAAGTCAAGGATAAGCGTACACTATGACTGGAGAATAATATGGCGTCAAGTACATTTACAGCGTAATTAGTCTTTGTCATTTCCTTTGACAGGACATCACATTGGCTTACATTCAGCAACTTTTATTAAAAGGATCTGCCAGAATCAATGCAGTCAAAAATACTTGATAAAAAAATAACCCATTTTGCTTAAATGGCCTATGCACGGAATGAAACAAAGTCTCCTACCATTTAAATAGACTCGGTTGTGCTTATATTACAAAATCGAATGCGTTTTTATACTTCGGTAATTTGAATTCTGCAGTTTTGGGCTATATACGTGGTCAGGGGAGGTTGCGGGGAAAACATAATTACAAAAGCTAGTCAAGCCTAACAAAACAGTGCTTAGAGCCTGTACGACGATTGCTGCTGAGAGACCCTTTTTGTCACTCCCATTATTCATAGTCTGTGCGAAACCGGCAGGAATTAGTTTATTGTAATTCTAGAACAGAGTAAAACGGGAGGGGGGGGGGGGGGGGATATAGCTATGAGAGGACAAAACAGCGACTGAGACGAAGGAATCCGTGTGCACACTCTAATTGAGAAGGAGCCAAGGTTAAACTCTGCGATACCCCCTCTGCTCATTTGGTTCCACTTGGGAGTCTGTACCTCTTAAGCATATAAAAAGATCATTACAACTCGAGCACGCCTCGAGCATCCGTCACAAAAAGTGTAGTTGTGTATTCAAGCACAGGTGTATCCAAAGGCACAGTGGGGCCATACACCTACTGGAGGTAATATAACATTTCAATCAATGGCGGACTTTATGGGAGTGAGACCTGCTGAGGTGACATTCAACTTAAACAGATACCCCCGACTTAAATGGTTCGTTAAATCCATTGTGTGTAATTACGGTAGGCAGTGGTAATATTAGATGAATGTAATTTAGATTTCTATTACCCTTTATGTCCTAATTGCCAAGATTGGGAAGAGTTAAGGACTCCAGATGGAATACAGGTACCACCTGGATGGAAACGGCAGCAACACACTCATATCTGACTTTACTGAAACACAAACAACTTTAGCTATAGCCAACTCAACAATGTAATATAATGCAGTGGAGCGGGAGAAACTCACCGCATTATTGGATCGAGGCAGAAATGCCCGTCTTGGGTACATGCCATCCTTCCCTGGGAATCAATCAATCGCCTCAACCCTATTACGCCATCCAAATGAATGAGGAGAGAGACAGAAGGGAGGCAGCGAGGACAACTGTAGCCTCCTTCTGACCAACTTTACAAAGCTTAGTGCCTCTCGGAGTCTCTTCGATTTGTTGCCATGCGACATCCTGCCTTCGATTCGCGAGGAAATGACACACCTGATCTCAAAATGTGCTCCAATACGATCCATCAACTAAATGTCAATCATGCAAATCTCATGCTAGTGCGAGCGCTGGTGTTGTGGGCCCTGGAGATGGATTTGTAGTGTCTCTGTAGGACCCAAACCAAAAGGGAAACTTAATAGGCAAGACGGGTAGAGTTAAAAAGCTGTTTACTCCATAATCAGGCTAAATGGGCAGTCGGGATCAGGTAAAGAAAACAGAAAGAGATTGGCAATTAAGAACAGGTTACAGACAGGAGGCAGGATGAAAAGGAAGGCCTGAATGCAAAGGGACAATCCTAAAGGAATAGTTTGATATTTTGGAAAATATGCTGCTTATTGGCTTCCTGCTGGAGAGTGTTAGGTAAGAATTAGAGATGCACCGATACTGGATCGGTTATCGGGCCGATACTGATTCAAATAGCTGGATCGGATATCAGTGACAATTATTCTATTTTTTTACGTTTTGTTAGCAGTGCTCGGACTAATTACTACTTTACATTTGAAAAATGTTCCAGTCACAGGAGGCCAAAGCAGGGAACGCATTAAACATGTCGAGGCCGAATGGTGATTGAATGTGCTTTTGGGGGATTGATGGCGAGGTTTGGAGCACTCAGAAGGGCTACGGACATAAACCTGAATGGCCTCCCTTTCATCATTTATGCATGTGAAGAGACAGTTGAGGACAGCAGAGTGATGACAGTCACAGTGCGACCAGGAATCCCAGCCCCCCACCGACAATAACTGACTGTAAAGAAGCCGAAAGAAAGGGAGTGAGAAGGGTGGAAACAAAATTCCTTGACCCGTAACTTGTGATCTTACTTGTGGTGACAGTGTTTGGAGTCGTTTTTGCGTTCGAGTGTGGACGGAGATATTTTGTAAAACAAAGGTCGTGGGGACAGATTTTCTTTTTTTTTTTAAACAGGGGGAAATATCCGTTTTGAAAAAATATCTGTATACATGTAGACAGGGCCTAACTCAGGTCAGGTGATGTACGGAGCTCGCAAACTCGGTGAGGGCATCTAGCATCTAGACATGTCTGTTTTATTTTGCTGCCCTTGTGAAGCACTTTGCAACGTGGGTATTGAAAAGCGCTCTATAAATAAAAAAAATATTAACATTATTATTATTGAGAGTAAACTATGTACTCATTTTAACAGGAATTTCCATAACATGTGATTACATTGGAAAAAGGTCAAAATTATGCATAGTTTCTCCTTACATTTTACACATTTTAAACAATTTTACATCAGTTTTCCACAGTCCCAGTTTGATCGTGCACCCCTTGTGATCATTTCCTGTTTGCACAAAATTATAAACTACATTCAGATCTTGTATGCTATCTGCCAAAACAGCATATTATAAAGATTTATTATATAGTGTGCAGTGTACTCCATAGTGACAGTATACAGTGTGGTTTTGAGACACTTTACACTACAGGGAGGGGTAGACATAAGCAGGGGGAGACAGAGACAGTGCAGTGCATGTGTAAGTGTGTCCACTTAGATGGATACGGCACTCATCAAACCACATGAGTGTGCTCACACTGAGTTAATTGAAGAAGAGGAAAAATCTGCCTGGAGCTGATAAACAACAACATTAATTGCCATCATTTTGGCTTGAAAGTCACTAGTGCTCCTCCTCCTCTCTCTTATCTCTGTGTATTTCTGTCTCTTCCTTGAGAAAATCATAATTGAACAGTATTCTTGCAGCGACGCGTGCGCTCTTCCCCTCGCCGACTCTGCTCTGCAAAACAGGACCTGGTTGCCTCCTCCGATAGCTCCGTGTGGGAAGCGGGAGTTGACGTCCAGAGACATCTGTTGTCTAAATGGTAGACATAACTGTAATTTACCATGCCACCGCGTTGACCTTATTAGGCGGCGAACAATGGCGCTTTTTTGGACTTCCTCTGGGCCAATGTCGAGCCCTTGATGATATATAATACCACTTGGCAGGCAAGTTAATTATAAGCTGGCCCCTAACACTTGGCGTCGGAGGAGCCCGCCATCTGAAGGCAACGTGACTGCGGTGGTGTGTATTGTGTGTCTCTGTGTGTGTGCGTGTGTGGGCAGTGAGGAAGCGGGGTGGCACTGTTATCCAAACTGTCAGAGTCACTTTCAAAAAGAGTTGGCGAGACACGATCGGTGTCCACACCTCTTACGCGTGCACACTGCTGCAGATGCTGCCACACAAATTCAGTGGGAATGGAAGCTGTAACAGGACGCCGCACACACAAAGACATACTGTATACTGCGGCAATGCAACTATGGTTTGTGAGCTAAACAAATATGTAGGGCTGTCAATCGATTAAAATATTTAACTGCGATTAATCGCAAATTAATTGCACATTTTTTTATCTGTTCAAAATGTACCTTAAAGGGAGATTTGTCAAGTATTTACTACTCTTATCAACATGGGAGTGGGAAAATATGCTTGCTGTATGCAAATGTATGTATTTATCTATTATTGGAAATCAATTAACAACACAAAACGATGACAAATATTGTCCAGAAACCCTCACAGGTACTGCATTTAGCATTAAAACATATGCTCAAATCATAACATGGCAAACTCAAGCCCAATTTATAGTCCAAATTAGGTTTTGGACTGGACATTGGACTGCTTTTGACCAGCTGACAGCTGGAATGAAAATAAGTTATCTTTACTTTTAGAAAGTTCTGTTTCTGAGGTAGGCAGTGTGTTTTTAATGCATATAAAATACAGATTTTGCAGTAAAAACCTTCATGTGCTCAAGCAGACCGAATACAGTATGTGTTTGGGCTAACTCTCTGCAGTATATCCTTATGTTCATGTTTTCCGGCCAGCTTCACTTCCAAGCTAACACTGTATTTATGTCCTCGGAATTACAACTAATCTCCCCATCAAACAGACACGATTTACAGCAGCTTACAGCCAGAGAATCCAGTTTGGCTTTGCCTGTAACAAGCCGAGCCATCTCCCCCTTGTCTTCCATCAATCTGACAGTCGACATCGCTTCAATAAACCTGGCCCCGTCTAGACTCACTCTTGCAGATTTAATTCAAACAGCTGTTCACTCCTTACTCCAGACGCCCTGAGCACTTCCACTGAGGAATGGGATGTGGAGGGGGGTAGGTGGGGAGATGGGTTTGGGGGGGGGGGGCCCTCGTGCCTATCTGGAGAATGCATTCTGGAGGCGTGGGAGGAAGTGACCTCAAGGGATACGAGGATGTCAACTGCTAGTTAGCTACACATTTTGGGCTGTTTTGTTTCTGACTCTCATACAAATTGCTACGGCCCGAACAGCTGTTGCCACGAGAAAAAAAAAGCGATGTTACTCCAGCGCTGAATTGTTAATTTGCAGGATGTTTGTTTTATTCTAGATGTGTTTAATTTATTTGACCGCAGAGGAGACTGCGTAGAGTGTAGTTCTGAAGCAGCCTAACATCGCGATCAGATGAGCTCACGTCCCCCTTCATCAGCCCCACCCGTCATGTTCAAAATGTGTTCATTTCTTTAAAAAGGGATTTCAAGTAAGACTACATAAAAGTGGATATTGTTATTTATTTATTTATTATTATTTTTAACAAATACTTGAATTGTCAGTATTTAGGTTGGTTTGGTCAAGTTTGGATTTCTACTACCAGGGTTATTATATATTCTCTATAAGTGGCGCTATCCATGGTGCTGAAAGAGGGTCTTTATTCTGGCATATTAAATCAGCATTTAACCTTTTGTTTTGTGTATGATGGCATCCCTTATGTGTCCGCATTGGGAGAGAACAAGGCAAGGGAGTGAAGATATTGCGCTACTTGATGAATTAAATACATTTTAAAAAAGGATTCAAATATTCCCGCAAAAGTGGTTAAGTTCAAGTTCTGAAATTGTTTCGTTAAAGTTCACAAAGACTCTATAAATGTTACTTTAACAGCTGCCTAACTCATCATCTTCATAGGCCCACTGTGGTTTGTGATTTATTGTCATGAATGAAAATGTTTCAGAATCATTCCCCCCTCTGATTTTTTTCTCACAATTTGCACCCTGCCTACTACTATCATATGGAGGGGCGGAAGCTAGATGTTCCAACCATTTATTTATCTATCATACTTTTAGCTATTTCAGCTGTTTATCGATTACTTTTAGCAAACTTTTTCAAAAGTTTATTCATTACTTTACCTATTTCAACTGTTTAACCATTATTTTTTATTTAAGTTTATTCATGACCTTGAGCTATTTCAGCTGTTCATTCATTACTGTTAACTATTAAGTTTATCCATTACTTTTAGCTCACTGTTTCAACCATTTATTCATTACTTTCAAAGCGAACTATATTTCAATTTCATCAGTTAATTATTCCAAATTTTACTTTTAGCAAATTCTTTCTCCATTCGGTTAACTATTTCATATTTTTTTGTTTTATGTAACTATTTCAACTGTTTAACCATAACTTTTGGCTAATTATTTAAAATGCTAGTTTACGCATTACTTTGAGCTTTCTCAACTATTCTGCTTGCCTATTGTTAAGCAGTTCTCTTGCAGTCTCTGTGGCAAAACATAGCCTTACGATGTAACAGCTGTCTCAGGTTGGTGGGAGGTGTGTACTGTGTGGTCAACCTATAGTACTACTGGTTATTGTGACAATAAAATGACTGAAGTTTAGCATCACTCCAAATTGTAATTCAATGTTTATTTTCCTCCTAAACACCGATATGTGGATGTTTTGTTAACCAAGTTTCTATATTTTTAATAAATCGAGCTACTCCACAATCCCTCCACATACCCCCTGTTGGGAATCACTGGTGTACGAGTACATCAGTGAGTGTAGGCTGCATCGGCGCATGTGTTTGTTGTGCCTCATCTACCATCTTGCCTCAGCTCTGACCATGCTCCTCGGTGGGTGGGCGGGCGCGTTGTGTGTGTGTGTCCTCCGCAGTCCAACAGGCGGACCGGGGCTCGCGGAGCAGATTGCCTGGCTGCTAAAGAGGTGCTGAGGCCTGTGGTGCTCCCCCAACCACCACCACCACCGCCCTCCCTTCACCCACCCAGTGGAGCTCTGCAGATGCCCAGGTACAGTAAGGGCTCTTGTGCACATAAGCCCCCGCCAGTAGAAGGGACGGGTGGAAGGAGAAGTGACAAGCGCGGCCCCCACGCTGGTCGCCAAGCTGTCCTGCAGATCTGCTCCCTCCCTCATCCTCATCTCTCCCTCTCTCTGCGTCCTCCTTTGCCCCAAACTGGATTGAGAAAGAAATGTGGAAGAGATAGAAAAGAGGGACGGATAGACGGGAGGGCACAAGGGGGAGGGAGGGAGGCGCAGTGTGAAAGAATTGTGTTGACAGTGGGAGAGCCGGAACAGAACGGTGAATGCCCTTCATTATGAACAGTTGGAGGCCACGCGTGGCAGCCCACATCTGTCTCACTCATGCTTGTGTGTGTATCATTTTAATTTTTTTTTTTTTTTTGCTCTTTCCTCTTATTCCAACCGTTCTGGAAACACCTCTGAATCATTGCCGCCTCATAACCATTTCTTCATTACAATACCCTTGATGGAAATAGCCACTATTCACTGTAGCTAAACTAATTTGGTGTGAATACTGTTTTTTTTTTTTTTTGCCTATTGTAGGCATTGCTCAGAAAAATGACAAATGGATGGCTGAACGTTGCCTCTGTCTAATGCAATGTAATGAATTCTGATTAGAGTAGAATGGATGGCGTTGACTTCATCACCCGTCGCAGTTGTTTCAAATGTTCACCGTGGTCGATCGCATTATCCCGGGCGTGTCCGGGACGCATGAAAATCAAGTTTTTAAAAAGCTGAGAAAACAAGCAGAGGAAAGGAAATCCTGATTAATATGGAATAATGCTAGAAAGATGAAAGGAAGAGGGAGAGACCGGCAGAAGGACAAACAGAAGGAGCGAGAGTGGAAAAAAAAAAAACACACGAGAGAAGGTGAAAATGGCAGAAAGGACGTGCCATATAGTGTGTGAGCACAAACCCATTTTGGCTGTGAATCGCCACTTTTGTTTGGCATGGCAACAGGCAGGGACAGTAGCATGATGGGTTTATGGTGACAAACCTTATGACAGGAGATGTCAGAGCTCTGTGGTGAAACAGCACATATGGACCGGCTGCTACGGCGAGCCAAGTATCATGATGGGAGAAAGTTAACTTGTGTACAGAGAAGGACAAAGACAATGAAATAGAAAGATAAGGTAGATATTTGTGTGTCTACTTTTTTTATGCTAATTTACTTTCAGATCACTGGTTTCAGTTTAGTTTTACTTAGTTTTTAAGGTGTATTTCGTCTGAAAATGGCCTAGTTTTGTACTGAATTAAAAGCCAGGAAGCACATGCATCATTGTATTGCACAAAAGCAACGTTTTCTGTTATTCGGTATTTTAAGGTATTTTTTATTGCAGAGGCTATTCCCCTTGCACGTGTATTCTGAAGCAATGTAGACGTTGCATTTATCATGTGTATTCCCCCTGTGTGTGATTTAAAACGAAAGTGAAATAGAGTAAACATGAACACGTTTCAACATCGCTATCATGTACTTAATTCCATCTCAGTGAATTTGAGAGGAGGGATCCTTGTGCAGAACTAACTCCATTACATGAATAGTGATCTCTGTGAGGGTAAAGCATGCTCGCAGTCAATTGACACCGAAAGAGGATTTTTAATGAGAAACTAGTTCTCTTGAAAGGTCAATATGCCTTATCTTAAATGAAACTGTGCGCATATACTGTCACTAATGAAAATGAATTGTTTCGATTTGATTGAAGTTAAAGAGAACTGACCCTACCAATGATGTGAAGTCACTTGTGTTGGTAGTCGCATACATACCTCATCACCTGCTATCTAAGTGGGCGCTTGCTTGCTTGCTTGCTTATTAGACTACCAGGGGTTTCCCTTTCTGGACTGAAAAAAAAAAAAAGCTAAAAAAATTAGGGCACTGAAGGTCATCTACTGACCGGCTTGTCTAGCCCTCTCCATATCCATTTGGATGGAGCTCTTCATATGCTCTCAATGGCATAATTGAATCTTCAACCGAAAAGTGTAATCCAAATCGACCTTTCGATGCGATGGCAGCTCAGGCCGGTGGACGAAATCGAGCGGCGGACATGTCATCAAGTACATGAAAAACTCCCACACACATGACATACAGGAGGGGTATGTGCATTCATACCCTCGGGGGCAATTATGCACTCCTCCAAACACACATGTACAGTGGAGGTACGAGTGGACAGATCGGCACAGACAGGTATACAGACGGATGCTCGCACACATGCCTGGGAGCCAGCATCGAGACGCCCCACAGATTTGGCATCCTCTTGACCCCTCCAGTGGGCACTTAAAAGGCTTGAAGACAATCTCCCCCTCCCTCTCTCTGTTCTCCCTCCCCTCCCTCTCCGTCTGTCCTCGCTTTGGCCTCCGTCCAGACAACCAATCATATTGATGGCTTTGTTTTCAACTCTCTCAACCACCTTTCCTCCACCATCGCAATCACTTCCTCCTGCAGTGTGGGTAACATCCAGGAATCCGGGGCTGACGAGCCCAAAGAGATGTTTTGGGAGACAGCCAGCACTCGCCAAGCCAAATTGAGACCAACCTCGCACTGGCCCCTCAATCAGGGGAAGAAAAACTATGAGTGGATTGGCGTTGTCACCGGAGCTACACGTTTTTAGTTTTTAGATGATTTTAAATGATGTATATGCAATTTTTTGTCACAAAAAACTCTTATAAAACATGGAACTGACAGGTGTAATAGGAGTAGTTATGCACTTATAATCAATATTTTTACATTAACAATGGATTATATGACTACTGCTAAGTGAAATAGATCCCCTGACTCCACAGTTAAGCTTTACAGAGCATTTTTCAGCTCATTGCTTTGACTTTATGACATGCAACTACATTGTTTTGATTCATCAGTAGTTTTTCAGGTGCAGCAACCGGCTGTTTTCAGTGAAAAGGGTTGAAAAAGTTTTTATGATACCTACCTAGCTCAACACAGGAAAATATAGTGGAGCATTTAGCTGCCAAGGAGCCAGATATTTTCCTCAGTAACTGATAGAAAAAGCTCTAAAGGAGAGTGAATGCTCCTCAATTGAACAGAAACATGACTCCAAATGAATGCCAATGCTATTCTGTACTGTATCTGCTGGATGAGTCAAGGTAACGCTTTGCTAACAAGTTCACCATATCAACTTTATAAGGTGATAACATTTCAATTTTGTTTGTTTCTGCTGCCCCAAGTGGCCATAAAATGTGTTATTGCAGGTTTATGGATTGTATGTACGAGTCATTTGAGATCTCAATGATTTTACTGAGTCATTACACTAAGGTGAGATTATTTAGGTCTATAAACTTCCCAGCTTCAGCCCTGTCGAGTCTCTCTCCTCCTCAGTGAGAAACACTTTCTATCTGAGATATTGATACAATTACACTATGAGAGGTGTCTGTAAATTTTGACTTTGGAACTTTCGCTTAAAATTGGCGACTGCGATCGGTAGGTGGTAATTATGGACTAATGGTACATTGAATTTTCGAGTCTTTTAACTCAATAACGTTAAAGGACCAGTGTCTAATAATTATGGGGATATATTGTCATAAATGGAATATAATATTAATGAGTATGTTTTCTTTTGTGTATAATCACCTGAAAATAAGAATCATGTTTTCGTTACTTTATAATGAGCCGTTTATGTCTACATATGGATTGGGTCCTCTCCACAGAGTCCGCCATGTTTCTACAGTAGCCAAGAACAAACAAACCAAACATTGCTAACTTTTCCTTCTTGGGCCGGAGTCGATAACGTTACTTGCTACCGCCGCCGCCACCGTTCTCTCTCTCTTGCTTCACCACTCACTTCCCGATTACACACACACACTTTCAGCACTGGCTGTGCTCCAAATGACCTACGCTGCTCTTACAACAACTGGCTCTAGCGAGGGCCATTCACGTTTTTGTGTCGGCCACCATAGTCTCCTACACACTTGGCACACGGGAGAGGATTCAGTTGGTTGCAATCTCAATGCCACCACTAGATACCAGATCCAGATCCTACACACTGCACCGTTAATGAATCATTAAGCAACCTGGCTGTGTTAATTTTTTTGTATACTCCACCTTTACTCTGCAAGCCGAATCACTAGTTACACCACAATATCTAGCCAACGTTAGCTACTGGTTGTACCCAAGAGAGTAAGACTGTAGCATAATACAACCACGACTTAAAGTCCCAGGGAAACAGAAGTAGTGCTAGTAGCGTGATACAGAGCCTCCACACAAACCTCCCTTATAGCTAAGTTGCAGATTGATTGATGGATGGATGTCATGATATTATTGGTTGAAATTGGTTGGTACGAGCTTACGTAAGCACACGTCATATTTTGTTTCACAGCAAGAAAAGATGATTGGATTGTGTATAAAAATATGAAAACAGTGATTTTTCTGTAATTTGTTTGCATGTAGAGAGATAGATAGATAGTAACTTTATTGATCCCGAGGGAAATTCAAGGTATTGTATGTATTGTTAAAAAGGTGCGCAATATGACCGGGGATGAGATCTTAAAGGGTTAAAAAGACATTTTAAGAGTCAAGATCACTTAAGAGGTGGAATGGTCCGTCTTGATTGGCTGAAACAGTGCAAATATCAGCATTTCAAGACCACTGAGCTCGTCGAAAAGCTTTGCCTGTGCTCACAGAACTCGGGTTACAATATGCAACCTTCCTCGTTCAATGTTTTTTTATTTCGCTATTATTTCTAACCACTTTGTCCAAAGCTTTTCTGCCCATCTACTTCAAGCCCTCTAATCTAGCAAGTTGATGGCCATCATCAGCTGGCAAATTAGCCTTTTTTGTTCAGCGTTAATCCTCACAGACATGCTCCTTTTGTTCGCTCTATTTAGACTCTTTGTCATTTTGTGCAGGGTTTTTTTTCGTGCAGTATTATTGCAAAGAACTCTAGCTTCTGTCTTGACATAATTCTCTCGTTTTGTGTGGTAGTTGCTTGTTAGAATTGTAGACATGGCCTTGCGCAAAAAGTAGTACATCAGAGCAAACTTCAAAAACTTTAATTTTTGAAAGAGGCCTAAATATCCTATAAAATATCTTCTAGTAGGCCTAATATATAATGTTGTTAATCGAAGTGATATTACAGCTGCATAAAACATAGAACATTAGTGATCGACTGTTAATGGAGAGACATCACGTTTTACTGTGATCACACACAAACACATTTCAGTTGGGGGCATCAGGGGGGAAATATGAAAAAAAAAGCCCATTTTTATGATAGAAACATGCAATTTCATATGGGATTAACTCTTCCTTTATGAGGGCGAATATGCAAATGGCGCACTAATGAACTTAAAGTATTCTCTTTGTGAGAACTGATTAACCAAGGGGCTCCTCTGCTGCACATTTACATTTTTCTCAAGTCAAGTCAGGGTTCTCCAGTCACAAATTACAGTGCTTTTCCAGGCCAATTACATTGAACAAGTGCACCATTATCCAGTTCTGAACATCACACATGTATATTTGCCCCCTTCATTTTCTCAAGAGTGCTTCAAGCCAAGGGCTGCTCCAGAGAGGAGGAGGACAAGAGGCAACAGGGGAAGTCAGAGAACGAGGGTGGAGGGAGAAATAGACAGAAGGCAAAATAGAGAGAGTGATTAAAAAAGGGCTGCGGGGAGAAAGATGCAGAGGTGGTAGTTTTATTAAATCGTTATAAAGTAAAATCTGAATTTAAGCACAGGAAAAAATGTTTTTCTTAAAATAGATTATTAAAGATGACCTATTATGCTTTTCAGGCGCATACTTGTATTTTGGGTTTCTACTAGAACTTGTTTACATGCTTTAATGTTCAAAAAACGCTTTACTTTTCTCATACACCCAACCCCCGTTGTGATTGGTCAACCGATCAAACTCTACGGACTCCGCTTCAGCTCCGCTCTAACTGGCTTTGTTTGAGGGCGTTCCAAAATCGCCGCTAGGCAGGTGTTATGCAAATGTATTACTTGGTGACATCATCATGTTACGGATGAAAAGGCGGGACTTCAAACGAGGTGTTTTAGGCAGCTCAGGAGCAGTGGCTGCGGTTGAAAAGTCTTTTTTGCTTAGGAAGGTTCCTAACTGAGTGAAATGACCCGGAAGTATCTGGTATAGGGTACACTGGACCATCCTTTACGAAAGGAAAGGAGATAATGCCGCCCCACAATTCCTCGCGGCGCCAACATTTAAAGCGACACACCAAACGCACGATATGTCAATATTTATCATATAAACTTTTGTGACTGGTAGCCTATAGGCTATTCCTTTTTTATTTCAATTCCAACCTTGGTAATGAAGTAGTATTTTTCACCGGTTGTCCACGTTAGGTCAGATGATCCTTTATTTTATCTTGATTTAAAGTGTTCCAGCAGCAGAAGGTCCTGCGGTATCTCTCTTTCACACCGCGGGTAGAGCAGCCTGTCACTGAAAGAGCTATTTAAGAACGCACAGGGCGAACATGAGCCTTTTGTAGTCCATCTTCGGAACATTGTAGTTTCACCACGGTAGACCTGCGTCATAACATCCGCCGCCGTCGCATCATAATTACACAGCCTAGTGTAAGTGCAGTCGGATACTCTTAACACCACAGTTGTCCTTACGAGTTCTCCCTCACATCTTTCCTTGACGTCATGACGTTCGACCATCGAGGTCAAGGAAAAGTGGTTCGGAAAAGACATTAGGATGTCATTTTTTGTAACTTTTCGACCCTAGCCAGTGTTTCTGTGGGGGAGAGTAACTCCCTTTGGCGAAGACTTTGGGCTTTGTAACTTTGCAGACCTTTTACATGCACAAAAAATCTATATAACACACTAAAGGAAAGTGAAAAAAAAAGCACAAAAGCATAATAGGTCCTCTTTAAAAGTGACATAACTAAAAAAAAAAAGAGACAGACTAAAGGTCAGCAAAACACTTCGGGAGCAAAGTATGTAAACACAGTGTAAAACACACCCTTGACACAGAACTGAACTCTTATTATTCAATATGTTTCCTGGTTGTTGTATGTGGTGGTTTTCTGTATTAGCAAGGCCAGTCACAATGTGTTGAAGTGCTGTGACTTGATGTGCCAACAGCCACCACTTGCCTATTTCAGTCCCCGGAGGAACAATAAGGTAGCGTGACTGCACCGTGCCACCCCCCTCACCCCCCCCACAGAATAGGCCCTAGGATTAGATTGCTTTCGTTCTGTGCTCATGCACGAGGCAAGCAAAGGGCAGGAATCGCATATTATTGTTGGAATCCCACAGGATACAGTGTGAGGCGAGAAACCCGGCCTCTTTTCCCCCCTTCAAAAACATTGCGCCCAGCCACTTACACGTAGCTCTGCCGGCATCCAGGCGCAGTGACACCCCCCCACCCCCCACCACCTTTTTTTTTTTTTTGCAAAACAACAACAATAAACCAAAATCCAATCTCACAACAGAGACAACTACTATTGGAGTGACAAATGTTCAGGGGCCATCTCCAGCTAGCTTTCCAACTGTTCTATTCATTACCGCTCCCCTCTCTCACTTATTCTCCTCGGCTGCTGCCGCCGCCTCCTCTCCTCTCGGCATGAAATAGACACTCCAGGAAGTACATTTTGTGCAAACTCTCCTCCCGCTGCTACAGCTGATTTCACAAATGATGGTGAAATGGCCAGGAGAGCGGAGGGGTAAATGAAAAAAGATGGCTGTTGCCCGCGACGACCTTATTCCACCACTCTCCTTTTTCATAGATAACAGGGGATGATTAGAAAACAGCAGATGGGAGGGCCGACATTAACCTCCGCCAGGGCCACGGTGAATTTAGTTAGAAGACTCCCCCGCATGAACTCCATTCGGAGGTCACACACACACCCAAGTATACATACATTCAGACACATAAACACACAAAATGGAGCAGGCCTATTCCCCCTGAATCCTATCTATTTTGACAATAGGGCTGTTTCTGTGACAGCTCTGACAGGTCCATTTCAGGACTGGTATTTCAGATATATGGCTTACGTGTGCTAAGGGGCAGTGTTGTCAATAAAGTTTGTCGAGCCTTTGCCAGTTTTGGACTATATGTTTGCGGCAGGGCATGTGTCATAGGGCGATGAAATAAAGTTTGTGAGTCAAAATGAGTACATAATCTGTTGATGACCTGTGTTAATAAATTATTCATTAATGCCCAAATCAGCACCAATCTGTTCTAAATGTCATTAATTAAGCAAATTTTTGGGACGTTGGGTCGTGGCCCAACCTTTAAGTCTCCACTTAACAATTAGCCATCGAGCCTGCATTAATAAATAAAAGTGAATCGATATGGTTATACAGTACACATCACACAGTCCATTGGAGGGGTTCCTGCTGATGCTTTATAAACTATTCATGAACTCACCGGTAACAAGTGCTATACATTAACGACAGGTGTACCAATCATCTTAATGCTCCCTGTACAATCTGTGAAAACAAAGACTACAGCCACCAAAGTTGTGCAGCAACCGACAAACCGTCATTACATTCCAGAGAGTCGTGCCGCTGGCATTGCTGCAAATTTCTGCTTACGTGAACAGTGAAATGCCTATGTATTATATTTTGTCTGAATATATACGAATTGTCTGCCCTCTCGCCTCCCCCCTACATGCAGCCACCTCCTCTATCTATACACGGTACCACTGCATCCACTCTCAATAAGATTACCTTCTAGATTGCCCCGGTTAAGGAAGATTTCCATCTCAAATTACATTCCTCCATCTCTTTGGGACTACTCGATTTTAAAGGAGGAATCGCCATTCAGTAGGACTCCAATCACTCGCACAGTCACTAAGAAGCATCAGAGGATTCCCCCGATGTATAAGCTCTGGCTATTTAACAAGTTCCTCGGATTGTAAGTGACAGGTTATTTGCTGTTTTGGTACAATTGGGAATGCTGCACTATTTTTTTCTTAACCTCACCAGATTAATCCAACCGGAGGTTTGTTTACACTTCAAATACTGGAGTGAATCCACCAAACCTCGGGGGTATATTGTTTTGTTGACTTTATAATTATACATCGGGGAATTTCGAGTCAATTTCACTTAACGGCAAATGAAATAAAAGTTAGTTTCGGTTATTTTTGCATGCTTCAGACCTCTCAGCCCCCCCAACATTTGCAGCAGCCATCGCTCATCAGTAATGGATCCTATGGCAGACAAAGCACAGAAGTACACCACATGTTCACAATGGCTTGGGTGTATTGTTTGAGTGAACTGTGTGACAACCGAACAGCTCTACCAGCACAATCCGCCTCACATGGATGTAACCTGACACTGTGTTATCATGTCCTGAATGCTGTTGCCTCTTGTAAAGCTGCATGTAAAGGTCCCCCCCCCCCCCTTGTGATGTCACCGGGAACACATGGCATCAAGAGAGTACAAGCGTGTACTCCTTTTTTGGATTTATGCTAAATCACCACAGGGATTTATAGTATTCTGATTCTAGGTGTTAACATAAACATGCCTCCCTTGTTTGTTTGCTTCTGGGGATGATGCCCATAATCAGTTTCTGTATTTACATTCGGGCTGCCTAAACATTTACGCTGCTGGTCTCAATTCATGCTGTTGGATCAGGGCTTAAATTTCTCATTACACTTTCTATTGATGTATACATAATAAAAGCTCTTCATCTGATACTGCACCTGTGTCTGATTTTGTTCCGTTGACTGCACAACACTGGAAATAAATTGATCCATCATATCAGAGCGCGGTGTATCTCGGCGATGTCCTGCGATGAGACAATAACGAGCACGGAGCAGAGGCTGCGAATATCATAATTATTGGTGTTCGTATTTCATGAATAATGTCATGAATAGATGAACATGTATGGGCAAATAAGGATAGAGAACAGTCATTACGAACGAAATGCAACAGCTGAGATGTGATGTTCAGATGGCGGGAAGTAGTATTTAAGGGAATGAATACAGAATAGCTTCAGCAGTACGGTATGCATTATGTGCTTGATGGATTATTATAGTTATCACAGAACGCTACAGAGTTCAGCATCATTACAACAACAATTTGATCCACAGTAGCTCTAAATCTTGAGTTGGTGACAAGTCATTTTAGCTGTTAGCCCAATTTAGCTACGCTCAACACAAGGAATGAACTGTACCCGCAGTTGTTGTCCATGAATCTTTCAGACATGGTAGTTTTGAGAAACTTGACTTGAAAATTGATGTTGAAAAAGACATTATTCATGAAATGGATCCAATGCATTCCTTTAAAAGGGGAACTCCACTAATTTCACGCATACTCTTTAAAAGTTTCCATACCAGCAATTAATGCAGCATTTCACGGTAGCCATTGTGGACATACATAACATCTGGATTTATCCATGTATTCGTTTTTATAACATCAATTCCAGCAATTCAAAATGATATGCCCTTTACAAAAAACATGCAATACCTCATAGTTTACAGATATGGCCACATAAAATTCCCCCTCCCAGCCAACTGCCAGCCAGTTTCAAGCCAACTTCCTGCAGCTGCGAGTCTCCCCCTCTCCTCCTGTTTCCTGACAGGGCGTGTCTAGATTCCACTGTATACACGTCCATTCATTGAATTGCAGGGTTTAAAAAAAATGATATTCTCATGACCTGATCATCATGATATGATCATGATATGATAATAATCATTAAAAGTATGCTCTCTGTGTGGGGAGCACACACTTCATACACATCAAATAGGATAAGAACAGAACAGCTGATTTCAGGGGCAGTATAGGCTACAACCGCCTCAGCTTCAACAATCACTGCTCCATCCGGTGGATAGATAAACCACTGCAACTGGGTTTCCGCATATGTTGCTATAGGGGCGTTATGAGTCGGCCTCGCGTTCACTACGTCATCGCGGGGGGTTTCCTTTCAGCCAAGGACCCAGCACGGACCCGTCACAGATCGACCTTGGACCCAGCACGGAGGGAGGGGACATTCTAGGTGGCTGCATCTGTGGGCACAGTGTAGCATGAAGTGCATCCTATACACTCCTGCAAAGACTACACTAGAATGTCAACAAGCACAATGTTATGACCTGCTATCCTTCTCCACTTTGGTATTTTCTGCTTTGCTGGAGATTTGTTACCCAAGTCCCAGTAGGATTGGAGAGTACATAACTCCAGGAATCCATAAATGCAGAAAATTAACTTCTCCTTCATGCTTCTCTGCAGCGAGACTGACGCGGCCATAACTTACACATCTAACTTTGAATGCCAGCGGACGTTCGATTCAGTCAAACTTTGGCTGCGGAGCTGGAAAATCAGGGTGGCGAATGTTACCGTGGCTCATCCGGCTGCGTTGGAAACAAGGGCCGCAATGTCACACTTGTTTTTGACTATGCCGTCAAAATTGATATTAAAATTATGCTACATGAAAGGGCTTTAAAGATGAAGAAGTGACCTTGTTCTTATCTCCAATTATCCATTTGGGGGATATGAGGGAAAACTCTACGTGTGCAGTCAAAGAGGAAACGCAGCCCTCTACGAGAAATCAAATCAATAAGCAATAGAAAGGAGTACATGCAGTCGTCACCGAGGATCAAAGTGTGCTGATATCAGTGGCTCGGGTTCGATCTACAGTACTGCAGCATGTCTGCGGTTAATGCGTTTCAATCACTCCAAACTTCCTAAGTAATTTAATGGAAAGGTTAGGCACTATTTTTTCCGGCACGCTCCTCGCTCTCCACAGCATTATGCATCAAATGTTGAAAGCATTATAAGTAAAATACTAAAAGGCCAGGAGGTGCTGATGCAGGGCTGTTAGCAGGCTAGTAAAACAATTAAGGCAGAGCTATAAATACAAACTCAGCTGATTTAAGTTGAATACAAGTCTATATTCAGTTTCACTGTCAGCTGCACTTTAGCTGAGGCTTCTGCTTTATCACATTAAACTTTCAGTGGACATCTTAGCTCATGGCGAAGGCCTGTGTGTAGGAGCATAAAACAAAGTTTAAAGCGAAGTTTAAAAGTTGGAGAATCTTAATGCATAGTAGAGCTGGGAGATAGAACTATCTCGCGATTCGATACTAGCACTATACTTGGGTGTAGATTCGATACGTATTGCGATTATTAAGTATTGCGATTCTACAAGGATTGCGATTCAATATTACGATTTATTGCAATTTTTGTTAACTTTTTTAACACTAGATCATGGGAAAGGGTTAAATCATACACTTCTAGGGACTTTACTTTACTCTATGTGTAGTGTTTACCACTTTGGATTTAAAATGTGAGGGTGCAGGTCGTATCCACGTGGAACCTCCGCCGGTTTCTACTTTTTGGCTTCGGCTCGCTGTGGCCGACTGCGGTTTGTTTTGGTTGACGGATACGGAACGGATATGACGTCACATTACTCAGGCTACAACAATAAAAGCGGTAAATCCTTCTACCTCCGCATAGACTCAAAGAAACAAATATATTGATTCTGACATTTCAAAATCTATTTCAAAATCGTAACAAAATCGCGATACATAAGTGAATCGAGTTATTTACCACCCCTAATGCATAGTGCACCAATTTTTGTTTTGGGGCATTATATATATTTGTCAAGGACTAAATGTTAGGCTACAGTGTCTTCTAGTGATTCTCGAAAACTAACCTCTTTGACACGCAACAGCTTGCGAGGGCTAATATTACTCGCAGGACCAGTGCATGTTTCAGATCATGCACCCAAGGCACCAAATTAGCGGTCGCAATCGTGCGTGCACGGGGTAATTGTAAATACATACTGGAAAGTGAAAAGTGCATACTCTTCCAGCAAGTCAGTCAGTGTGGTCAAAGCAGTCGGCAGAGTAAGAGAGGAGAGGGGCAGCAATGCTTGCATTATTTGCTGAATCAATACCTACCAGATTATGTAAAACATCAACTTCAAAAAAGGTGCTGTGTGACTGAAAATTCAACAAGCTCTTTGCAGTTTATTTATTTGCAAATTTAGCCAAAGCTAAATAAAAAAAAAATAAACCTAATGTGAAAAAGTAATTTGTAGTTGTAACACTAATGGCATTTTAGTTGTTTATAAAACAGTTTGTACTAACCACTAATTTATCTTGTTATTTTACGGCCATTTAAACACCCCAGTTGACACTGAAATGTGGTGTAATTAAAACGACGAGCTTCCTCGATATTTTAAAAAGCCAAATTACATCGGCTGAATGTCAACTGGGCTGTTACGCTACAGAGGGGAATCTCAAATCTCCCCCTGCCAAACATAGCTGCGGCCTTACCGAAATACCAAATAAAGCCATCAAAGTCAGCAAGGTCTTGTGAATATACACTTCTCACGCAGTGATTAAGCAGGGGGAGACTATTAAATAAAAAGCAAACAGAAAATGTGCCTCATAAGCAGACTTCGGTTGGAGCAAATTATTTGGTGGGGCTGAGAAATTTATGGGGTACTTGGCCTGTTGGTGCTCTCTGCTGCACTGGGAGACTCGGTCAGTAAATCTGAGGGCTTCGCTCTCATTCGGAGATAAATAATTATATAAAAACAAAAGGCCTTCGCTGCGCACGGTTTAATTAAGGGCTTCTGGGAATTATAATCAACGCTAAAAGAGATGCCATGGTGATGAAGCATAAATCCATAACTGTAGAGCAGACGGCACGACCAATCTAATGCGCCTGCAATATTGCTCATCCGGTAAACAAGTGAGTGTGTTTGTGCAAGTGTGTGTGTGTGTATGTGTGATGCGCATCTCTAAAACTCTCTGAGACTGTCACAGTAGTCTAAGGCTGATTTCATCATTGGTGTTTGTGTGCCTTAGGTGTGCATGCGTGTTGGTTTCTTAACTATTCACAATATGGTCCAAAATGCGAGTCTCAGTCTCTTAATGGCCAGTGTGGATAGGAGAAATGATGAAAGTTGAAACACGTTTCAATATTCCAATCAGGCGGCAACCCTAGGTCTGAAAAGTGAAGCCAATGATGAAGTGCCTTAGACTTGCATTCTTTCTAATAGCCAGCAGGGGGCGACTCCTCTGGTTGCAAAAAGAATTCCGATTGTATAGAAAACTATGAGAATATGACCCTACTTCTCACTTGAATTATTACCTCAGTAAACATTGTAAACATGAGTTTATGGTCTCAATCGCTAGTTTCAAGTCTTCTTCAATACAGCATGATGTTCATTTGGTAAATTTTGGTCCCATTTAGAGTAAAATAGACCATAAAGCAGGGTATGCTTTGGGGCGTGGCTTCCTTGTGATTGACAGGTTGCTACCATGGGGTTGTGAGGTCTAGTTGTTGTCCATGTTTTCGTCTTAGAGTTGTCACATTTAACATCTCATATCAAATAACTCTTGGAAAAATAAATTAAGTAGACATTTATTTTTCTATATGCTTACCAAAATCAGACCCATCACCTTAATTTATTGCATTTGTTTTTTAAGATGAAATTACATTTTCAAATAGTTTTAGATCCTGACAGTTACCCATCTGACACCAAAACCTCAGCCAGGTTCCCAAATCTATGCTGACAAGAAGCAAGGCCAGCAGTCCCAGCAGGGCAAGAGCTGAAGGTTTGTGTGTGGAACTGTATTTCCTCCTTCATTAAATGGAGACATTCTAGGTGACGGGGTGGAAATATAAAATACAAAGTGACAGCCAGGTATCAGAATTAGCTTGCATTCACTCTGATTCCTCAGGAGAGCCAACAGTTTGTTGAGCCTGCTTAGCTTGCACAATATTCAGGTACATCAGGAGCTGTGCAATGCACAGAAGTGAAGCTGGACTAAAGTGAAAGCTTTCTAAGAGTTGCTGATCCAGCAACAATTTTTCAGAATAAATGTGGCCTGCGAGGGCTGTGTGTTCAACTGCCAGTAAAAAAATAAAAAGGTCCACACAAAATGAACCCAATTAATAATAACTTTTATTTATTATGTCAAACGTTGCACATTCACACATGGATTTCCCTATTTCTAATCAACTCTGTGATATTAAGTGGTACAAAACTAAATCGTCAGCAAAGAGCTGCAGAAATTATAGCATACAAATGAAGCTTGCATTTAATTAGAGACATATATTTAAGGTTTTCAAACCATTCATGACGCTTCAACAAGCATTGAACTTTGCTTGACCTCATCACGCAATCTCATTATATTTTCATAAACTTGGGCACTTTAAACTGTATATTTGAAATTAAAGATATATAACTTCAACATATTTCTTAAGAGCAACTTTAAAATGTAAGCACTGCTACACTACAAGTATACTTGTCATTATAAGCCAAGTATACTTAGACTTCTCTGTATACTTGTCAGTATAAGCCAAGTATACTAGACTTTTCTGTATACTTGTCAGTATGAGCCAAGTATACTTAGACTTTTCTGTATACTTGTCAGTATGAGCCAAGTATACTTAGACTTTTTTGTATACTTGTCATTATAAGCCAAGTATACTTAGACTTCTCTGTATACTTGTCAGTATAAGCCAAGTATACTTAAACATTTCTGTATACTTGTCAGTATGAGCCAAGTATACTTATGTATACTTTTGTTAAGTATATCTCTGATAAGTAAATAAAAAGTAAACTGAAAGTAAACTCTCTTCTTTTAAGTTTGAAAGAAGTATACTAACAGCACACTTGAATAAACTTCTTTTTGGTAAGGGACTGCATCATTTAAAATATGGCCAAACACTGAAAAGAATATTATACAACTACAGAGACTGCCGCCGTAGGACATACTTACATTGTAACCATGTTTCCTTCTGACCACTAGTTCAAAATATAGCACAAGTAAAAAACTTTACAGTTAAGGGTCTGGGAGCCAAAGAGGCTAAAGTGCAATGTTGGGAAAATAAGTATGATACATTAGATGGAAGCTCTAAATGACATGTGTAATATTGATATCTCTGTCTCTCTAAACTTTTTAAAACCCAACAGTTAGTTGGTGCACAAAGACTGTGACTGCACCACTGTAAAAAAAAACATAGTTGGTTGAGCTCTCTAACAAAACATATTGGTCAAAATAGCACAGAGAAAAGTATAGTCACAAAAAAAGAATGCATTTTAACAGCAGCAAAGGTTTTAATCAGTTGATGTAAGATGAGCCAGATCACATTGTGCACTGAAGGCTATATAATATTGATGTCAGACATTCATGGGAATGCTGGGTTATATTGATTGCAATGCATCCCACGGTTGTGTTATGTTTACTGCCAGCACTGAAGTCATTACTTTTATCATTCACCACTGATCAAGAAATGCGTTTAATTTCCAGATGCAATAAAAAACCCTCTTGCTAGAAAATAATTGAAAATGGTAAAAATGAAAGAAAGTAAATTATTTTTTAAAATAATCAGAAACATAATTTTAAGTGTATATTACTTTAATATCCCATTGAATATCACCCAGAGAAAACATCGCCTTTAGCAACTTTGATGTTAGTGATGTTCTTTTTTTTCAATGTTTCTAATCAACTCCTTCAGCATACATCGAATTCCACCAGTGGATGCCCTTAAATATGAAGAAAAGCAATCATTTGTGGCCACAAAATGGATTTACTAATGAAATGCTGAAGAAGTATACATACCTCCCCAAGACAATATCTGCAGAGATTGAAATATTATTTTGTTCTAAAGTTTGAAGTGTGTTTCTTATATTTTCAGTATATGTCAACAATAATAATAAAAGTATATGAATTATGTATTAAGACTTTTTAAAATGAGAGTATATGCAGCTGATTAGACTGTTGTCAGGCTATTAAATAGGCGTTATCAGTCGCTCCGGTAAGCCCCATAGATGTGGGTCAATAGGGGCCTACTACACCCACTAGTAGGTTTTATCATTTATTGACATGGTAGATCACCGAAAGAAGGTCTAAAAGAACAAAACAGCGACCTCTAGTGATTGTAGTAATTATGACAGGAGCAGAAGCGGAAGTCAGGTGCTGTAGAATAGACAGCATGAAACTTCATAGCGGGTGGAGGTTGGGGATGATGGGTGGGACACAAAACACAGGATTCTCACCGGTTCCACCGGAGTCCGGAGACCGCATCCTGTGTGAAGCCAATAATATGTAGTTGTCTCTGTGTTATTAGTTATTTTAACCCAAAACACAATGTTTTTCCCTACACTTAACTAATTGTTTTTATTAACACAAAGTTTCACAACATGTTAGAACGAGTTGCTTTTAAGTTTCACTTTCACTTTTACAACGTGGTAGACGTAGCAAGCCGCTAATGACCCACATCTATGGTGCTTATAGCGACTGATAACGGCTATTTAATGGCCTGATAACAGTCGAATTGGGTGGTAACCAAACATGCTAATGTAGTCCATTGCATAATGCTCTTGTGGCACAGTCACAAAATAAGACTAGAAATGTCTTTTTTTTTTTTTAAATCAAAACTTATTGAATAATGAAGATGTTGTTGAAAATATACTGCAAATGTAAGAGACATAACTCCAATTTTAGACGTTTAAGCATGGGTAGAATAAAAATTACGTTCAACTTGGTTTTCCATTTAAACCATAGTGGTATATTTCATTCTATTTGAATTAAACTCCACCTATCATTACAAGGGTTAAAAAGTCAAAGCTCATACAGTATTTAATGCTACCTTCCTGGCCTCTTAGCTTGGCTTTCATGGCTCAACTGAGGACCCTACTGTAAATGAGCAAATGCTAAAGCGGGCAAAAGTTGCTTGCCACACACACATTGCACTTCCACACATGTTCCCTGTCTACTCAGGGAAATTTCACCAGTATTAAATCAGAATATGATCATTTTAATGGGCTAATTCAGACCTATAGTCAATTATTTATGAGCATCCTTCTCTTAAAGCCAGAGACCAGGAACCACATGTCTAATCAGTGATTTCTAGCTGATATACAGCCCGGAGCCGCTCCGGTGATGATTATTACCAGGAGATGGAACACATACAATATTATTTTGAACTTTAACACCCAACTGGGTTTGTTATATTATCATAATTCATATCCTCTTATCTCCATAAAATCATTCTGCGCGCCTTCGCACCTTTTCTGACTCCTATCTTCTCCGGTGCCATCTACATAATTGTGCAGGATCAGGTTAGGGGAGGGTATAACTCATGGATGTACACATAAAGGAATAGATCACTTTGATGTTTGAGCTATCAATGGATGGACTCCTGATGTCGCTAGCATACTAGTTTGTGTACGCATCCCAATTAACTAGCATACTTAAAGGAAGAACATGTAAAAGGAAGAGTGGACGAAGTACCGTGACACATGGCACTGGCAGACCTTCAAATCCATCTGTGCAACTTCAAGGCAATCCCCATATGCATAATCTTTTTTTTCAAATAGCAACCCCAAATAACTCACCCTGTGCAGTCCTTAGCTTTACTCTCACACACACATATATCAGAAATCTTCTCCAGTGCAAAGAAATAAGCTGACAAAGCCCAAATATAGTACCAAAAAAGGACTTTACATTCTGGGGAATATATTGTTCTCTGCACAGCTGTGAGAGATTGCACAAAAGGCCTGATTTAAGTTTTCTCCTGCAGCTGTACAAATGCAGGTTTTCCTGTTTGAAATAATTCCTCATTTTTTATATGCACACAACAGGAGGAAATTATTTGTCAAAGTGAATGTCATCTCATTTAGTCCGGCGTAATCCTGCACGCTGATACGATCTTCTCAGCTGGTCTGAGCTTCTGCCCAGATATATTGTACAGCAGCTCCCTTTTTAAGATCTCAATCTACAGAAAGCGCCTTTACTTTTTTTTTTTTTCACTCTTTCCATCTACTGCATTTTATTACATTGAGGGCATCTGACTAATGCAATGCACTGCTGGCCTGCTGCCACGTGCCAATTTATAACACGATAGCTTCAGCCGCTCCACGCATACCAAGTGATGCTGATTTGTTGTATTGGCTGTACTGCCTTTCTGCTACTGTTTTTTCCTCCCTCCCTCCCTCCCTCCCTCCCTTACCCCCCCTCCCAAAATGGTAATAAGTGTGGTAAAACACAGCACTTAGAAATGGCAGAGAGATGATGAAGTGGATGATGGGTCCGAAATACCAAAAATAGCATAAACACAACACAGTAATAGTGCTTGAGCAAAACAGGGAAATCTAGTCATGGCAAATGCAATAGAGCCAATGTGGAAAGAGCCTGAAAGAACATGTTTGTTTGTGTATTAGGTGCTACATGACTGTGCATAAACATGTTGTTCCTGTACATATGTACGTGTGAATATAAGCACAAGGGCTAGACTGTAGCTTGTGAACACTTTACACTCTGTAATTTTCACTAATTTCAGTGTTGCCTGGGTAACTGCTCTAGCTGCATGCGCTATTAATTCTAAAGGTCTTAAAGGAATGGAAAGAAGTGTGGTTGATGGAAATCTACAGTTTATTACAACTTACACTGTACTCGCCAAATTGGAGATTGACTTGCTGAAATTGGCTGTGTTCGATAAAACACTGCAAAAGTGCCTTCTTGAAGCTATGGAAACATGATAAAGTGCCCTCTAGGATTTCTTTCCAGTGGAGAAAATGTGATGAGGTGCCTTCTAGGGTGCCCTTCCAGTTTTGAAGACATGATGTATGGTTCTCTGGGTGCCCTTCCAGTGAAGAAAACATGATTAAGTGCCCTGGAGGGTGCACTTCCCATGGAAAAAACATGATGAAGTGCCTTAGAGGGTGCCCTCGCAGTGGAGAAAACGCAATGAAGTACCCTCTAGGGTGCCCTCCCAGTGGAGAAAACATGATTAAGTGCCCATAGGGTGCCCTCCCAGTGGAGAAAACCATATCTCCCAGTGGAGAAAACGTGATTAAGTACCCTCTAAGGTGCCATCCCAGTGGATAAAACAAGATGAAGTACCCTCTAGGGTGCCCTCCCAGTGGAGGAAACGGGATGAAGTGCCCTCTAAACTGCCCTTCCAGTGGAGAAAATGTGATAAAATGCCTTCGATGGTGCCCTACCAGTGGAGAAATTGTGATGAAATCCCCTCTAGAGTGCCCTGCCAATGGAGAAAACATGATGAAGTGCCCTCTAGGGTGCCCTCCCAGTAGAGAAAATGTGTTGACCCAGTAATGTGTGCCCTTAAAATGGAGAACTGAAATGGAGGATGATGAGGTGCCCAAATTAGCTGCAACTTTATTTGAATGTAAAACCCTACAGTACATACGGTGATTGCTACCGAAATGTTGGTAATAATCCACATTTGCACATGAAAACTGAATGCACGCACAACTTAAGTACAGTAGGTTGAAGTTGAACCAAAAAGTGTGTCTGTAAACTGTGATGGATGTTTACAACAGACAGTTTGGCTGATGATTCCATCATTCGCCTTCTTATCCTCTTCCAAATAAATTTGGCTAACCCGTTTACAACACATCCTATCATCTGAATTGCTTGTTTGCTGCTCCGTTGGACCTATTTTTAGGAACACAAATTACTTTTGTGACAACAATTTTATCATAACCAATAGGACCAATGACCAGAGCATGGATACTTTTCCTTTAAGCTAAATGGAGGTTAAGCATTTAAACTCTAGCTCTATGAGTACAGGTAGAACCCTTTAACATGCTCTATAAGTTTGACTACTCTCTTCTGTGGAGCTTGGCACTGAAATTTGTGCTCATAGAACTAGAGTCACAATAACCTTGCTCTTCTAATGGACTCTATAGTCTTAGGAGGGCAGAACCTATCTCACACACACAGGGGATAGAGATGGGAACACACACTCCAGCACTGCATAACAACCTGATTGACCTTAAAACATATACAGGCAACAACAACTGTGCTTTACTGGCATAGTTAGGTACAGTTATTAGTTTTGCCAATGATAAAAAAAATCAGTATGAAACATAGGTTTTTAAAATGTCACCCGTTCTCAGTTTGCGTCTGCCTCAGCTAGGTGGTTCAATGAACGTCAAGCAACTATTTTTACATTGTCTGCTTTCTCTTCCAGAGAAAATGTCAGCGGTTCACAATGTGCCTGTTTGGAACAAAACTGCCTCCGCTGAACAGATGCATTTAAATACTGGTCTATTAGTTAAATGGATCATCCACGAGTGCAGCTGTCATGAGGCAAAAGGCATCTGGACTCGGAGCGAGCCAGGGAAAATCTGCTGCATCACCAGGAATTTGCAGCGGGAATATCCACCTGACTGTTTTTGCTCAGAAAATCAGAAATGGTTTCTGGCTAACTTCCATGTGAGACTTCTGTGCATTTTCCATTAAAACTATAGAGAATGATATTCATGAAGTCCTTCAGTCCCATGATGCACCAGTTCCAACTACATGGCTGCAGGTGCTGTCGTCAAGGCCCTTTAGACCTCGCTAAACGTGAAACAAAGACTGATGAAAGGCAATTCACTCTTGAAGCTCGGCTTTGGCAGTCATATTCATTGGCCACCTGAAATGGGAACGTGGCCCACGGAGGGTTAACAATGGGGGATTCTGGGGTGAAGAGTCGCAATAATTGTTGCTTCCAATTCCAGACTAGAAGGGATGTGGCGATCTGGAGGCCACTCGGTGACGGAGCCGGAGAGAGAGTGCTTGGATGGGGGCCCAGGAACAAAAGGTTAGCCCCCTATAAATAGCACTGATAGAGCTAGCGGTAATGGCATGAATGGTTGGAAGAGGCTAGCTTGTAGTGGTGGTTCAGTCAAGGAGTGCACCGATCGCTCTGCACTCAGCACCGTCGAGAGTTCGGACTTGTCACCTTTTTTTTCCCCATTTCTCAGCGTCTTACCGATTTGGTGTAATTGGCTGTCTTCGTGCTGGGGGAATGTCTGCAAGGGAGGACTAAATAATATAATACTGGTGCTTGGCCTCGATGTAAAAAAAAGACTTTTTGCAATGAATATCTTGAATAAATGTTTCTGAAACTCACAGGCACAGCTAAAACAGTAGAAAGGAGGAGAAAGCATCCCAGAAGTCACAGGTTGTGTGACAGCTGAGAGTCCTCAAGCACTATGCCTGTCTTCTCTAGGGGGTAAAGAGTTGACGAGTGCTCCTCGCTGAAATGCACACATGTGAGTGTGAGTATTTCCCACTGCATATGTGTATGTCTGTATTTAATAGATAGTGTACGTACCTGAATATAAACAAAGCACTCAGTATCAATCCCTCAAACCTGCTTAATTATGCCCTTTTCTGCCCCAATTTAATGTTATATTATTGAAAATGTCATATCTTATTGCTCGTTTATATAAAAGCAAAATGGCCAAAAGTCAGTATAAGCATGAGGTCATACATAGATGCAGTTCTACCAAACACGATAGAGAAAAAAGAAATGTGTAACGAGTGAAATACCCCTTTAAATAAATGACATTACATGCAGTATGTGGATATCTGGGGGAGGGCCGAGGTTCGGTCACATCTTACCTTTATGTGTTTTAAACTGAAATAATCTAATTAAACCCAGCATGGCTCACGAGGGTGTCTACCCCTGATTACACTCATTGCTGCCCATCAGGACTGTTTACTGCATCAGTCTGCTAATGTGAGCATCACTGGCGCACACACACACACACACACACACACACACACACACACACACACACACACACACACACACACACACACACACACACACACACACACACACACACACACACACACACACACACACACGCACACACGCACAAACACACGGGGAAAAAGAGAATGAGAGCTATGAATCAGGAAATCTTGGATGCCCTGACTGTAATGAACCCCCTATAAGGGCTCCTGGGTGATTCAATCTCCATTCAGAAACGGCGCTCTCTGCATAACGCGCATTTCATCTGGCTCGCGTCGAGATCCGTCTCCGTGTCAGCGAACGAGCGGGCCCTGAAAGTGGCAGTAGCATTAGATATTGCACGGGCATCGGGCCTAACTGCGCGGATAACCTTTCAGCCGTGCTAACACTGGGAATTTGGTGAGAGCATCCTAGCGTTAATTGGACGGTGAAGCAGACCTTATTTCAAAAGCTTGCCTCCTCAGTTTGGTAATTGTTACCATTATGACTTGACAACACCACTCACTGCATTTCAAGTGAGTCCGGGCCCTTGCTCAGTGGCATGAATATTCCACCTCGCTGTTCTCACCAAACTGTCTCCAGAGAGCCAGTGCTCATCAGCGCTGAATGGGTGTGTGTGTGTGTGTGCTCAGCCATTGTGGCTGATGCCCATCATGCTGAAATGTGCTGAAACACTTGGCTTGAAACCGGGTAGATATTCACTTTAAGAATAAACTAGCTGCTGTAGCATGAAAGAAGCTGTCTATACCACCAGCACTGAGTGGCAAGAACTCATAGTGGAAGGGTCACTTATGCCTCCTCAATGTTATTTGATGTAGTGTTCAAGCGCTTGCAGCCAATGCTACATGACATCTTCCTAACTCAATGCATATGGGGAATTTTAAAGGTTATGATAAAGGTTCCGAGTTACTAAAACAACAGATTTTTTATCAGAGTTTCGCTTTATTATCCATCATGCAAAGATAATAAATCCGTAGCCACATTATTACTATGTTATCTATTCAAATCAGCTGTAAGTGAATACACAAAACATTTTTGATTCAAATGTTTTAATTGTCACAATTTAACTATAATTTAAAAATGTAATTGTTTGTTTATACAATATGTACAGTGAAATATGGATAGATTCAAATAAGAAAATATAGAAAATTCTACATACATGTCATAGAAGTGTTAAGTGGCTATGGTGGCCCAATGGGTGGTTGGGTTGTGCTACTTTTCCAGTGTATAAAAATGTAAAACGTACATATGTCACGGTTGTAGGGAAAACTATAATACAATTAATAAAACATGAATTGAACATTTTTTATAAAAGTAATGTTTTTAGACTAAACCGGGAAAGTTTACATGTGAAGACAGTGAAATCATGACCAAAATGACTTTACAGGGGTTTGATAGGTCCATTTGCACCTTGAACAGTAGAGGTCAAAAGACCCACTTAAAGGAACAGTGTGAAGGATCTGGCGGTATCTAGTGGTGAGGTTAGGGATTACAACTTCTTCCGTGTGCCAAGTGCGTAGGATTGCTACAGTGGCTGACGCAAAAACATGAATGGCCCTCTCTAGAGCCAGTTGTTGTAAGTAGAGTGTTTATGGTGTGTATGTACATGGGAAGTGAGTGTTGAAGCAAGAGAGAGAGAGCGGTGGCGTCGGAAGTGAGTAACGTTATCAGGTTAACAGTGTTTGGTTTGTCCGTTCTGGGCTCCTGTTAAAACATGGCGGTGCAACATGGCGGACTCCGTGAAGAGGTCCCGCCCCCTATATAGATATAAACGGCTCATTCTAAGGTAACGAAAACACAATGATTCTTATTTTCAGGTGATTATACAATACTGGAAACATACTTATTAATATTGTATTCAATTTCTGCCAATATATCCCCCTTATTGTTACACACTGGTCCTTTAATCCTACATACAGTACATTTTATGGAGCCCTATTAGATAGCAATGTTTGTGCAAAGAAGAACAAATCTGTTATAATAAATAAATATGTTATATGTCATTAACTGCTTTAACAATCAGTTATCTGTATAGGGTAAACCGAAAGTGTAGAAATTTATTTTCAGCCCAACAGGACACATTTTCAAAATCCACCCGACAGTTATAGTATATTGAATAACTGTAGGGGCACTGAAGTGATATTAATCAACTGCTGATTACCATTGCATTGACATAATTGCAGCTTGTGTGCAATTGCATGTATAGGTGCACTTGACCATTGTGCGTTCATGCGTGTGTTCCTGTATTTACACTTTATTTGTTCCATGTTCGACACACTTAACCATTTGTATTGTGTTCTCACTTTGCATTCTGGATGTGCTGCATCTTTTGTTTAGTCGGGGGAGCCTATGGTGTTTAGAAAAAAGAAAAGATTTGTAGATGTTTAAAAAATGAGCCCCCCATTGTGAGTATTATTGAGGAATTATACAAATCTAGATGCAGCTTCTTGCGATTACAGTTACATTGTCTTGTGCAATAATACAACATATGGTTATGAAAAAGGACGTGGTGTTGGGGTGACCGTTTTCATCTGAGTGGTTGACATTCACATTTTTTTGCCATTTGAGGCCTTTTATGTCGACACAGTGTTACGAATGCTGTATGTAGCGTATGTTCCTAAATTGGCCCAGTTTGTGGAGCTTTTTGTGAAGTAGAGTAAACACTATCAAAAGCCCATTTCATACCTTGACTTGGTTTTAATGTGCACACTTCACTCTGCTCATAACAAGCTTGAAGTTGCATGCCGGGTTAAGCAGCCTTCCACGAAGTAATGAACTAATGAATAAGTAAACCTTCACATTATGATACAGGGATTCTGCGGTGTAGTTTGGGTTCATTCAGTTTGAACAATTCTGTCTTCAAAAAGTCATTTGGAAAATGAAATCGGACTTGTAAGTTGTCTAACAATGACAATATTCTGAAACGTATTTTGTTACAGTTTCAACCAATTAATTTCCCAAGGCCAAATTTGCCAATTTATCCCTGTGCACATTGATCTCATCACAACTGAATGAAAAGGTGAGTTGAAAAGGAGAGATGCCCTAGGCCTGGTTTTCTCTCATACCCATTGGCAAGGCCATTTTGTGAATTCGCCTTTGATACCGGTTGTGCTTTAGAACACACAAAAAAGAAAAAAATAACTTGAACCAGATCAGAAATATACAGTTACCATGACCTAAATATTGCAATTCATGCAATATTAATTATTAAAAAAACACAACTGTTCACGCCATTTTAACATGCACATCAACCAAATCTACAACAAAATCAAGCTGCCTCAAGATTTGTTCATTTTCAATTTTAAACAACATTTGCATCAACTATATTATATGTTACGTTGTCAAACACATGAAAAATATGCCAATTGTGCATCAAAATCAGTTTGATTTGCAGTAATGATATGACAGCTCACAGTTACCAGTAATGCAACATGCTTTCAGGCTGGTGAGTTTTCAAGATATACAGTAAACAGAAAATACGACTGTCAGAACACGAAATGTATGGATTTGTCTCTGTAATTAGAGCTCAAACAAATTCATAACCCTGAACAGTCTGAAACAAGTTTTAAAGTTACAGTGTGTAGCATTTCAGGAGATTGATTAGCCGAAATGGAATATAATATTCATAACTATGTTTTCATTAGTGTATAATCACCTGAAACTAAGAATCGTGTTTTCGTTAGCTTAGAATGAGCCCTTCATATCTACATAGGGAGCGGGTCCTCTTCACAAAGTCCACTATGTCGCTCCACCATGTTTCTACAGTAGCCCAGAACGGACAAACCACACACTGGCTCTAGCAAGAGCCTTTCACGATTTTACGTTACCTGAAACTGATCGAGTTCTCCGACACGCTTGTGAAACTGCAGTCATGTGAGTCGCAGAGACCAAATCCGCGGTACTGCCAGGCGCCGTCTGACTTCCGTTGCTCTTAAAGTAGTGTTATTATGGTAAGGATGGCCTCTGAGAGAGGCGAACGGCGTAACCAAGGTTTTGCCCTCGGAAGCTCAAATTACTGCAGTCTTGGAATGGGCGGAGTGAGCGGAGGGATATTCAGTTGGCTGCAATTTGCAACCACATTCTACACACTGTCAGTATAACTTAAGCCGACCAAAAGAAAATCAAAAATAAAGCCAACAATCCCCCCCCCCCCAGGTGCCATGCCATAGTTCCGACGGACTATTATTCCGAAAAATGTCCCATTGGACAGCTCGAGAATCCCTAAAACAAGCACCTATCACACACTCTCCCTGCAACGAACAGAAGCACTAGACCTTCCTGGTCACAATATTTTTTGCATATGGAAGAAGTTTCATGGCTTTCTGCCAGAAAGGACCTATTCGAACCCAAACCATGATCTTTTCCTAAATCTAACAAATATGTTTTGTTGCTTAAACATAAGGAGATTTCTGGCAGAAAGCCAAGAAATCTCGAAGGTCTGATGATGAACAATGGGCATTTGTGTTCAGGATAATGGGGTGTTGAACAAATAGGCTTTTGGTCCAATGGGACATTTGTTGGACTATTGGGGTTTCGGAAGAATGTGGTGAGAACAATGGGGGAGTCCCCCCCACCTATCACCCATTTGATTCTGGGATGATCTTCAGCAACACTGGACAGCATAACTGGGTGTCGAACATGGGTGGTTTGATGGATTGTGAACCAACGAGCCAGGATTTATGTCAGCTGAGTAATGTGCCGCAAAACAAGCCAACACAATCCAATTATAATTATTGTGGAGGATATTGAGGCTGTATCCAACACTGAATTCTATACTTGGTGAAAGCCACCACAAGCCCATCTGACAGCGAGGTTTCTTCCACGCTCCACACGCTAATTGACTTTTCCAACAACATAGGCTGAAAGAAATTAAGCATTATCTAAAAGTATAATAGCTCTAGCTCCAAACCATGAGTCATACATGAGTCTTGATGGCCACATGAAGTGCAGGTAATTCCATGTCCTGTTTATTCCAAAGAATTTCAATTACAGCAGAAATTTCTGATATTATGCTGTAAATAATTTGCCATACTGCAAATTAAGTGCAAAATGTCATTAGAGAGCACGTTTCCCTAGGAAAATTAGACCTCATTCGGAATTCAAGACATGCACTCACTCTCACCTGTGTTAATAACAAGGTTTGAACCGTGCTCCCATGTCGACTAATGGCCCATCCATCTGTATACTGACGCAGGAGCACAAAGAGCACCATTTCCCCTGTTCTCTCTACTTGTTTCTAGAGCTCTCTCCCCTCTTTACGCCGTGAATGATAGCACCCCAGTGGCATTGTGGGTGATAAATAAATCTTGCAGGAAATAGGAACTGGATCTTGAAGGGGAGGGCCCAACGCAATGGGAAAAGAGATCAATGCGTCTTTTAATTATCAGTGTGGCTAAAGAGCACTATTGGGTTCGGTGTCAGCAGCTACAGGCACTAGATCTATTACACTGACTTTACCAAGCAGATATTACAATGTATATTCTAGTGTATTCATTACAGACCGGAAATGTGTTTCATTTTCGGAGCTAGAAGCCATTCATTTTCAAATGATTTGAGATGCCAGCAGAAATCTGTGGTTATTCCTGTAATGCGTAGTCGATAAAATGTGAGTGGAATTGCAAATAATTTTAGCTCTTCTTTCCTGTTTTTACAAGCTTGTCTTCAGAGAGACAAAATCCAATTCTTTCCTATCTTGAGTTCAATATGTCCAAAAGTGTAACTAAGCTAGAATTTGTGTTTTCCTAAAAAGTTGCACACGGATTAGGGCATTCACGACTGCTGCATTTTAGTAGTCAACTACTCCCAAAAAGTGGACGACTAGTCGATTAATCGCCTCTATCAATATATCATTGTTTTTCACCCAATAACAATGATCAATTATTGACAATAAGGTCTCAAATACAAGCAGTAAAGGGTTAACTAATGTAGACGGTAACCACCTAGGCTCTGAGAGGCTGTTTGCAAATGCGCTGCGAGTGTCGACTAGTTGTTTTGATAGTCAACTAGTTTGATAATCGACTATTCCGTGAATCCCCTAACAAACATATGCATAAAAACACACATCAGATTGAAGGGATGCGAGGTGGTGGGTGAGGATTAGGAGGAGGGTGTAGATTAGCAGTGATGGGTAGCGAGGGACGGCTTTGGTTTGCGTCTCACTCCTGACCATTAATCCCAACTGTAACTGAGTGTAGCAGATGGCAGCCGACAAAATGTAGTGACACTGATGGAATCTCGGCTAATGACGCTCCCAATCCGCAGAGCAAGACAAACAGGGGAGAGGACACTTGCTCGGTCCCTGAGAGGAAGTATCAACATCAAAAAAAATCGTTACTTCCACTTTGTTAGTTTTGGTGTGAGCACCGGGTGTTCACAAGCTTTCTCACTTCCCAGGGTGTCTCTCGTTTGGAGTGTGTCAAAATACAGAATGGCTCAGTAACCCAGGCTAGGTCTCTTGGTGAGGGACATTCGTCTGATCCAGAATCATCTAATCTGTAATGCATTTACAGTATTCTATTATAAACACATCAAATTGCAAGTTTGAGACTTTGGGACTTTGTCAGGAAAAATGTCAGACGTATTCACGTCTGAGCCATTTGATATGACCTTCCATTAAAAAATAATACTGGCCCATACATGTAATTAGAAAAATCACCATTAAGTACAAAGCCAACTTGCTACCGCTGGGTCTGCCACTCAACAACTCAGCTGGTGTTTTGTATTTTGAATGGGAGGCAACAGGGCGGCTCTTCCGCCACAGCTAATTCAGTAATGGATGGAGGCATCCATTCCTACAAATGACTGTACAATATACTACAAGTTTGCTGCCATCCACCAACTCTAATCTAAGCAAGTTATGACTTAAAGCAGAGGTAAGGGTCAACACTATGACATGATTAATAACCAGATCAATACCCTGGATACTCAGACTCTGAATCTGATGAAGCTCAAAGATTGTGTTTTAGCCAGGCTACTGTAACGCCGTGGCTCTGATGGCAACCTGTTGGTCGGCCGGTCAGTCCACCACTTTGGTCCAGACAGAAATATCTCAACAACTGTTGGATGGTATAATATTCAGGGTCCCTGGTGGATAAATTCTAATGACTTCGGTGATCCGAGTGCCACTAGCAGGTCGAATTTATTGAGTAAAATATCTTAACAAGCATGGATTGGCCCAAACTTTTGCACGGGCATTTATGGTTCTCAAACAATGTATTCTAATGACTTTGATGGTCCCCTGTCCTTTCCTCCAGCGCCACCACCTGGTAACTGTAGCTCAGAGTGAAATGTCTGGACAACTATGGGATGGATTGCCATGAAATGTTAAACAGACATTTGTTACCGTTACCCAGAGAATGAATCCTACTTTGGTGGTGCCCTGACTGTCTCTCTCGCACCACCAGGAAGTTGACATTTTTTGGTTTATATTGAAAATCTCGACAACTACTTGAAGAAAATTGGTAAAAAAGTAAGTGAGTGACACAGTCACTCTGGTTCCCAGAGGATAGATCCCCATGATCTAGCGCCAACATCAGGTCAAAATTTCATACTTTGGTTTATGACCGTTTATACAACGACTGATAATTCCATCAGCCTCATATGTACTTTGTGTTAATTAGAGAATGTTAGCATGGTAACTATAGACATAGAATGAGAGTAGAATGGATATTGAACTGTGGTTAAGGCTAGGCATTGACCTCAAATCGTTAAGGTAGCTAGTCTCGCAAAAGTTTTTGCACATTGTGGGTTACCTTCTAGACATGACCCTATGCTGATTTGAATGATAATTTTTGTTCATACTCTCAAGACAAATAAAATTAATAAATACAAACGTTATAAATCATTATTTGCCTTTTTGAAAATTTGGGATTCATTGTGCTTGCACTTTAGAGTGATGATTGTGGGTGTTAAATATTTACCACCTCATTATCATGTTTGTTTTTCATTGGCTTACACCTTCTGTCTGAAAGTGATGCCATGTAATTCGATTGCTCTAATCACCACCTTGATAAATGTATGAATTTGTGCCATGGCGTTATGCTGTTATCACTGAGTACAAGCTTTGAATGTGGTTTTTCACTTTGAATGTGCTTCAAAGAGCTGTTGATTGATGTGTTAGCCTAAAGGCCCAGACATTTCTTTGGAGAGAATTACAAAAGATGCATAATCAACCAGTACATAGGTCAATATATGAAAGCTCTCACTTATGTACAGTATACAGTGCTGTCTTTCTTGGCATTAGCATCCCTTTCGTCAGATTGCCTCTTTCTCTCTCTGTCTCTCTCTCCCCCCGTCTCTCACTCTCTCCGGCTCCATGCGGTTCTTTCAGGGGAGAGGAATCAGCTCATGTTAAGACCTCACAGTTATGATGAAAAGGGTAATCATCCTGTCACCGTGTGCAGCTAGACGAGCGCTTTTAGATTTTAAGAGTTACAGCTGACACCATTGACAGACCAGGTCACTGTGCTACTGTAGTCGGGAGAGGAGAGAGGGGAGATAAGAGAGGAGATGAGAGGAGAGGAGAGGGAAATGGAGTGGAGAGGGGAGGAAAGAGGAGAGGAGCAGGTAGGAGGAAGGAAAGAGAAGGAGTCAGCAAAACGATGAAATTAAGTCCTCTATTAATTAATATTCACATTTCTTCATGCTGTGAAATGTACAAAAACAGATTTCAAAGGATTTCTGGGTCGAAAAAGTTAAAATTACTCAGAACAAATGTGTAACAGACAGCTGATATTTTGACATGTCATAGAGGGAAATAGGCCTACCATTGAAGAGGGCTCTGTTCCACATAAGTGTACTAATAAACCACCCTGGAACTGGAATAAAGGGCTGGTCACACGAGTCTGATGCGTTTTATTATTCTATTAGTTGCAAATATTCACAATACAAGACGAAACTGAATTACTTACGTGGGTGCAATGGATAGCGCTAGTCCCAAACAGGGCTAATGAATGAATGATAATAGCAAGAAGCTATCGTTTAGCTGCCTAGAGCACAATCACTACACACAAATCTTTCGTACATCCTTTGTTTTGCGACCATCTCTGATTCCAAGCTGTTCTGCAATCACCTGCCACAATCTATCTTTAAATTCCGCATCTCTGTATTCTCTTATTTCTTTATCATAAAGTCCTTTGTGCAGGGAGACAAAGTTTATCGGATGCCTTTTTGGATGATGACATTTGCACGGACGATGGCTCCGAGTGGTCAGACAACCCTCTTTTGGCTTTTGACGGTTGAACATTCAATAATTGAAGAAGAGGTGAAAAAAAGCTCTCTGAACAAACAAGCTTGCTAACTGCTCGCTAACTGTCTGTTAGCTCGGTGGCTAATGGGACAATAAATTCACACGGTTTGTTGTTAATAGTTTAAAAAAATATGTGTGCAGTGACTTCATTGGAATAAATTCATTCTGCTGCAAAATACAGCCATTGTTAATATTATCCAGGGAGCGGCCTGAAATAGGATTGGACACCCGAGGTGCCAACCTAGCCAAAAAAGGTCTGGACACACCACTGATATTATTAACTATACCAGAGGTCTTCAAAGTGTGAGGCAGGCCTCCCCAGGACGGCTCCAAACTGTGTCAGGTGAGGCTCAGTGAATGGAGGTGAAAAAATATGACATAGTTATTACATTAGCTATCAAAAGAAAATCACATAGAATAGCCTAAATGTGTGTGATATGGTTAAAGAGATACAGTAGTTTGGGGGAATTTTACTTTTTTCCCACTTTCCCAGAGTCAGAAACTAATAAATGCCTAAGGACAGACCCTTTTTTTAATGTATGTGGTGTAGGCTGAAGTTATGTCAAACAGTAATATTAGGCTATCTGGGCTCAATTGTTGAGTGTATGGGATCATTTTTTCCAGGTTTTGTCTGTGGGGAGGCCTACAGTCTCAGATACATACGATTGTGTTTTCAAAGTCAAAGTGTCTGCTGTGAAAAAGGTCCGCTGTCAATATAACCATGCTTAATTTATACAATACATATTAATTTCAAATGTATTGTGAGTTTTTACACCTGAGGTGATGCTTTCTGAACAATGTTGTCCTCTGTTCTTTTGTCCTCTATTTCAGTGGCTGGGGCAGAGTGATGTCACATCAGAGGGGCCCCCTCTGTCTCCAGGTGACAGAGCAAAAGGGACGGGTCAATAGGCTGCACCCTGGGAGAGTTGCGGCAAGCAGAGTGCAGGACAAAATGCTATCAGCTTTCTCTACCGTACGCTGATGGCATCAGGCACGGATGGGCAAATCTCTCGGCGTCAAAAGGCACACGAGGGACTACACTTTCCACCTGTGTGAATATTTGGTGATTGTGTGTGTGTGTCTGTTCAGGATTGCACATGTGCTCACACAGCTGGGGTGAGAGGGCCTACTAGTGACCGACTTTTCCTCTTGGACATCACATCATTTCAGCATATTAGGATGCATTTCACCCCCGCCCCCTCCCTCAACATCCTTGCAATTAAAGCTGAGCAAACACATCGAACATAATTGGAGTGCCTGCTATTTGCTGCTCTGGTAGCCACAGATGGGCTGATGAGAGCCACTGGTGTTCTTAATGTATACATCAGCGGTGAGTTGAGTTAAAGGGTCAGTTCACCCAAATTAAAAAAACTACGACTTAACTTTAAAAAAGACTTTTACTGTAAGATGTATGTAGCCATACAGATAGTTTAGGTTTTATTTGTCCAGGTTTTTAGATATCCAGCTGAAAACTGAAAATTGAATGTATTTCAACAGTGTGCTGATTACTGCGGCAACGTATCCTCATGCAACGGTTTGTATGGTATCTTACGAAAAGTTTTTCCTCATTGTGCGTTTTGCTAAGCAACACATGACATGTGCCAATTTACACTCGTTACATTCAGACAGTCTTTTCAAAATAAACTTCTGTCTTCACAAAAAATCTACTTGGTTAGGTTTAGGCAACAAAACTACTTAGTAAGGTTTTGGAAAAGATTGTGGTTTGGGTTAAAATAACACCGGAAGTGGCGTAACTTAAGTACGGAAGTTACGTGACAAAAACTTCTTAGTAAGGTTTAAGAAAAATCAACATGATTAGGTTTAGGCAACAAAACTACTTAGGTTTCGGAACAGATCGTGGTTTGGATTGAAATAACTCTAGAAGTGGCGTAACCCCAGTACAGAAGTTAAGTGGCAAATTAAATCAAAGCTGACTTCTGGTTTCACAAGGGGTGCGAACACCCATCTCTTGGGCGGAAGTCCGGTGTTTTTTGACCGACTCATCCATCCCGACCTCCTCTCTACGCAGACTTTTGTCGCTCTTCATACTTCCTGGTTCACCATTACGTGGATTACATATGAATTGATTTCATGGGATATATACAAATTACAGTGCATTAACTTTTGGTAGGTATAGCTACAAACGGTGTATGAGACCAGATCTTGGAACAGTTATCATACAGTCGGACTAGTTTGTTGTTTGGTTATTTGAATTAAATGTTAGCTGACGAATAAAACGTTTTCTTGGGTGCAGCCTGTCGTCCTCAGGCAGAACCGTTATAAATTTCGGGGCCGTCTAGACGAAGAAGACAAAGAGGACAAAATTCACTCGCCCTTGATTATAGAACACCTTGCCTGAGGAGCTTAAACTAGCATTTAAACAAGATTTTTGAAATTGCCTCGTGATACAAGCTTTCTGATTATTGTCTTCATTGTTGGTGTTTTTATGTCTTCGTTAGTTTTCTGTTGAATGCTTTATAGTTTTTATCGCTTCCATCATTTTTTACTGTTGTAGTATTTATGTGTTTTATGCACTTTAACAGCTCTGCTTTGAAACAGATGTGAGGTAAATAGTCTTCATTAATATTAGTATTGGTAGAATTGTAGCGGGTAGTTATATAGTGGAACTTGTAGTTGTAGAAGAAGCACTGTAGTGCTGTTCAAATGTGACTACAAGGACACACACTTTCTCTTGTATACTTAAGCACAAGCAGAGGATGTGAGTGTGTACACAAGACTTTTACAGATTATGAACATTACACAACTTTGCTTCTGACCCCGAACGCCGTGAGTGGCGGCACCACGGTACATAAAGAAATGACATCCAGTATTGACTAATGAATAAGCCACTGTATGCACACGGTTCCTCGCCTCCCTTCCGACGGCGCTGCTTATTATTCATTGTGGGGGTAAAGACAATAACGCAAATGAATATTGAATATGCATACGTCTCTGAAGAAACAGAAGAAATAAATGCAGCGAGATGAGCTTTTTCCATGTCAAAGCTTGAGGTTAGCACTGATTAAAATGCGTGCAATCCCCAGCGGGTTATATTGCAATTATTTGTTTGTAAGGATAAGTCATAAACTTCAAAAAAATGAAATCCGCCCTAATGAAGAAAAATTGCTGCGGCGGAGGGGAGGCGAGATTAGAGCAGATTTTTCTGCCTTAATTGCACAATTCATAAGAAACGGTTTACACGCATTGTGGGTTTTCTCTTGAGAAATCAGCCTTTTTTAAAAAAAAAAAATCATAATCTCAACGTGAACCTCATATTACGCCTATTCTCCACTTATTAGTTCAAAAGTGAGGCTCGAAACAAAGCTCGTTTTTGAGTTGAGACATGTATGTCTCATTCAAACCTTAATACCTCTGGAGTTTTTCTGCTTACTTCCCACACACCAATCCAAATCCAAGACTCCGCAATATGCAATCCCCTCTAAATTACACCTGCCAGCGCCAAGAAACATCTAAAAAGTGTGTGCACAGCAATGAATATCCTCTCTTCCCCTCCGTGTCTTTTTTTTTTTTTTGGTTGTTGTTGTTTTTTCCTGGAGCACAGATGTGCTTTTTTGGCAGCGGCTGCATCTGCCTGTACCTCAGTGCATCTGCCTGTACCTCAGTGCTCAAGGATTAACTGGGGCAACTGAGAATAATTAACCATGCAAAAACCCACCCCGAGTCCTCATCCACCTGCCTAACAGGATAGATAAATGAATTGATGACCCCGGCTCGCATTAATATTCAAGCCTTTACACGAGGCAACTGTAAACACTTTCTCCTCTATTTTCAAAGGCTCATCTACTTCCACTGTCTGTACTGAAAGTGTAGGTGGAAAACTTCAATGGGGGACCTGTCTGCCTGGAAATGGTATGTGTTACCAACCAACCCCGTGTATTTTTTCTTGCCTTCTCCAAACATAAGCTCGGAGATGAAACGGGGCGAAGTTGCTGACGGAACGTCTAATTTGCAGAGTGACAAGAAATCCTGGCTCACTCGCGCTCTTACCGTTTCCATCGATCAGTGTCGGATGAAGCAAAAACTCAACCGCCGCATACAAATGATTGGATACAGCCTGTTGAGATCTACTTGAGCTGGGAGCAGGAGAAGAAGAAGCACAAAGGAATCCGTCAGCGCGCTGAAGTTTCGCTTTGAACTTGTATGTGCAGTCAATGGGGGAAGACTCATACAATCAAAGCTTTTATTTTGAAGGGATGGGGCGGGAAAACACGCATTGATTGGCTGAACGTGAAAAGATCGGGCGTTTCTGCCACGCGAAGAGAACGCCGTTAAGAGGATTAAACATTTCTACCGTATTCTTGGTGCAAATGGGATCACTGAAACTACAGTTTGTGGAAGCCAACGTTACATGGCATGAGTAATAGGATCGTGTTGAAGGTATTAGGTGTCATTTAAGTTCACCTCCTCATCCGTTTATGGATGTGCGAGGGAAAAAAAAGAAAGTACAAGGCGGTTTGTCGGGTGGCAGGTGGCGAGAGAGCTTTTTTTCCCCCCCCCTTAACCAAAAGGTCACGCGATCGATCGGCACAAAGTGAGTGTCCATCCGTGACAAAGTGTCCTTGAGTAAGACACCATAGCTGCTGCAGGAGGGCTGCATCAAAGGACTCACTGGTACGTATCAAAAAAGTACAAATCCATTTATTTATTGCAAACTTTTCTTAGTGTGCTTGTCGAGTATAAAAGCATTAATTAATCGTTTTTTTTTTTATTTTATGGCTAAATAATAAATCACCGGAGAACACAATGTGCAGAAAATGCCACCTAAGGGCCTAAGGGAAGGCAGAGCATTAGGTGCTGGTGAGGCGGCTCGCCTTTTAACGCTATTTTCAAATGACAGAATAATATGTTATGGATCATTTGACTCCTCTCTCATGTTTCCTCCCTCCCCGTTCGCATCTCCCCGAGACGAGGGCGCTGCGTTGCTGGCAGGGGCGAACAACGGTGCCTCCTCTAATGTGGCGTCTGGCGACGGCGAAATATCAGAGCGTGGAAGATAGCCAGGAGGGGAGGGGGGGGGGGGATGTCTGGGGAACAGGGAGATGGGAAGCTACAGCCAATAAAAGTGGCTGTCCGTGGGGTATGTGCCATTCAGACCTTCCTCTCCCTGAAGCTCTTTAAAGAGTCATCTCCCCCTTTCTGTGGCTGGGAGCTAAAGAAGTGGTATTACAGAAGCTCAAGAGGGCTCTGTCACATGATTCAGTGGACCATTGTGGGGAAAGGTGCTCAGGGAGTGGAACACACTATCACATGAGAAAATTGCAGCGGGGATAGAAGTGTGTGTTTGGAGATGTGTGTATTGTATATGCGAACGAAGGAGTGGGCGGCGGGTCATTTATGAGAGTGGGAACAGGTTAGCAGGCACAAATCACTGTACGAGTGTGCGCTGTAAGGAAAAAAAATTGAGCATGTGAGGCTGCGGTTCGCCGCTGTTTACCCTGACATTTGCCTGAGGTACTGCGACACTGACCTTTCCATCTCGTTTTTAATTAGTATTTCTGCTAAGATGAAAATAGAATCAGATTAACAGTTGAATAAAAGCAACAAAAAAAAAAAAGAAGAACATGTTTGATGCTCTTTCACTTCATTTATCGTCTCTCTGTTGTAACATTTGGTTTTGACAGCATTGTGACTGTCTGTCTACACGTTTGAGGTGCCAAAGAAAAGGAAGCGAAGCGTAAAAAAAAATAAAAATCAGACAGACTGGGGAAAAAAAAAGGAGAGAAAGTGAAAGGCAGAACTGATAAAAAAAAAAGAGGGAAATCTGCATTAGTAATGCAAGCAATGATTAATATCAAAAGAGAGAAGAAAATTTAGTGTGACGTGAATGGCACCCTGGCACGTCTGGGATCTACTGTACTGTAGATGCCCAGGGCCGCGATTACTCATCTCCTTGCTGCATTAGAACTACGTCTGTTAGCTTCGATAAATAATATACAAGCTTGGCATCTTTTGCCTGAGATACCATGCTAGCACATAATTGACACATAAACACTTCATCCCCCCCCCCCTCCTTCCTCTTTCCTCCCTCCCCCTTTATCCCTACTTATGTGCTCGCTGGCATTTCATCAAAATCGCAGTAAATACATAAAACACTCAAACTAATTAATGATTACGGAAGACTGTGGGGTAATGAAAAGTATATAGATGGTGTAGGAGTGCTAAAACCCATTTAATTTCATTTAGAGACGGGAATTAATTAGGAGATGGAAACCCAGCCAAAAAGGAGCAGATTTATAAAAGCAGGAGTTCAGCCAGTCATCTTTCACTCATTAGGGTGCGACAGTTGCTGGCGTTTGCGGGAAGTCTTCCAAAGGCGGGGGGGGGGGGGGGGGGGGGGCGACGCATGCATTTTTCACGTGGGCTGTTTTGAAGTGACCTCTGTGACAAACAAATCATTCTTATCCGCAAATGAGCACGGTCTGCAACAACACGTTAGAAATTACATTTTACAATCTAAGATGCTTTAAGAAGTCAATGTATCCCTCAGTGTTTGTTTTGACTTGTGTAATCTACTTATTTGGATGAAATTGTAATTACCTAAAATAAAGTTTTATATTTTTCTGCAGTGATACCTCAATTCCAATGGCCCAACGTATCCTCATACAACTGTTCGTATGATATCTGAAGTTATTGCTCATTTTCCGTGTGTTTTCCTACGAATGTCCAGCACGTGTCAATTTCTGCTCATTACATGCATACAGTCTTTTCAAAATAAACTTCCGTTTTCACAGGAAACAACTTCCTTAGGTTTAGGCAACAAAACTACTTATTTAGGTTTAGGAAAAGATCGTGGTTTTGGTTACTTTGTATGTTAGCTACCTCTTATATTACTTTGTGTCGTGATTTGAATGAAGGCGTGATGTACAAAGTGCTGAGGTACCTGTTGCTGTGAGTTTGACAGTCTGGTTTTTGCCACCTATCTGCACCCAAGAATTAGATCTAGCAAACGCTATACCGTCATCCTTTCCGTAATGTTGGATGAACACAACATTGAGTGTGCAGGTGCTGCCAGTGACTCCGTAGGTGTTGAAATACCAATAATGAAAAGAAAGGTCTTGCAAAGATTAGCAACTTTAATAAGTTAGGCTAACTAGCTTCCACTTTCCGAGTGGAAGCTAGCAAGCTAGGCTAACTAGCACTCTCAGAGTGAAAAACAAACTTAAAGGAATACTTCACCCACAAAATGACCACTTGTATATCAATTACTCATGGTAGTGGCGGAAGAGTTTTAAAATGGTACGACTTTGGCGAAAATGCATGTAATTGGGAAGTAGTGAGCATACGACTGGATAAACAAGACTTGCAAACTGATTTTTGATATAGTTTTGCTACTGTTAAATCTGGACCCTATTTACTTAAATTCATCAAGAATTTACTCCGTTTTCGGCCCTTTTTTGATTCTCCGTTCACCGTGGAGACATGCGAGACAAAGTTTTCTTCAAGAATTCAAGATAACACGTGATGAGTAATTGATATACAAATAGTCATTTTAAGAGTGAAGTATTCCTTTAACTGTTGGGTTGGGTACAATTGGTAGCGACTCCCAACTGTTGACTGTTTAAGGAGAGTTTAAATCAATAATGGTTGATAGCTAACGCTGTGTGGGCTTGTTGAAAAAAATGGTTTTATCCACTTTTGAAAATGGAAATGGATGGACAATAGCTGTTGTATAATTATATTTTCTATTTCTTTATGCAAAAAGAAAAACATTTTAATTTCAGTTTGACTTTTAGAAAATTTGTCTTATCTGCATAAGGCTACTAGTTATTGATAAGACAAATACTGATCAGATTTAGCCACTGCAAAGTGAAAATGCAAAAACAAAGACTGATTCACTAGATTTAACTGAAGAATTCTGTACTTTTACAGCAATGAAGTTGCACTAAATCTTATTTTGCAGTTTTGAGTTTTTGGACATCGGACACTGCAAAATCTGCAGGAGCCCCATTAGTGGTAGTTTTTAGACTCTCTGAGGCTGCTATGTACCGGATATGTACCACTTAGAGTTGACAAGTGTAGGGTTACTTCGAGAGACTTTCTGAAATTTCTCAGCACTTTGAGACAAGCGCTGACAGCACTTTTCCATGAGAGTAGTGAAAGTGACACCGTTCTTGAGATGGGAGGGCGGCGAGAGAGAGGGGGTGAAAATAGGAAAAGGAGATAGAGAGGGAGAACAGATTTGGGGGTGGGGGTGGGGGTGGGGGTGGGGGGGAGGGTGAGGGTGAAACTTTTGCTTTTGCATTTCATCTCTCGAGAGTGCTGACTTCAGCATGGATTAGGCAACGTGTTTGTTCTCGCCCGTTCTGTTCTCCCCGTTCGGAGGAGGGAGACGGGAGAAGCTGCACTTCATGCGCCGTCAAGGTCAGCAAATGCCTCCAGATAATGATATTCCACTGTAATTTTACCTGTGTGTTGAAGGCAGCCGTCAGCTTTAATAGATGAGGACCCAAAGTATGCCGCGGATGCTTGGAACAAACTGTCTGGGTGTGTTCTTGGAGCGTAGGTGTTTGTAGTCATGTGTGCAAATATCCACCTCGGTGTCAGTTTCTGTGTATATTTTCCTACAAACACATTCAGCTCGAGGGTACATACACATTTAGTGTTGATTTTGCTTATTTCCAGTGGTAACTTTCCCTTTAAGATAACGAAGAAGTGCCTTGAGAATCTCCCCCCGCCGTTCGTTAAATGAGCCTTGAGGAAGGCGAGGCAAGGAACTCCCTTTTGAGTGAAAGATACAGGCAGTTGGATCATTGCCATGATAACTTTCCTCTGGTTCACAATGTGCCGGCTACTGGAGCTCGTGTCTCCGTAATGAACCTCATGGGCTTTGCAGAAGACACTATGAGCTGCCTGAGCTGTGTGCGGTAGCCCTTTCCCATAGCCTCTGGCAACCTAGCACGCTAATGATGCTGTACTGGTTCAAAGTGTTCCACTGAGCACACTCCTGTGTGAGCAGGATACCCAATGTGCTGTGTGAGTGACTACGCATGTACAGTATCGGCGCACACGTGTGTGTGTGATCGTGTACAAAGTATTAGAGCGAAGAGTTATATTGTTTTTAAGGCACACGGTGGATTACCTTCTAATTAATAAAAAATTTGCTTTGAAGGCTACCGAAATAGCTGACCGGCATTCGAGGGAGGAGCTGACCGAGGTACAAATAAGGAAGTCCAGATGCTGTACTGTCCCCCTTGGCACCAAGTTATGAATGCAACTGTTGCTGGAGTCATTACAGCCCAGAATAATTACACCTCACCAAGAGGGAGACACTACTGTATGCTGCGTTTCAGAACAATAACATATGGTAGCAACCTGTTTGTTATAAAAAATGTTTTGTTAGCGTTTTTCTGGAGTTCCGTATCCGTTACCCCCAAAATTGCTTTGCTAAGCTGGTCGAAACAAAAAATAATTTGTTAGCATTTATTTTTGCGCACATAAATCAGCCACTGCTGTTGAGACTTCTATAAGCTCCCTTAGTGAGTGGATGGGAAATGCACAAATTATCCAGTGGGAAGAAGAGAAGAACTCAGATCCTCAAGTGAAAGCAAAATAAGGAGTTTTAAGAGTAAGAGCAGCAGTGAAGCTCATTTTCAGGATGTCCTGCTGTGTTTAAAAACTTGAAGCTGCAGTCGGTAACTTTGAAAGAACATGATAAAAAGTTATGTTTATAAAACTGTCACTATATCCTGACTGTAGTGCATGAGACAGATAATCTGTGATGAAAATCCAGTTCCTTTGCCTCCTCCTAGTGAAAATAACTAATCAGAGCCGAGGAGTCTCTAACGTAGCTGTCAATCACTGCTCGCAAACGCCAATGAAACTGTGAAACTAGGCAGCGCTGAATCAATATTCTGTTACCATAATGCCTATTTCTTGCCTCAAATGTTTTCAGAAACATCTTGTAGTGTACTGTTTAGCTCTAAAATAAGAACGTTTGTGACGCCGTTGCCATTGTGAAATCAGGTAAAGGAACGCCAAGTTCCGGTTACATGACCGGAGCACAGCCAATAAGAACGCTCTCTCAATGAAATGATCTGTGATTGGTCAAAGTCTCCCATCACGGGCTAGATTTTTTAAAGCCTGAAAACAGAGCCATGAGGAGGTGCAGAAGTCTAGTTTTCTCTCAGAACACTTGAATTACAATATGCTGAAAGGTTATTATGGAATTTTTGTCCAATGATGCCAGAGATGTACTGCCCACTGCCACTTTAAAAAAACAAAACATTTTAATGACATCTTTTCAGTTAGAGGGAAACTTTCTGTGGGTTCCTTTTCATGTTAGCAGTATCTAAAATTAAAGCTCAGTGCTGAAGTTTCCTTGGAGACTGGTGGGAGTAAATAATGGTAAGTGGAAAGAATTCTGGGTAAAAATAAATGTTTCACAATAGAAGAGCTGCTTCAAATATCCTTGTTTGAGATGCATTATCATTTCACCTTCCCATACAACTTGCAAGAAATTGTATGTCATGGACATGTTTTTTTTTTTTTTTTTTTAATGAAACCTAACGTCTTCTCGAGTGCTATTTACATGTAAAGAACATTATCATTTTGTACAAATGTTGTATAAATGATAAGAATGTAATGAATGTAACAGTTTCTTGTAGTTAATTGGTGTAACATTTTTGTCAGTGCATCAAAATAAACCAAAATTCAGTCCCAGGCACCCTTTTAGATAATGAGTGAATCTGTATTGATTCAGTGTCAGTCATGACTGAAATTCTGACATTTATTCAGACAAACATTAAACATGGCGAGTGCTTTCAATGTCAGGCATCATTGTAGATTCAATTTTATGGGGTTTGGGTTTTGCCTTTTGAAAATAATGGACAAATTAAGGGACCATACTAAACTATGTTCAGTGGTAAATTAAGGAGCAATGCATTATTGTTCCATAGCAAATATATCAGTGGTTGAATTAATTATTTCAGCAGATGATCGGACTGGTGACCAGCAGATCGCACTTTCATTAATAATCAACATCTCTCATCTTAACTTGTCACATACTGACGCTTTGTCAGGACCCTTCGTCGTCACTTTCTCAAACTATGACGCTCCACTACGTCGCAGTAAGCACCTGAAAAAAAATTGTGAATTCAAACTAAAACACAACAAAACCCCTTAGTTAGGTTTAGGAAAAATCATCATGGTTTGGCTTAAAATTACATTGGTGAAGTGAAACTTGATGTTGTGAACAGAAAAGACAAACACGGGGTTTCACACGGGTCACGAACAGCGGTCTCCTGGATGGAAGCCCTGCGTTTGTTGGACCCATCTACCAGCCCTCCCACCTGCCCTGTGTGTGTTTTTTTTTCTGTTTAAAGTAGAGTTGCGGAAACATTAAATCATATAGAAACCCCCAAAAATGTCTTACGTCTTAGATTTAAGAGCGGGTGTACTCATTCATGTTGTATACCGTGTATCGGTGGTTTTCAAACAGGGGTCCATGAGGGAGTTCCAGGAAGTCCCCCCCAAAAATGGGGAATAGTTTTTTTCACTATTTAATTCACTATAGAAGTGAGCCCAACATGAGTAAGAGTCGTAAGAGTGACTATTCTGATCATAGGTTTCACTTCTTCTACATTTATCTCCTCAACTTAAGTTGACAACTATTCTTGTCTATCTTTTCGGATGGAGGTCCCTGAAGCAAAATCTTATCAAATGGGGGTCCGTGACCTAATGTGTATCAATTCAGGGGTCCTTGACACGAAACAGGTTGAGAACCACCGCTGTATATAACCACCATGTCAAACACAAAAATAAATACAAGGACAGAATTAAAAAAAAAAATATCATTCAGGTTGTCTGCTTTCAAACTCTTCTTTACATTCTCATTATAGTTTGATATTGCGTTAAGGACAGATGACTGTGGCAGAATAGCTTTGTTCAAATTCAATTTCCTGCCCTAATTAAAAAGCAATCTAATTTTTGGCAAAAATAAAAATCCTACAGAGAAAGAAAAATCAAAAGTAAACATTTTTCAATTCTAATCATTGTAGGGTAAATTCTTTGATGAATACACTGTGGACTAAGTCAATTTCCCCTCAGAAAGAATAAGTGTAACTGTGTCTTCTCCTAGAAATTAAACAACCTGTTGCTAAATGTAACCCCTACTTTAAAGAGGACCTATTATGCTTTAGTGTGTTATATAGTTTTGTATTTATGTAAAAGGTCTGCAAAGTTACGAAGCCCAAAGTCCAGGCCACAGAAACACTGCTCCTGAACGGCCTGAAACGCCTCGCCTGAAGTCCCGCCTTTTCTTACGTAACGTGGTGATGTCACCGAGTAACACATTTACATAATACCTGCCTAGCAGCTAGTTTGGCACACCCTCAAACAAAGCTAGTTAGAGCGGAGCTGGAGGGGAGTCCGTAGAGTTGGTTCGGTTGACCAATCACAACAGAGTGGGCAAGCTGACCAATCAGAGCACACTGGGCTCAAACAGAGCGTTTCAGACAGAGGGAACATTAAAGCAGGTAAACATGTTCTATTCGAAACCCCAAATAAAAATATGCACCTGAAAATAAGCATAATAGGTCCTCTTTAATATTATATTTACTTTTTGTATTCTTTACAATAACGTGAAAAAATAAATGTCCCTATGATATCTCTTAGCCAAGATACTTTGAAGTGGTGTGTTCATCACAACCTAATCCAACGTTATTTACAGTATGTTTCACCTGACCACAGCAATATATAGTGCTAATAAAGCTGTGCATTGGTCTCAACCAGCTGCACTCTCACAGCTGGTATCTAACCTTTTTATCTGGTGTGAAAAAGACAGTGTCCGAGCAGAATTATCCCGACCTCTAAGGTCCGGGCTGCACACTTAAGAACTCGTGCTGACGCACTCCTTGGCGAAAGGTCTTCATACCACGTCACCTAGCCCCCCTCCGATGCCAGCAGTTTCAGTTTCCTTAATGTCAAGCCACTTTTGTGCATTCAGCAGCAGCCTGTTCCTCAGAGGAAAAAGGTTAAGATGCTGTGTTTGAGGGTTTCGGGCAGGATGCCTCCCATGCTTCCACCGCAATGAAGTCCCACAGGGGGGAGGCCGCAGCTGAAACTAGCTGACAAGGCCACTTTGCCAGTAGGTCACTGTGTAAATGTGAACCAATTAGTTTTTAGATGTAAGCAAACAACTCTACTGATCTCGATTGTAGACAGCAGTGGCTCACGCACACTGCCACGTTGTGAGTGCGTGTGTCAGGGCAAAAATGTGCTGTGCCAAATGTTGCTGAGCGTCTCGCCCTCAGGGCGGTGGATTCCCGAAGGCAGATCCCCGGGGTGACAGTTTGTAACTAACAAGCGGAGCTGCTGCTTTGTGCCGTTTGATCAATGTGAAGTCTATGGACTGTTAACCGATGATTGTGCCCGATAATGATGCGAATTTGTCTCGTATGACCGGCTAGAGACGGACTCAGTGTCCATTTATTAGAATAATAGCCGGTCTATTGTGAAATTATCCTGTGATTATTAGAAAGTTTTATCTCCAAAGGGTGGCGTGGAATTTCCCACCCGGGCCACTTGGCTTTTATTCACAGCAGCCTCGCTGCTTCCTCTCTGATCTTTTCGGCAAAATCAAAAAGACAAAAACACAGATAGAGGCGGAGAATGTCTTCTAATCAGGGAGCATTACCGAGGATTTACAGGAACAAAGTAACAAAAGCTCTGTGCGCCACAAACAAACAAAAGCAGGAGCAGTGAATTTGTTTCAATTTACCAAAGGAAAAGAAGCATGAATAATTCATAGTTTCTTTAGTTAGATTAACTTTTAACAGTAGATGATGAGAGAGAGTTGTGGCTCGAGACAGAAAACTATCTCCTGCCTAAATCAGAACTCCTTTTATCCTCGCATTTGTTTGTTGCTTCTTTACCGTCCAGGAAAGAAAAGTTGCTTTGCCCAGTGTTGGATTTAATGCATTTTGCTTGTGTGAAATCGCAAAAAAAAAAGTAATAAAAACCAATAAAATTATAAGTGCAGGGGTGCCAGAGGATCAGTGAAACGATGGAAAGTGTGAAGTCAGTGTTTGTAAAAGTGTTATGTTGTCTTGACACTTTTCTCCACCAACTTTTTCATTATGTAACGCACTTGCTTTCTGTGCAACCTTGATATTCATATTGACTATAAACAGGTATAAAGATAAAGTAGCCAAGTTTAAAAGCGTCATAACAATGTAAAAACAAACGTGCAGTGTCTCGATATTGAGGTGGTGTAATTTAGTAGACTTTCCACTTGGGACGAGACCAATGATGGAGCCCCATTTAATACCCAGGACAAAGTGTATCCAACCGATGTAGGAGGCCAGGTGGTTCATCGAAAATAGGAAGAATCTGCGCATACGTCTCTTTTATCTCCTCGCCCCGGAGAGCAATTTACAAGTTCGTAGAAGCTGAAGCTTCAAGGTGGGAGGCAGAGATCAGAAATATCCCACGAGCCTTAAGGAAGGGGCCGCTGGCTGCCTCTGGACCAGCGATGCTTGCGGCAGGCCCTTGGCACCCATTTTCCACATCCCTCACGTTGCTAGGCGCTATACCGCGCTCCTCGCTGAGGTAAAATCCCCCAGACCCCTGCTGGGAAGCCGTGCGGTACATTCTGACCTGAAACTATCCCTTTCACAACTAATTAAAGCTGCATTGGTGTCTAATCTCCGAGTAGAGTCTCTTTTATGTGTTTTTCTTACTGTACTTTATCATCACAATGACAGCTGGGATCTACTTCCTGGAATTCAGCGAGCGCTGGCGCACAGCGGGGGAGGAACAGTCGACAATTAATGAATATATGACTTTAAATGCATAAAAAAGCAACATGTGCCGTCGCACTTTAAACAACTGATTGGTATGCGGGGTCTATGCGGTCAAGGATCGGCCGCTATTACAGGCTCAGCGTGAAGCACGACGACACACTGAGAAGATAAAGACGGGAAATCAGCCGAGCTGATGTAATGCCGAGGCGGGGTTACATCACTGTTTATGTGACAAGACAAGTATACGCAGTAAGTTGCATTAACATAAACACTTTCTTTCTATTAAGCAGTGCATTTTGGCCTACTATTACCCTTATTATTATGGTATGGTAATGCATTAAAATGTGCCAGAGATGCATTGTTTTCTTCTACACACTACCTGAAAGTCACTTCCTACAGACATTTTATCAATTTACCGAGTCATTGTTGCACTTGGACCAATCAGTGTTGAATCCCAGCCAGTTGATACGTGGTCATCACCGGAGAGTGTGATTCTCACTAATTGCTTTCAGAAAAGATCTCATTGCCCCCTTTATTCTCCCATTTATAGGAGACAGGGTTAGTGTCTGAAGATGAAGTCATCTTTAAGCTGTTTTTTATCAAGTATAAGAGGACTAAATATACTGTACACATGCTGTTCTCTAAACCGGTTACCACATACTTGTAGAACACATATTGAAGTTGATGTAAAATAAATATGCAACATGTTTCGAGTGCATGGTGTAGGAGTAAAGGGAAAGAAAAATATCCACTGAACAGTTTGTGTGAATCTCTGCCATTCACCCTGCCATGCACCAAGCTGGGGTTGGTTTCATATATTAGTTTGGGATTTGCCGAGAGGTGTCGAGCCAGAGAGGTGGAACAGAGCCGTGGGGAGATATGATGGTGGCCTTACTTTATGTCTTTATTCTAAAACTTCGACCCTGAAAAGTCTGAAAAGGCTACAAAATGATAAAATCTACACTCACTTCAAATATCAAACGCTTGCATTATTTTACATATCACGTAGAACAACAGGAACTCAGAACGTCAGATTAAAGCACACTAAACACCCCTCAACTAGTCATTAGTTGGTATCTCCCGGAACCTTTAACACCAGAGAGAGGAAACATGACAGCAGAGGTAAGTGATTTGAACAAAGGCATTGCACTGCATTATCTTGCTTACGGCGCAAACTATCAACATTTAAACATCCCATCATTCAATTCAATCATGTCGGCATGGGTTACATGACAATGACAACATCTTAACATGTTGAAATAACCAAAGTTGACAAAGCTTAAATCATATCCAGATAAAAAGCGGTTACGATGACTACAAAAAAAAAGCACAAATATTATGACAGACCTTCATTACAGTGGGATTTTTTTATAAGAAATGCAATGTCAATGCTACGAAGACTACTATTTTAATTTTCATTTTTGAGGGCACTATATACAGTATTTGTTTGGATGCTCAAATAAAACAGACAAAGTAAATATAATGCACTATTCTGTATAGTAAATAGGAAGTCATTTCTGTGCCTTCTTGGAGGCCTGGCTGACTAGCTACTGTTGCTGTCCATGGTGCTGAATCTCTGTCAATGGTTCTTATAGAACGAGGGGCTTTTCTACATGTAAAAGTTATATATTTAACTGTAACTCTCTTGTGATCTTAGTCTGCAGATTATTTACTATCATTTCTGAACCTTAGTTAATGGTGTATAATCCTTAAAAACCTGTAGTGTAAAACTATATATATTCTTTGGTTAGATAGCAGAGTGTTCTGTTGTCACCATGACAACTAACAACAATCGCCATTTTCTTTTGTACTAGTCAAATGACCACAGAAAACAGTTCAATGTCCGTTCGACTCCTCTCTATAGTTTTAATCATGTCCCTGATTAACTGCGGTGGAAAAGTCACAGCGTGACCAGAATGTGTTTGTGTGAAGTTGCTTGGGGGGGGGGGAAATGCCATTTGTTTTTCAAAATTGTGACAAGATCAACTTTTATGAAGGGAATGTGGGTTGGCTAGGTGGGAGGTCCATCTGGCGCTATGGGATGCCCTTGTCATTGAGGGGGGACACAGCATGGACATGCACAAGGTGCAAGGCGACAGATGCCAAAAAAGGGAAAAAAAAACAAAACAAAAAAACCCCAACAAATACGAAAGTACAAGTATCGACAGGAGCTGCAGCTGGCACCCGGGGGTGGCATATCCTTGACATGCAGCCGCCTTTCCTTGATAACGAAGTGAAAGACAAGAGTGTGAAAGCCAAAGAGAGTATAGCCTACTGGATGTGTGAATGTGTGTTTTAGTGTTTGTGTGTGGTAGACTTTTCCGCTGCATCAGCTCCTTGGCGGTGTCTGTCTGTCGCCGAGGGGCCCCAGCCCTGGCCCCGAATCAGCCGCCGAGCTGTGTCCACTCAGCACTTCCCCTAGCCGCTGGTAAATTAGTCCCAGCAATATGCCACACCGCTCCTCACACCCCTCTCTCTCCTGTCTCCTGTGTGCTATTGTTCATGCCCTTGAGGAAAGTAAGTGTGTGTGTGTGTGTGTGTGTGTGTGTGTGTGTGTGTGTGCACTTGTGCTGATGCGGGTGTGTCTGTGTACAATGTTGTTGAAGTGTTTAAGGAAACTGGGTGTTAATTTATACTCTCTTTTTTTGGGACATGAGCCAAATGACTAAAATACAGTATGATTAAGTTCTTTTGTAATTTATAGATCCCATCAGGGATTTCTGTCATCATTACAGCAGTTATCACCAGCTCTATAAAGCCAACAAAGACGGGTGAACTTTATTAGAATCAATGAATGGATTTGCCTTCCACCATTTCAGTTCTAACGCACAGTATCCGTCTCAGTTTCTTTCTCTAAATAAGTTGCACTGTTTTAATTTGATTTTTTTATGAGTAAATGTGTTAGTTTGTCAGAGTGGTTTTGGTTTTACTTTGGTGCCAAGGCATGGCGCATAGTTGGTCCCCTGGTCATTATGAAGCACAAGGCAGTAGGTGTTTTGGGCAACTGTTGAAATGGTATTACCATTATGTCTGGCTGTGGTGCATTAGTGAGTTTCCAAATCAAGGTTACATAACTATGGTTACCAAACAGATGAGACAGAATGTTAGGGTTGGGATGTCAGTTCATTTCTTCTTCAGCCAACGCATCGCATTTAATTCACCGCAAATGGCATGCGCGCTCCTCAAAATGCTTCGAAATATGAATGTTCACTTTTGCCACCCCGCAGTAATGCATTCATTTATTAACACGGGATAAGCTGTTCAGCTGTGTGAAGGGTGGATTGTAAGTCAGAATGTATAAATAAAGATATGGGATTTTCAAGGGACCCACATCCCTGGCTATAATGGTGCAGATTCACCCAGTGGGTGGTGGAATTAATGAGGCCATTGGCACCCAAGGCACATGGGAGGGGGGGGGGGGGGGGGGGGGGGGGGGTAACCCCGCATGGCTACTGCGCCACTGCCAGAGACGGGCCGGCCGTACTATCTTAACCACCAGCAGGCCGGAAAGAAAACATGGATTCTGTGATCCAAGACCCCCAACGGTGAATCAGATCACTGGAGTGGACCCCTAGCCTGAGGCTTCGGGCAGGTATACAGATGATTGTTCTTCCCCCTGTTCAAAGCAAAATCACCTGGGGTTCATTTGCCACAGCTGGGGGGGCCTTCAGCTTTATAATGCTCATGGATAACTACACTACACTACCTTTACAGATAGAGAAGTGTGCAGCAGAGGATGCTTGGAAAAGCAGAGATAACACACTGGAGACGATTTTTTTTGTACTAGTTCATACATTTAAAACTTCACATTCTTCAAATTCTGTTCAAACAAGTAGCTTGTGCCTGTGTGGCAACTTATTTTTCAGTGTTCTGTAGACACTGAAATGTGGAATACCTCATATATAATATTTCTTCCAGAGACAGCATGTCCAAAAAACCCAGTGGTTATCATCCTGTAGCCTTAACCCCTATTGTGATGAAACCTTAGAAAGAATTCAGTACAAGTACAGATTGTTCAAGTTCCCGCCTATAAATATATAGGCATCTATGTGGACGCTGCTTTATCTTGGAGAGCACATACAGATTATATCTGTAGCAGGGTACAACAACACATTTACTTCCGTAGGAGACTGGGGTCATTTGGAGCGAACGCACACATCCTGTTATTATTTTGCCAATCTATAACATTGTGTGATGCGGTACGGAATCAGTGCGTGGTACAGTTGTCTCTCTGTTCAGCTTAAAGCTCACTGGCTGGACTGTATCTGCTCAAAGACTGTGGGCCAAACGCTTGATTTTCCAAAACTGCGAATACTAAAAGAATGTTGTCTCTGGTATATTACATCAGACCCCCTCTCATATATAATTGGAGGAATATTAGCTTTTTTTCCATAAAAAAAAAAAGATTTAGAGTCCCACAGGCTAGACCGAACAGACCGCAGGACTCTTTTCCTCCTCAGTCTGTCAAAACTGTTGAATCAGAGTTTGGGTTTAAGTAGGCCTCAGTGCAGACGAAGCACTGAATGTGAAAGTGATCGCAGCGACTTCTTCGTAATATACTGTATATATATATATATATATATATGGCCGAAACATTTTAGATAAATATTCCGACAATAAAGTCATTGCCGCATCTTCAAGAAGACCTATTATTTTCAGAGGCACACTTTTACGTTGGGATTCTACGAGAACATGTTTACATACTTTAATGTTCAGAAAACGCTTTATTTTTCTCATACCGGCTGTGCTGCAGCACCTCTTTTCACCCTCTGTCTGAAACGCTCTGTTCGAGCTCCTGGCCCCAAATTTGCATAAAGCAAGCATATTTGCCCACTACCATGTTGATAAGAGTATTAAATACTTGACAAATCTCCCTTCAAGGTACATTTTGAACGGATAAAAAATGAGCGATTAATTTGCGATGGACTAACTATGGACAATCACACAATGAATCGCGATTGAATATTTTAATCGACTGACAGCCCTAATGAAAATGTGTTACTTGGTGACATCACCACGTTACGGAAGAAAAGGCGGGACTTCAAGCAAGGCGTTTCAGGAAGTTCAGGAGCAGTGATTCTGTGGGGGAGAGTAACTCCCTTTGGTGTAGACTTTTGGCTTTGTAACTTTGCAGACCTTTTACATGCACAAAATAAACTATATAACACTCAAAAGGAAAGGGAAAAAGCATACAAGCATAATAGGTCCCCTTTAAATTATTATTTACATGTTCATTTGCAAACTAGCTAAATCAGCTTGCGTTACTAATATATAACAAATAAGCATGAAGGCTGTTCTGGTCAAGTTGCTTGGAGATTGACAGAAACCATATCGGATGAACACATGTTCATACATAGGCTGAATTGCAAAGGACAACATGGTCAATGTGTGGTCCCGCGTCTCCCTTTCACAAACCACCTTGCTCAGCAAGAGAGAGATTGATCTCCAGATCAAAATTTCCAGCTATTGCACAAACAGCAAAGTGCATTGTCTCTTAGGAGACATGGATGTTAAACTGATACATGTTTTCATGCATGGCTAAATAGCTGTGGAGGAATCTGAACGCGCCGGTACCGGAATCCAAATGCCCCCCCACCCCACCCCTCTCTTGGCTTTCAAGACCACACATTAAAACGGAGATGCAGCCTCCTTCCGAAAAGTGCTGAGTATCTCGAGGTTGTGCTATTGATATATGCCCCGAATCAATCGCCCCGGCTTCCCAACCTCTGCTTAAATCAGACAAAAGGGGCAAGTGTTAGGTGTTCATTTTCTATCGACATGGGGCTCGGTGTGGGTTCAGATAGGGGCACCCAATTTCTGGTAGGAACAGAAAGGTGACGAAATGGCGCTCTTAGCTGAGCTACAATGTAATTTAACTTAAAGGCAAACCTTTTTCGGTAAGAAACAGGCAGTCTTAAGATTCATTTCATTAACTCCCCCAACACATGGTCAGGGCATAAATATTAGGATCCAAAGGGCATTTGTAGGAACTTGTAAGTGTGTTGAGAACATGCTCGGCTGGCTCTGGTTGCCATAGTCTGGGGAAATGTAATTTTACATTTGTATGCAGACTGTGGTGGAGCAGCTCCAGCACAGACTCCAGCATGTAGATACCCCAAGAGATGAAGTGCTGATATCATGGGTTTTGTGGATTTTCCTTAGTTGCATTTGACTTTATACAATTCCCATGCGCGTCTCGACTCCTTTCACCTTTTCTCTCACTTAACTGAATATTGTTGTTCTCTCAAATCCCCTTTTTATTCATATGCTGGGAAGCACCTGGCCAAGTTAATACCATTTATCAGGATCTTTTAGCATATCAAATGCCTTCTGTCAGGGGTCGTTTGCATATGCTCTTGTCTTTCTTGGGAGAGAGGTCTCCATTGATAAATGCAGGAATATTAAGCGCGTGTGCTGCATGCTGAAGTACAAAGCGGCGTTCAGACATTACGAGGACGGCCGATCGCTCTTTGTCCCCGCCTCATTCGGGCTCTGCACTTGAGCCATTAACCAGCTTCATGAAGAGTGAGAGAAATCAAGAGTGCTTGCTAAGGCGTCTGTCTCCACCATCGTCCCCAAAGTTGTTTCCGCGGTGGCTGGCATGGCGATGACACCTCATTAGTGCTGCCTCGTGAATTCAGCTTAACTTTTTCTTATTGTCAATAATTGTCATGGAATTGTGAGACGCACGACTATTTAGGGAGACAATCACTTTGCCGCACGCTGTGCTGACATCCTATCTCGACCAATTAAGTAATATGTGTAAAGAAATGCTGCGACATTTTACAGCTTTCTATCCGAATGTGTGGGAACGGCGAAGACAGCGGATTGAAGGCTAGAGAGGCTGCTATTTTTATTAGAACCTGCTTTTCTCATGCAGCTTCTGCCAAGAGAATGGGTTGCTTTCTCCTCCGTCCTATTTTCAGTGTTCACTTCCTTCATCCGCAAGTGGACTTTTCTGCGCCGTAATCCTGTCAGTCGCTCTGTTAGAGTTTGATATTTTAATTTACTCGTTGCGTGGCTTTGTGGAGCTCCGAGTCTCCCCCGTGCAGCCCACCACAAAGAACCCTTCAGATGAATTGCGGGGAGAAAAGAAGAAGGGTTTGATGCAATGGCTCAAAATACCCCCAAAAAACAAAGCGGATGTTGTACGAGGAAGAAAGGAGCACGGGGGTGATACATGACTGCAGTGCAGTATTCAGGCAGCCTGCGGGGCGTTCAGCTGCTTCTGGTGCGATAGCGCGGGGCAGATATCATCACATCGACTGAGCGTCTTGTGATGTGATTGATAGGTGGGCACATGACACCGCCAGCGCCATCATTGTCGCGGTAAACCCAACTTTCTACAAGGCCTTCCAAGGTGCTAGAAATGCTGTTGACTTTAGAGATATAAAATATTTATGTGCGGCTTCAGCCCAACCGGATGATAAAACTGCCATGCGACTGCGATCTTGCAGCGGGAGGAAGCGTAATGTCTGAAATATACATTTGTAGGGTTTGATGAGAGCAATAACAATGCAGGCAGAACTGCTGGTTCGGCAGGCACAACAGACGCCGCAGATTGCACCGTGCCATATATTTTATTTTTAATCATGCAAAGCCCTGAGTCTAACGACCAAAACAAAATGCTACATCAACGGTAATGATAATAGCGCTCATGATTAAGAAAGCAAAGCACTAGTAAAGTGTAAAAGAGTTTTGCGGTGACAGAAACCACATTTACTGTCCATATGGTAGCCTGTTGAACCCCCATAACTCACAGAACAAAGAATGGCAGGGGAGAAACCTGGGAGGAACACTAAACAAGCAAACACGCGCACACAAAAAAAATCATACCCGAGCAAGCCGCACAATTACCCTTATATAAATCAAAGAAACAGCGTTCATTTCCAATCATTTATAAATCATAGACGCGATTCTTGGTAGTAAAAGCCGCGGTGCAATCAGTGAGTGATTAGTTCACATGCAATTTCGACACCGACACTACACGCAGATACTAAAAAAAGTATGTCATAAATTAGAGGTGATGATAATCTGCGTCGAAATGTGCTGAAGAGTGGAAAAGCAGGGCAGATGGCAGCGGCTTCATCATTGGCCTGTTCAGCGACACATCAAGTGGCTTTGCCAGAGCAATATCAGCCCCCATCCCATATGACCAATTATCAGGGTTTCACCTTGGGCTGGTGGTGGTAATGGTGCTGATGGTGGGTGGAAAGGAGACGGAGGGAGAGATGGGGGGGGCGAAGACAGGAGCAACTGTTATTAAAGCAAACTGCATTCTTTTTATTGTCTTGATAATGTTTCTAGTCCTCTTTTACCTGAAATGGCTACAACAAAGGATTACTCAACAAGCGGGTAAACACACTATTAATGTGGGGAGATGGTTAAAGAGGTTGTTTGTAAAGGGGTGTGTTTAGCAGCTCGGCCTTTGATGCCCACGGCTTCAACCGTCCTCTAAATTTGTCAATTACACCTCCATTGTGTTCGCCATTGTTAGGCCTTTGCGCGCCACACAAAGCCAATATCTGGCTGTGCTCAACAGGGAATCCCATCTTCAAAAGGCAATGGGGAACTGTGTTTATTGGATTTGAGAAACCTGGCCGGAGATAAGGTGAATTACCGCTGTTGTGTCATCTCCCAGATGAGAAGGCGAGTGTGAAATGCGAGTTGTTTGATTGAGGGAAGGGTAAGCGAATCGCGCCCGCGGATTAATGGCTGCAATGTGTAAATGCCTCCAGGCCCCCCTGAAATATTTATCTCCTTAAACTCAACCACGGATTACTGATAATCACAAACATATCTAATTCAAAGTCATATTTAGTAAACAACTCTCAGTGGCCATTATTACATGAAGCAATATTATAGTCTATGTGGTTCCCAACCTTTTGGTCTGACGTACACACACAGCCCACTGTGTTCATTTGAATAGATTTTTAAACTGGATGTTATTTAACACTAATAATTATACATTTTTTTGGACCAATGTATAGGCTGGTTTGGTCATCTTTGCAATTGCACTACAACCACACGGAGTGGTAGAAGCCAAATGTTTCAACCATTTATCTACTACTTTTTTTGCTTGTCATCGGGCAACGAGTCCCGCGAGAGTTTGTGCACGTTTTCGCAATTTACCTTCTAGACACGACCCCAAAATACCCCCTGGGGTAAGTAGCTACCATGGAAACATTAAGCACTCTCTCATCAACATGAAACAACCAAACAGTACAGTCTTACAGGTAACAGGTCACTCAGAGCTGAAGAATCTGATGTTGAAATTGTGTGTCTGCCAGCAAGACAATGACATACAGAGTCTCCCTCCTAACTTGAATTCCAAGTGGGACGTCTGACACCAATGTCACTGCTCCACCTGGCTTAAGCGTCTGCCGTCACCTTTGGGGAGCGAGTTGAGCTTTTGCCAGCGCGCCGATCAGCCAAACTGTCGTTAGGCCAGAGAACAGTTACGCACGGCCAACTTTATATCACTGCCAAGACGCTTTTGCATGCGAGCGTCTCCTTCACTTCAGCTGCTCTTGCCTCTTCTTTCTTCCTTTTTCTCTCTTCTCACCTCCCGCCATCCTCCTCACCACCTGTCCTGCATCCGCTGAGATCGAGTGTGAAGTTTCTCACTTTTGTCACCAAGACAAGGGATTGTGAGTGTGCGTGGGCCGCGTGTGTGAGATGGCGTCCAATGCCAGAGGCTTGTGGGGTCTTCGAGCCTGCTGGACCTCCTATTTCCCCCCACCAGTCACCCTGTCGCGGCGCTGAAGTGGGGTCCATCTGCTGAGTGTCCTTGCGTCTGCCTTCTCAACCCACACAAGGACCTCTCACTATGCCACAAGTTCATCGAGAGTACAAACCAAACGGAACACATCTTGTGTTCGACAGATGGACTTCCTTAGTTTAAAAAAATTGGTTACGACTTACTGGAGTTACTACGTGATTTGGCTGAAGAGAATCTTTTAATGAATGGTCTGTATTTTTTTTTTTTTTTTTAGATGTGTGCAGATTTGCTCTGCAGAGGATTCACAGCAAATTACAAACCAACACGTGATTCTCGAAAAGACAGACGGCGTTAGTCACCTTTTGCAGTTCAGTCATCTGTTCCAGCCAAACTTGGTGAGTCATTCGCATATCGTGACCTGGAAACTGCCATCCAGCATCCAAGTCCAAGTGTTAGGTGAGAGGTGGCGAGACATGAGGGAAGACCAGCATCTGAACTCCATTAACTCTTTATGTATTGTTATTCAGCACACAGTTTATTCTCTCGTGTCTGGTAGAGGAGCCCTGGGGGGAGATAACCAGAAACTATGTGACTGGGCTTTTGATGAGTTTAAGCAGCATCCACAAGTGGAGTGTATTTGTTTACTGGGGTCTGGAAAAAGCAAGAAAATAAAGGCTGTGGTATATAGAGTATGCTACTCTACAAAGGTATATAGAGGTACAGTATAAGGGGGAGATTCTTAAATTTGAAGGCTCTGAGGATGAACAAAGAAACGCATTGTCTGCCCGGTCTAACCAAAGGAGGGGAGGTGGATGGGTCCAACAAACACAGGACTTTCAACCACAAGACCGGTGTTCCGGTAAAAAAAAAAAAGAAATATGTATACTTATCATCTTCTCAACTTTAGAGTCAACCAGAATCTTCATCAGTCAGTAAAAGAAAAAAAGTTTGGTAACACTTCATTTTACAGGTCCACAAATTTCATGGTAATTTGCTGATAATTAGCAAGTAACCTATTTGAAATTTTCTTTAGAATTACTGCCAAATTACCCCAATATTTACCTCAAAATCGATCAAAATTTACTTTATTATAAACATTATTTAATAATTATATGCTAAAATAACATATAATCGTTAAAATAGGGACTTGAGAAGCGGCTGCTCTTCATCGGAGGTGGAAAACCCAAAACTAATAGAAGACACTTCTGATCAGGCACAAATCTCACCATTGTGTGACTTATTGTCTACACAAATGTAACCTGGTAGCTGATGTAATGATTCAGGGAGGTTTTTTTTTAACACATTTCGAAATTATTTGCTAATGATCATCTATTTACCAGCAGACATGGAAATAAAGCATATCAATTCACTTTGTATTCTTTTCCTGGAAATGTATTGAATAATTGAGCTCTTTATTACTGCTTATTTGGAAATAGCGGAAAATAATTATTATATAATGTTTATAATAGATATAAAATAATAATAATAAAAGTCCAGAGTCAAGTCCCAAGTCAGGACAGCCAAACAAAGTAATTTTCGATAAATTTTGAGGTAAATGTTGGGGGTAATTTGGCAGTAATTCCAAAGAAATTTCAAATACTTGCAAATTATCATTGTAAAGTGTTACCAAAAGTTTCAATTCTTGTTGCTTTGATATTAACATACAGTATGTGACTGCACACAGTCTCTTATTCCGACTGCACACTGACAATCTTTACTAATACGCCAGTGGTGCAAGTGACACAATCCTCCTGCTTTTAGCGTAGCATTTTTCCCCACTGGCAACTTTGGTAAACTATTTTCATCATAACAATAAGGAACATTTCAAACACTTCTGTATTACACTGTGCGAACACTGAACAAACACTTCCCCAAAAGGCAACAGGTTACAATAGGTCATAAAACTGAAAGGCATCTTTTATGCTATGAAGCTGAAAACCGGAAACTAAATAAATAGAATAATAACAACAAATAAAACTCTGCATTAGGAGGAGCGTTTCAATTAGTTCCACCTTGGCTCTATGCCAGTTGTAAATGCCAATTATTTCTGTAATGTTTTATCCCATTCTGCTTTTGCATCTAAAGGCAGCTTGAAAGCAGCGGGGATAAGTAGTTGGGCTGCGGTTTGCTTTTTGTAGTTTTTTTTAATATAGTTTATATAGTTCTTTTTTAAAGCTTAGAATGTGGTCCTTATACTAAACAACATTATTCTGATGGCAATGGTATACTAACTTCCTCTATCCATTCATATACAGATATTTGTGTTGAAAACCTTTGCACACTCAGAAAAAAACATTTTGGTTTTATGTAATTAATTTACAGATGTCTCAGGTTATAAACACCCAGCAATCATCGTTCCGAATCAACAAAGAAAAGAAACGCTGAATTCATTCAAGACTAATAAACAAATCAATGTGTTGACAAGAAAATGGAAATGGATAAATGTTGACTGTGGTGCTATCTAACTCTCCCAAAAGTGGAAAACACACACATACCACACGACATAAATGATAAACTGGCTCCGTCTTGCAAAAAAATAAAGGAATGCATCTACGTCTCTCAATCTAAAGAGACAGCGTTTGGCTCGCTTTTTACTCCCGCACCTTTTGTTTCCTTTTAAATCACATCACAATTCAAAGTTTCAACTCTGAGCCGAACAAAGGAGACGACAATTAATTTGAGGCCTTTTTATTAATCGCGTTCAATTTCATATCAGTCTCTAGGGAGGGAGATGTTACGATCTCAATGTTTTGTCTCATTAGGTTTCCCTCTCCTATCTATTCGGCGCAGTGGTTAATGTTTATTTATTTAACTTGATATGGTCTACAATGGAGGTAATGTGTTGGATGAGAATGCATGCCTGAGTGGAGGGATTTGCAAAGCAGGACCTGTCAATTTTGATTAGCTTTACAGCGATGCAGGCAGACATACAAAGAGGGAAGAAAACTCAGGGGACTCCGTGTTTCTTTAACTCCCTAAACCCGCTTGGAAGAAGTCCTTTTAAACGTAGCTATGCTGTATTTATGTCTTTATTTTGATGTGTGTGTGTGCGTGCAAGTCAGATCCAATTCATCAAGGTTTAGAAATTTTTGCAAAATAGTTATTTAATAGCAACAAATGCTCATCTACAACCAGTACTGAGCTAGTAAGACTGTCCTTTTGTGTACGGAACCAAAAAAAAAAAAAAGCCCTCCGGTGACAAAAAAATGTGTCATTTCCTCCTTGTTACATTTCCGTTACGGTTTCTAATGACCTTGGCGTATGTTTTTGGTACAAAGATGCAATTATGTGGGAAATATACTGTGCAGTTTTACTGCAAGCTAGGTAACTTAGAAGAAGAAATGGTCAGAGCTAATGCAGCCGGATCCCCAGCCCCTTCAAGTATACCTATTAAGCCTGATGAATTGGAAGTGAAATGACTGGAATCCCTGCAGTGAACGTATAAATAAGCCTCTCTCCGCGGGACAACAACACAATGGGTTGGAGATTTATTGACAAGTTCAGGAAAGAGGGGGAACGTTTTTTTGTGGAAAGACAGATTTTTAGCCTTATGTTTCACAGTAGACTTTAACATATAGTGTACAAAGCTGATATATTATGTGCGGATGGAGTCGGCGAAAGGGCCAAGTAAAGGGTGCGTGTCCCTGGGCAACTGAGAAAAACTCTATATTAATGAAAGGTATTCAGATGCTTTACTTATGTTAATGTCGCAACACCGAGAGTTCTACATTCAAAGTGTTACTTATCAGCAAAAAAAAAAGGACTTAAAGCTTGAAGAGTAAAAGTGCTCATAATACAGAATGGCTCGTGTCAGTGTTGGAATAAAACAAATAACATATGAGAATGTAAATGTCTGAGCAGCATTTTAATGTTGTGGCTTTGTAAGGGCAACCTAAACTTTAGTTTATATACTGTTTGCAAGGATTACCAATTGAGTAACATGGGCAACCCTCATGGGTCCCAAAGCCCTCAAAATGAACCTTAAAGGTAGATTTGTCAAGTATTTATTACTCTTATCAACATGGGAGTGGGCAAATATGCTGCTTTATGCAACTGTATGTATATATTTACAATTAGAAATCAATGAACAACACAAAACAGTTACAAATATTGTCCAGAAACCCTCACAGGTACTGCATTTAGCATAAGAAATATGCTCAAATCATAACATGGCAAACTCAAGCCCAACAGGCAACAACAGCTGTCAGTGTGTCAGTGTGCTGACTTGACTATGACTTGTCCCAAACTGCATGTGATTATCATAAAGTGGGCATGTCTGTAAAGGGGAGACTGGTGGGTACCCATAGAAACCATTTTCATTCACATGTCTTGAGGTCAGAGGTCAAGGGACCCCTTCGAAAATGGCCATGCCAGTTTTTGTTTAGAGCGTTATTTATCCTCCAAGCTAATATGACATGGTTGGTTCCAATGGATTCCTAGTTTCATATGATGCCAATATCTTCACTCTATCTTTAAAACTGAGCCCGCTACAACCTCCAAAAAGATTGATTGCGTTAATGCGTTTAAGAAATTAGTGGCGTTAAAACAAATTTGAGTTATTGTGTTTTGTGCGTTGGGACTGCCCAACATAAAATGCTTTTTTTTTTATTGACCAAGGTATATTACTGCACCATTTTTTGGTTTTATCAATTTTTCTTCAGTTCAATAAATAATTAATCAATAAAACTTGGCAGAGAGTCTTTTTTTCTTCTCAAATGAAGCCCCTGGAGACAGTGTTGTGACTGGCAGCTTGTTGGACAGAGTCTCTTACTCATGGTTAATGAACTGTGAGATGGTGATCAGTGTGCAGTTGCTAAAAAAAATATCAAAATACCTACCTTGAGCCTCTATCTTGTTTGTTTTCCCTCTCCTGTGGGATTCTTTTTATGGGTGTCGCATAAAGTTTCACAAATATAATCCTAAGCCAGGGGTTTTATTTTATTTTTTTAACATATCATCTTTCATGATCATTTTGGCCGCAACACTTCAGCTGCGTTACTATGGAAACTACTCGCGATTCCAAGAGATTGTCAACCACTTAGTAAATATCAAATTATTTCTTTTGGAACAGCTCAATGACTCCGATTTAACATGTGCGAGATTCGTTTGACTGCTCGGGCAAAAGAAGATCCCAGTCTATTACGGCTTAAGTTAATTAATTGACTTCATATAAGGACAATTAATGGAGGATATTACACTCTTTTGTAAAGGCAATTCTGCTTTAAACTCAGGTAATGAGTTTGTGGACCTCTGCCGCCAGCAGTTCGTCTCCGGTCCACAAAAGAGTTTCCTGAGACTTCCCAAGGTAATCCGACTTAGTTAAAATGCCGGAGACTTTGATTATGAAGAACAAAAAGGGAAAGGGACAGGTGGGGGGGGGGGGGCAGCATTGTTGCACGGTTCCCCTTCAATTAGATTCAGCTGTAATTGAACCCCTGGGGAAGCACTGATCGTCACAATAAAGTGCGGCATTACCTCAAACCGGATTTAGTGGCAACATGATCCTCCACTGCTCTAGGTGAGACATTTAATTAAGTCCCATTGCTTTTGCAGAGCAGCCATATAACTGAATTAACAGTGCGGAGACCCACCAGGCATGCGTTCGCTCACTCCATTCAGCGTCCTCGTATACAGTACTATCTTACTCTACTGAGCAATAACAACAACAGGATTTGCGAGCATCTGTGTGTGAGAGGGAAAAACCACAATGACACTGAAACTTTTAATGCAAGATAAACACAAGAATAAACTATCGCTCGCGGTGCACACCAGCTACTTTTTACATCTGAATGTCTGGGAACAATCCCCCCCGACTGTGTTTGTCACATCTCGCACCCAGCCAAGTGTGTCTGCACCTTTTCTCCAAAGTCGAGCCTTATTGAAGTTTACTGAGATTTGCTCTCGCTGTAACGAATGGCGGCTCCGCTTGGGTTGGTGGCGTCGGTAGTTGGGTGTGTTTATGTGTGTGTTAGAGGGGTGCGAATCGGGGCACGCCTGACAGCACCCGGAGCCTGCCTCTCCTCATTACTGCCAGACAAATAAATGCAGCACATCTCCTTGGAACATTGGCCATGGCGAAGGACCCCGGGACTCTGAGCTGGGCATTTACAGTAACACATCGACTCAACACACACACACACATGTACATACCCAAACATTGGCAGATGTGAGTGAAACAGCATTGCACATTTTGAAAAGAAAGTTGAAAGGAACACTACTTTCCTAAGTCTACTTCTTTTTTTAAGTGTAGGCCCTTGTGCAGCCTCGCAACGGCACAATAGCCTACTGGTGGTCTGTTCAACTTGTCAAGGTTATGGCCAAGGCCCGTAGCGTTATTGTCCCGATAGGAAATTAGTTTCTCATTCAGACTAAAAAGGCCGCACGCTTTTTTTTTTTTATATATGAAAATGTCAAAATATTAATTAAACTTTTTTGAAAAGATGAATAAAGACGTTTTTGTTGTTGTGCCGCATTTGCCCTTCTAACAGCTTTACATGTCGGCGTTGCTCTTAAAATTTGATTTCTCTTTTCCTCTCTCCACATTATCTATCTGATTTAGTTGGGAGAATACATTCTCACTTTGCCAGCATTTGTACAAAATACAAATAGCCAACTTCTGCTTCTTCTTTGGTATGTAGCAGGCTTGGCTTCATATTCTTCAACCAGGGATGTTTTAGATATTTCTTAAAGGTACAGTGTGTAACATGGCCATGTGCCAGGCGTGTAGAATAACTACGGTGTCCGACATGAAAACATGAATGGCCCTATCTAGAGCCGTTGTAAGAGTAGCGTACAGTAGCTCATTTAGAGAATAGCAGAGCTAGTGTGTAAAGTGTACGTGCAAGTGAGTGGTGAAGCAAGAGAGAGAGAGCGGCAGCGAATGTGTGCGAGCGAAAAAGTGAGCTAGTAGAGCAGAAGTTAGCTTAGCTTTGAGATTCTCAAGTGGATGTACAGTGGAAGTTGCAGTTTATGCATAAAGAAAATGCTGCAGCTCCTCAAGACCAACAGAGGTTGCGCATGTCTTGTTTCCCGGCGGCTGAGTGGAGTGACGGGAGTTACAGTTACTCTGGAGGGAGTAACGTTATCGACTTAACACAGTGTGTAGTTTGTCTTTTCTGGGCTACTCTAGAAACATAGTGGACCCGCTCCGTATAGATATAAACGGCTCACTCTAAGGTAACAAAAACACATCAATTCTTATTTTCAGGCAATTATACACTAAAAAAACCATACTTCTTAATATTATATTCCATTTCTGCCAATAGATCCCCCCTAATTGTTACACACTGGTCCTTTAAGGCCTGGTCACTAAGTGGTATGACGAAATCAATCAGCACACCTTTGCGAAATATTTCGTCCAGAAGCTTGGTGACGTATAGATTTGTTCTGATAACAATACCAGTATCGGGAATGCGTCGAATACTGCCCAAAATTCGGGATCTGGTATCAGCGATTAAGCCAGTCTATGAACCGATCCGATACCATAATTTATTAACCCAGAAAAAATCGACTTGTTTAACCGTAATTCAATTCTTCATTGCCCCTTCAAAACAGTAGCCTTCACTGTGCTGTCGCCCTGGATGTATCATGGATGTAGCATTACTGATGATTTTAGTAACATTTTAGTTAATAGATTCTCTTTATTATAGCTTATATGCAGTGTCTGTATTTCTAGATGTGTAGCTATTAACATTTTACCAAAGTCAAAGGACAGAGTAACTCAACGGATCAATTTTCAGACACGCTTTCTTCTCTGTCCGTCTATCCTTTTCTTTTATTTTTGACTGGCAAAAAAAAAAAAAAAACACACATTCATTTCAGTGTGCCACTAGACAACATCTGTCATAGTAGCCCTCAGGCTTACTCTGACTGAGCCTGTAGGGTCAATAGATCTAAACTGACCCAAATCTCACAGGGCAGCCCAGGCACACCGCGTCAAGGGGGAAGATAGACGCGAGTCAGAAATGAGATTATTTTTCTTCTATTTCAGGCGAGGGAGCGGCCTCTTACTCACTCACCTGTCACCCAGATAGACAAGACGAGACATGAGAAGTTAATGTCAGTGAGGACAGGCATTCGGTTAAGCACACATGTGTAGAGGTAACACGTGTGCACACACAAACAAGCAGAGTCGTCCACTATGGACTCCCCCAACATACGTCGTCGATCAACTATCTTCTTCTTCTGTTCCACTTAGCCTCACAAAATACCCATCCAATGCTATTTTCCATTAAGACACTTTCACTGGCCCAGTAATCTCCAGAGAGAGGCTGTGCGAGGCCAGCTGGGGAGAGGCTTTGTGGCCACTGAGTCTCCCTTTCAATCCCATCTCAGGAAAGCCAAAGCTCCAGTGGGTAGATCTGGCCAGTTCCATCCAAACAGGACCTTTTGTGCTCCACAGCGGATTACCTGCTGAGTCCCATAAGCACCAAATGTCTCCTCTCTAAAGATTTAACAAGACCCAGGGGAGAAAACATCTAATTTGTTGGCTGTGTATTCAGTGGAGTTACCCCCTGGCTAATCCCTGGTCAGCACTATTGGGTGCAGCTAATCTAGATTGCCAACTGAGTTCGGACTCGGTTCTGGTCTGGGGCCGGTCCTTGAGGTGTGTGCATGCACCAGGTGTCCACACATGTTGAAAGAGAGGTGATGCTGCGAAGGTTGATATTGGTATTCTGTGTTGTTTAGGTTTTGGGAATGCTTTATAGATTACCTATCAGGCTGGCATTTAGCTTCGGGGTATGGAGGATACACAGAGGAAAAAAATAACCCGTGTGTTACTCTCACTTACTTCTCTCATGACATGTTTCCTACAGCCAAAACAAAAGTTACACATAAGTAATAGAGGATTGTTGTGCAAAGCTATACACCTATCGACTTTTGGCCACTAGAGGGCAGACAAAATACAAAACAAGGTCACAGAATTCGTTATGGCCGACGTGCTGGCAAATAACTGCTACTTTAACATCCAGCCAACACAAAGCAACATATTATCCCATTGGAGTTGTGTTTTTGGCCACATTCCACATGACAATGTAAGTCCAACAGAGAACTGCAGGAATGAGTCCTAAAACCCATAAATGAGTTAGCATTTTTGCACTTCCACTTCCCTTGTCTCAAAGTCAATGTTTTTTTTTTGATGGCTTATTGTTTAGATGCCTGAAATAAGGTCTGTGGTTAACACAAGCTGAAGCGATTTTAACGTTTTGTTCTAAGATACGTCAGTAAATATCTCACTCGTGAATTTTGAAGCTTTTACGCTCGACACATCGAGCACAGCTCAAGCCGCGTTCTGTTTGAAAGGCCCATTGGACTTTCTTCAGCAGCTAGTTGCTAACTTTGTCTGTCTGCCGTTCGGTGGTGGGCAGGTAGCACATTATCATGCATTCATCAGATATTGCTTGCTGAAAATGGCTTCCTGCTGCTAAAACAAGCTTAATAAGAGCAGCGAGACTGAACCTTACAGTAAATGTGGGAACCATAAAACCAAACAGTGAGCTAAACGAAGCTACAACTGTCTGTAAAGCTGCGGAGCAGGGTGATAATTCTCAGGTTAATCAATTATCAGGTAAACCCTTTCACATTACAGTAGTCATTCAGTGATAATATATTATTATATACACTAAATCAACACACACACACTTGCAATGTTTTTAAAGAAACTTCACTTCCTAGGTGCCATAACCTCATAACACATTCTCTGACAGATAATGTCAGTCCAAGCAGGCTTTATAATGGCAATCAAATGGTTCCCTGTCAACCGTTCCAGCATCCATACATGTTATTACCCTTATTGACATTCACAGCATTCATTCCACAGTTCCAAGAAAGACTGGGGCGATTGCCCTTGAGAACACTTGACTAAAATTTATATAACTTCCTGCTATTAAGATATCTCCCCATTGGATATATGAGATGTTATCTATCTGTAATAGATGTATTATTTATGACCAGCCATGCTTTAAAGTCGGCCATAAACAAGTGACTGAACACAGGAAACAAAAGCCAAAGAGAGACAGACGGCCGTGACTGTGTTGCATCAAGGCATCTGAAATGCCCTCTGCATTACTGTAGAGTCCATAAAGGCCCGATTAATCACATGATAACACCCCATAGAATTATATCAGCCTCATTATTACAGACAGTTAAAGCTAGAGAAAGATTTCTGGAGAAAAACGACGGGACTATACCTCAGCTTTCACCTCAAACAATGTTGTATCTGACTGGGGAGGTTTTCACAAAACATTAAATCTGGGTAATAGACTGTTGGCGTTCATATCTGCGCCGCGGTTTGGCCATGTGTGACACAGAAATGTGCAAACACTAATCACAAGGTACATTGATATGTTTAATGTGCCATTTTCATTTCCTCAGACGCGAGAAATAATTGGAATTTCTTTTCGGTTGCCATGCTAATAGCTTGCCTGGAGGTGAAAATCTCGAAAAAAAAGGCAGAGGAGAAAGGCGGGAAAGCGTGATCAAGACTGGTAATTAATAGGAAACATTATTTTGAGGTTTTGATGGAATTCATGTCTTGCGCGCGTTCTTGCATATCGTCACACTTGCACTATGCATATGTACGGAGCCCAACAGGTGTCGTATTCACACAAATTAGTAATTCGATTTAATTTTTAGACACTTGAACTCTGTGTAATCCTCCCTGACTGATCGGAATCGCCATAGCAATCCTAACTTGATAGTGCCACAATGACTTTGACGTTTAGTGTTAGCGGCAGGCTAGCAGCTGTGTTTTGGTATTGATGTGCTTCACATGTTGAATTAAATTCTTAATACTGTAAAGGACGGGATACCATAGTCACAGAAGCCTTTAGATATGTTAGCTACCTAAAGCTGTGTTTCCACTGCATGGTACGACTCTGCTTGACTTGACTGGACTCACTTTTGGTACCAGGTTCTTTTTCTCTGTGTCGTGCTTCCACTGTAGATAGTGCCCCCCTCAGTGTAGGCGAGATTCTCAGCTGATCGCCATAGCGTCGGCGCGTGAAACTGCCATAACATCATCATCAAGGGGCACTTGTTGAATCTGGCGGCCAAAAAGTGGAATGTCTGCCCTTACGTAGTGTACGCCGTCGTTTTGCGAGCTGCGTTGGGTTATCACGTCTCGTAACACATTTATACAGTTATGTATTTTACAACTTTGGAATGTACTGTAGGCTCACGGTTGTTATCTCCCATCAGGCTCACATATTATATTTAACGGAGTGCAAAATAAATAGTTTAAGTTGGCATGGATAATCTAATCTGAATGAGCATTTTAGGTTTAATGCTGTTTTGTTTTTGGACAGAAATACATTCATATACTTGAGTCATGTTCTGTTAAATTGGTGTCCACAAAATATTGATTTTAGAACAGAAATTACACTTCCTTTTGTTCTCCATGATACCTTTAAGGTTCTGGAATCTAGATACTTTTTCTTTTTTTTGATAGGGCCATTCAAGTCTGAAGGCTCGTAACAGGTGATGATTAGATCCCTCCCGAGCCCTCCCAGCTTTGTCAGGCCAAAAGGGTTCACCTAATTCCTCTTGGCATTCATTCCACTTAGTCTCCACTCTTTTGCTTCTAACTCTCGCTCTCTTTCTCTCACTCATAGGGGAGTTGTCAGACAAGGATAACACCTCTCTGTGAAGAGAGAGAGAGAGAATGAGTGGGAGTGAGAGTGGGAGACGGCTGCTAGGATAAAGAGGACGCACACTGAAGCGGCAATTTACTTAATAACAGATTTTTCAGAGATTTTTCTTTTGCCTTTAGATAAAGTGATGGCTGCTGTTCCTTAAATCTCATTATCAAAGGTCCGTAAATTGAAGGGTATGCTCTCCATCTGGAGATGGTAGACGCCGTGTACTGCCGGGTGATGTGGCACATGTCTGAGTCCAAACGATGTGGGTTGAATGTTGGCGGTTCAAAAAAAACAAATTAGTTAAGAATTAATTTAAAAAAGGGAACATATGTACGCTATCCTCTGCCGTAACGCTACAATGCTGTGAAACAACAGACGCGTGCTTGTGACTGATCACTAGTTCATCTAACATCTGGATGGGTGAAGTCAATGAGACACTCATTTCATCATGCTATGCAAATATTGCCAGGCTGTCCTGTTGAGCAAGGGCACGCAATTAGTGATGTAAAACAGTAAAGAAATACAGAAAAGTATGATATTTATCTCTAATTGCAATCTCAGTTAGTCTTCACACACAAAACAGTGATCATCTAACTAATGATTGTTACAATTTACTGCAAGAAACACCCTTTTCTCTCTACTTTATTTCCTGTGTGCTGTACATTTATACAATCAGCTGTGTAAGCAAAGTGCCAAAAAATAATCGAATACACAATGCATTTTACCATGCTCTCCTGTCCTAGAATACCATTAGCTCCATGCATATATAATAAGATATAATTGCGGATACATCTATGGAAAAATGCCAATGTTATGTTTCATTTTCAAGCATTTTAGCCAAAAGTTTTGGTGGGAAGGCTTCATGCTGACAAATTTTATTTCCTGTGTTTTCAATAGGGCTTTGAAAAAAATAAATAGCTTTTTGTGATTATTTTGACTGATATTGCAATTGCAATATGATTTGCAATGTAAGAGGGAAGGATCATTTTTACATCATTTTCATTGCAAAACATTAAAATGATTATGGTGTGATTGTTGCGGGGATTTGTACCAAACAAAGATGCTTTCTTAATTTTGTAGAATAAGATGTTCAGGCCAAGGGGATCTCGCAGGACGACAATAATTAATTTAAAATGGTATTTTGACACATTTTGCCTTTAACAAATATTCCGCCTCCTACGTTTTGGAAATTGCAGTAGGCCATATTGCAATTTTGATAAAATTTTGATTGCCCAGATTTTCAATCTTTAAAAGACATGGTGACAAAATTACATTGTAGTTTTATTAAGCAAACTACTTCTAACGTCATTTCATTTCTTACTCATTCAAATGCAGGCTTTTATTTTGGAATTCAATGCCATTTCAACCTTGGCCCCCCGAAATAAATCTTGACCTCTGTTCATATTGTAAACAAAGGTTGCAAAAGGGATACGCCGAAGCATAAGATAATGTAAGTGCAAGATAAATGTTATAATGTGATCAAATGAGATGCTACATCCACTTATCGTAACACTTACCCCTTGGCTGCCCGCTCACACACCCCCTATGGACATTGTCAGTGTCTCTGTCACCAGTTGTATGCCCCCCCCCCCCCCTAAATGTGTGTGCCTCCATCCACTCATGCACACGCACGCACACACACACACACACATTATGGATGGCAGGGAAAATGCGGACAGAGTCATCCCGTCCGCCATCACTGCAGGGCTTCTGGAAGAGTGGACACCAATTACAGCCAACCAGACCGAGCCAAACACTGCTCCAGTCCACCAGCCGCCCCTCCATCCGGCCGCCGCCGCAACCCCCGACACCCCTTTCTCTCCGCCTGGCTCCGTTGCGTTCCCTTTGGTCATAGCTGTACGATGGCCAGCCATGTGTTACAAATGGGATAAACTGCAGCGGTTGGGTGATGCGCGTGTGGGTGGATGTGAGTGGGTAGCCATGGCAGCCGGTAGCCAGGGCACGAGAGAGAGAGAGAGGGAGGGGGGGAGGGAAGGTTGGGGTTGTGGGTTGTGGGTGTGAGAGGAAAATGGGTACAATCGTGTGTGTGTGTGTGTGTGTATTTGGTTGCATATGTGCATTTTGGTTTGGCGTGTTTGACAGTTTAGAATATATGACTGATGATATGATAAACACTGGTTACGCTAACCCAACCTACGCAGGAAAAGAGAAGCAAAGCTCTGGTCTCTAATGTTCCTCAAGTGCTCGTCGGGCGTGTTTTGTTTATCCACGAGGTTTCATTTATCCCCGTCGTCCCGACACACTTGGCAGGTGGAGGGGGGGAGCGAAAGTGAGTCGTGCTGGTGTGCGGCGCTGTGCAGCGCTGCCAGTCCCCGCCTTGGAAGCACATGGCGGATCGGCAGGCGCGCTGGGCCACCATATTGACCTGGCGCTGACTGACACATGTCGGGAGAGGGAGGTGTGAGGAAGGAGGGGAGGAGAGGTCACCGATCCGCTCGTCTCTGTCATCAAACGCTCCCCCGCGGCCCCCTCACCCCCCCGTCGGACGGACAGGAAACATCTGCTACAATGCCCCCTCCCAACCCGAACTCCACCCCCCCCCCCACTACCCCCTGAGGGCACGGCCAGCTTGAACGCCTGCCACCGTTGCACACAGTACCGCCTGTCCAAACCCGGAGAACAAACTGAAAACAAACAGTACCGACCCCGGCGTTGTTGCCCCCCCCCTCTCTCCTGGGCAACTCATCCTGTGACAAACAAGCTTAAGTACCATTTACCACACCTGACCATTCAAATGATTGATGTGCAAACAATACGTCTGACGTGTACATCTGTTAAAAATCATGCTTGCGACACAAGACTGGGGGGGCTGCGTGAACTTGAAATGCCGAACGGAGTCGCTCAAGCACGGGAGCAGCTTGATGAGATCTTGATCTGAATCCATTTGGATCTTTCATCATTTTTGTTGTGATTAAAAAATCCCTCCCCAAAACACCTCCCCAGATCCATGCAGGGGACTCCATCAAACAATTGGACTGGAATGGAGCGCCTAATGTTGGAATAGGGTCGACTGGGAGGATTGATCTGCTTCACAGTGTTGACAGCTTGCTCATTTCTAGAAAGTGATTCAACTATGGATGCGGGGCTCTAATTAAGCCATCCATCAAGCCGCAGCCGATATTCCGCAGGAGAGTTTAGGCTAAAAAGGACCGATTGAAGCAAAAATCCTCGTCTCCATACGTGCTGCTCGTGTCAGGGGTAGCACTGCTGGGAGATTAAACCGCAACAACGAAAAAAAAAAAGAATCTTATGTTTTGCATCCGCAGCAGTAAAGGTCCTGCATTGGTATGCCATCTGAAATTTGTGTTTATACGCACCCCTGTGCCTAATTGTGTCCTTATATCAGCCGCATACACATTTACATTTACACTTGGCATTTAGCTGACACTGTTATCGCGCTGAGAGTGGGCAGGTAGGGCTTTAGCATCTCACTCAGTAACCATTTGACAAGCCAAATAGGCCCTTGGTGGCTACACATTTTAGGTTGTGAGGATCAAGCCTGGATTATAGGTTAAGATGACCGCTCCAAAGCTGGAAAGAGTGCACGGACTAGAGAGCTAGGAGTGCATGAAGAGAAAGTTTATTAAAAGCATTGATTTAACGACTTCCTGCGAGCAGCTTGCCCGTCTTTTTGTTTGTTTTTTACGCACACTAGCAGCGTGGCTCTAGGGATGGCAATGTCAAACGGTCGGTCAGTCCACCACTTTGGCCCAGACTGAATTATCTCAACAACTACTGGATGGATTGTCAAATTTGGTACATATAGCTACATATAGCAGGTCAAATTTGAATTTATCAGGACATATGATATCCATGCATCTGCATCTTTTGGATGGATTACAATGACATTTGGTGCACACATTCATCTAGTCCTCCTTTTACATGAATTGTAAAAACTCTGGCGGTCCCTTGACTTTTCATCTAACGCCGTCATCAGTTCAAATTTCCTATTTGCCCAGTCCTTTGTTACATGACTAAATACTTGCTTAAACTAATCACATTCCCATCAGCCTAAGCTGGTCTTTGTGTTTGGTGCTACTGTAATTCGCGAATGTTAGCATGCTTAGATGTTAAACTTTGATGGAGAACCGAGTCAGGCTGTTCTCGTACACCGTTCGTAGCTATACCTACGTAAAGTAACGCACTGTATTTCGTATATATCCCACAAAATAAATTTGTATTTAATCCACGTAATCGCGAACCAGGAAGTATAAAGACCGACAAATGCAACATACGGAGAAGGTCGGGGTGGATGGATGGGTGAAAAAATCAAGGAACCGTTCTTCAGATCTCGTGTGAACCCAGAAGTCAATGTTAAATGATTTGTCACTTAACTTCCGTACTTAAGTTACGCCACTTTCGTAGTTATTTTAATCCAAACCACAATCTTTTCCAAAACCTAACCCAGTAGTTTTTTTGCCTAAACCTAACCAAGTATTTCAAGCGTAGATATTTTAACACAAACCATGATCTTTTCCTAAACCTAACTAAGTAGTTTTGTTGCCTAAACCTAACCAAATTGTGTTGCTGGACATTCATCACGTGTTGCTGGACATTCTTAAGAAAACACACGAAAAATGCGGAATAACTTTTCGTAAGATATCATATGAACAGTTGTATGAGGATACATTGACCTTGTAATCATTAAACCAGCTTAGCATCAAAATATTAGCATTGTCATTGTGTGCATGTTAGCATGCTGACATTAGCATACAGCCTCACAGAGCCGCAAGCATGTCTGCAGTCTCTTAGTCTTGTTTAAGTATAGTGCACTCATATTGTATACACATACAGAACACAAAAGCAGAATGAGCAATTCTATATACTGCTATATAAGTATTAATTATGTGTCAACATCTGTGTCTTTATGTTACAAAAAACTCATTGTGATTCATAGTGCACTGGAATCCACCCAATGCTATTCCCACCTTTATTAACATTAGAGCTTTCCTTACACATCTATTACATTTAGGTTCCTCCTCTGCCTCCCTCTCGCCCCCTCTCTCCTCATCTAAACCTGTTTTATATTTATGATGCTGATGATGACTTTTAGTGGTAATCTGTTATACTTCCCACAGTTTATGACTATGTATTTTGCTGATGTAGGTGTCTGACAATTTATGATGGGGCACAAATGGCTCTTCAAAAAGGCGGCCACACACTGAGTTGATGCTCCCAAAAAGTCTTTATTAAGCCCAGCTATGACATTACGTCCTCATCAGGTGAGACGATAGCAGTGGTGGTGTTGTATGGCTGCGACTAGTGGAAAAGGAATAGATAAAGCTACCAACTCGTTTAACGAATAGAAAATGTACTAACCTGTACCGATTGCGATTTACTCATAATCATAGAGTTAAAGACTTTCAGTTAATATTAGGTCTGTCAAAGTTAATAATCGATTTTCTGGAGGTTGTACTGGGCTTAGTTTTAAAGCTAGAGTGAAGATACTGGCATCATATGAAACTAGAAAACCTAAGGAATCAATTGGTACCAAGTCATAGTAGCTCGTCGCAAAGGAGGTTAAATAACGCTCCAAACTTGCGCCGAATTTTGGCGAGGAAATGGCCATTTTCCAAGGGGTCCCTTGACCTCCCACCTCCAGATATGTGAATGAAAATGGGTTCAATCGGTACCCACGAGTCTCCCCTTTACAGACATGCCCACTTTATGATAATCACATGCAGTTTTGGTGCAAGTCATAGTCAAGTCAGCACACTGACGCACTGACAGCTGTTGTTGCCTGTTGGGCTTGAGTTTGCCATGTTATGATTTGAGCATATTTTATATGCTAAATGCAGTACCTGTGAGGGTTTTTGGACAATATTTGTCATTGTTTTGTGTTGTTATTTGATTTCCAATAATAAACATATATATACATTTGCATAAAACAAGCATATTTGCCCACTCCCGTGTTGATAAGAGTATTAAATACTTGACAAATCTCCCTTTAAAGGTATATTTTGAGCAGATAAAAAATGTGCATTAATCGCAATCAACCATGGACAATCATGCAATTAATCGCAATGAAAATTTTAATCGATTGACAGCCCTAGTTAATATATTTGAAAGGCACAGTACAACTTTTGGCACAGAGTATCTGACCAGTGTGATGGTTCTTGTTCTAACCTCTTGATCAGACCGCAACCCAAAAGCTAGCCTTAGGCAACGCTGACTGATGTACAATGTTTTATTTAGATGGCTGCCACTGCGCAGACCTGTAATCGAAAGGTTCGAGATTGAAGTGAGCAGAAAAGCGTTGTGTTCAAGCACAAAAAAAAACCCTACAAAAGCAACATGTATAGCTCCTGGATTTTCTTCTCCCCTCATCTGGAAAGGCTGGATGTTTTTTAGAAGAAACGGAGAAAATGAAAACAGGGATCATGATTTGCATCTTAACTCGGTCCCCATTTAGCTGTGAAATAGTGAGCCAAATCAGCCTTTATCCTAATTGGTAAATGACAAATTAGACTTTGCCAATACTTAATTGAAATGCTGGGCTAAATGCACCCACGCTGTTGCTGCCGTGCTGTTGTGAGAGTAATTACCAAACTAGTCCGCGAACGTACAGAGGGGGTGAGAATTATCATTTGTCTTCATTGCTGGAGTTGCGGGGATATTGCTCTTGGGGTCAAATTAATTCATATTGGCTATCCGAGTGGTTAAAGAATGGATTGTTACACTGGAATACTGATGAAAACCAGTGTTTTTATTTTATTTTGTTCAGCCAATGTTCAAGCAATTAATTTTTTTAACCCATTATGTACCCAGGGCTAAGAAAAAAAAGGGAATCGTAAAATAAACTGTGTTTAGAGATGCTTCCTATCACCAGTTTGTCAGGTTCAACCTATCTTGTTGACAATGCCAGTGCCGTCTAATTTCATCATATCAGTAAATAATATATTTACTTTAGAGTACTGCGTAGGCCTCAAATTCCTGCCTGAACAAAAAAATTCAGCCCAAAACTAATATTTTAACATCATAACAGTCTGTCTTTTACACACACATATACACTGGTACACTGTTCCTGTTCCATTTTAGTGCCATTAATGTATAGCATCTACTCCCCAGTCCTTTCTTTCTCATTCCCCTTACATCTGAATATACCTTTAAGGCCTGTGACATTGTTCCAAAGTCCCAAATTAAATTGAAATGGTCTCCGGCGCTCATAGATTATAGATGGTCTGAACTTTAAAAAAAGCATTTGTCTTTTATTTCTCTTTGTACTTCCTAGAACATATAATAAATCTCAAGATGATAAAACTTGGCATACTAATCTCGCTCTATTTCCATCTTCCACTTGAGAACTAAAGGGATTTTGAGCCACAGATAATGTTCCTTTCTATCTCCTCTGCTCATCCCTAACCTTTTGTGTTTCTCAGGGGTAGCTATTGTCTGGAATATGCACAGGCCATTTCAGGACAAAAGAAGCAGCCTTCTAAGTGCAGCCCCGGCAGTACTCAAGCTCAAAAATTACTGCAAAGCGGAAATCAGATTTGTGAACATATAATGATTATTTTAGTAGCTCTTTCTCTTTTCCTTGCCGTTTAATTTGTCCTAGTTCGAGGTACAGTAGGCTCAGGGTTTTTCTTGAAGGCATTTTGTTATCATTTACAGACTTTATACCCAGTGCTGTTTTACTATACAACTTAATGTGGGCATCCTTTTACTGCCAATTGCCATTTAGCTTATTTCTATTGTTTAAATGTAGTTGAAAGTTTACACGACTTCATCTTGTTTGGTAAGGAGAACTTGCTGCTGCATTCTAGAAATACTTCAGGTCAAACCGTGCATCATGGAGAGGTTCTGCATGCACATTACTACAATTTATGTTAGAAACTCTCATGGTGTGTCCCAGGTGACATTTTACTCTTTTTCGAGGTAGAACTTGTTAGTAGGGGTTAAAGGCTACACACACACATTTGAGGAAAGTCAAAAACGAAGCCCAAACACCTGCAGTGTCTCGAGACTCGTCATCGACTTAGTTAACCGACGTCAACTCATCAGGATCATAGACTCTGTATGAGAAGTGGGCACCTTGACGTCACCCATTGGTTTGTGGACTACTGTTTTGAAGCCTCGGGATCGACATTTTGGCTGTCGCCATCTTGGTTTTTTGGCCGTACCCATTTTTTGGAACCAGAAGTGACACGAGAGGGTGCTAAATGGGACATTTTTAGGCGACCAAAATATTCCAATTAACTTTCATGAACTGAAAACACACTGTGAAACGGTTAAAGTTGTAAGACGAAAAAACACGGATAAAATCCCAGACCGGAAAAACGCCGTGGTAGCGACCTGTCAATCACAAGGTAGCCACGCCCTAAAGCATAACCTGTTTTTTACTGTCTATTTGACTCTAAATGGGACCATAATTTACTAAATGAACATCATGCTGTATTGAAGAATACTTGAAACTAGCGATTGAGACCATAAACTCATGTTTACAATGTTTACTGAGGTAATAAATCAAGTGGGAAGTAGGCTCATTTTCTCATAGACTTCTATACAATCAGAACTCTTTTTGCAACCAGAGGAGTCGCCCCCTGCTGGCTATTAGAAAGAATGCGAATTTAAGGCACTTCCACATTGCCTTCACTTTTCAGAACTGGAGGTTGCCGCCTGTTCAGGATTAGCCATTATGCAATTTCAAAATATCAACACAGCGTATTAAGTGTCCGGAAAGGCAACGATTTTACAATTGAAAATATGTTTGGAACTGAAAAACACGTTTTAAGCAGCGTTTTCTGATATGACACTCCTATTGGCAGGACAACATTACTACAGTACTTAAACTTATTCTTTTGTCTGTATAAACCATCTGATGTGTGTTCTGGGCATCAACTGAAGCACTTCAAATGGCGCGACGTTCCTTGACGTGGCCAATATGGAGTTACGAGAGTTAAACCTACAATATACCTCTTGTTCTTCCATGAGAACAAAGTCAAAGGAATCCGTGCATTCTGCTTAGAACTTATTTTTTTTAGCCAATGCTGATGGAGGAAGTGGAGGATGATCATCACATCTGATAAATCTTAACCTAAACTACTATATTTTCAGCTTCACTTGTAGCACATATGATATAGGCTCTGCATTAGTCATGTGGAGAGTGGTTCATGTGGTCACTTGAGGCCCCTTATAGGTGTCGGTATGCTTCAAGCAAAGTGCTTGTTGAATGGTCAAACACTGTCTGAAACCCCCTCCCACCACAACTTATTTTTATTTCCTCCCTCTACACACACAGTCGAATCATAAATGCACTTAAACACATGGGGCACCCCTCAACCGCACACTGCTGCTCATGTTCACTCGGGTTATTTCAGTCGCACAATCAAGGCGGGCAACCCGATGTTATCTCAGCCTCCCATGGAGGATGTACACACCAAAGGTTTTACCTCTTCATTTCCTCCCAGCGCCACCGCAGGTGTTTCTGCAGGAATGCCAACGAGCCGGCCCACTTGGGCGTACGCAATGAGGAGGCACAACAATTGCGCACGGCGAAATTATCCTCTTTCATTAATGCCTCCATGTTATTTCAATTTCCTCCTGTAAAGAGGTTATATAGGAATAATTATCGGGGCAAATAGTCCTGCCGATCTACGAGGAAATAATTGGCTTTTAGCTGCAGTGGGAGATTTCCTTGGCTGCCTGAACACAGAGACAGCTCTGGAGTTGCTTGGCATGCTTACAGCATTAGCAGGGGACCGGCAGTGTGCAGAGGCCCCAATGACAGGGAGAAATAATTATGAACGGAAGCGATGTTCAAGCCAAGAAGCCAATTTGTAAATGTCTCTTGGTTGCTGCTGCTGTTGCTGTTGTGTGTGTGTGTGTGTGTGTGTTTGTGGGCTCTCATGAGCGCGTCTGTTTATATCTAAGTGCATTTTGTGTGGCTTCGCGTCGCGCATGCCGGTGTGGGTGTTTTTTTTCTTTTTATTAGTGGCCGCTGCTCAAGCAGATGCTGTGATGACTCCCCACTTGTCACCCAATTCTGTGACCTTCAGTTCGCCGAGCCTGAGCGTATAGTGTAAACACCGAGGATGCCATGCTGAATTGGACAAACACAGCGCGGGGCAAACATTCACCTGAAAAAAAAAAGAAAAAAAGAACTGCTTCTAAATGAAGACAATCTAATGAAATGGTAAAATCCTGTGTGGGCAATTTTTTTCTACAGGCTATGAAATGCATACCAATTACCACAGAGCCTGAATTTTACATCAAGAATAAACACATTTTGGGGGGGAAGCAATTAGGCATTTTAGAGAAAGTCCTGCAGCAGATATGGCCATTTCACAACTGACAACCAAGTTAAGCTTTAGATATATTTAGATATATTTGTTTATTTGGGGGGTAAAAGCCAAACCACTGCGGGTAACTCTAACAGCATCTGCTAAGTCCTTCAAAATGCTCCACCTAAACAACCCGAGGATGTCTCCAGGCCCTCTTTTTAGGTAGTCATCTCTCTCTCTATCAGCCTCAGGGCCTTGCCAGGCTTGGAGGCGTCACCTGGTATGGCAGACGGTGTCCCCCCCGTCCCCACACCTGTCACTCCTGCCACAGTGTCCTCTTACTCTGGACATCAACGCTATCAAGGGGGTCCCTCTTCTATGTACAAGAAGGCCCCGAAACCTGCTTGGCGAGCGATCAGACACATTGATATCGCCTCCCGGGGTATATATTTTAAAACAAAAAAAAGGGAGGGTGGGTTCTTTTCATCTACTTGAAAGTCAGTGACTTTGCACTGGGGTGGCTCAGTCGCTGTAAGGAAGTGCTAAAAATAAGGCAGATTTTTATGGTGGAAAGGGGTGGGGGGAGTGGGGGGGAGAAAATGAATATGTATGTGCATATTTATCCGGAAAATGATTACTTGCTGGAGCATTCATTAATCGTTTTTTCATAATTCATTCTGTGCATATTCTCCTTTTATTGAATTTAAACAAACCCATTAACGGGGATTAACTTCCCTGAATAAGACTTTGGTTCTCTTCCCAATTGCTTCCAAAAAGGGCCCCTTGTTCCGTCAAGTGGAATTACTTGCGAGCGTCTGCAATCTCCTCGGAAAAGAATTATAGAACACAAGGGTGTGCTACACCGTCCCTCTTTCCCGTTTTTGCCACTCTCCCTCAAGACAATTTATAATCACTTTTCAAAGGGTATATCCTCTCATTGTTCTATTTTTATTTTATTTTTTTACAGCAGAGGGATGTGCGGAAAATGTTTTCGCAGTAATGAGAGCATTATTGCGTGTTGTTTTTAATAACTGGTAATTTGTGTTTGACCATCATCGCCATCTCTCCCATGGTTGTTGTCAAGTTATTTTCCTGGCCTTTGTTGCTGCTTATTACATGGCACTAATTATAGCCTGAAGAGAATTGCTTTCCTAGACCCTGACCTCTTCCTTCTACTTAAGGCCATGGTGAGGGGAAAAAAAGGGGCGAGAAACGACTGAAAGAGCTAAAGGAGGGTATATGGAGCTTTGTAGCTGATTAACCATAAGGCATACATTAATGATAATTGGATGAGAGGATGTGAACGGAGCCGTGAGCAAGAAATGCACTCCTTTTTTTTTTTCTTCTGCGGTACACTCAAGATTCTGTTCATCGCTGCTCATTTTCTCTCTTCCTCTGAAGAATTAAGGAGAGCCAACAAAAGAGTGCCATCAAGTCTGGGTGAGGATGTGACTACCTTGGGGTGGGGGGGGGAGGTAACACAGAAAGACTGCATTGTATCCCACTGTGTAATGCTGCCCCAGATCTGTAATTACAGCGTACATTGCTTATTACAGTGTATAGGTCAGTTCATTTGCATTTCCAGTTATATTCAAAATGTATTCTTTTTTCTAGATAATAACGTGCATCTATTATAGTTTTCTTTGTGCGGCATGATTATGTCTGATGAATTATATGCAGTTCTTGGAGTGCTGGAGAAAACTCAATTTCCTCACACATATAGCATGCATACACTTCGCATGCTTGAAGGGTTCAATTTTAGATCATACATGAGGTAAATCAAAATAAAAATCGGAGAATTAAAAAAATAAAAACGGGAAATGTCACCTTTAGGAAGTGGCTTATTTCTATACGTCGCTGTATATGCATATCTAAATGGCAATCGCCACCCCGGTTGGCAATGCGTCACTGTGGCGGACGCATCGGCTGCTATCCGCCAGTGTTACTTTATACTTGGTCACATTTTATCACCCAGATATTTAACTATAAAGCAAGGAATCTAATGTCTGTCTGTCTTTGGGTATGTCCTTCGCATATCTCGGGAACCGTTCATAGGGCATGAACAGGGCAATATGAGATGCACCGGGCTTTCCACTAACTACAATGTAAACCCATCCGCTGCAACAGTAAACCCTCAAGTGTTTTTGTTTAATCTGCAACATTAAGCATGCGTTTACTGCGACCGAAAAGGGACGCCGAGCGGTCTGACAAAGCATCAGTATGTGACGAGTTGGGATAAGAACGTGTTGGTGCAGCAACGGGGGCGGGGCTTCAGAGATCTGGGGACTGAGTCGAGCATGTCGTCCACAGCGGGCTCATTGACTGCAGTTCACTGTTGCTGCTGGATGCTGGATATACTAACGTTACAACCAAACCCTTCGTTACTTCCGGTGGAGTCAACGAGCGGAGGTCAAGCAATGGCACGCTCCAAACGGCCATGCATTCCGAAAGGCCACATGCTCCGATCCGACAACGCTGCAAGCAGCAATAACGGGAGCCAATTGGCCAGTTCCGAATGGGCACATCCGGGCACTGCACTAGTTTTCCCACAAATGACACAACACAGTGTTTTGTGTTCACATATCACATACTTGATTCAATTTATGACAGTTTGTTTTTTAATTTGGGTGCAAACAAGTTGGTTAACATTCCATCACATGGGTCTTTAAGTTTAAGTTTAAGGAAAGCCCACAGGAAGTGGAAGGAGCCAACAGGAAGATGGATGAAGACGGGACTTGAATTTAGAATTCGGAAAAAATCTCAAAGGAGCCGAGAGACGCCATGCTACTGACTGGCGTTATGTTAGATCATAATCTGGTAAAAATATGGGGAACAGGCTGTGTTTTTCTGCTATGATGAAGACAAAAGTAACAAGTCATTTATTTACTATTACTACTCACTATATATTTACCCATTTAAATTTCAATAACTGTAATTGCATTATTGAATTTGAAAAATAATTTGTTACATTTCTAGTTACCCCTAAAGGTATAGTGGAATTAGAGTAACTGTACTGTAATTCCACGACTCTTGGCAGTGCTGGGACTTTAGTGTCTTTATTGCTTAGTTGATCTCCTTTGACTTTGGGCATTAATTTTCTTGCTACTTTTTCTAGTTTCTTATATTATGATTTATTCACTATTGTCACTTTTTCCACACCTTTGTCCTTTTGCCTTTTTTCCTTGGTCCCTTACAGTCGTCTAAGGTTAAACATGGCCGCCGGCATTATCGTTCAGGGCGATGAGTCACCCATGCAGGTGCGCCTCAGCCGCAAAGCTCAACTGAGCACACCGATAAACGCTACCAAAAGCTAAAACACCCCGCTCAGGTGCTTACTCACATGTGTAAAGGCACGCTCATAGCAAATGTGCACACGCATGCATAAACACACACACAAGCAGAACATGCAGTCGTGGCTTTAGCTTCAAAGTGTTTACCGATTGTGTACCAGATGAGATTTACTTGTCCTGTTGGCACAGCTTGAGAACAACATGTAAACGATGCCAGCCAAACCAATTAGTTTTGATTCCGACATGAGACAGGAGGCCAAATATCAGACGGGTGTTGCTGCGACAGTTTCCAACATGAGTGCATCAAATGTCGTCCCAGCTCAAAACAATGAATATATAAAAGGTTGCATTGGCTAAGTGGTTGAAGAATGAATGAAAGACAGAGAAAATAAAGAAAAAAAGAAATCCAGAATCGGTACAGGGGGTCGGTCTCTGCACATCCCTTCCTTCGTCACTCACTTCTCCACCTCTCTCCCAGCTCGCTCCATTCCCCCCGGAGCCCTTTGGTGAAAAAAATGTCAAATGATCACGCTTCTGTGAGCACCATCTGGCAGCTCGTGCACTTATAGCACCCATCACATCTCTCACTTTCCTGCCAACCTACTACACTACAGTAGTACACTTAACCCTTTGTTCTGCAGGATGAAAGTCAATAGTGGCTGCACACAATGGCTCCTCTGAGAGCACTGTAACCTTAGGTCACACCCAAAGAGAATGTACAGTACAGAGCCGGGTAACAACTAAACGGAAATGGCATGTAAAATGTATCCAGTGTGAATGATACCCATGACTATGGCTGTAGCGATTAAAGGTGCAGTGTGTAGGATTTGGAGGCATCTAGTGGTGTGGTTGCAGATTGCAACCAACTGAGTACCGCTCCACTCACTCTGCCACTAACAATGAAAACTACTAGTCCATATAGAGAGGATATTACTGAATATAAATACATTGAATGGATATTGCAGAAAAAAATATACATAAATAGTATCAGAAATGGGTGTTGATTTCATAATAATTTGAAGTATTAAACCTTTAAGTTTGAAATAATGGAAAAGGGATTGTGGATTCTTCAAAATAAAAGCCATTCAATGTTGTAATCGCGGCATTTAATATAGCACTGATACATTGTAAAGAGAGTTAACAAAAAAAGTGATATCAATGTGATAGAATTACACTGGATGACATGCATGCAGCATGCGAATGGCGGACTCCGCCACTAACAATGGACCCCACTAATATATAGAGAGGATATTACTGAATGTAAATACACTGAATGGATATTGAAAGGAAAATGCCAACTACAAATTGGATCAAAAATGGGGTTCTGATTTCATAACAAGTTTAAGGATTACACTTTTAAGCTTGAATTAATGGAAAAGGGACAGTTGATCAATGATAATGATGTAGATGAAAAACAGAACTATTTAGGAAACATACTGTGGATTGTACATGAAAGAAAAAAAGACAGTCAGATTACAAACAGGATGCACGCAAACGGAAAGCAATCAGTGTCACTGCAAACACACACTCATTCTCACTCTCAGGACACATATTTTATATTATATGTGCATGTGATTGCAATTTCTGTATGTTCACTTTTTGTTGTTAACAGGGTGTCACAGAATATTTACATCACTCCGCCAAGTGACCTACAAACTGCAAAAATCGAGGCGACGGCGCTGAATTTCTAGTTTGGAGATGGACTTGATTTTCGCTGCATATTGTATCAGGCAAAGTGTGTTGTGAATTTGATAATCTGGTTTTCCGTGGCGCCCCATGCCAAAAGCAATTGGAACAAGGCCGAAATGGATTGTGTTAGCAGACACAGATAAGATGAATAATTCCGTGGCAATATGGCATCCAAACATTTATGTAGCATTGTGTATTAATCGGTTCAACATCGCCTTGAATGCATTTGTGGATAACGGACAACAAATGGCCCAGTAGAACGCATCTGGCAAACAGCTGACAGGCCAATAGTATTGTACAGGTCACATTTTATCTGTGTTGTTAATTTTTTACATGCATCATTTTTTTTAATGGAAGGTTACAGCATCCCTCATTTCATCACTCCTAAATCCACCTTGAAATTAAAATTTTATTTCTTTCAAACTCTTTGAAGTAACGCCCTTTGACCAGTTTTGACTTGCTAATCTTATTTCCCATCTTTCTGAGTTCTTTCAGATAGTGTGAACATATGGCATTTTTGCTCCGGGCAGTTAAATCAGATTGTATTAAAAGCTTGAACATAATTCCTCACTTTGCACAAGAAAAACAATTCCTAATTATCCATTTCTATGAAATTTGTGTCCCGTCAAAGTTACTCCCTCGTCTGTCGTTTCAAAATCACTGTCAATAAAAGCATCAGTTAAATGCCTAAAATGTAACATTATAATGATTCTATTCCATCCAGACCAGCATGCTGTTTAAAGTACTGGTTGCAGAAAAGCAGTGAAAGATATATATAAATAACTAAACTGTTTTCTGACACAATTTTGGCAGTTTCAGAGGAATTTTTACTGGGCTGACAGGTGGAAGGTGAGTCAGCAAAATCTGGGAAAAAATGAGAGATGGAAATGGTGGTTATGGCTGTAGAAAGGAAGGGACGTGAGGCAGAGCGAGAAGCAGCGAGAGGCAGAAACAAGAATGACAAGAGTGAGAAAGCGAGTGCAACATCGCTCGCAATCTTTTTGGACATGTTCCACAGGACAACGTGTAACTTTTCTCCTGCTTTGGTGGAACAGACATAGTTTTAAAGGCCTGATTTTCTCTAACGGCTGAAAGAAATGACTGCCAATCTATCACAGATAATTCTGCCCACCAGAGACATTCATAGGTCAAGTCTCAAATCTCCATGATTCATACTCGCTATTTCCAAAATGACTGATTACATTTTTGGTTTTAGTTTGTACTCAATTCTGGTGGTACTTTTTGTTTTGTTGAATTTTGATTGAATTTCAGCATATCCTGTTTAGAAAATCGTGGGGATACTGGAACCATAATAAAATGAATGACCACTATAACAGGAGTCTACGGCCATGCTAGCAGCTCTTTGAGGCCGTACTAAGCCCAGCCCAGTCGCCAGAAAAAATGTTGGCATTGGACGTTTCTGCAAACATGGATACAAATCGCCAACTCTCTCTCTTTCTCACTCCTTTTGTCTGCAACATTTACCTCCAGTGCTGTTTGACACTCACACAACTGTATCTACTTCAGGCTAGTGATGTGAACAACCCAAATCTTTTGAACGGCTATTTGGTACGAACGAAGGGAACCGAATCGTACTTGAGAGCCATTTTTTTTTTTATGGCTGTGCCCATATTTCACTGCATGCCCTTGATCAAGGCAGAAAAGCTAACTGCATCTGCTTTAAGATTGAAACAATTCAAAAATGTATCGAATTGTATGAAGGTGTTTCGATAAACAAGACTAACCGGGTACAGTTTACACACAAAGATACACACTATGCGCCCCAAGTTAAACTACAAATTCAGTGGTCTCAAAATCACCACTTAGCTTTAAATTTCTTACAGTTTTGGGCTTCTCCCCTGCCTTATTGAATGTGATCATGTGCTGAACATTTCAGATTAATACCTCCCATCCCAACAGACAAGTTACAGTCAATTCGCTGAAAAATTACCAGTCCTCTCACAAGCACCCTTTTCCCTCCACAATCTCTCTTCAGTGTAATTGATGGGAGCCCGGCTATTGAGTATTTTATTGGCGCTGTCTTGCCTGTAATTTCAATCAAGACTTTAGTGGGACAAATCAATAGGACAGAGTCTAAATGAGAGACTATAATGCTGACTCTGTTCCATATCTGTCACGTGGCCAATGTATTACATCCAGCTCTTTGAGGCTTTCTAATCACCCAAGGCGCGTGTGCTGCTCACACAAATAGGCATCATCAATAACATTATACCTGGAGATTAATATGATATTGAACACATTAGGAATGATATTTATTAAACTGGAACCTCATGAACCAACTTTTAACAAACATATTTAAATTATTGTTAGTTTAATTATATTTTAATGCTGTTCACATAAAGATAAGACCCAAGACATACCTATATGAAAATAAATACCAAACAGGGGCGATCTCATCCCTGTAGTGCATTTCATCATTTCATCAGCACTGATCTTCTTTGGCATTTCAGTTTAGAATTGTGGTCGGCTCTTGGACCTGTGCACATACGTCGTTAGTGAGAATTCCCTTGTCGTCGCCTGTCTTTGCAGTTTGTCTTTGCAGTGTGTGGACCAACGACACCAACAAGCCCGCATGAGTCAGACCCAAGATTTTCTAGCAGTTGAGGCCAAGTGGAACGTTGTTTGTCTGGGCCCGCAGCCAAGTCTTCCATTAGGCCTTTGGCCCAGGTGAACAGTAATTAAACAAGGCTGCGCTGAGTCGGCACTCCACATCTCCAGTGCCTCTGCATTCACATTATTTTTGTTTATGTTGCTCTCCAGCGGGGTTTTTTTCTCATTGGAGATCTCAACCATATGTCGTATCTATCTCTCATGGTGCCAGGTAATGTTGTTTTAGAAGCTGAGGGTTTTCAGACTGGGAGGTGTGCCTCCCCGGGGCAGCATGGGAGAGTTGAAAGGGGGGGGGGTGCACGGAGGGAGACGTGAGACAAAGGTAATGAGTGAGGTGAGAGGAACAGGTGCATGCCGCTTGTCTGCAAACAGCAGGAGGTTAGTGTTGTTGTAGTTTGGCCTGCTGATTTGGCCCTCTCACCAATGCAGCTCATGGAGGTAGTTAAGGATCTTGGATACCCTTTGCAACTGATTGCCACAATTTGCGTCAAAAATCACACTCGTTCTCTGAGTCATAACGCAATCAGATCAGAACACAAAAACATGATGCACATATTTTTAGATTCAGTGTGACGTACACTTCCTGAGAGTATCATTATTTCTGATCTCCATCGCGAATAACTTACCATAAATCCCCTTAAAAATCACAGAAAAAAAAGATGTTCCTTATAACTCCAGAACTTGCCTGGGAATCATCACATTTAAATGTTTTGTAAGTTAGGCATTGACCTTGAATGGTTAAGGTCAGGCATTGACCTCGAATAGTTATGGTTAGGAGAGGTCGTCAGGCAGCTAGTCTCGCAAGAGTTTTTGCACGTTTTCGCAAGTTTTCAAAATTTGCAGGTTACCTTCTAGACACGACACCATGGCATCCAACATTTTACATCCTGTTTACATTCCCCAAAGCACCATGGGAGCTGTACCTCCAAAACTTGGAGTATTGGGGTTGTGAGGGGGTTGTTGGGGGGCTGGGCAGGGGGAAGGCAACGGTGCCAGACTTTGAAAACAGCTATTTAAAGGGATTTTTAATTTAAAGCTTAAAACAGTGATTGATAAGGTATCAGGACAGCACTGAGGAACAGCATATTTCTCCATAAAGTCATCCATGTTTCATAGCGACATACTGTACTGTATATATCCACTTAAGGCAGAAAAAAAGAAGGGAGGAAGCCCAAGCAGGGGTGGATGTAGAGATTAGGGTCTGAGTGCACGCCTTTTTGTTGTTGTTTGATTCTACCTCGCTCGCTTCCTGTTTGCCGGGAATCTGCAATCAGTGGCGGGAGGGGAGGGGGAACGAGGGGGGGGGGTACAGTCTGAAGATGAGATAGGGAGAGGTATATGATGGAGAGAGGAGTATTTCAACGGGAGAAGAAGCGATAACAACCGCGAAGGCGCACAAACAAACAATAAAAGAGATGACAGGGACGCTGAGAAGGGAAAGGAAGGAGGTATCGGTGGTGGGAGTGATGGCAGCTAAGATACCCCCCTCTCCACACATCCCCTGTTCTCCTCCTCCTCCTCCTCCGCTCTCAGCCACATGACTATTGGTTAGCGAGCTAGCCCCGGTGGGGAGACGGGGAAGGAAGACAGAGAGAGACTTAGAGAGAGGGATAGTGCTGAGGCTGCATTCACAGAAGATTACAGTGCAGGCTCGCTGATCAGGCTCTCCACCATTTTCTCTCCTCTGCACAGAGATGAGCCCGTCTCCCTTTGATCACACTCACAACCAATGGGATCACACAGGTAGAGAAAATAATGAAGAACCCCCCCACCACACACACACACACACACACACACACACCATTGTAACCAAGCTGGGAAATCAGATTGTGCGCAGTGGAGGAGCTTCCAGGAGACAATATTCATATCTCATCTAGGTTTGCATGCGAGCGAGGGTGAAAGTAAAAGCGTGGCGATAGGATACTGCGATTGAATTTGAGCGTGTGTATGTGTGTGTATGTGTGTGTTTGTGTGTAGCTCATCAGAAAACAGAGCGATATTCAAATTCTCTGATTCATTCCCAGCAGGGATGGGGATCGATAGCTCTTTATGAAGGGACTTAGTGAACTAATTAGGTAACGGAATGGCTGTGCATTTCTAATGAGCCTGACTGTGTGCACAATGTGAATTAAGTTGTAGATATGCAACGGCGAACTAAAGGTGACTCAATTCACGTAAAACCCATCACATGAACACGATCACTCACACGCATGCACACCGACGCGAACCCCAGGTGTGTGTGCACGAAACCGTGTCGATTTTTGTCTCTCGTCAACAAAGTTATTGTTACGTGCAGATGTTGTTCTTGTTAAGTGCGTTGATTCCTATCAGACTCGATTATTCTGGTTTGGTGGCGTGAGCAACACGCTAAGCGTGAAACATCAAAAACTAAAGGCTGGAAAATGGAAACTAGGAGGCTATGAGACAGGAATTATAATTAAGGCTAATCTCTGTATTACTGTCTGCACTCCAGGCAAAACCGTTCCACAGCATCTGTATCGTGCGTTCTGATGGATCTCTATAGAGAGCAGAGAGTAATATTTGCTTTCCAACATTTAATTTGTGAGCAATACTGTAGATTAGCTGCCTCCCTCTCAGGTTTGATATTAAATTAGAATATTACATTTCTTGAGGTATTTACATTTGTTGACTGCTTTATGCTAGGAGTGCTGTGGGTGCGTCACTCTTGTGCTCAACAATCACGCAGCAAAGAACAAAACACCTTTAGTTCCAGTGTTCTTTTCAGATTTATCTAACAAAGGAGACTTTTAATTTCATGCCGTGTCTGAGCTTCACCTTCTAACACAGCCCTAATTGAAGGTGAGGCCTGTGGGTTTAACCTCGAAATCTTGTGGAGCCACACACAAATTTGGATGAACTGACCTTTTAAGTTTCCATTGTACAGTGGCCTACTTATGTAAGCCAAAGCAGTTTCCAATTTTTTTTTGTCTGAGATAATTCCAAGCATAGACTGTATATAAGAAGTGGACGTAGTCACTGTGAATTCAGCATTTTGGCCGTTGCCATCTTGTTTTTTTTTAACCAGAAGTGACACGAGAGGGTGGAGCTAATCACAACCGAACGCTGAATAAGACATTTTAAGGTGACCAAAGTGTTTCAATTAACTTTCATGAACTGAAAACGCACTGTGAAAGGGTTAAAGTACCAAGACGAAAACATGGACAACTCCCAGACCGGACAACGCCGTGGTAGCGACCTGTCAATCACAAGGCAGCCACGCCCTAAAGCATACACTGCTTTATTGTCTATTTTATTCTAAATGGGACCATAATTTACAAAATGAACATCATGCTGTATTGTAGAAGAGACCATAAACTCATGTTTACAATCTTTACTGAGCTAACAAATCAAGTGAGAATTAGGGTAATTTTCTCATAGACTTCTATACAATCAGACTTCTTTTTGCAACCAGAGGAGTCGCCCCCTGCTGGCTGTTAGAAAGAATGCAAGTTTAAGGCACTTCCGCATTGACCGGGAGGCTGCCGCCTGCTTCCAAGCCCTATCAGATAAGTACACCTTCATTGACACCATCTATTATGTTCCAAATGTGTTTATTTGACCAGATACTAAGATTTTATATGTTTATTAACACTATTGATTTGTATCAAAAGTCAAATTGTTACAAAAGTGATCTTGTAATTGTCAATATTTGGCTTGGGCTCTTTTTTTCCTTCTTTTTTTTTTTAAGTTCGGGCAAGTTTGCATTTGCACTTTACTATGGAGTGTCATAAGCGTGATGTTTCTACCATTTCTCTTTTATTTTAGCTGTCTATTTTAATGTTAAGTCATTACAACCAACTCCAGTTGCTGGGGGTGTGTTCTGTGCAGCCGGCCTATCATACACTAGCAGGTAATTTACTGGTCAAAATGAAAATAAATATTCTAAAGGTCAGCATGACAAATTTGTAATTCTTTGTGCATTTATTTCCCCCCTAAACACAGTTTAATACAGTATGCTGTAACACAAATGTACGTAACCCTGGGCAACAGCAAAAGTACCCCTCGTTGAGAACCAATGGTGTAGGTTGCAGAGCAAACAGTAGGTTGAAATGCATGCTCTCCTCGTTGCTTGAGTTACAAAACATTTCCCATCCATACACAACCAAAAGCCTACGCAACTGGCCTTCATCAAAGTTGTACTCCTGAACCTTCATACTGAGGTTAGGATAGTAATTAGTATTAGTATAAAGGCAAAATGAAGACACAATGTTTGCTGTGGTCTCTGCAGCACAAGCAGTGTTGGGGCCTCTGCCAATCTAGTGCACATAATGGTCAATTTGTTGCCAGTAAAGCTCTGCAATATTGGCCCATTGAGCACATAAATACTCTCAACCCAAAAGCCATAAGAATCGTTCCAGCACTTTTACTGAAATATGCGACAAACACAAGCCGATTTGCATTTAAGGTAGCAAAACTGGATGGGGCGTAGCTGCAGATAAATCAGTTAATTTGTCAGCGAAAATGACCACTCTGTGATGGAACAGTCATTTTTATTAAAGAGGGTACAGCTGGGCATTCATCAGTGTCAGTTAGGGCTGTTCATGGCAACACTCAGGAACTCTCTAAATGCACTATTTACAGTAATTCCATCTGCCTGCCTGCTGTGTCACATTTCCACGACGAGCTCTCCACCAAAGGCAGGCTGCAATTAGCTCTATACCTTGTGGCAGGCACGCACTCAACACACTTCTCCCTCTTCTCCGCCGCTCAAGAAATTGCCAGTAATTATTGTCAGGGAGGATATTAAAAGGACTTCAGATGGGGTCCATTTCCTTATAACAGTGTGGGCCTTATGGATCATGTATGCACAATTAAACAAGAAATGGTCATCACATTGCTTGCGGTCTCTTAGCACAGGCCTCTTGCACTAGTGAAGTGCTACCAGATTTGACTAATCGTCAGTGGCGGATAGCTTCATATCTTTCCACTGAAGAAAAGAAGAGCTGTTGAGTTCAAAAACATTCGCCTTGAGTTTGGTATTTGGTCATCGCCATCTTGGTATTATTTGCAACCAGTAGTGACACGAGTTCTAAGACGAAAACGTGGCGTGGCTACCTTAATGACAAGGTAGCCACGCCCTAAATCATACCCTGCGTTATGGTCTATTTTAGTGTAAATGGGACAATAATTTACTAAATGAGCATCATGCTGTATCGAAGAAGACTTGAAACTAGCGATTGAGACCATAAACTCATGTTTACAATGTTTACTGAGGTAATAAATCAAGTGAGAAGTAGGTTCATTTTCTCATAGACTGCTATACAATCGGACTTCTTTTTGCAACCAGAGGAGTCGCCCCCTGCTGGCTATTAGAAAGAATGCAAGTTTGAGACACTTCCGCATTGGCTTCATTTTCAGACTTTCAGATCTGTTCCATTTTACCCTCACTTGTGAACGAGACACCGAAATACTTAAACTCCACCGCTTGGGGCAGTGACTCACTCCTAACCCGGAGGGCACAATCTACCATTTTCCGGCAGACAATTTGGTAAAGACACTCGAGGTCCTGAAAGGAAAATTCTAAACACTTTGACCCCCAATTTTTATCGAGTGCCATCTTGGTTTAAGACAAAATACCTTATAGACTAAGTCTTATAAGTCCTATATCATGTATTAACAAATGAGGATACCTGGCCTATTGTGTGCTATTGTATTTTTTCTTTCAGGTATCATCGACAAATACTATAGAGAAATGTAATATTACATCATTGGCTTTTACAAATCCTAGATGTGCAGAATAAATGTGCAGTGCTACGGTGTTATGCGCTCGCTCATAAATGGAATTTGCTCTTCTGATTTCATAATAAGGACCGGAATGAAAATCTCTGTGGCTCAGCACAAATAACAAGCTTCCTGCAAAACATAAAATCCCTCCGAGCCGACTCCTATCATCAGGCTGTTGCAGAGAGATCGCGCAGATATGGAGTGATTGAAGGGTTCCAGTCGCTTGGCAGGATTACTGGTCTAGAGATGATAGCAAGATTTAATAGACCTCTGAAGCAAAAGGCAATTCACCCACTGAGAACGAGAGAGCCCTTTGCTCCTCCCATTGACCCGATCCTGGCCTCCTTCAGACCTTTTAACCTTCATCTGGAGTCGGCTACGTCTACGTCTCTCTGAGCGAAAGCCCTCCTACCCATTTTTGAACCTATTGCCTTTTCACATTATATCTGAATCTTCACAATCCGTCAAACTCCTCAACCCTGTTGACCCTAAAATCCTTTTTGCCCCGTCAAGATTGAATACCATCCTCATCCTGGAATCAACCTCTTTGAACCCCTCTTTTTGGAAAACAATTTTTTTTTTTTCTGTGTTAAATTTAGATCAAATTACAATTCATAATCATATCAGCTCTCACTTGTCAGCTCATTTTCTGACAATTTACTCACTGAACCAATTCCCAGCTTAACCCTTTGATTCAAGCCATCAATTTGAGCTAAAGCTTCCTCTCTGACCTTAATCCTTTTAACCCTGCACCTCGCTTCTCCTCAATCTTCCCATCCATCCTCTCTTCTTCGGTCTCCGTGGGTGTTATTTGCCAATGTTAGTGCTCAATAAAAAGGACAGCGGTAATACTCTCTCTCGACTAATATTTAGACTAGTCAGTCTGGAGACTTACTGCTGCTCTCCTGAAGTGACACTGAGAGAAAGCAGTCATACATTTGCTGTCAAACCTGTATTGCACAACCTTCACAATTTTCTACAGCTCTGAGTAGCGCTGATGACTAGCTTCTTCTTCTAGCATTAGTATTAGGAGCATAATTAGAGCCATATGTCTCACCAAGTATTCCGAAGAGTTGTCATTTATATAAGTTTTCAATCTCACCCAAGATTGTCGACATTTTTGTGGCCATTTTTCTTTTGCTATTTTTCATGGATGACGGATGTATTTAGCTAGCTAGCTAGCTAGGAAGATTAGATCAGCCTTCTTAATCCCACCAACAAATCTCTCCTTGGCTGACGGATTACGGTCGCACTTTTAAACAGTTGCAAACACATGTTTAACATTGTAAATTGAAACAACACAAAAAAAAAAAAAATGCAACAAAACTACTTGATTAGGTTGAGTAAAACAATATCAGGGTTTGGCTTAAAATGGTAATGAAACAAAGCAAAAGTACTTTGTTAAGTTTAGGCAACAACTACTTGGTTGCGGTTAGTTTAAAAGAACATCATGATTAAAATAAGTTCATGTTGATTCTTGGTTTCATACAGGACACGAACAGCGGCCTCCCGGGCGAAAATTCGGTGTATGTTTGACCCATCCACCACCCCGACCTCCTTCCTTCCATCACAAACATATTTCTGATTCGTCAAAAACAAATGTAATCCACAACAAAATACGTTTCTCTCTTAATGTAATTCACAATACAGTTTTGTTGTATGATAACATAATTTTTAGGACACAGGTCAATTGGTATAAGACTCAATCTCTTTAAAGTTCTTAACTAATCAGACCAATGGACCTCTTCCCCTGCTACATTAGACTCTGTCAACATACTACCATTCCAATGAACCAATGTGCTGCAAAGCATATTGAAAAAAACTGTTAAAAACATACACTAACCAGTAATGTGAATAAGAAATAGCAAGATAGAAAAATGAGCTAAGAAAGCTTTTGCATTCTCTCTCCTGCACCATTCCCCACTCTGTCTACTGCAGGCTCCTGTCACTGTCTGCAGGGTAACAGGCTGCAACTTCTGCCGCAATCGTCACACGTGGCAAATTGTTAAAATGGTGGCAGCAAAGCTGTGTGTGCATATCAAATCATGCTTTTTCTTCTGCTCAGCCTCCGTCTCTCTCAGTCTCCCACCATTTCTCTCTCAGAATTCCCATCTATGCTCTCTTCAAGTCCGTCTCTACAAGGCCAACTTCATCCATTATTCCAGGCCTGCAACCGATCGGCCACATGTCATTTTGTATGAGCTCAGAGCACACGAAACCATTACTCATCATTCATCACTGATGCCGTTTGATGCTGAATTAAATGTCAGAATGCACTGAATTGTAAAACCTGTGGTCACCTAGTAAAAGTACCTCTGGCTACAATTTTATTTTCTTGCCAGGCACACACACACATACACACACACACACACACACACACACAGAGAGACACTTAAGACACACACGACGGGTGACATTTCAGGTATGGAAATTTGATGACATTTACAGCCTCTGTGGTGTCTTATGAAATGTAAGTAATTGGATCGGGGTCAATATGACAATATAAAAATGAGATGTATGCTAAGGCAGCCACTTGAAATTAATTTCGGGTTCAGGGCAACTGCTTAATCATATCTTTTTTTAAGTACACAACACAATCTTCATATTTGTTTCAAGAACATTATGAAAACAAGCTGGTGCAGGTTGTTTATTCCATTTTGTGTGAGCCTATCAATAGATTAGTTTTTATCCCAAATCCTCAATTGAGGATTGTTTCTCTTTTTTATCTATAATGTAATTTTTTTCATCCAAAAAATGTTTATTTTGAAAAATTAATCTTTTTTTTTATCTGTATACATGGATTCTTTTATATTTAGTTTCTAGTCTCAAAAGCACTGGAAGTTACGGCTACCTTCACATCAGCATTTTCTTCTCTTTGATTTTTATGGATTTTACTAACACGTTTTAACACTGCAGTGCATACAGTACCTGCAATTTGAGTGAAACTATGACAGCCAATTTCCAGTGGTGTTAAGAAACACAGCCTGAAATGCGGGTTTCTTAATCAGATAAAACTTCAAAACATTAGAAGCCTGCCATATCCTCTGGGAGGAAGAGAGAGAGAGAGATAGGGATCCAGCAAAGGTTTCACATCTCTCTCCTGGGAGAAAATATGTGCACAGCTAAATAAATAAATAAGAGCTGAAACAAATAAGTTTGCACTGCTGGGCAAAACACGGTGCAGCCACAATGTGGTGTACGCTATCATCTCGGTTAATTAGCAGACTCATTAAATATGTGAACATGTTGATGTTGGATTCGGAGCAGATAGAACCTTTTTATAAATTGTCTAAAATGGCAAGGGTGTGATATCTTATTAATTAATCTTGTGCTGAGCATTACCAAATACCCTCAAGCCAAGTGCATTTGAATCAAAGTGAATAGGCTGTGTAGTTGATGAATTAGTCAAATTGTAAGATAAATATTTTTTGATGAACGGGTTTGATGATATTTCTCACATATTTATGCAGACTTGTACAACAAAGAAGTCCGCATACACACACACACGTAGCCTTCCCAGGCCTTTAAAACTCATCACAGATTTCGGGGATGAATCTGCAATGAAAGAAAATGTTGACATGAAGCAGCTACGCCGCTGTGTCCCTTTTGTTCATTTTCCATTTAACCCATTTCGGCGTCTCTCGCAAAGCACCAAAAAGCGTCTCCCAGTGAGGCCGGGGCAAAGCTGTAATTAACCAAATCTTTTGCCTGAAGCTGTTGTAAACAAATCATTTCAAATCTAGCGGTGACCTCGTGGAATTTCAATTAAGGACATGAAAGGCATGTAGCTTTTAAAGAAATGCACTTTAGCACTATGGGGATATTCACAAGGACATCTTCAAAGAAATTTGGCATATTTGTGTGTAAAATGTATAATCTTCATACTGTACACCATTTCCTGCGAAACTGTTATCTGCAAAAGCACATGAAAGCCATCTATTACTTAAAGGAACAGAAGCATAGTTGTCAGTACTGACCTAAATATAATCATCCAGCCATTTGTGTGTGGGCAGTAGCGACCTAGCTGACTTTCTGAAGTGACCCAAAAATGAAAATATTTAAAAATGTTAGACTTTTGTAAAGGTGCTACAAATGTTTCTACATTGAGGCTGTTCCGGGTCAACTTTGACCCGTGTCTATTGAAATGGATTTTTGATCTACCAGTGTGGGTCGACTCAATGAAAATGGTGGTTTTAAGGAATCTTGAAACTGTGAAACTATACATACCATATCTGCGATATTTTTTGTGGGGCAGTAGTGAGTTCAAGGGGAGCCTTGACACTGTCGTGAGAACTGTCTTTGTTCCCACCACATTTGCCCAGGATCCCACTGAGACAGGCTGTTTTTTTAAGTGGGTAATCTTGATACAGTGAAAGAGTAAAACAGCACAGACATGGAGCATATACAGTAAGGAACATAGGGTGCCTTGACACTGCCGTGAAATCTGCACCTGCAAAACCAGCCCCGTCTCCTAAAAATTACGTCCCAATACAACAAAACTGCATTGTGAATTACGCTTCTATGGAAATGTATTTTGTTGCGGATTACATTTGTTTTTGACGTATCACAAATATGTTTGTAATGACAATGGTTTGGGAGGAGCCCAACCATGAGCTGGTTAGCTTAGCATTAAGACTGGAAAGCAGATGGAAGCAGCTAGCCTGGCTCTGTCTAAAGGTAACAAAATCCATGTAGCAGTAATGTCTATAAAGCTCACTATAAAGGGTGAATAGTCGTTTTTTTACGCTTCCATTTTCGTACGGATTAAACAGACGAGACATAACGTGTTAATTAGAGGTGCTGGTAGATGGATTGTGTACTTTCGGACAGAGCCAGGCTAGCCGTTTCCCCCTGTTCCCAATTTTTGTGGTAAGCTAAGCAAAGCTAACCGGCTGCTGGCTTTATATTTAGCAAACAGATATGGTAGTGGTTTCAATCTTCTCTGCCAAAAAGCGAATAAGCATGCTTCCCAAAATGTCAAACTATTCCTTTAAGTATACGGTTGTCTTTGTAAAATGCAGCTGCCTTACAGTAACGTTGAATGGAACGTCAATTCTACAACACAGTGTAAGATTAGGCTTGGGCTGTGTTCATATTAATTTGAATGAATTACTTGTCAGTTCAAATTTGTTCAAACTTTGATTTTTTTTTTGTGACAGCCCAATGAAACACAGAATTATCTATAAATTCTGATGAACAACCATTACGAAATCCAACACCATTTGATCGTATTTGTATTAAGTGTTGGTTTTGTTTGTTTCCTTCACCGATTTTAGTGATAGAAAGAGGCAGAAAGGTGTTGCTGAAAACACATTTCCTGTTAAACCTTGATTGAAGTTTCCTTTCATGACAGGTGGCCTTGGCGTTGTTTAAAAAGGCAGCTAATGAAAAGAACACAACTGAACTGTGTGATCTGATCTGATCCTTTATCGGTGTGCAGTAAATGTATTTTCTTGATGTAAGTCAATTATTTACTTCTGCTTTACAAGTGGCAGAACAATATCTTCTCATAACTGTATGTATGCTGTATGTTAGATCCACAATGGCCTACGTAGCATAGTGTTTCTTCCCCACCAAAGTAAAAAAAAAGGAAATGTACTCCTCATCCTCTGTCACACTTCAACCATTCTTCCTCAAAAGTACTTCTACTTAATTCCCCATTTTGCTTAAACAGAGAGCCGGAGCTCTTAATCCTTTATTGGCAAACTGTCTTATTGGCACTACTTTATTACCCAGCTGGTCCTTTAGAAAAGCTCAGTGAAGGGTTGGTTTATTCCCGTCGCTGTCAGCTTAGTCCAGGTGAAAGGCATAAGGTTTTTGGCAATTTTAGTATTAATAGTGTAAATATTAGCGTCCCGATATCACAGTGGACTCTACCTGATATAGAGCCAGTTTAGCAAATGGCCAAATATGTGTTTTATTTAAGGCTGTTCGTAAACCGCAAATTCATTTAAACGCCACTTATTTCTTTGATGCATTAACACAATCAATCTTTCGGAGGTTGTAGCGGGCTCAGTTTTAAAGCTAGAGTGAAGATACTGGTGTCATATTAAACTAGAATACCTAAAGAATCCATAATGTCATACTAGCTTGATGTGAAGGAGGTTAAGTAACGCTCCAAACTTGTGCTAAACTTTGGCGAGGAAAAACTGCCTTGGCCATTTTCAAAGGGGTCCCTTGACCTCTGACCTCCAGATGTGTGAATGAAAATGGGTTCTCTGGGCACCCACGAGCCTCCCCTTTACAGACATGCCCACTTTATGATAATCACATGCAGTTTTGGGGCAAGTCATAGTCAAGTCAGCACACTGACACACTGACATCTGTTGTTGCCTGTTGGGCTGCAGTTTGCCATATCATGATTTGATCATATTTTTTATGCTAAATGCAGTACCTGTGAGGGTTTCTGGACAATATCTGTCATTGTTTTGCGTTGTTAATTGATTTCCAATAATAAATATATACATACATCTGCCTAAAGCGATCATATTTGCCCACTCCCATGTTGATAAGAGTATTAAATACTTGACAAATCTCTCTTTAAGGTACATTTTGAGCAGATAAAAAATGTGATTAATTTGCAACTGATCGCGATTAACTATTTTAATTGATTGACAGCCCTAGCTTTATTATAACATCTGTCTGTTTTTTGTTTTGATAGCATGGATTTACAGTTCTAGGGATTCATATTTGTTGTTATTCACATACAGTATGTTTTGTGTATCATTATTAATTATGTGCCCCTTTAATTTTGTCTTAAATTAAAGATACATTTTGCCTGAGGTGTATGGGGACTGTCCCCTTTGCTGCGTTTCAGCACCGAGGCTGTTTCAGGACCAAGGACAGCTCCATTCATGCTCACAATGGGAGAGTTAAGCATGGGGGGAGTGACGCACTACATTTAGCTTCACACACAGTATGCTAGCTCACTGGCATATGCTGCATTCACACACAAAACGATCTGTTTTCCACGTTGATATTAAAGAGTTGTTTTCTGTTGATCAGTGTCAAAAAAGCCACATTAAATCTCCTTAGTATGACAATAAACCAAAAACTTCCAAGTGGGGGTGAATACTTTTTATAGGCACTGTTATCTCCATTCCTCCTGCAACCTGCTGTCAAGTTGACAACGCCGTTTGTGAGGCCACGAATGAATCTTCATGAACATTAAAGTTGACGCGCAGCTCCTGTAAGACTATATATTGTTGGCATTTAATGGTCACAAAGAAGAACAATCTCCAGACATCATTTAACTTTGTTTTTCCATGTCCATGAGAGGATACCCTAAGCTGATGGCGTGCCCATTTTGCTGACAAATAACCCCACATGAAGTCACCGTCTGCAGAACACTGAGTTAGAATGCCCGTGTCTGAAATTGTCAGGGATAGGTCAGAATTGAACCTGGATGAATTGTATTTTTTTTTTTTTGTTGACAGCTACCTTGAGATGGGAACTGTCAGCGGTTAAATGTTGCTCATTCCGTTCCACGGCTTCATCATAAAAGCAGACTTTTGCTACAAGTTCACGTGACCTATCATGGGCAGATTTCCAGTACGCTGCCTGATAATCAATGTAGTAAAAATGCAGGGACTCAAAAACTGTTCAAAAATCTAATGCTAGCATTGTGAAGTGTGTATTTTTAATTTTTTTCTGGAAAAAACTACATCAGTTTCTTCTGCCTCTGGTAACATCAATTGTGTTCAGACCATCTACTCTTCGTCCCATCCTTTGACTGATGAATGGGAGGGGCAGTAAGGTAATTATGCTCATCATGAGGCATAATAGATACAAGCAAGGAGTAAGATTTGATGTACTCGGCCTCCATCTCTCGTCCCCATTCACCTAGGAGAAATTAATGAAGTCGAATTGAAGCGCTGCGCCAAATTAGCTTTTTTTTTTTTTTTTGAAAAAAAAGTTATAGCATCCGGGGCACCTTCGATTAATATTAAAAAAGGCTCTGGACCATGCAGTTTCAATTACCTAAGAGAATCAAAACGCTGAAAAGGCCTCAAATTGATTTTCTTTCATAGAGCCCCCTGCCTCAAAAATAAAATAGAGGTGGAGACCTTCCAAAGACATATACAAACAACTTTATGATTGGTTTTAGTCTTTCATTTAGATATTTGTTTATTTTAGTTGTTCAACTATACTTTGTCATTTTTAATTAGCTTTGTAAAGGCAGCTGAAGTGGCACTAGCATCGTTTCTGTAACAAGCTTTAAAGGAACAGTGTGTAGTGTTTAGAAGAGGATCCATTTGCAGAAATGGAATATAAGCTTAATAAGTATGTTTTCTTTAGTGTATAATCACCTGAAAATAAGGATCGTTGTGTTTTCGTTACCTTGGAATGAGCTGTTTATATCTACATACAGAGCGGGTCCTCTTCACGGAGCCGGCCGCCATGTTTCTACAGTAGCCCAGAATGGACAAACCAAACTCTGGCTCTAGATAGGGCCATTCAAGTTTTCACGTTGGCCACCATAGTTCTCTTACACGCTTGGACACACAGGAGAAGTTTCAGTTGGTTGCAATCTGCAACCGCCGCCAAACTCTACACACTGTACCTTTAAGTTGTCTATTAAATCTATTAAATCCAGCACACCGGATCAACCCGGTGCAGAATTTTATAAATTAGTGGTTCCCAACAACGGGATGACGACCCAGCAAGGGGTCACAAGCTGATTCTAAACGGTCACGATATGATTAAGAAAAAAGAAAGGAGAAAAATTATGTTTATTATGTTTTTATAGGCTGGATAATTTTATCTCCATAAAATTTTACAAACAAAACCAATACAACCGTTTTGCCACAAAGCCTTTAATGTTCAGTTTTTGTCTTCAGGTGATCATATTTTAGCACTGAAGTCATAGTCAGTGACAGTGTTGTACTGGACTGCATTATATTCAGATGTGTTTCTAATATTCTGCCCTCCTCATGGTATGTAAATGGGGTAGACAAAAAACACCTCTCAATATAATGTAGTCCATTATAGCAACACCTTTAACTATGACCTTAATAATAAACATATAATTGAATTTATACGTCTGACACCAAAAATTGAACATTATGAGCTTCGTAGAGATAGATCTTGTGGCAGGGCTGTTGTATTTGATTGGACAGGTGTACCTAATAAAGTGGCAACTTAGTATATGCAATCAATGACAAGGACTGAAAGCCAGAAAGGCCATGTAAATTGGGGATTAGAGATATACAGTTCAGCTAAATTCAGCAACTTCATCACCCATCCTGCTTTTTATTCAGAGGCTGGTAGATAATTTAGGAAATTTTGTTTACGGAAGTGTTTCCGGTTATAAAATGCGAAGCAAAGACTGATATCGTTCGAAAGACAACAACTGAGCAGATTACATCGCCTGTAATAAACAGAGAAAATAAATCAAACCTGAAAAACCTCCTCCCACAATATCAGCTTTTCAGGAAATTAAAAAATATAAAATCCAGATTTGACTGCCGTGCATTTCACAAGCTCAAAGAGATGACGAGGACGTTTGTCATCGCGCAGATCGTGTAATCCTGCATTTGGGGTCGAGCATGAAAATGACCAAAAACTAGTTCAGAAGTTTATATTCCCACAGTGATGCAGAACATTTGGAAGTTCCAATATTAAATTTACAACTACCTGACCTGAAGTTTTCCCTGATACTGTAAATCTGCTGAATGAAAGAGTCCATTATGTTTGTCTGTTTGGGGGCTTTGTGCTTACTGGTGACACTGTTTGCTCGCAAATACAATCTATTTATTCAGTCACTTGTGAAAAAGCAAATGTCTGAAAATCCCTTTTATTTTGTATTGCTAACCTCAGACGTGCGTGTCAAAACCGGTCCATGCAGGCTCGTACACCTTCACTCAGACACAAACACACACACTCACATTAGACACAGAGTCAGTGACTTGCCATAAGGTGGAGCGCAGATAATAGATTTAGGCAACTGTAAGCAGATTTGGGCGTGCGCCTTACTTAAAGGCAGATCATTCGTTGGCTGTAAACAGGCTTTGGAGAAATCAAACCGTTAAATGGAAAATACATTTATTAATTCAATCCGCTTAGTTCAGGTTCAGCTCCTTTCCCCTCAAATTAAGTTTGCTGGATTTCACAGGATATTAGCGGGCGAGAAGAAAAGAGGGGCATCGGGGGTGGCTGCCGTGTCGCTGCAGTCGTGTAGGCGCCTTGATGTCACTTTAACCTCGACTCAGACGTCCCTCGGACTGAAAGAACGGCGGCGACGACGACGACGGCACAGAGCAAATAAAGCAAACGGTGGTGAGGAAGATTGAATTTTGAATAGCCTGTACACGTCAGCTGTGGCAGGTAATACCAGAGAAAAGCTGGTGGATGTTTTTCCTTCCCTCTATAATGGTCGCCCATGGTATAATTCACAGAATAAAGGTCATAGGCCAACAGTCATTAACTTGCTGAATGCGAAATCCTGCATGAAAAAGAAATTATATATGAATAGCTGTCACTCACCAGGACAGCAGTTGGTGTTTTTAGAGAATATATGTCCATTCTATGTGTTGTATGAGTCATGCAATGCGTGTATATAAGCACTATCAAGCTTCCTCCCTATGTAATTATATAAAGCCCGCAGTTGGCATTTCAAACTTGGAATTGGCTTCTAAAGCCGCAAGACACAACAACAACTAAGACCTGGAGTATATATGAGTAAGTGGACCTTGAGTTGAGACTCTTTTGCTAGCTACTGTTTCCAAGATAAAGAATGAAATCAACTTGGAAGTCAACATGGGCGAGAGGTCCTAGAGGTGCTCAAAACATCTACAGTTCCTTTACAACTGAACAAACAACGATTCGTCTGCTGATGAAGGCCATGTGATATAAGCTGTAGGACATTGGCCCTTGAAGGGAGATTCTTTTGTCAATTACTGGGTTGAGGGGGCTGGGTTTAGACGGAGCTCCTGAGGCGATGCTACATTCAAGTTATGCTAGCTTTCCAACATCGTCGACCCATATCTTTAAGTATTTACTGTCAAACTCAGGTCTCTTTTATCAAACTTTAAATCATTTTTCCGGTCTTTCTGTATAAGACAAATCTCTTGTATGTTGCTTTCACTAGCTTCCATGGTTGTTTGAAGAATGAATGAAACACTGTTGTAGTAAGAATTACTTTCTTTCTAATTAAAAGGGCTGTAACTATACCATTGACGACGCGGACGTCTTTGGGGGTTTCTAAGAATTAAAAAAACTACGTATGGTGGATATTTTTTAGGCTGTATTTTTAGACTCAGAATATCTAAATCTAAACCAATAAAATATAAATAAATACATAACTAATTCAGTTTTACTCACTGGGATTTGATTCATTCAACGCTTTAGGTTGCCTCAAGATAGCAATGTAACTTTGTATAAGACGGCCCATAGGCACCTATCTATAGACTGTATATAAGAAGTGGACATAGTCACAATGACATCACCCATTGGTTTGTGGACTGCTGTTTTGAAGCCTCAAGTTCGGCATCTTGGATTCACACAGCTCCACACATTCACAACTAGTTGCCGGAGGAAAGAAGGAAAGGCGCTGTTTAGGGGATGCTTATCCTTCATTTTACCACGTACCACAGACAGCGTTATTTGCACCAACAGCCTCTCAGTTACAATCCCACCTGTCTCTATGGTGTCATTAGTCTTCTCAGTACTGTTTTGGATTCGCACATGATTTATTCTTCGGCCAGCTATACAGTCTTTTCTTATCCCCGATCATATGAAAAGAAAAGAAAGATGAAAGATTCCGCCTGGCTGGTGAATTCAGCCAGCTCACACCTAGTGCCGGATGATGGACAATGGTGGGAGAGAGTTATCTACAAAAGCAAGAGAGCGTGTCAAATCTTTCACGGCTCCTACTGAAACTTTCAACACAGATCTTTTGGAGCTCGCTGTCAGTGTGTGGAGGTCAAGCCTCGAGGCTGAACTTGAAACAGCTGAGGGCCTCATGAAACATGGAGGACACCTCACTGTGCCTTTTTGGCCATCTCACTTTCACCCCTGCTGCACATCTTTCAGCCTAACATTCCTGTTCTCTGACCTTCTCACGTCTCGGTCCCTGAGTTAGAGGTTTCACAGAGTCCGGCTCGCGAAAACTATTTTCAAAGCTAACTTCCTTTGAGGTGATGTGACACTGAAAAGATTCTTTGCCTTATTTTTTTTTTATTTTTTTTTTCCATTTGTTTAAAAGCTGTGTGAGAGACATTTTGTAATTGATAAAATCTCCACTGCGCAAGATGGAAATTGAAACCCCAAAAATGATTTATGTGGTCGAGCCTGCTAAATCGCCCTCAAAAAATAATACATTACTTTAGCATCGGTACAGCTAATCGCTAGCCTAATGGAATGTGTGGCTGCCATATTGATCAGGAGTACAGCAATCACTCATAACCATGCCTTGAATGATCCGGTGTATAAACACATGATCAGCCCCCCCACCCCCTGCACCTGCTCATGACTGCCGATCGATATTCTCAGAAAGAAAAAGCAATTTCCAGAATAGGATGCTGGAAATGTCTCGGTAAGGTCAGAGTTATGTTTGGTGGATTTTTAACATTTCTATCTGTCTGTATTCTGCAAAAAAAAATACTTGACGGATTTTGAGATAACTATGTTTTGTTGTGTTTGCAGTGTACCTTGTGTGCTGTTACCAGACAGAATAGATTAGAGAGATGCCCAGAGCGCCGAATATGTTCCAACCCTTTTTAATAGATTATTTATTATCAAAAACCACACTTCTTTTTGGTTACCAAAGGTTTTAGACACAGACCAGCAGTTCTTGATCTGGCAGGAGTTCAATGCCTTGATCTATGATCAGTCAGACATTGCCTGGGAATACATGTGCCTGAACATTGTGGTCAGGGTTCGAATTACGGGGGGGGGGGCTGACCTCCCAAATTATGACGTGGACCCCCCAAAAAGTGGTGATAACAAAAGTTCCGGGGGGTCAAAATATTTATATATCCCTTCTTAACTGTAATCATAAATATTAAAATATAATTCCATATTCATGCCTGGAAGAATCTTGTAATACGATTTCAGACACCCCTAAAGTGGACCATACCATTTCTTAACGCAAACTTCGGTCTCCTGGGTGAAAGTACTGTGTTTTGTGTGCCATCCATCACCCCCGACCTCCACGCTATATGGAGTTTTTTACCATCTATACTGCAGCACCTGACTTCCGCTATTGCTCCTGTCATAATTACCGCGGTCACTAGAGGTCGCCGTCATCTTCTTTTGTGTGAATCAATGATAAAACCTACTAGTGGGTGTATAAGGCCCCGTCTGACCAACATCTATGGGGCTTATAGCCACTGATAACCCCCATTTAATGACCTGAGTCTAACCGGCTGATTAGATTGTGTCAAGTTTCTACACGGTAATGAATTTGATTTGTCATCATCTACAGACTGCAGAAATTACGTAAAACAAGCAAGATACTGTAGATTCAGTTCACTGAAGCACGTGCCTCATGGGGGCAAGAGCTCCGTCTATAGACGGATCTCCGTCAAAAGTGAATTCATTTAAGTACTTAAGTTTTTTGTTCAGTAAGGAGAGAAATAGGACTCCATCACTAGTAGCATACTTTTTGAACGTAAAATGTTTTATTTTATACTTTTCATGCATAAATTGATGCCAAGTTGCACCATAAACCCCCCGAGATGTCTTCAACCCCCCCGATTGTCATCGTAAAAATCACTCTCATTGTGGCTCTAGGCAAGGGGGCTCTCCCCTGAATACATTCTCCTGCAGATTCAATACTGTTAGTGTTCAAATGTCCTGAGCTTGTGTAGATGACACTATCCACAGTCACATTAAAGAAACTGATATCTTTTGCATTCTGTTTGATCTATTTAAATCCCAATTAAATCTAAATAATGATGGCAATTGGAAGGGGGAAAAAAAGGAAAATAAAAACATTATTCCTCACAGGCTGGACCTCTAAGTGCCCTCCTATTAGAAATGAAAACGTTTTCATCTACAGCTCCTTAATTGGGACAGAAGTTTTCATTTGAGAATATTAATAGTTTTATTTCGTTCCTGTATGTCTCCTTCAAATATATCAACTCGTTCCAATTAAGTTATCAAAGTCAAACGGAAAGACGTGGTCATTAAAAAATACAACTTCGTGGAGGAGATGTAAAAACATCTGAACGGTCTCATGTATTGATTGTTTGGTTAATAACGTTCACATTGATGTATAGTCTCAGACAAAGCTGTTTGAAAATCAAAGGAAACACATTGTGAATGTAACTCAGGTTGTGTAAATCTCTGCAGCAGTTTGGCAAAGCCAATTTAACCTTTTCAAAACGCGCTTACAGCAATTTGGAACTCCATTAGCGCCAAGCACGTGTTAGTTTATTAGAGAAATTACCGGTTTGTTATCATTCGGAATGGCTTTCCTTCCTCTCTTTCTGCCGGGTCTTCAGAAATCCCTCAAGGGTTGTTCAATACCGTAATGTTGAGATAATATGAATCAACAAGCACGACAAAAAACGTGCGGCTGTGGAGGCAGGTGTTGAGGGCCGACCTGCTAAACGCACTCTGGTGGGTCTGGTGTACCCTGGAGAAGCAGATTAAAGCCCTTCTCAATACACAAAACAGAGCCAGGGGTGCTAATGTCCTCCCACAGCAACCCACCACTTCATTAGCACCAGCAGTCCTGTGCGGTATGTGCTTCATTTGCATGTGCTTAAATTACAACACATACAGTGCATCTCTCTTTAGAATTGTGCCGTTTAGTAGAAGTCCTCGCATTACTTCTGTAGTAGTTGGAAGGGACCTAAAGCACCGTGCTTATAGCTGTAGATTGTAACATTATGCAGCTGCTTGTAGATCCTCCCCTCAGGGTTGGCATTTTTATAGCACAGTTGGCAGAGGAAAAAGAGGTCTTTGGTGCTGAAAAAGAACTGTTATCTGTGATGGTGCACGGTTTCTGTGCATGTTCTTGTATTATGCTACATTATTGTTTTAAAAAATAAATATATTTAAAAAATAATTTTGTCTGGTTATGATATTCAAGTCAGGGGAGGGCAATATCACAATACTCAATGTTATCTCGATACCTATACTACATGTCACCGATATTTACTATATTCAAGTATTCCAAAGTAATCAAAATTTTCATATTGAAAATGAATTAAATGATTTATTGTAATGTAAACGGGGTTGCTCGTAGTGATGAGTCCACAGAAAATTACCACCTGACCCTGCATTTTCCCTCAGCTACAAAACATTTTAGTGACTCACTGTTTGGTTATTCCCTGTACGCAACTTACTCTTTTAGCTGGTGGAGACCAAAACCGAGCTAAAAGTTGGATGAATATCTGACGAATATCCGTCAGGGGGCCAGAAACAAGACTCCAAATGAATGCTAACGCTACTCTGTGTCTTCTGGATGTGTAAATAGCCAACCGTTTGCTAATACATTAGCCATATCAACTTTATAAGAAGATAATATGTAAATGTTTATATAGGCTAAAGATATAATTTAAAGAGGACCTACTTTGCAGACCTTTTTCATGCACAAACTATATAACACACTAAAGGAAAGGTAACATTAAAAGCATATCAGGTCCTCTTTAAAGCCATGTTTATATTTCACATGTCAAAATCTCAATTTACAATCTATCCTATTCTAACTTGAGGTCTAATTAAGGTTGTACACCGTTAACAGAAGGCTGTTTGACGTCAAAACGAGCGAGAGAAAAAAAAAAGAGTCACTATGATGTGTCACTGCTAATGCACGTCTTTCTTCCTGTTTTTATGTACCTCATTTGTGTTCTTCTTTTTCTTCTCTGCGGTGATATGAGAACTGTATCAGGTTATCCTAACAAAGCACCGATGCAGGTTAAAGAAGGTTAGCCTTCCGAATGGCATGCCTAATTAAAACTCATTCACTTGTTCTATCATCTGCATCACAGATGACAGGTGATCAGAGGCCCACGCACGTAATTATCATCCGGCTTTGAGTTGTTTTGCTGCTCTTCGTCTCATCTCGCTTCGCGCCGCTCATTGCCATTCTGATATTGCTCTTAATTGGCCTTTCATGGTTCTTGACATCTCTCTCCTGAGTTTTCACTCGTTCCTGTTTGACCCAGAGAAGTTCACATTGTTGATCTCCTGTAAATCTGTCAGGTTTAACTCGTGGCTCCACTTTTTAAACTGTCTTTACGTCTATCTTTTTGCTTTTATTCATCTCAACTTTTCAGCTTCAGATATTTTGTCTCTTCCCATCTTTGTATTCTGCCTCCGCCATTTCACTTTCTACCCAACCTCATCCGTCTGCTTCTCTCACTTTTCCGGGTAGTGCTGGAAGGCTTTACCAAAACAGCAATCTGTCAGGGCCATAGGTTACATTTTGCCATCTGCTGTAAGATTAAATTAGGGGAGGTTGTGTATCTCTCATTGTTTGGGCTGCCTCTGCCCTCTACGATATTTCCTTTCACATCAGGCCTGACATGCTGAGAGTGTAAAGAGATGGAGGGAGATGACCTGGATTGCAACCAAAGTTGAGTTGAGCTTTTGTGCTCTGTGTGTGTCTGGTACTGAGATTAGTTGGCATCTCGTTGTGCCATTTTAAAAAAAAATGTCACGCCATCAGTGGTGCGCTGGCAAACGCACAAACACGCACCTCGGCATTGCCCTGTTCCTACCTCATTTTGTTCCCAATATGAGTCATTGGACAGTAAGTAGATGCACCGAGTGCCAGGGGAGTGTGAGGTGTAGTGTGTTACTGCAGCCACCTCAGACAGGGACTTGGCCGAATGGAAGTTCCAGGGTGAATACTGTATGTAGGTGAATGCTTTCCCAACATCCCACCCATCAGTCAGACACACAGACAGAGAGAGATGCCCCAGGGCTATGTCTGAGAGCAGGGCAGGCCTATTGCTCATACTTACTCCATACAAATCTCCTTACATGAGCAGTTTATGCAAGGTGACACAAAAACACATTGCAGCCAAAAAAAAAACTACACAAGAGAGATAACAAAATTGCAAAAGCAAAATCTGAACCATACTTGGACGTGTCACACTTACACTTACCAAACACAAGAATCCAATTATAATGCTAAAGTAATTCTCTTAAAAACCGTGTTAAAATGATATCATGATGCTAAACTTGAAAGGTGCCCTGTGGAGTTATCTTTAAACAACAAAGTTTCAGCGTTTCTTACCAAAACAGACTCCTTGATGCCAAACAAACAGCTTGCATTTTCATCCTGATAACACATTGGCAGAGCAGATTTTTATTTAATGTTGATCGTGTCACACGTTTGCTCACGCTTGTGCCCAAGAGCAAAACAGGGGCCCGCTCATTAAAACACTGCTCCTTAGTGCTACTAGTGGTTAAAATTAAACCTGTAAAAAGTGTATTCCAAGTGATTTAAAAAAGAAAAGGAAGAATAGTCAAAATTAGAGAAGAGATAAAGATTTGTTTCCAATAGTTTGGGTCAAGGTCCAAAAACACTGGATCCTACACTTCCCACAATGCAATTTGATGGCGTTAGCCACTCCCTTGTTTGTAAACAGCCGTGTCTGTCCAAGTCCAATTGTACAATTTTTAATAGAGCCTTTTATTGTTGTTATTTCTGTAAGTAATTTTGTCACACTTGTCAAAGCCAGTAGGGCAACCTCCGGATTCTGAAAAGTGAAGCCAATGAGGAAGTGCCCAAAACTTGCATTCTTTCTAACAGCCAGCAGGGGGCGACTCCTCTGGTTGCAAAAATAAGTCTGATTGTATAGAAGTCTATGAGAAAATGACCCTACTTCTTACTTGAGTTATTACCTCAGTAAACATTGAAAACAAGAGTTTATGGCCTCAATCTCTAGTTTCAAGTCTTCTTCAATACAGCATGATGTTCATTTAGTAAATTATGGTCCCATTTAGAGTAAAATAGACGATAAGGGCTTGTGATTGACAGGTTGCTACCACGGCGTTGTCTAGTCTGGGAGTTGCCCATGTTTTTGTAGAACTTTAACCCTTTCACAGTGTGTTTTCGGTTCATGAAAGTAAGTTGTAACATTTCGTTCACCTAAAAATGCCACCCTCTCGTGTCACCTCTGGTTGCAAAAAACCAAGATGGCGACGGCCAAAAACCAAGATGGCGACGGCCAAAATGTCTAACTTAAGGCTTCAAAACAGCAGTCCACAAAATAATGGGTAACGTCACGCTGACTACGTCCACTTCTTATATACAATATAGTCTATGGTCAAAGCCTACCCAGATGCTAAATCGGTGGAGTGCCCCTTTAAGTAATCTTCCTCCCACGTAATGGTACAGCATGTAGAAAGTTGTGAAGAAACCTACCAGCTACAGAACAAACTCCAGAATTTGCATATATGCAAGTAACCTTTCCCCTTACACATATACGAACTCCCATAAACTGACTTTGAACTAGTGGTCATACAGCCTCCCGACCTTGTGAAGGAGAATCATAGGTCATTTGCAAGACAACCGTCATAATGCTACCACTGGCGTGGGCTTTGTCTCATCATGCACCCTCCGCTCATTTCAGCAGATGTGTAATGTGCTTCACCTGCTAAATGACGTGGAAATAGGCCTGTGTGAAATGGACTGGCCAAATGGAGCTTGGACCTCTCCCTGTCTGTCCAGGCAATTAGGGAGCAGATTAGCCCAACCACAGAGAACAATACACTAACTGCTAATAGACCAACATCTCAGCTGCACATAATGATGATGATGAAGACACGTGAGCAAGTAGATGTATCAACACACACACTTGGATACCAACTAAATCCGTTTTAATACATGTACACATGATTTACATGTTTGTATAAACGTAAAGAAGTAATCAAGAGCCAGAGTTAATAGTAGCGTGAGCACACAACAGGGAGCAGAGATGAAGCAATACAAATGGAAGCAGCAAAATTGGCTGAAATAACTTTAAATATCTACGAATATTTTCCCTGCACTGAATGAGGAACATTAATGCTAGGCTAGGATGGTAGAAGTGGACTGGTAGAGGAAGAGTGAGAGGCTCTGAAAGAGGGAGTGAGGCAGTAAAACCAGACACACACACACACACACACACACAAACACACACGACCCTTCCAGTGACATCTGGACAGCGGTAATAACACGGTGCAAAATGCCAGCCCAGAGAAACTGCATATTAACACCCGACTAGTGGCATGCTAATGGCAGTTATCACAGGCGCTCTGCTCAGCTGTCCCTATAACAGGCCAACAGAAAGGGAGAAATAAAGTGAGAGTGAGAACAAAATGTTTTAATGATATATACCAAGGGATGCACCATTGCCATGAGGCTTTTTTTTTAATTGAATGGATGAATTTTTGTGACACTATACACACTGGCATTATTCTGGTGTATTAACTTGTATTTAGTAAGTATTGTAAAAACTGTAGTCGGCATTGAAATTTTCCCAAATACATAAAGTACATAAAGTAGTTGTGCGACTGTACTCTGCATAGACCTGGAATTTTAGGGCAAAAAACTGAGGTAAACACAACATTTTGAGTAATTTTATACATCAAGTGTTTTACATACAATTAAAGGTAATATTTAAAGGTGCAGCGTGAAGGATTTGGCAGCATCTAGCGGTGAGGTTGCAGATTGCAACCAACTGAAACTTCCGTGCGCCAAGCGTGTAGGAGAACTGCGGTGGCCAACGTGAAAACAGGAATGGCCCTCTTTAAAGCCAATGTTTGGTTTGTCCGTTCTGGGCTACCGTAGAAACATGGCGGCCGGCTCCGTGAAGAGGACCCGCTCAATCTAAGGTAACGAAAACACTACGATTCTTATTTTCAGGTGATTATACACTACAGAAAACATACTTTCCAATTTCTGCCAGTAGATTCTCATAAATGTTACACACTGTTCCTTTAATTGTGACATTTATACTTTTGGACACACAACAACACGCAAAATCAAAACTAAGTGCTTACAGCAATTGACATTGAAAGTACATTAACACAACAGTGCTTCACACAAGCGGAGCGATGGGTTATTCCACATTGCTTGTTTCATTGTATTAATGCTTCGTGTTGCCTCACTGAGCAGGAACACTTTGTATTTACACGTCTTTCTGTAGGTCAGTACACAGGTCAGTGCACAAGGAGAAAGCAACTGTTAAGTGTTCCTGTGTGGTTTCACGCAACCAGTAAGGCAATAGAATTCATCCTGGCTCATGACCTAGTGAACTTGGAGTAGGACATAGGACTGTAAATTTAGGGCGCAACCTAATCTGGCTAAAGCAAGACAAGGACAAAGTTCCCCATATGCATTGTAATCAGTATTATTCTAATTTTATATATCCCAAAAAATGATATATTGAAAGTAATTCTCAATATATTTCACATTTAATATAATAAATCTATATTGTCAAAAATCTTTTTCATAGTCTCATGATCCAGCCCTATTGTGATTTTTTTATTTTCATTTTTTTTTGTTATATTTAAGGCAAAAAGTTCATGTTTTAAAAGTAATATTTAATAAACTTAACATTTACATATAAAAAAAAATATTTGTAACAATACTTTTGGTGCACTGACCTCTGTACTGACCTTTGGAAAAAGATTTTTGACAATAAAACGTAAAAAATGTTGCAATAATTCTAATTTGTGCAATGTGCAATGTGGATCCTCCAGACCTCTTTTACGTCTATTTGGTCATTATCAATTTAATTCACCGCAAAACCCAGGTGTAGAATATACCACAGTGTATGAAATAGAGGCACCATGTCTCACTTCCATTCTTACAGTATAAAAATGTGTGTTGTGAAAGCGGGTGTGGGGGAGTTTCCGTTTCTCATGCACTACGGAATGCTTTAATCTTCCCTTGGTAACAGGCAAACAGCAGTAGGCCTCCCTATCAACATGGGGTAAATAAATTTCAATCTTAGCATGCACACGCAGACACACCACATCGCAGCTGCAAACCATACTGTACACTCTCACAAAGTCTGCGTTTGTGTATGATACGCTCATATTTCATTAAGACAGCAATGGGGCCTGGCTGGGCAATGACACTCTGCAATTACGGGGACCGGAGTCTGCATACGTGATTGATCTCATCAGGCTGAAATAGACCCCGAGCACCAGAATGCACTGGAGCAGGGGTTTAATATGAGAGCATGATGTGATGAGTTGGTCACAGGATAAGTCCTCCAAAGTCCTCCAAATTAAACGAAAATAAAGGTCATTGCCTCCCAAAATTACACACACGGTATGTGCGTTTCCTGATCTGATGGATCGTCGGGATCACATTGTTTGCCAGTGCCCTAAAAAAACATTACAAATGACCAATATAAAAAATATTCATATGACTATCATATATCTGACTATCAGTAGGAAACAAACTGAACCCTCCCGTGTCCTTGTCACACGCTTCATTGACACTTCCATCCACCCCGACCTCCTCTCTAAGAGGTTTTGCGGTGCTTATAACGTCAAACTACTTTCAATTTTGGGGCATAAATTCAAACAACCACATGACTCGGCCCCCCGTCAGGTAAACGTAACTATTTTAGCAATTTTGGTACAATCCCATTACAAGATGGTCTCTAGTTGTTCTTGAGAGTTTCTCTTTTAACAACTCAGATCTTGTTTTTGGAGTTTTGGCCATCCTTTATCGGTTATGATAATAATGTACTCATCTGGGAACACTAGACGCTGCTAAACGAAGTCAGATTGGCAAAAAGAAACGGGCGTAGGCAGACAAATAGACTGGGGGTAAACAAGCCATCTGTTTTGCCAGGGAATTTAAACCAGTCACTCCCAAAGACTGGGTCGGGACCCAAAGGTGGGTCTCAGGAGACTTTATTAGGGTCACCAAATGAATTTGCATAATCTCTTCCATAGTCCATTTAACATTTAAATCTGCAGTACACCTTTGAGCCTGATGAGGGAGCCTGAATGTTCGTATTGTTCTGATAATTGTAGCCTACTTGTAATATTGAATCTAATATAAAAGGCTAGGTTAGGCTAGTTTGTTTTACTGATGAGAGGGAAAAAAAAACGAGAGCCTGTTAACTCCACCTTTATGCATTAAATTTTTCTCATTTATAAAGTATTTAACATGTGTATACTGTATGTTTCCAATAACATGCATACAACCAAGTGGTAATTTAGCAAACATTTATCTCTTCAAAATACTATAAGGTGAAGCAAAAATGGCAGTAAAAACAGTCAGGAACGTTCATATACACACAAATTCTCACGAGTTATAGATGAAGCCGGTTGTGAATTGGGTTGCGACGGTTTGTCATTTTTAAAAAAGTGGGTTCCCAGAAGCCATTATAGTTGAAGCGAGTGCACATGAAATGTTTGCAATAAATCCTCACTAGAAGTCAGTCTGTTAACTGTGATGGATATTTTTGCCATATAATGGACAGTTGATCATCATTTTAGCATTTTCCTTCCATTTGCACCTTGTTTACAACATCTACGTATGATTGCCTAATTGCTTACGTTGCCCCATCAAAAATTATTTTTGGCAATGCATTCCCAGATCCCAGCAATTAACTTTACGAGTATGTTATTATTTACCACAAATGATGAAAATAAAAAAAAAACACGTTTCGATACACCAAAATTATTCTTTAAATGTGAAGGTGCATGTTGCATATTGCTGATATATACACCTTTGGGTCAGTTTCCTTCTACCGCTCTTCCTTTCAAATGAGTTTCATATTCATTCGTATTCCCCGTCATCATGGACACTCCATCCCCTAAAAGTCCACATGGAGATTACAATCAGAGGCTTGTCATGTTCAATTTTAAAAGTGATTTGTCCCAATCGCCATCTCTCCATTTCCTCCTCATTTCATTCACTTATGTCACTGTGATCAAAGGCGTTCACCTTAGTTTCCTTATTGCGGGGGGAAAGGACAGGTATTTACACTGGCGCTTTCCATAAGGCTCCCCTGACAGGCTCATATCATCATAAACAAACCTGGGGAAGAAACAAGGTGCAGGATGCGGTATTGGACAATATTTCTGGTGTTGTTCTGAACCCTAATCACAGTTTGAGTTTGGGAATTGAGGCAAAGCAGGAGAAGGACAGGCTGTGAAATTACGGAGGGGGGAACAGATTTGAGGTCAATTCCAGAAAGAAAGACGCGAAAGAGTCATCGCTTGATATGTTTAGCGATCATATAGTAAATGCAGACGAAAGGTCAGCACATACAAACAATTCAGCAGCCCCGAGGCCAAACCTTTGGCCCCTTTCGAAACTGATGTCATGTGAAAAGGCATGAACTGTGATTAGACACTCGTAGTTGAAACGTGTCTCTTAAGGCACAGCTGAAAGGGCAGCGGGGATGTGATCTCTTCTGGTCAACGGTTACGAGGGAAGCCTCCGGAACAAATGGAAACTTTGAATCCAGTGTATTACCAAAAAGAGAGTTTGGGGATTCTGTTGAAACAAAAACCCCCGAAGCAGTATCAAACAACAACTACTGCAAATTAGAAAACCACGGAGGTACAGGAAGATAAGTACAAAGAGAAAAGTAGATGAAGAAGAGAAACAACCGTCGAAATGAAAAGAGGAGATGTTGCTGTAATGTGTAAAGTCATTTCAGAGTCATTGTTCGGTGACCTTGTTACTGACGTATCTCCCTATTGTCCAGGACATGCTCACGCTCTCCTAAATATAAAGCATGACAAGAGGGAACTGCACCAACTGCAGTTCTACTTTGCTGCACGCCGTCTAAACATTAAAAAAACTGACATGGTTGCGGTCATAGCCGTGCCCTCTCTAACTGACCTTCTTAAAGAAGATTCACTTCAAATTACATTTGTTATTGTTTGATTTTGCACAACTGCGCACAAAAATCCATTCATGTATATACCTACATTTGTCTATTATGTACCTGCCTATCAACCAACCATCCTTTCAACCATACAAAATTGTATTAGGAAACTAGTCCAAAAGTGTAGTTTGAGATTCAAAGAAAAAGCCACTCTTTTGTGTGCTTTTCTGGATCTCTTTTGTTTTGTAATTGTGTCATTTTTTCCATTGAAACATACTGTAGGTAACCGGCCAGGTGTAGATATGTGACCCGACGTAGAATTTGATAGAAATTAGAAAATCTTTTTTAGTTATTTCTGTTTTTTTCTTTGTACTACTGCCTCATCATGAGACTTAATTCCACTTAAAGATCAGAAATGCGTCCGATACTGCCCAAAATTTGGGATCGGGTATCAGCGAGTACGCCAGTCTATGCACCGATCCAATACCAGAATTTATTAACTCAGAAAAAAAATCATCTTGTTCAATCGGAAAATCTATTCTTCTTCGTCGGTCCCTTCCCTGGATGCATCATGGCTGCCACTGGCAACTACTGTTTTAGGGCAGCGAAGAAGAACTGATTGCTGGTAGTTTTTCACGTGACGATAGCAAACAACAACAGTGCGGTGCTAGTGGAGAGGGTAACGGTAGTCAGAGCGAGGAAAATGTCAGCCGTTTGGCAATATTTCACAGTGTAAAATCCAACAAGTAAAACTATATTTTTTTGTTTTCATTCTGGTATCGGATCGGTACTCTGTATCGGCCAATGCCGCAAGTTCAGGTATCGGGAATGAAAAAATGGTATCGGAATTTCTCTATACTGAACCCTGTAAGTGTGCGTGTGAATGTTTATCACTCTTGAGGAACAGGCTTGTATGGTAGCCTCTTCCACCAGTGTATGAATGTGTGAATACTGACTTGTGTTTTAAAGCACTTTTAGTGGTTGCTAAGACTTAAAAAACTGCTATATAAATACAGTCCATTTACCACCCCCATAGGTTTGGTTCTCTAAACACAATAACACTCATTCAGTGCTAATGTACATTTCCTCACTGCTATGAATGATTATGATTCCCCCTCTCTGGGGATAAATGTGGGGTGAAAATTGTAGGAAAATATTTGCCACAGTTAGGGGGCTAGAGGGGGGGGTCCAGGGTTATTATTGAGGGGGCACTACTGCCCCTCTTCCGCTCCCTAGAACCGCCCCTGAACTCACGCTCTCAAGTCTTCAGTGTTGAGTATGGATATTCTGTAAATGATGTGATTCTAGGACAACATAACATGCGGATTAATATTCTGCTGGTTGCCTTGTAAAATCAGAATCTTTTTGCTACAAGATTCAAGTGTGAAAAACATTCACCAAAAAGTCGATTGGGCCTGACTAGATGAGTGTCGGACCAATCAGTAAACAATGAGAAAATGTTTTGATGTTGACTTGACTCGCTGCCTCTCCTAACTGCCAAACCTCATCAACATCTGTTAAAACCAGGTGTTACAGATATGAAATGAAGCAAGATTCTGCCACTGCGTGGCTTCTTTTACACCTCTGTTTATTCAGAAACTGATTCTGGCAGATAGTTGAGGAGGAATTTTTAACACTCCCAGAACTGCCAAAGTTAGTTTTCAGTTGAATAATCAAAAGCAAAGACTAATATCATTCAAGTGAGAGGTGCGTTTGTACAGATGTCTGAGAAAAGTGAAATTTTGGGCTGCTGTTGCAAAGCTATTCTGGTGTGCCCGCCTGATAATACCCCCAGGATAGGATCCCATATCTCTCCCTAGTACAGTGGCACAGTTTACAGTGCCACATTTTACACCGAGTTGTTGCTGTAACAAAGAAACTGGAGTTGGACAAAAAACATAACAGTGACTGTGTTGACAACTCAATGGCAGCCCCCTCGCTTTCTCATCCCTCAATTTGTGTCGTGTCCTTTCAAAGTCCGGCAAAAGCTTTCGCTGCGACGGGGTCCTTTTGTCATTGACCGTTACCAATGTGTAAATTTACCTCCCCGCAGACTAAGGCTTTGTCGATGCTCTCGCTGGGTACCTCGACAAACTCAGAGGAACGGATGCACCGACTCCCACTGACTTGCACTTATTTACTTACGCAAGTGCATGTACAAACACGTCGAAAAGCAAACGTTGGCAGGAGAGAGATGGCAAACAATAAAGTGTGCAAAGAATTAATCACTAATAAGACAACAACAGAAAGCATACAGAGTGGTTTTGGGGGGGGGGGGGGGCTTTAATTAAATTAAACATTTTAGCACTGTGTGGCTTTGTAGAAAAACACTTTTTAATTTCAGTTATTTTATTGTGTTAATTATATATCTGACATTTTTCTGATTGTCAACTAATTCTATGACAAACCAAAACCAATGATGAATAAATCCTAGCAAGAAGTGTCTACATCAGGGGTAATGAATTAATATTCAAAGTGGTCCAATTATTAAAATTTCCCCCCAGCAAAAGCCCGAACCTCGTAATGTCTAAATTTCATTCTATAGCCTACCCCTACTGTATATCAAATAAACTCAACAACATACGTTTCCATATAATTCTAATAATATGTATTGTCATAGTTTTAACATACAGACATATTGAACTTGTGTGACAATGCATAAATAGCTACCATAAATAAAATTAGTCATAGCACAATGTACTTAAGGCCTACATTTTAAGTAAAAGATTGAATCTTCTTAAATAAAATAAATAAAAGGTGCCTCTTTTAGAGGTCCTTTGCATGCTGTCATCTCCCTCATGCCTTTGCTCTCTCTGGCGAACTGTCTACGCACGGTAAAAAAACAATTTGATTGGCTCAAATAAAAGAAGCTATTGCTGTATTAACTGGATTAGCGGTGCATGCTGCCTATAGCCACAACCGTCAGAAAAAAAGCACCAGAAGCACAAGAAATTGGTCACGGGTCGGGATAGAACCGTCACTTGGTCCAGGTCCGGTCCGCAGTCGGTAATGACGGGTCTATAAACTTATAACTCCCTCTGTGCCACAGACCTCTATAGTTAAAAAACAATAGGGTCGCCAAGCTGCTGTATCAATCTGCAACTGAAAATGGTCGCCAACAGATTCTATATTTACCCGTTTGACTTACATTTGCTATAAACTAAAACGCACTGCAATTTAAGGAAATTACGGAGCCTTTAATATATATATATGAAACTATGTTGCCTATATGGGCAATTCATGACCAGTTCTCAAGGATATAAACTTCCGGTGGAAACCAACGGGCTTGGGGCCCTGGAATAAGAGACAGAAGCGCAGATGGAAGAGTCCATCCTGCCAGAGTCACAGGAACCAGACTATTAGTGACAGCTGACTGGGTTATTGTTTGAAACATTCTGAACATTGTGAAACTAAGTTTGTGCATGTTGTTCCCGACAAAGTAGCCGTGCTGTCAGCATGTAGGAGTTAAGTGAAAGTTAACTAAACTCACTACAAACCATTTGGCTGAATGTGAATTCTATGACTTGAGACTCTTATCTTCTTCAGTTTACTGGTGTTGCAGTAGAAGAATAAGAAGAAGAAGGCATACTTTATTGATCCCCAGAGGGGAAATCCATTTTTTTCACTCTGTTGTTATTGGATATTAATTAACAATGGGTTCTCAAGGTCTCCAACACAAACACAGTTGCACTCCAAACTCATGCACACACATGCTGTTTTTATGGTAATCATATTGACCATTAAAACCTAATCTGTTACCATGAAGCACTGAACAGATTATTAGACAATGCAGCAAACTGCCGTTCAAACACCTAGCGGATGCTTTTTTTATCGAAAAAATGATGTGCTGCAAAATTCCCCGACACATGAGGTGAAGCTATTTTTTTCTCCTCTGTATAAACAACTAAAGAACCTTCCGATTCCAATTAAATATTTTTGCGCATTATGCCCATAGGGTAAACCTGACTATTTCAATAATTCTGAGGTTTTGATAAAAAAAAGCCTCTACTCTATGACAGTTCTCATTAGTGACCATATGAACTTACATTAACCACATGTGGGAAGCAATTAGGGCCTTGTCATGAGACAACGGGCCCGAGGACCAGCTGGTTGCATTGATAAGCGGGGAATCAGGTAATAATTTCCAATTATAACCACGGAATGCTGCAATATGTGTTTGCAAACTAATAATTAGCCGTATAATGTGTGGGTTTGTATTATCATCTACTATAGGCACCGTGTACTCTGTACTGTTTCTGCAGTTTGAGTTAGAGGGGCATACCGATAGTACATAATTGGCAGGGTTATCTCTGGGTTTTGTCTCAGTGTTGTCTTAAAAAAAAAAACCTGAAATGTCCAGAAAAGAAAATTGTGTTGGCAGTAAGCTATGTGATGCACTGAAGCATGTCTTGGCAGATATAGTAGTTGCACCTTTGCCTAATTTATTGTTTGTTTGCCTCACTTTTGTCCACTGAGGCTAGCACCTAATTGGAAATAGAAACCTAATGAAAAAACTGATGAGAAAGGCTCCAGCCCAAGACATGACAAAAACACTGCAGAGCCAAGCTTTCTTCTTGGCCTCATGTAAACTGGCCACTTGGAACAAAAACAACAGCAAGAACATATGATTTAATTGGTCATATCTCTTGGTCTAATTAGTACAGTGGCAGTAGAGGCCATTTATTAGAAATGCTGTGTTCATTTGTTATTAACCATAATGAATTACATTTAAAGCAACAGCTTGCAAGAAAGTGAATTAGCAAATTTCTCAAAATATGAGTTAGATGAGAAGGTTGATACCCATCTCAGATATTGACAGTGGTATCAATCTTCTCATGCACACGATTCAACTGTTTTCAGCTCATTAAATGTGTGTTATACTGTATAAGCCCCATAGATGTGGGTCAGTAGGGGCCTGCTACACCTACTATGTCGTAAAAATGCAAGCAAAACTTAAAAGCAACACGTTCTAATGGGGCCTTCAAATGGGGTCATGTTTACCTTTACCAGTCCATATGAACACCCCTCTCTTGTGGTATTCACGACCTCGTAAGTGGAAAGTTTCTGAAAGCTCAGAGTTTACGAGTTGTAACATGTTTGTCGACGTTGTCAGAAATGGTGGAGGCCATGGAAGTTCATTTTTCAGTGCATAATAAGTTAATATAGTGTAATTTTAGACGTATATTGTTTTTTCTTCATAATGTTATAATAGGTCTGAGGAAAATGTTGATATTCCCAATGGCCTCATCTCTTTCCTCTGTCATTATGCCTTTTCTTTACTGCATTATGTTACCTACTTGCTAGCTTGCTAAATTGTTAGCCTCTGTGGCTTCCAGACGGCGACAGTAACGTTAATATTGCCGTTGCTTAGCAGCGGTGTTCTCACGACTTAACCACTTAAACGTCAAGCTTATCGTGTACACGACTTCAAGCTCACGAGTTTCATTTGAAGGCACTATATCACATTGTAAAACTGCATGATACGTTACGTTTTGAACCCAAACAAAACAGCTTGTTTAGGTTTAAGCAAAAAAGACAGTCAGTTGAGTTTCAGAAAAAAGATCGTGTATTGGCTTGAAATAACTATGTTTCAAAAGTCAAAGTGAAACTTAAGGTTGTGAACACAAGGACAACTACACGCTGCTGGTTTCACATGGGATGCAAACCCCAGTGTCCTGGGTGAATGTCTTATATTTTGTGTCCCATCCATTGCTCTTGACCTTTCATGCTGTCCATACTACAGCCCCTGACTTACACTTTTTCTCCTGTCATAATTACTACGGCCGTTAGAGGTTGCCGTCGTCTTCTTTTATTCCTTCTTTTGGAGATCGCCCTAGCGAATCGATGATAAAACCTACTAATGGGTGTAGCAGGCCCCTTCTGACCCACATCTATGAGGCTTATAACCTCTGATAGCGCCCATTTAATAACCGGCTGTCTCATCTAACACTCGGCAAGATAACGAATAAGCATATTTCCTAAAATGTCAAATTATTCCATTAGCCTAAACCTAATTCTAACTTTTACCCGAAAACCAAATCTTGACCCTGAAACAGCCTTTCGAAAAGGCGAAGACCACGAGAGGCATAAAATTCAAATAGTCCCTCTCAAAAATAAATGTACCAAAGCACGAACACAGACACACACGCAAGCTCACTGCCCTGTAACTAACAACCAAAACACAAACATGCTGCCATTTCCCCCCCAGTGCGGGTTTTTTTTTTTTGACACCCCGAGCCCCCGAGAAGCCAAGAAATAAAGAGACAGAATGTGTAACATGAGTTGACACGTCATTCCTTCCAGCCACTCTTGCGTAGGTTTTTCCTCTTTCACCAGAGCGCACTAATGAGTAGAAAACAAGCATTTGTTTGTTGACGTGGCTGCTCTGTGGCTGTCTGGAGAATCTTGACCGGGGTGTTGTGAAAGAAGCACCAGTGACTCCAGGGGCCTCGTCTCCACTGTAGTGAGCCGGGGCATCTTGACACCTCCCCGAGCCCCCGCGTACACTACAACCATTATTCCCCCCACTGCCACGATTGCGTGAGTAGAAACACTGACACGCTCTTGACCCAATTTCAAGTTCTAATTCTGGAATGAGTTTCAGCCTAATTTAAGCAAGCTGGTACATATAATTACAAGGAAACAGATTGTTACTTAATTGGAGTTCTTTCTCGAGGCATAGAGGCAGGCGATGTTTTCTGGTGTGGGAGATGAATGTTACAGCACTTGTAGAACTCACTCGAAGTTGAAGATTTCATTATAATGGCAGTAGGCAGAATGTTTTTGGCATCATTGGGCAAAAAAATTCCATAATAACCTTTCAGCATATTATAATTCAAGTGCTCTGAGTGATAGCTAGACTTCTGCACCTCCTCATGGCTCTGTTTTCAGGCTGTAAAAAATCAAGCCCGTGAAGGGAGACTTTGGCCAATTACAGGTCATTTCAGACAGAGAGCGTTCCTATCGGCTGTTCATTCAACGGAGGCAGCTGTCAATCACTCGTGAACTCCGATCAAACGGTCAAACTAGGCCACGCTGATCAAATATGAATCAATATTCTGTTACTGTAATGCCTATTTCTCGCCTCAAATGTTTTCAGAAACATCTTGTAGTGTACTGTAAGTTTGCTCCGGCTGGTGGGCGGTGCTTAGTATTTCCTCAACTGATCTCAATATGGCTGCCGGGTCACAAACTTTCTCATTTTACAGCTAAACAGTACACTACAAGATGTTTCTGAAAACATTTTATGTGAGAAATAGACATTAGAGTTACAGAATATTGATTCATATTTGATCAGCGGTGCCTAGTTTGACCGTTTGATCAGAGTTTGCGAGTGATTGACAGATGCTCAGAGACGGCAAGGCTCCAGCTCGGCTCTGATTGGATGTTTTCCTCCGGCCTGTGACATCTTGCAGATACCATTATGAGCACCGGAGGACACAGAGGCACATGATTTTTGTCAGATAACCTGTCTCATGCACTAATGTCCGGATATAGTAACAGTTTTATAAAAAAAAAAATTTTTTAAATCATATTTGCTCCAATTCTACCCACTGCTGCTCTAAGTAAGGAAACTGATTTTTTTATATTGGAGATGTATATGATATGTTGTCAGCAGGCTGAATTGTATCCATATTCTGAATATATCAAAACACTTGTATCCAACTATACTCAGTAAAAACTTTTCCTTTACTGTACGCACTGTACGCATCAGCATTCTCCACACAGTTATTACTTGAACCATACAGTGTATCCCTCCACATTTATGTCACCGCGCAGGCTTCGGATCAGAGGCTTCCCGGAGCTAACGCGCCTGACGCTGTCAGAAAGGAGATGTCTGCCGTTTGACCCCGAGATTCTCTCAGACCGTCACAGCGGCACACCAATCTGTCAAAACAGTGTCCTTTTCCCCCATCGCACAAACATCAGCCTCGACCCCCCCCCCCCCCCCCCTCCCTCCCCAGAAAACCGCACAGAGTTGTCAAGGACACGAGATGTGTTCTCGTGGGAAGGAGCTGAAAATAAGACACACTTGGAACAGCATGAGAGGAAGTTGAATGGGCGCAATAATGGGCAGGAAATTTGTTTTGTGCTACAAAATGCAACCTTTTTTTTTTTTATTATTAAGAAAACTCGACGAACTCGAGTATATCCGTGAGGGTAAAATAGGGTCGCCAAGCTGATGTTCTGGGATTCTGACTAGAGTTTTGCCAAAGTCTTATGTGGGTTTTACATCAATGATAGAAACACTAGGACTGAAAACATGGAATATGAGCAGTGTAAACAATCCCCGCTTTTATTCTGATGCACACCAACTCGCACATTCACCGAGAGACACATTTGATTGAGAACAACGGTGTGAATATAAAACTGCGTAAATTATTCAGTGGCAAAGATCTACGCATGCCCTCCTTCCTTTTGTTTATGATAAACCATTCTAATGCGGGCATATATCAGTAAGGAAGCTAACACAATGGAGTAAACACACACTTATTTGGGATTTATTGCGGCTGCGGGCGCAGATATCCTGGATGATAAGTTCCACACGGCAAAAAAAACAACTGCTCCAACTATTAGACGAATGCACAGGAGCTCAATATGGCAAACACACAATCTCTCCGCACATCTATTTCCCGTGTGAGCAGTTTCCAGCAGCTCCCCATACAATCACTGCCAGTTTGCAAACTATCACATTCTCCTGGCTTGTATCATCATAATCATCAAAATGGAATAACAAAAAAAACAATCGCTATAGGGCATTCTCACTTCCGTGAAATAATTGAAAAACAGTGTGGTGCATTTGTCTGTGTTATGACTGCAGCTGGGCCATAACAAAGCATTGCTTTCGTTACATCATTAATGGCATGTTTTCTGAGTCGGCGCCGACTAATTTGAATAACAAGGTGCCTTAGTTAATCTTTCCTGTTTTTCGGAAAATAGTGTATAAACTTTTGTTTGAATGTTTCATGCAGCCAATTAGTGGTGCAGTAGTGGGTTCTGTCATTTTTTTTGCCTTTTGCCGGGGAACATTAAATACAGGGAAATGTTCTGTAAAACACCACTAAAGTGAAGTAAAGATACAGCATGACTCGTAAATATGTCGCCAATTAAGATGCAAAGGACTTTTGCTTTTCATTCACCTCACCTCGGTGTTACCGGGAAACAGCAACAGATTCTATAACAAGGTCTCTATTAATAAATGAATAAATAAATAAATTGAAGCCTGTCACTTAAAGCTGTTGATAACATATCTTTTATTGTTAATAATTATCATTTTGAAAGCTGCTTCCTTCATGTGTTGTTGCTGGAAAACTATATGTTCCGTCCAAGAATGAATGAAAAGGATTTGAGGGTAACGCTTTATAATAACCATCCATAATAAATGAATAAATTGATAGTTAATTAGTTTATAGTTATTTTACTGTTAACAATGAAATGATAATTAATAATGTTTAGTAATGCTATAATTTGTTATTTTATCAGTTTGTGAAACATGGAATCATTCTTTTATAAATTCGAGATTGTATCATTGCTGATAAGAGACGATAACAATAACATTCTGATCACATTCATAAACTTTTAACAGTGTATTGTTTCATAAACTACATACAGAACATAACATTGTTTATACTATGTTAAGTATTTGTTAATGATTACCAAAAGACTTGTAAACCTTTAACCTATGTACATTACATATACAGTAGATGGACCAGAAATAAATTAATAACCATTGACCTAGTATTAACTAAATGATGTTTATAGATGCTTTAAAAAGTATTTATTAACCATTTAACAAGGTATTATAATCATCAGTTGCAATGCTATAATATCCATCCAAATAATGATTATATATGGTTTACAAACCGATTATTAACAATTTAAGTGTTACAAATATCTGGTTCATCAATCTGTGTTATGTTTATAGATGTTTTATAATCATTTGTTAAAAGTTTACAAATCATTTGATAATCATAAACAAATACTAATATAGTATATAAAACGTTATAATATGAGCAACAATAAATTGTTAAAAATAACTATTTATATCATTACTAATAATTAGTAAACATTGTTACTTATCATTTCATTGTTTAACAGTAACAGTCTTTTTACCATCTATTAATGATGGTTATCATAAAGTGTTACATATTTGGGATTTATTTCTTCGTATTGATATCCAAGTGTGTTTTTGCTGGCAACATAAGTCACTGTTTTTTTGTGCAGACTAATTAACATTTAAAAAGTACTTTTTAAATCGCCAAGATCACGACGGAAATAAGTCATGTCACTTTGGTTGTTTTGATCCTGTCATGCTTTATTATATGCAGAACATCTTGTTTGTGTTACCTGCTTTTTTTTTAGATTTTATGGTTTCATTTTATTTTTATGTTATTTTTCATCTTCTTTTTTGACTCTGGTTCTTTTTTTGTTGTTTGTTGTATATCTGTGTATAACTGAACTAGAGTGCCCTATGTAATCATTGTTTCATGGAAGAATGACAGCACCGTACTCACTCTATAAAGTCCACTTTATCTACATTATGTCTGACGGAGAGAAAAAAATAACTGTTTGAGTTCTGAGACTCGCCATGGAAGAAAAAAGGCACACCACACACACACAAAGTGCTTAATTTGGGATGAATCTCGATGAGCCCTTCCCGGATGAAGCAATCAATCGTAAAATGCCCCACTTCGGTGGCAGCGTGTTGTCCCTGTTGTGGGTGGGCAAATGGGAAACAGAGTGCCCAGGTGGATCAATAGCGATCTCCGCCTCATCATCAAACTGAATGATTGGGATTTTTAGCTCTGGGCCGCGTGCACCAATCATAGCCTCTTTTATTAGCTGATTTAAATCGCGTCGTGCATCCCGATCAGTCTATTTGTGACTCCAGACAAACAACAAGCACGGCTCTGGAGAACGTATGCAGACACCGGTTGGCTAGGACGGACGTCGTTAATGAAATGTTAGCAACATTTTGTGGATTTGTGAATCACAGCTAATGATCAAAGGTGGAATAAGTGGCAGATTGTGCGAAGGAAAACCCGGGTAATTGTGTTTTGCTGACCCTGCTGTTCCCATTTTTTTTTCTAATTCTAATATCTTTCTTCGCCATCAAGATTGGTTTTCTTCCTCCTCTTCAGAGGACTGGGAACTTTGCCTGGGAAAGCTGCCAACTCTCTGGAACAGATCATTCAATCTCCCGCAACTCTTCTGCATCTCATAAGCCCGGCTTGCGCGTCTGCCCCTCTCTGAAGGCAGGGGGACCCTTCTCTATTATTTCCTCATCTGATCTCCCCCGATGCACTCCCGGTGCTCATCGCAGCTCAACCCCTCTTCTGTTAATCCTGCCTTTCATCTGGCGCTGGGGGACCTTTCAGCCTATGGTTCACTTATGATATCAATCTGCTGCACAGCTACCAACATGGCCTTAAACACACACACAGACACACACACACGCACAGGTGATCCTGCGAGCTTCCAGCTGTTCCCCTGATCGTCACAAAGGCAAGCAATACCTTCAGAGAGGAACACTATCAGCCATGACTTTTAAATGATCTGGATCTGAATGTACTGAAGTACACGGTGATATTACCTGAGGTCATTTCTGGTTGCTATCTGTTAGCAGTAGAAGGAGACAAACTCTGCCGAGAAGGCCTTCCGAACGACTCCAAAAAATTCAGATTTTTATAAATAGAGCAGCTGCAGGTTGTGTTTCTGGGTGGCATCACAGACTCAAGCCTCCTGGGATTGTTTATGTTCACAAATAATTCAATATTCACCATATTGTATATTCTCCGAGATCACTGGCACAACATGGACTTCTATTTTGGGTGGATTTTCACTTCAAATAAAAGCATTTGTCATTTTTTTTTGCAGTCGCTCACTCTTGGGCTTGCAGCGCGTCTCTGGATGGTGTTTCTCTTATTATTGCTATTCCTACAGTACCACTGGCAAACAAAGCCTTAGTGTGTGGCCATTTAAAAATTCTCTTTTCCTGCAAGAGCTACAAAACAGTGCAGTTGCAAGCGTTTTAAAGTGTTAGCCCCAACATGGCTATGAAAGCTTGTCCTGTCATGTTTCATCAGGGCATTGTCTAACTGGTAAAGGCTAACAAGGGTGAATGCTGGGAGCGTACAGAGCCATAACCCAACCCTCCCCCCCCCCCCCCCTTTAGCATGCTTTTGAACCCCTTCCAACCACAGCCTTCACTTGGCATGAATGTCATGCAGATTGTGCCTGGAATTGAAAGGTTTATCCTGTAGACATTGGGAAGACAGGCAGTATAAAATATGAGTCGAGAGTGAGTGGTTTGTGGGAAGCACTAGCAGACAAGTATGTCACAGTCGCAGAGAGGTTAGAGACATGACAGTGGGTAAATTATCATCTTTATTGCAAATTTTAAATTATTGCCGCACTAATCTTTTTATTGAAAAGTGTTGTTAATACGAAGCCACAGATAATTACTTTTTAGCACCTTTTATTTTTCTGGATTTATGGTTCATAACTTTACAGTTCTCTTTCACCGTTTTCATTCAGCATGTAACTTATTTAAAAGGCAAAAAAATCTCTGATAAACCCACTGTATACTACCAGGCCAGAACCACACAGCAAACCGACAAAGTTAGCAGCTAACTAAAGAACATAGTGGAACATTTAACAGAGAAAGAGACAGATATTTATTTGCCACAGGAGGGGATGGAGCCCAAAACAGAGCAAAAAGCTGGTTGATAATTGGGCTTACAAATGGTCGTTGCCTTGAAACATGACTCCAAGTGAACGTCGCTTCATGTCTTTATCTTGTCTTTTATGTAGATGTATAGATGTATTCACAATAGGGAACTGTTAGCTAACACGTTCCCATAAAGTACTAATGCCAATGTTGTGTTTATAGCCACCAACAAAAAGCAATGAACGCAGGTTACATATTTGTTGTTTCCCTTTTTGTTTATTCTGACTAATTAGAATTTGATTTAAAAAAGGAGTGATTTTCCGAGTGCTGTTTTTCAGCAATTGTCACCTGCGGCTGATGTGCTTAATATTAAATATCATTAAATATCTGTCAAGCTTTGATGACAAATTCAAAAGACAAAAATCTCAGTCTTTGAAACACATCCGCACCATTGACCTTAAACCACTGCTCCGGCGCACACAGGATCAAACCTTAAAGCATCAAGCTCACAATTATGTACAAAAGGATGCTAATTCCTCTGGACTGCATGCAGATTCACCATATCCCCCATGTGTACGCCTGCCACTGCCTATGAGCAACCAGGCTCCAAACAGAGGACATTACAGCCGGGCAAAGCTGAGATCTATTTGCTGCCCGGCTTTAAGGAAGGACCTAAACAACTACACTCTTGGCACAGACTGAAAACGCAGCCACAGGCCTGTGATAAAAGATTAATTGAATAAAAATGGTGTTTCAGTCAATGGGAGAGTGCGCAGCATCATGGGGGATTATAAGGTTAGAAGAAAGTTACGGAACAAGCCCTGCACATTGACCAGCCCCTATAGTTAAGGCCAACTTGGACTCGCCTTCAAAGAGTTGGCTTCCCTCCTAACAATGTCACTAAGCTGGTTTTTGGTGTGTTTATAGCTCTTTTCTTCTTTGCCCCCACCAGCTCATAACTGACTCCCTTTCTCCAAAGCTGGAAAGTCATATGAAATCACATGAATGCATTTTTCAAAGTGCCTCCATTAGGAACTAAAAACAACAATTTTTGTCTCTCGTTTTTGGGCATGCAATGGTGTTGATTGTAACACTGATGGTACATTGAAAAAAATCCTTTTTGCTCCAGGCCATTTAAGGAGAAGATGGTTCCTCCGTCTTAACTGCCAAGGACAATCAGTCAGTTTGTCAAATGCACAACAATAACAATATTCAGATTACTGCAAATGTTATATAAAGACTATTGATATATAAATCTAGTTATTGTAAGTAACAGTAGTTGCTATACATCATACAACAAAATAATTTTTAGTTGCTTCGAGAGACTAGACTCAACAAAAGCTGTGCAATATGCTAATAAGTGTTGGGTGAAACAGCCGGTTAGACTGTTATCAGGTCATTAAATGGCTGTTATCAGTGATTATAAGCCTCATAGATGTGGGTCAGAAGGGGCCTGCTACATCCAGTAGTAGGTTTTATCATCGATTCACATGGGCTTTCGCCGAAAGAAGAAAGAAATGCCTCTAGCGACCATAGTAATTATGATAGGAGCCAAAGCAGAAGTCAGATGCTGTGGTATAGACAGCATGGAAGTCCATATAGGGTTGAGGTTGGGGGCAAAATTTACACCCAGGAGACCAGGGTTCGCAACCTGTGTGAAACCAACAATGTGGTTTCTTTGTGTTCACAACCTTTAGTTTCACTTTCACTTCTAATGTAATTATTTTAAGCCAAAACATGAACTTTTTCCCTAAACTTAACTAAGGGGTTTTGTTGCCTAAACCAAAACAAGCTGTGTTGTTTGTTTTCAAAACGTAGCGTTTCATTCAGTTTTACAACGTGTTAGAACGTTTTGCTTTAAAGTTTTGCTTCCACTGTTACAACATAGTAGGTGCAGTAGGCCCCTACTGACCCACATTTATGAGGCTCATAACGACTGATAATGCACGTTTAATGAGCTGATAACAGTGGAATTGGGTGCTGAACATGCAGGGTATCTACTTAGGAAGCTCGAGGGTTAGAAACACTTAAAACTTCGAAAAATTCTGTCCAGGATAGGAAACTTTTGATTAGATGGTTTCGTTATCATACTCCAACTGGACAAACACTCTACATCTCGGTCTGTTTATCTGCTGGTGATATTTGGTGATCACATTTTCTTTCTTCTTTCAATCATTTTCTTCATCAACGTATCCTAACTTTTCTACCACTGCTTTAAAGCACAAGGTTAATTGGGAAGCTGGGGTAAATTTAGAGGGACAGAAAGACATTACTTTTTGAGGGATATCCAGAAAGGTCAGCCATTTTCTTTTGGTCAGTATGTCCTAATGAAGTCAATCTCCCGCTGGTGCAGAAGGGAGTCAGGAATAGTGAGGACTATAATTATCTTGCACCCTCGGGTAAACGCATGAGTTCATTATATCCAAATATCAAGTTCTAATAGGAACATCCTTTTAAGTATTGGGCTCTATTTTGCTGCAACTTTTTAGATTCAAACTTTTGGTGCAGACAGTCCTAGTTTACAGATTACAGCCAAGGTAAGGCTATTTTACCAGGGATATGGGCCTGTTTACATGCATTAAGTTGTTTGTTCTTGGCTTTCAGTAGTAATCTGATACCCGAAATAGCCTTTAAATTAAAAAACTGTTTTTTCTTCATCGGGTCTGAAAGGTTTTTAACCTCTTAAAACTTGATTCCCCTTAAATATCCTCCCCTCTGGCCTTCAGTTATTGGCGCAGACTCTACGGTTCCAGTGTTTTTCCCAAAAGCATCAATTTATTCCTACAGCTGATAACTTTTTCAGACAATCCCTCACACACATACAGACTATATCTCGTCAACTTACAGACATAGCGCATGATTTCAGCCAAGATAATGCAACTGCTGTTCCATTATGTTTTGCTTTCTCTTTTTTATGGCTTCGAGTCTGTAGCATCTCGGGGAGGTGTCGCTTTCTGAATTGGTTTCTCGCTTTTCTTCAGAGCAGCTGTCAGCATGTATTGACAGAGACAATGCGACACATTTCTTTATCCTACGCACTCTTTTGGCAGGTAAAAATGATGCCTGTGAACGTGACTATTTTCAGCCACATCCGCGTCGCAGCAACGGCGGAACATGTGTTGATTGATATGCACGAAGTGAACTTCGTACATGTTGTTTTTTTCATGTGAAATGCAACGGGTGCGACGGTTGTGTGTGGAGGTAGCAGGGTACACTTGCTTTTTTCCCTCCAACCTCGAGTCAGAAGCAGAAATATGGCTTTACTTATGTGACAAGATATTTTTTTTCTGTGTTCATATTGTAGCTACTGCATATCAAGCATATTTGCAAACTCCCTGTGTGGCTAATAAGGGAGAAAGAGACCGATCTTGGCTGCTGCTTCACTCATCTGAAAATATGCTCTGGCATAAATGTGACATGCTACATTCAGATTCATTTAATCCTGTAATGTATGTTCTTTTTTCCTCTGTGACAAACTGCAACCAAGCAGAAAAAGGAATAAAAATCAAAAACGCCCTTAAAATTTAGAGCAATCTGAAAAGCTCCCCCCTCCAGTGTCCCTCCCAAACTTCCCTGACACACATCCTACACACACCATGCTGAGCGTTCAAAATGTGCACACCTCTGCACCTTTGCTCTTAACAAACACACAGCTTCAAACACATTTACACTCGCAACACACACACACACACACACAGACAAAAGCCCCAAACCTTTTGATGTGGTGAAACCAAGAGGCAGCTGTTAATTAAAAAAATTTGAAAGGATAATGTTGGTCTGAATGTATCTCTGTAAGACGTACAAAAGGCACCTAATTAAAATTTGAAATGGATCCTAGTGTCCCTCTTTTCACGTCGCCTCTTCCTGCAGAGAAATGAAGGAGATCGAAATTAAAGCAACACAAGCCGCGGCGCATTTCAAAGCTGATGACTTGAAGTGGTGCGTGGTATCTTCCTCGCCTGGAGTGCAAGAGTTCAGCGTGCGCTGATCAAGGCGGAGGGGTGCTCACAAGGGGCCCCCGCCATGTTGCTAACAGGTGACTCCTCACATTTCCCAATAAACTGGCACCATCAGAGACCCTGTCATACTCTTTTCACTCGACAGACAGTTTGCTGTTCTACGCCTTTTAAGAGCTTCGGCTCCGTAATTGCCAAACAGTTTCGCCGCCTCGAGGAGGGCTTTGACACGTTCTTTTCAAACAAGGCTTATCACTTTAACATTAAGAATTTACTACCGACTGCTTATAAAGTTTGAAGTCAAGATTTGCTCGCTCAAGTGCAACAATGTTTGAGTTCACGACTTTCAGATTCTGTAACTTTGAAATTAAAATCCACCATTCTATTTGAAGATATCAAAACATTGTACGCAGACACTTGTAATTGCTTTCTTTAATGTCGCGCTGATTGTCTGTTACGTATATTAATTGTGTGTTTTTTTTCCCTTCTTTTTATGCTTCCACGCCGGCGACAGCCATGGCCGGAGGCATTATGTTTTCAGGTTGTTCGTCCGTTCGTACGTGCGTCCCATTCGCTGGTACCTGGCACTAACAGTCACGTGGACTCAAGGATAAACTGATTAGAATGTGGTGGTCAAAGGTCACTGTGACCTGAAAAACCACATTTTTGGCCATAACTCAAGAATTCATAGGCTTATTCAGGCTGTTCTCATACACCGTTTGTAGCTATACGAAAAGTAGTGCACTTTAACTTGTATATTTCCCACAAAATCAATTCATATTTAAAGTCACGTAATCATGAACCAGGAAGTATAAAGAGCGACAAACACAGTGTAGGGAGGAGGTCAGGGTGGATGGGTGGGTCCAAAAACACTGGACTTTTGCCCAGGAGACTGTTGTTCATGTCCCTTGTAAAACCAGGAGTCAACGTTGATTTATTTGTCATGTAACGTCCGTACTTAACGACTCTTCCGTAGTTATTTCAACCCAAACCATGGTCTTTTCCTAAATCTAACTATGTAGTTTTGTTGCCTAGGCCAAAGTTTATTTTGAAAAGACTGTATGCATGTAATGTGCAGAAATTGACATTGTTGCTGGACATTCGTGGGAGAACGCACGAAAAATGAAGAATAACTTTTCGAGACAAGATATCATATGAACCATATTATGAGGATACATTGATTTATTATGAAAATTTTACACAAATGTCTAATAAGATAAAATGATGAAGTGACAGAACATGGATGTAAAATGCAAATTGACTGGTTGGCGGAAGCATACAACCGCAAGGCAGTAATTATAGTTTGTGGTAAATGGTTTCTTGCACACGTTTGCACTTCTTTTTTTTAAAAGGACATGTAGTCTGTTTTCATGTATTTAAAGCCCCTGAAAACTCAATATTCATGGCTAAATAAACAATGATCAGCTGAAGTCATTATCGCTGCTTTCAGTTTCGGGCAATAACAAAGACACTTTGGGTCACGTGAATAAATTGTCGTTGACCTTCAGATCTGGAGCAGTGATGTGTGTCAGAGTTCAGATGCATTTTGTGAATTTGTGAAGAGGGCGTGTTCAAGGTAAAACAGGCTCATGTGACATAACTGTTGCTTTGGAGAAACAAAGCAACGGGTTCACCTAAGACCCCATTATCATACTACAAAGCTACTTTTGAAACTATATTTTCAGGGTCTTTAGCAATGTTATACATGCGTATTGAATAAATTGTCCATTGGTAATAACCCATATTTATAGCACCCAAGAATTTATTGGGGTTAATAAGTTTGTGCAGCATGGTGCATTAGAAAGTAGAGTGTAGAAAACAAAGCCATAACACTAAAATAAAAAACGGTGCCTGTATTTCCCCGTTGTCACACACCGACACAAACCAGCATTCAGCCTCACTGTTCTTTCTCCTTCCAGCTGCTCCTTTATGTGGCGGTAGATGTTTCGCAGAGCGGAAAGCTGACGCTACCTCCTCATATTTACAAATCCGATTCATTGAATCAATATTGAACACTGAGGGTGCTGCTAAGAGCCTCATTTACCATAAACAACTCATTTCCTCCGGATCTGAGAGGCTGGAATTGGCGTTTCGCGCGCCTGAGCTTGTCGCTAGCTTTGCAGTTCAAGCCCATCCAGGCGCCTAAATGCCTCGGCTCTGTCAATGGGCCATTCAGATGTATTTATGTTGCTCTAGCAGGTGTCATTTACTCTGAGCAGATTGTGCTTAGAGAGTGCAGATATTGTGAGATTGCATGGCTGGGTCTCTGTCTGTGGATGCAGATGAGGTGGAGGGCGGGTGTCATGTGGGGAAACGCGGGATTTGTCTTGCGAAAATAAAAGAAAGAAAGATCTAGAGAGATAGACGACTTGCGTTTATTGTTGATTTAAGCAGCTGCTCGAGATGAACCATGACTGAAATGGTAATGCGCCCACGCAAAAGCATAAAAAAAAAGGCTATTACATCTTCAGAAGCCAGGGAAAAATGACTAAATACAAAAAGACCAAAGGTATCTGGGTGTTACTTATATCCTTTAGATCCTTGAAAATGTTTTCAAAATAGTCAACCTCGCCAAAAAAAAAAAAGTCAAAGTAGACCTCAGATATAAGGATATCAAAGAAATATGCAGAAGACTGTCAAAAAAAAAGAACTTTCATCGTCTTGCAACAATCAGCTGTAGTAGCCGTATAAACCCATCATATCATATATTCACTGAAACAAAGAGATTGTTCAAATTATGTTATGGGCTGTCTTTTTGTTTCAAAAGATAAATCCAGTATTAATTGGCTGCTCTGATTCCTATGTTCCGTATCTTATCAATGCGTTGATGTTACCATTTAACTTGAATTTTCTTATCAGGTTGACTTATTTGAAGGTTTTCCACCTCTATAAAGTATAAAGTATGAACAATTTGCAATGGTTTATTCAGAGTTTTAACACGGCCTTGAGTGTTAGTTTTATAAAAAAAAAAAGTAACTTGGTAGTACTACACCTTTTCTTTCTTGTCTATAGTATCATGATCTTCACATTCACCTTGCTTGTTTCCTGTTAAAACTAGCCCACTAGTTGTAGCTTAATTCAATTCTAGCTTCTAACAAATTCCATGCAATGGAAAAATGCATTTTGTGGCAGGTATTGTGCCAGTCAGTGTGTTTATTGCTAGTTGATTTACCCTAAAATAATAACCTGCGTTTCATCTCGTGGCACCAGATAAACCTAATCAACGTTCAAATAGACGTGAGGTCAAATGTTATAAATCCTGCAGCCTACTTTGGCAGACCACCCATTCACAAACAAAACCCATGGGAATGGGAACCCATTCGTGTAGCTCCAGGTCACACTCCCAGTAATTACTGGGGACCCCATAACTCAATACTGCAGCCTTAAAGCAGGAGGAGGTGTATAGAAACTTCAGATTACAGACGTATTGATTTCTCCGAGGACGCAGAGGTCTGTCCGCGCGGGCTGTGGGGCTGGCGTTGCCATAGCTACAGTACCGTTTGCAAAAGATGTCTTTAATTGCTTGATTAGTCGTCAAGAGGGGCAGTAGTAGCAGCATGATGAAGCATTATGAACACATGACTTGCCTGCCAGGAACACCAGCGATATTCAAAGTCAGGCTATATCAGTACTAATCTCCGACTTGCGGCCGTTGGCAGGCTACCAATTTACTTGCCATGTATGTTTGTCAGGTCTGTCACTTCATGCATGTATGAATGTTCAGTGAACCCATTTTCTGCAAGAATGTGGAATTATGAGTGTGTGTGTGTGTGTGTGTGTGTGTGTGTGTGTGTGTGTGTGTTTAAAGTAGGACTGTAAGGCTGCTGCACTGTGTGCCAGGGAATGGATATCTATTGCAGTGTTCACCCATCACTGGCTGGCCTTGTTTGTTCTACAATTACAGTATTGTTCAAATATGAGACACCAAGCAGTAATACTGTAGCACTGGGCATCTGGATTGAATTACATACAGTAAGATAAAGCCCCCATGTATAGAAATAGAAAATTCCTGACTTTGGCGCTGTCCATTGGTAACATCAAAAAGAAAGTGGGAATTTTGAAGCACCTCAGTGACCCCAGGTCAGATTCACAAAGGCAAATTTCTCCACTCGCAAACAGTTTCGGAAAAAAGTATTGACATATTTGACTTTATTAAAAGAACTACAGTATAAAAAGTACTCCATTATATGTAAATATTATGTATATATTATTATATTACTCAAAAATAAAAGTACTCATTATGCAGAATGGCCCCTTTTACAGGGTTACACTTATCATATATATTATTGAAATATCATTACTGATGCGGTAGCATTTTAATGTAGTCAATGTGAAGTATTTTAACTATTCTACATACTTTTGGGTGGTTTTATCTGCATCACATTTTACAACTGGATAGGATATTTTGCATGAAATCTTTAATCTGAAGAATAACTTAAGGTTGTCAAATAAATGTAGTATGTTTCCCTCTTAAATGTAGTGGATTAGCAGTATAAATAAGCCTAAAAAGGACCTCAAAATGCATAGATGCAGGACTTTGGCACAGGTTCAGTCAACGAAAGTTCTTAAAGTAAGTGAAAGACTGTGGTGTTGGTTAAATGTTAATTAACACATTGTGTCTCAGGCTTCAAGTCACAACAGACTTTTTCTCTACTAAACCAAGACCATGATCTTCTCCTATAAACTTAGCCCAGTGCTGAGGATGCCTAAACATAACCATCGTTAAAATTATTATGGTTGTATGCCTCCGCCAACCACTCAAGTTGCAGTTTACATCCATGTCTGTCCAAAATGTCATCACTACATAACTTTATCCTGTTAGAGGTTGGGTGGAATTGTCATAATTAGTATATGAATTCTTGAGTAACGGCCAAAAAACTTTTGCTTTGTGAGGTCACAGTGACAGTGACCTTTGACCACCAAAATCGAATCAGTTCATCCTTGAGTCCAAGTGGATGTTTGTGCCAAATTTGAAGAAATTCTGTCCAGGCGTTCCTGAGATATTGTGTTCACAAAAACATAATCGTAAAAAAGTTAAATAAAGTTGCTACAAGTGAATTGCAAGATCTGATATTTCAGCAGACAACAAATGAAGCATCTTCCCCAGAAAATATTTTACGTTTGTGTTTAGTGTTTGCGACAGGCCGGGCATTTCACACAAAATGTGTCTTGTTAAAGACAAAGCTACACTATAGCGGTTGCTGATCATGCAGGTTCTACTGCGTTACAGATCTTCCTGCATCCCTTCCATCCTCATAAATGACCTTCTGCTCTAGCTCCTATACATCCCAGCATGTTGAGAACAATGACAACGAGTCAGGAGGGGGGGGTGGAGAATAAGAGAGGGCTCCATTCAGCAGAATGAATGCATCCCCTACTGAGCTTTTGGGCTGTGGAGACACAGCAAACCTGAAGAGGCTGCGGCTCTACTGTAAATCATATCGCCTCCCGGTGCTCTCTGCCTCCCCTCCATTGTGTCGGCCCTGTTCGCTCTGCTACCCATGTGTCAGAACGGCTCACGTCCGCGCCGCGCAACATCTCTCCCCTGGCTGCTGCCTCTTTCTGTGAGCTTCACGCAGGCTGTCTGTTTCGCTTCCTCTAACGCTCCCCCTGAATCGCCTTCTTCCCCTCTCTCGCTTTGTCTTTAGCCATCACCCTCTCTCCGTCCGTCTCTCTCCACCTCCACCTCCGAGTGATTTCTTTTTATGCCTGCTGAATATGCAGGGCAGAGTGGCACGCTATTGTAATAACGTCTCATCGCGCCGCGCTGTCTGTCCGGACTTTAAATGAGTCCAAAGAGCAGTCAACAGAAGAGAATAAAACCTGATGGATTGTTCTGTCATGGGTGAGCTGGTGGTGTCATCTTCTTTTTAGCTTTAGATACATTTCTTTCTTTCAGTTTCACTTAGCGAACAATAAACTATTGTTTTTTTATATGATGAACTGAAAAAGGCAGGAGTCCAACCACCTGACACAAAAACAAAATATAGCTTTCACAATAGCTTTGTTCATTTTTTTTTTTATCACCCAGGACATAGCATTGGCACTTTCATAGTCCCCCCCAAGTTTCTACATCTCTGCATTCTCCCTGGAGATGACAACGTGTTCCACACTGTCCTCTTTTGGACGATTAGGAAACTGCATGCTCTGAGATGAGCCCCACAGTGTTGAAAGGGAGAAGAGGAAAAGAAAGAGTGACGGAAAGACAAACGGCAAACGTTTCTTCCTCTCTACACGTTCCGAGAGAAATGTGTGCGCACAAGACAAACCGCATTGCAATGTCAGCATGTTTATTTGACTTTGACTATCAACATCAAATCAATTTTTCAGAATGCACTTTTCTCTCTCTCTCTCTTGCACACACGCAGGATATAAAAAGAATTGTTTGTGTACAGTCAGCACTAAACAGATGGGTTTTTGTAGCCCGGATTTCAACACTGTGACTGTCTCTCTGCTTCTGTAACTATAACAGACTGTTCCACAATATTGATGCTCTGCTGTCGTCTCCTCGTCCTGCTCCGTGTGTGTGTGTGTGTGTTTGTGTTGAGATGACCGTAATCTTGGATGTTGAATGCATGTGGTAATCAGTGTCAGTCGTGATCATAGCGGAGCCTTCCTATCAGGGTGAAGGCTCTACCTTGCATCAAAGCCGCGAGCACTCTCGCCTTGGCAGCATGATAAACGGCTCTGCTGGGAATAAAAAAGTCACATCCGAGTCTTTAAAAATTTCACCAGGAAAGGAACAGCACTGTGCCCTTTTGCGACGCGCTGCTTTACAGTACTCAAACACAGATGAACTTATTGACCGTGTTTGTTATATTACGGGCAGCGCTGGAAAGCAAATTAATAAGTTTATTCAAGTGCTGTACTTGAATACAAAGTTGATTGAATTGAATATTTGCATTTCATGTTACTTTATACTTTATTTTCACTATATTTCAGTGGGAAATGTAATACTTTGTACAGTACTACATTTATTCGACAGCTATAGTACTTTATAAAATTAAAGGAGTAACATTTATATTAGCAGAAATGGAATATAATATTTATAACTATGTTTTCATTGGTGTATAATCACCTGAAACTAAGAATCGTTGTGTTTTCGTTAGCTTAGAATGAGCCCTTCATATCTATATAGGGAGCGGGTCCTCTTCACGGAGTCCACCATGTTTCTACAGTAGAACGGACGAACCAAACGCTGGCTCCTAAAGTAGTGTTATTATGGTAAGAATGCCGTCTGAGCGAGGCGAACGGCGTTACCACGGTTTTGCACTCGGCGGCTCAAGTTACAGCAGTCTTGGAAAGGGAGGAGTGACCGGAAGGGTACTCAGTTGGTTGCAATCTGCAACCACACCACTAGAAATCCTACACACTGTACCTTTAAGGTTTTACATACAAACTTATTACGACTTTTAAAGTATGATGCATTATAAAAGATTTAACTACCTGACAGTTAATATAGCGGCAATTGTATGGTAATTACCATCCTGTTTGCTTTCCTGTAAAGCTCTTTGAGATGACATACTGTGATATGAGGCTTTAGCTAGCTACAATATCGGCGAAGCATTTCAGAGATGGAGAGAAAACTGTGCTAATAGTTTAGCTTTCTGCTAACCGTAGCCCCGTAACTGTAGCCGTCTTCTAGCTGCGGCCGGCTACAGTTAGCAGAAGGCTAAACTATTAGCAACTTATTGTCATATTGTCAGACTCACGTTTTGAAGTCTGTCTTCCATTTTTGGTTACTTTGCAGTATAGGCATTTCTTGCCGAAGCTGGAATAGCAATTTTTCCTACAGGATGTTCCACCATAGAATTAGGTTTTCCCCATCTGGAGGGACGTGCAGGCGCATCTGTATTTGTAGAAAAGCCAAAAGGAACGCTCTCTCTCTGAAATTACCTGTGATTGGTCAAAGTTTCCCGTCACGGGCTAGATTTTCTAAAGCCTGAAAACAGAGCCATGAGGAGGTGCAGAAGTCTAGTTTTCTCTCAGAACACTTGAATTACAATATGCTGAAAGGTGATTATGGAATTTTTGCCCAATGACGCCAAAAATAAACTGCCTACCCCAGCTTTAAGCAACAGATCTGGATATACTCCACCACTGGTTAAGGGCATTCTTACATCTGAGACGTAATTAATATCATCACATAACAGTTTAACAGGGTGAATCTAATCAGCATCTAAAACATCTGTTGTGGAAAAGCTGTACCTACAGTAAGGGTGAACCAATAAGCCAAAATAAACAAACCCGTGTGCAATATTTATATTGCCCAGCATGCTCCATGTCCATGTGCCCCTGGCTGGTAATAACCTTTAGCTAATTACTATTTCTCCTGCATCTTAATATCAGTTCATAAAGCGATGCAGTGCTAATTAGGGAAAGAGAGTGAGATGATATCCAATTAGGGGCCCGTCTCTCGACTCAAAACAAGTGAGCCGACCCAATTCATCTTCACCTTGCATGCCCCGCAGCTACATGGTCGGAGGGCGAGTTTCTTTGAAAGGATAGCCAGCGTTCCCTGATGGTTTACACTATTAGCCAGTCAAAACATGCCAGCCGAAACAAAGTCATGGTAATGATGAGGACAAACCCGGGGATCAGCTGGCATCGCTGCCGACGTGGGCAGAGGTCTTTCTTCTTGAATGCGGGAAACCTGGCAAAGGCCCTTGCCAGGGGGAAGCTGAGGAGCTTTTCAATGGAAACTTTGGATTCACAAAAAGTCAATTTGGAGGAAAAAAACTTTCACAACCTCTACATTTAACAGATTCATCTGGAACTCACCCAGCATCCAAAAGACCTTTCAATTCAAAAGCCCCACAGCACTGACCCATCGTACCCAGTTTTCTATGCTCTTTGAGCACCCTAATACCAAATGAATTACTTAAAATAATAAGTCCACTTATTAAAATACACTGAATCAAGAGAGAGAGAAGAAAAATGGTACCCACACACTGTATATGTGTCTACAGATTCACCCAAGGAGCCGAAAGAAAAAAAATATTCATCAGGTTCTTCTGCAATACCTGCAAGTCACGCAAGAATGGCCTGCCCTGCTGGTCATTTCCTGTTTTAGCAGAGGCTGGTGGGCGCAAAACAGCCTCTTTCCAGACTAGAATCAGATTAGTGTCATGGGGGCCAGCTGCCGTGAATGGGAATCGTGTCGGTGGGTGTCGAGCGAGGGGTCCTGTCACCGCCCCGTGTCATTTCAGCGTGATGGCCTCGTCCCCGTAGACATCGGGGAGTAGCCGATGTAATCTGCAGTCATTCAGCAGTGACCCGGAGAAATGGAAACCTACCCCGGCGGCGAGAGAGGGGAGGGCCGAGACGGAGAGAGAGAGTGAGCGATCTGGTCAGCCCATGTATTTATCTACCTGACACTCTGAACTCCGCAGGACCCGCGGAAAACCATCCCTCCTCCGCCATATTCAGACAGAATCCTAATGCAAGCAGCAGCAGCAGCATCAGCAGCAGCAGCAGCAGCGCGGTAAAGATGTGAGATTGAAGAGCACTTGGCTAATTGACTAAAATGATACATTAAGACATATGCTTACCTAATTGCAGGAATCGCTCCAGCATTCTCTTAAATCACAGCATAAACACTCGAGGCTCGGGTAAATAGTCAAACTGCCTTGGTCCGCTCCTGATCCGACTGATAATGAACTCATTTGAATATATTTCTACCCTAGTAATTACAATCTAATCGGAACTGATGGATCATTTGGGCCCAACCTGCATGAAACATTCATTATTACAAGCCCCAACACATGGTCGGCGTATTTCCCACATCAAACACCGGCGTTTAGAACTAGGAACAGACTAATGAGGTGGACACACTATACAAATGCATGAAAGGAGCTACTGCATGTGTACTTTGTGCGCATCTATCTCTGCATTCCAGATAGCCTGCATATTGTATGGAGGTTTTTATACACACAAAACCACAAGTCAAGGACACACGAGCAAAAATATATGCATGTATTTAATATGTAAACTCAGAACAGGTGTATGAAAAACACGCAGCATGGCTTCAAAGCCTGGACGGCCCCTCCGCTTTGCCCTTCCAAACAACATATGGTGAAAAAAAAAAAAAACATTATCTATTGACATATTAATGTATTCAACTGCATTTTATTATTAGAACAAACATTAACATAATTCTCCACTTGGCGGCTGTCCAGCCATCTCTAGTATCGAGACTGATGGCAGCTTGGCTCGGTTTTCTCCACGTCCCTGACCTGCATTCTCAATGGCCTCCTAAAAAAAAAAAGGGCTCGGGGCCTCTAAGCGGCAGAGGGGATTAGCCATGCAAGCACTTCCTCCATTTTGGAGATTTTGTTATTGAGTTGCACTTTGCCAATGCTAATTGCCTGAGCCCACGCAGGGTCAGAGTGGGCCACCTCCCCGTTGGGATGGATCTCTCCACCTCATCTGGACATTATATTACCTCCGGCCATGATTTGCGTCAGCAGGCTTGAGTTTAATTCCCCTTAATCACATTCAGGCACCCCGGCAGAATCAATAAAGACAACAGCCAGGGCCATCCTTTGTCCAACATTCCATTAAGGAGATAGAAGCCTCAGCATGCTGCGCCGGCCAACTTTGTTGTTTGACTACAGATATGATATAAAAACCAAGATGTGTAAAGATCCAGGCTCTTCTCATACACCGTTTGAAACTATACCTACGAAAAGTTATACACTGCAATTCCTATATATCCCACAAAATCAATTATGTATGTAATGTACTGTATGGAATTGTGAACCAGGAAGTTTAAAGAGCGACAAATGCAGCGTAGGGAGGAGGTTGGGGTGAATGGGTGGGTCAAAAAATCACTTCCATACCTAAGTTACGCCACTTACCGTGTTATTTTAACCCAAACTACGATCTTTTCCTAAACCTAACTAAAGTTAACTAAGTATTTTTTGTTGCCTAAATCTAACTAAGTCGTTTCCTGTGAGGATGGAAGTTCATTTTGAAAAGACTGGAGCGGAAATTGACACATGCGTCACGTGTTGCTGAACTTTTGTAGGAAATCACCAGAAAAACGAGGAACAACTTTTCGTAAGATATCATAGGAACCTATGTATGAGGATACATTAAAAGATCACACAGTGATATGAAAACTGTAGAGCATTTTGCTGATTTCCTAATAAGTGCTGCAAGTATATCGTAACACACGTCTGCGTTTGCTTTGTATTTCTCCAGTCAGGGTGATGCGTCCCCCTTGGGTTGTCGTAAAACAGGTTTGGTTGGCGAACAATAAATAAAGAAGGTGTGTAAGGACAAGCTGCAATGCCTCGTTTTCTAATAAATCTGCCCTGTGAGGCAAACCCCAAAATGCTTGGTTACAATGTCATATGACATGTAAAGGCATTGTGCATTTGGTCAAACTAACATCACCACAAGGTCCATTTAGTAGCTGTTCTGGAGCTTTCAATCCTATCACATAATATTCATTAGTGGATGGAGTTTGTCCAGTTGTCATGAAATTGTAGAAGTTACATTTTCAATCTTCTGCTTATGAAATACGCATAATCGTGATCTAAAGCTGCAGAACAGCTACTAAAGAATCCTGGATACTTCTGTGCTACTTAGCATATCATCACCGTGGCATCCTGCACTGGATCCATCAGCTGATATTAGCGTCCCGAGAGATAACAAGTAACAGAGAGACATTTACAGGTCAAATCTTTGCAACACATGCTTGAATACACGTGTGTGTACATTACAGACATATGTGAACAGATTTGTTTGCTGTAAGTCCGACTTTAAATGCAACATGGCACATATGTCCATATTGGCCTTTTAATATGCTCCTCATCTGATGTGATTTATTGGCGTGATAATAAATGAGAGCAACACAAACCAAGCTGGGGGAGGACGAGGCTTGAACAATATACTGTGTATAAGCATTTATGCTGTTTATCCAACTAACTGTATATCCATAGTGATCAAATCTAAAAATATATTTAGGTGCACAGCACGTGTGTGCCTCAGCGTGTGATTAATCAGTGTGTTTTGCAAGTGTAAACTCGGTATGTAATCTTCAACCTCCATCAATAAATACATGTGAAATGCAAGAACTATTCCCTAACAAGCATCAGACCCATCACTTTGTATAAAGGTGGTCTGAATTTGCCCCAAAAGGCTGAGGAAATAACACATAACTTTGAAAAAAATAGTTTAATGATACTGTTATGTCTTTTGCCATTTTGGCTTTAGAACAACGCATTTTTAGCTTTCATGGGTGAAATGTTTCAGGATACAAATTGCTTGTGCATGGCACTCCTGAATCAGTGAGCCATTTAAAGACACTTAATATCACTTAATGTTTAATGTCACATTTACGTGTCTTTGAAAAAGAGGGTACTTTTTTGTTTTAAAGCTGGGGTAGGCAGTTTTTTTTGTTTTGTTTTTTTTTGCTTCATAGGGCAAAAATCCCATTATAGCCTTCCAGCATTTTGTAATTTAAGTGGTACCCCAGGGTAGGAAGTTTTCCAGAAAAGGCAAAAAAAAAAATTCTTCATACAGTTACCTGTAAAGTGGTAGTCATTCATTACAAACATCATCCCTCATACAGTATATTGGTAATAGCTTAGTCTTCTGCTAACCCTAGCCGTGAGCTGCAGCTGCTGTAGAACAGCCAAAACGAACACCATCTCTCTGAAATGACCTGTGATTGGCCAAAGTCTCCCGTCACGGGCTAGATTTAATAAAGCCTGATAACATACCACTTGATTTACAATACGCTGAAAGGTTATTATTGAATTTTTGCCCAAAGTTATGAGAGCTGTGAGAGTGCATCAAAACAATAAAGTTGCGGTTCGTAATACCAAAACCATGAACTGAATGAATATTTCATTTCATATCCTGCTATATTTTTTTTGGTAAATTACTTACTGTCTTTGTGTGTAAGAATGTGTTCCTATGTGAGCACGGGTGGGTGATGTCTGTCCGAGAGACAGTATTGTCTTGTATTGATTCACAGTGGTGTCCCGGCGGTTCACCAGCGTGGCCAACCAAGGACTGGCGCACACCGCATTTTAATCTGTCAAGATGTCACCGGCTCAGGACAATGGGGGAAAGAGAGGTGAGGGGGTACATTTTGGATGGAAAGAGAGAGATGACACACACACACCTGCACATAAACACACATAAAGCCTGCCAGTCAGTCAATCAGTCAATGTCCACTTGAGGGACTCGACTTCTGCCCTTTATGTCCCCACAGACATCTCATCACAGCTCACTGAGTTGTACAACAGTCTGCTGGCAGTATTTCATACAGTACAACTATGACCTCATTGATGGTGACTGGTGAGGATAAGGTACAACGTGGAGATCAAGTAAATCGACCCTTAATAAGTAATATTGTTCTGCTGCAGAACATTTTTCCTTTTTTATTTCATGGTAATGGTTTCTGAGCGTGCATTCTGGATCTACTGTAACTTTCAAATTAAACTTGCCTGTGTCTATTTGTCAGTGTTGATGTTGCCAGCTGGGTTTTTTTTCGTGGCAACAGCTGACTCCCAAGACAGCTGCAGTGATGCTGCAGAATAAGCTCCTGAACAGCTTTCATAGGCAAACACGCTGAAAGGTAAAGATGTTAAAATTACAACATTGCTCTTAGGGCTGTGTAAGTTGAACCTTGCGCACGCCGCGTGTGTTTACACAACACATAATAAAGTTTTCTCCGAGGAATAGTCAAGATGGTATTCCTGTGAGATGGCGCCGTTACTTCAAATAAATTGGGACGAGGAAGGTGGCTGTTAACAAAAACAGCTCGCTTTTCTGCAGAACTGGATTGATGCAGATATTTCTGTTAAAGCATTTCGCTTATACTTATTCAACAAGTGTTGGGTAAACATTGGATGAAGAGGTCAAAACTCCGGCAACGCTTGCAGTGTGAAGAACAACTGCATAGTTAAACCCACGCATTTCACCTTGTGACCTTCATCATGGTCATCGCTAAACACACTACAAAGAACATCCAAATATGATGTGTATGAAGCAAAATCTTTTTCAAATGGGTTAAAATATCAAAGATTTGATCACATACAAACACATGCTTGTCAGCCAAATGAAATCAATTTTGAGATACTTGTAAATTTCACTCCATGTCATTTCAGAGGCAATATTGCACTTTTTTAAATTGTCTAGTTAATTGTCATAATAAGATTTTCAAAACAAAATGATGATCCTACACTTACTAGTAGTATAAAGAACAATGTCATTGTGAGACCAGTGGGCAACCTCCCGGTCTGAAAAGGGAAGCCAATGAGGAAGTGGCTTGAACTTACATTCTTTCTAACAGCCAGCAGGGGGCGACTCCTCTAGTTGCAAAAATAAGTCTGATTGTATAGAAGTCTATGAGAAAATGACCCTACTTCTCACTTGATTTATTACCTCAGTAAACATTGTAAACACGTGTTTATGGTCTCAATCACTAGTTTTAAGTCTTCTCCACAGCACGATGTTCATTTAGTAAATTATGGTCCCATTTAGAGTCAAATAGGCCGTAAAGAAGGGTATTATTTAGGGCGTGGCTACCTTGTGATTGACAGGTTGCTACCGTGGCGTTGTTCGTCTTACAACTTTAACAATTTCACAGTGTATTTTTAGTTCATGGAAGTTAATTTTAATATTTTGATCACCTAATTATGCCTTATTCAGCTTTTGGTTGTACTTAGTTCAGCCCTCTCGTGTCGCTTAAGGTTGCAAAAAAAACAAGATGGCGACGGCCAAAATGTCAAACTTGAGGCTTCAAAACAGCAGTCCACAAACCAATGGGTGACGTCAGGGTGACTACGTTCACTTCTTTTATACAGTCTATGAGTGAGTGGGTGTATTGTTTTGCTTTAGTTTATTATCGGCTTTACTTTTTCTTTTTTGGTTTTTACACATTCTAATAAGGTAACAAGTGAGCCAAGTTCAGGTATGCGGCCTCATTATGTGAAAAATTATATAACACTGTACACACTAACTTTTGCCTCTGCATTATTCGAAATGAAGGAGCAACTCTGTGCTACTAATTAAGAGCCAACCTTTCGTTTCCTCTGGCTCTTTCACTTTTACCTGAGTTATCTCGTTGTGCTCCTGCGCAAGCACAAAGTTAGAGCCGCCTGGAGAGAGAAACACTTAGATACAACACGAGCCCCCATGCCGTGATAAATATATTACTTTTGAGGAGCAGTCAGCTTAATGGCTCGCTAAGACATTAAATATAAAGCAAATATTGACAGTGTGGGAAATATGTGTTGTGGGTGTGGTTAGGAGGTGGTTACTAAAGGAAAGAGGAGGTTTCAGCAACGGGGAGGGAGATTTGTGTGTGTGTGTGTGTGTGTGTGTGTGTGTGTGTGTGTGTGTGCGTGTGTGTGTGTGTGTCCACTTTGTTGGAGGCTCATCTATAATGTACAAAGACGATTAAGTTTGAGCAGCGGCTGGGGCAGATAGACAGTCAGTTGAGTGGTGAGGTGCAGATAAGAATGAATGCAAATATACAGCAAGAGTGACAGATTAACCTTGGACAAGGTTGAGCATTAATGCTGTGAACAGGCAGGGAGCACTGTGGTGCCTGCTGAGGTAAAACACACACACATGCATGCAAGCATGCACAAAGACAAAGGCGCTTTTTACACCCACACAGTTTAAAGACGAGGGTGTGGGCGTGCATACAAGACGAGCACACACTCGCTTGTGTTCACACGGTTATGCATTTTAGCCGTGTACGCGATTGGTAATTGATTATTCATCAGTCATGATGCTCAATGTTCAAGTCATGAACATAACGTTTTAATAGACAATTTAAAGCTGCACTCAGCGAAAATCACAACATCCAATGTGTGTTTTTTTATAAACCTCCAGAAGGAGGAGACGATCAATCCTTCAAGCCACATTGATTACCGCTACGTTCCCCTTTTGTCTAAATTTAACAGCCATCTAAGTTCTGTTTGCGCTCTCGCACTGTGTTGGATTTCTTGCTCCAGTGCGTTGTGAATGTGGCTGCAAAAACGTTCTTGAAGTCAAGAGTGAGGACTTCAAGAGAACGTTTTTAGTGAATTGAATTTCTAGTAATGATCACTCGTGTATTATAACTAAAGTTATAATTCTTACAATTCTCATGAACTCAAACGACATTTTTGATACTATTTATAGTTGAGATCTTTTCTGTAATAGGCTTTCAATGTATTTACATTCAGTGATACTCACTATATAGTTGTTTTTAATTGGTAGTGGCGGAGTCCGCCATTCCTGCGTTGGATTCCGATTGCCTACCGAAGCATGGTGAAACAAAATATGGATGTAATCCTGCGCAATTTATCTCATTCTCAGTTTTGTCTTGTTTACTGTTCACTTTCTTTACATTGTGTCAGAGATATTAAGTTAGCTGCTGATGCAAAGCAAACATTTAAACAAAAGTGTTTTAGTGGTGAAACACTTAACAGTTGGTTTAAGTTTGTTTGGTTGCGCTGTAAACAGATACACAAGTTGCTTTTCTGTGATTACACATATTTCTGAGCAACATATCATAACAATTCGTATGATTTCTTACGAAGTCATTCCTCACTTTTTTTGGATTTTCCTTTGAATTTCCAGCAACACTTGTCAATTACCGCTCGTTACATGCGTACAGTCAAAATTAACTTTCGTCTTCGCAGGAAACAATTTGGTTAGGTTTAGGCAACAAAACTACTTAAGTTTAAGTGTAGAACAATTCATGGTTTGGGTTAGAATAACTGCAGAAGTGGCGTTACTTAAGTGCGGAAGTTACGTGCCAAATAAATCAACGCTGACTTTTGGTTTCACACGAGGTACGAATACCGGTCTCCTGGGAAAGTCTGGTGGTTTTTTTGACCCACCCATTCACCCCAACCTCCTCCATACGGACGGTCGCTCTTTATATTTCCTGGTTCACATTACATGTTACATACGAATTGATTCCGTGGGATATAGAAATTACAGTGCAGTATTAAAACATACTTGCTGTTACTGCGGTAACCACGGGCGTAGCCAAATCAACCATGACTGAAATCTTAAGGATTACTACTTAAAAATAATCAGTTAAAATAATTATGTAAAATTGTACATCCCTGGGGCCTCATCAGAGAAACTTCCTCAGTCTGAAATCCAATCTTAACTCAGTTTAGGATGACATTTAGGATTTTTGGTATTACAGAAGCATGTGTCCTGACTGCAGTTAAGAAAAAGAGGATAGAAATTTAGCTATTACAGAATTGTTCTATCTTAGGGATTTCCCAAGTTAGAAATCCTAAATTAGGATGGCACAGACCCTGTCCTAAATTCAAAATAACTGCCAAAAAGGACAGCAGAATTGTTGCTGGTCTGTATGGCACTGACAATGAAGACGGGGAACAACACGAACACCAAAATATAATGGTTGAAAGGCTACTCAAACCGTATGATGGTTTCAATTTCCCAGATCATGTATTAATGGGTATATATAGCCACTGCCAAAACGATGAATGAATTAATTAAAAAAGGTGGGATTTTCTCTCCTACATCGACACGATTAGTGCTTCCAACTCCTCAAAAATTGAACACCCGTCTTTTTTTTGTCCATGATAACAATCTAGCGACAAGTGAGAGCCGTTGATATTATGGCTTGTAGCCTATCAAATCAAAGATAGAGGCAGTCTCATGTACATTCTGAACACAGAAACAGGCATGAAAGGACGATTACCGATTGAAGAATCTAATTTACAGTTCTAGTGAGGATTTCTAGAGTTAAGATAGGATAGGACGCAGCTATGAGTTTCGGAAGTGCTTCTGTAATAGGAAGATGGGATTTTTTTACTTTCTTTGAAAGTTAAGTTAAGGTATAAGCAGTTAGGATAGTTTTCTGGTGCATAAACAAGTGTACATGCACAGGAATTAAAACAGTTAAGAACTGAGTTCCACAATAGAACACTGTAACACATGTGCACACACACAGACAGAGCGTACATTTACATACTGCAATTAAACCCTGCTGTCATTTTACCAACATAGATCATGCTGTTACACAACCATCGCTGCATTAAAGACCAGCACGCTTTAATAACATGGACCACGGTGCTAACCCTACCCTTCATGAGGAGTCAAATATAGCAGCACAAGATACAGTATGTCTTTTTCCAACTCTCTATATTATGTAGCCTACTGATTACTTTCTTGGAGGATGACAGCAGGGAGCTGGCTAACCCACACTGTAGATGAATGATAACAGCTCTCTCTGTCTCTGTCTCTTCCCTCTCCCTTCCTTGACGTCACATGCAGGGAGACAGTATCTAGGAGCAGGTAAAAATAGTGCGACAGAGGTAGGAGACATCAGGTTGTGATGTGCTGAGCAGATGGAGGGAGGAAACGGTGAATACCAATAAAGCAGATGGATGTGGCCTGGGTGGCTCTTACTGTACTGTATTTGTCACGTTGCTCGGCGTCGAGTTCTTTTGAGGCCCGAGGATATGAAAACCGGTATGTAAAGAGGATGAAAGTGGTGAAGCTGCGGGCGACTTAATCTCGCGCTGAGTGCTGGGGTGTTATTTTTATCATAGCAAGTGAAAACATGCTATCAGTGACTGATTGCAACAAGAGTATATGAGCCAGCAAGCTGTTTCTGTAAATCATGTAGTATTGCACCATGAATGAAGTCATAGTGTGTGCTGTGAGAAATAATGATTGTTAAAAAGATGCATAACATGGAGTGGTTCTGTTCAGAATATCATTAATTATATGTTGTGTATATTAATGAATGAATACACAATACATGCTGTCTAAAAAATCAGTGAGAAGTACAAATTGGTCTATACTGGATGGATAAAAAAAATGGATGTCGCTTTTTCGGCGGGTAATACTCGCCTTCTCTGTGAAAGTACTCATAACAAAAACAACAGCTATAGGGATGCACCGATCCGACTTTTTCGGTCCCGATACCGATAGCAATACCTGGGCTTTGGGTATCGCAACATCAAGTTTGACTTAAACATTGGTTTCCTTACTTTGTAAAACAACATGAAACAAATAAATACATTAATATAAATTTACCGAATTGTTATTTATTATTAAAATAATAAATCGGACACCAGCAACTTGGTAAAAAAATCTTCAAAATAAACAGGAATTACAATTCAAGTGTAAATGCAGCAACAAATTGGTCCAAACTTAAACAGGAATTCAAATTCCAGTACATAATGTATATAATATATACAAATGGAATTGAATTGAATAGATCCGGCTATTTGAGTCAGTATCAGCCCAGTATCCGATCTGGTATCGGTATATCCCTAAGTTTTAAAAAATATATTGACGAATTAATTGCAAGAAAAAAAATTATAAAGTAGGCATACACACACTCCGTACAGACGTGATATAATACCATAAATTACCTATATGCCAAGACTTCTGTATAATGTCACACGTTACTACCGTAATTGTAAACACTTCAAAAACTAGCCTGTGATTCACCATCTGAGCTTGTTTTCTTAGAGTGAGGAAACGTAGTTCATCCACCGGGCCCACCGTGTGTAGACCCTTAGAGCCAATTAGAGAACATTTCTCTTCTGAACATTTCTCAGATCACTCCGGTCCAATTTGGCTTGAAAAGGCACCACCCTAATAGGCGGTAATGAAGGAAAACAGAGTTTTCCACTGATTCACCGTCCAGATAAAGATTTTCCTTACTGCTGATAAGGAGTTCACTTTACGTGAAGTTAATAATAAAAACCAGCAAGGCGAGGTGAACAGTACAACCGAGTCGGGAGGGGTTACACTTCCAAAGAACTGAAAAAAAAGTCACAATTCATGTTCACTCGGTCGCACAGAGCGCCAATCATGTCCTACATGCGGGGCACAAACACACACCACGGAGTAAGGAAAATCATAATTGGGATGACGGAGAGTGAGCTCAGTTGACATGCAATCCATGTAGTTTAATGGATGAAAACTGCGATAAGAAGCTTTTCGGAACGGAGCAGCTAATGAGTAAACAAGATGGGATGATTAATATATGAATACTTAAAAACTAAATTGTGTTGTGACTGCCGAAAGAGAAGAAAATCTAATCGAACGGGCTGTTAAGATTGTCATGGGGCTTACATCATGTCACTTTTAGCCTGAGGGTAATGGCAACGGGATTGCAAAATCAACATTTAGGACTTGATGTCAGGCCATTATCAGCTACTAAATGGAGTCCAGGTATTGGATACATTGGTGTCCTTTAGTGCATGTCTGATTAAATTTTCTCCACAATAAAACCCCTTTTCTATACATCACTTTGTTCCATTTCCTTAGGTGTTTACTTCTATGGGCCACGTGGGATCCAAGTTCATAAAAGAGGGATGATCAGTTGTTCAATGCACTCCAATTCTTCTCTGTTTTGAAGAGCAGTTCTGTGTGCACTCAACATATTTTGATTTCTCGACCTTTTCCCGGCCTTCGAACAAGAGTGTCTTGCCTCGGTTTCCTCCTAATGCCTGCCGATGACGGGCGCATTTCCTGTCGTCGTCGCAGTTTTCGTCTCTATAAATGCTAAATAAAAAAAAAAAATGTTGGCTTTCAGCGTAGCAACGGCTGAGTAAAAGCCAAGTGCAAAGAAACACGGTGGAAGAGGACGGTTCTCAGCATTTTAATAACCGCAACAGCAGGAGTGCAGCACAAGAATAAACACTATACTGCCAACAGGGCAGACTAACAGTGGGGAAACAGTCACACAAACAGTGGGGGAAATAACACACCAGAGAAGCCCTACTATACTTACACTAAATAGGGCTTGCGAAATTACTACGCCGCTGATGCAAAACAAACAGCGAGTACAATTTGACGGAACATGTTCCAAGATCCACACATCCAGAAGCTGAGGCGAAGCAGTTGTATAGTGTTATAGTGCAGCTAGCAGTTTGATATGAATTGAAAACAGGGGAACACACCAGTCAGCACCACGGACAGCAGCCGGGTTGACTTAACAGTGCTGAGCAGGATCAGCACCACGGACAGAGGCTGTGACAGACGGCACTTACAAACCAGCTTTCCATCCAAATGTACTGCAAACTTTAACCGTATTATGAATGCTCGTTTCCATCCACTACCGTTATGTGATTATTAGGAGCTGGATCATCGAGATGAGCAGTAGGTGGTGCCAATTCTCCGGTCGGACAACAATTTTACCGTCGCAGAAGAAGAGAAGCCTGTTTGGGGACGTAAAGACGTTGGTATTAAAGAGGCAGGGGATGTCTGATGAAATGAAATAAAGTTGCATCATGGGAAATGTAGGATCTAACATTTTTTGGAGCTTGAACAGTAATATAGGCGAAAAGTTAGCATATCTCGCCCTCAGATGCTTGGATTTTAATAGTTCTTTTTTTTTTTTTTTTTCTTTCTTGGGAGTCCCCAAACTTTATGGAAGTGCAATACTAAATCAAAGGAGTATCCCTTTAAAATACTCAGAAAAAAAAATGGAAACTTGAACATCTACATTTCCATATCAACTTGGCAAACTACATCTGCTGATGAAGATCGTGTGAGCAGCTACTTGATGGATATTGAGGTGATATAGTTTTGTTAAGTATTAATATATATTATTTTAAACAAAACCAGTAAATCACCTCATACTTCTTGAAAAACAACTGGTCTTGATAATGCTATTAAGAACACAGGACCATATAATGAGGGATGATATTTCCGTTTTAAAATCATAGCAGCACTTCAGGTTGATGGGTGACTTTTCTTCACTCTGATAATGAGTTATTTTTTGGGCTTTAATCATGTGTTAAAAGGTCTTCGGTATACAAAAAAAAAGAATGTTAATTCGAGGAAGCTGCTCAAGGTAAGGGCAGCTTGAACTCCTGCATATCTTTTGGTGACTGCTAAAAATGTCATCACTTCAAGTTGGTTCAACTTTTGAAGGGGCGAGAAATAACTTGTTGGGTCTAGTTTGGTCTTTTTCACGGAGGCATTTTTATTACCCGGACAATTTGATTTGGAATGATTTGTTTATGCCAGAGCGGCGGATGGTCTTTTTTAATAATCACAGGATACATCAGCACTTCTCGGGTATACGGCACTTTAAACTCCAAGCCTGGTATGTGTGTGTGTGTCTGTATGTGTGTGTTTAGGCAAACAGTGTAGGTGTGTATAATTATATGACTCAGAGAAGAGAAGTGCTAGAGATACCGCAGCAGACAATATTATTCTCTCTCCAATGCTCCCGTTCCCCCTCGGCTGCTCGAGCGAGAGAAGGAGAGAGGGAAAGGTTACACCAGCAAGGGTGGGTATTGAAATTCAAGACCACTTCACCTAGCCCAGGAGTGGCTGTCTGAAGATTAATGAGCTATTTGGGGAGAGTTCAGCTATTTCACATGCACAGGGTCCACATTAGTGATATAATTAATTTTACAACACTGGGGTGTTGTCACCCCTCAGTAGCGTGCCACGCGCCTATGATAAGCATTCTCTAATTAAACAACATTCTAAAAAAAAAAAAAAGAAAAAAAAAAAGAGATTTGACATTCAGAGTCTTAGGAGGAAAAACAAACTCATGCTACAGTCGAGCCACAGCCCGATCCTTCCTTTCCTCACGGGGGAACCTTTGCATGAGTTTTACATACTTTAGAATCAAGTAATTGGATGGATATTGATTTTGGTGTCCACGTCGAGGCTCTGAGAAATTCCAAGTGTGCAGGGAATTCAAGCCAAGTATTTTTGACAGAATCGGCTCCTGTATCGTTTCCCCCCGCTGTGGTTTCACGTGGCAAGCTGCGGCGGCGTGTCGAAAAAGTTGAACCATCGTAAAGGTCCTGGGCACGCTCACGAGAGCGGCAGCTGTCCTCGCCATGGATGTAGTGCGAGAACTGGATATCGAACCCCAAGATGGCGCCTAATCATTCCAATGTGCTTACCTGGCGTATACGGCAAAAAGTTTTCTAGCTTCTGGGTTTACTTCCGGGTTATGCGGAACACTGAATATGCAATATTCCTCTCTCTGAGTGAAAGCTTGCTAGCTTCAACGTGGCTTGGATTGTACCTCATTTGTACATTGCTTTGGAGAAAAGAGTCTGCCGAACGAATAAATATAATGTAATCCTCTTTTGACATTTTGAAACGCAGGATCATCATAGTTTATATTTTTCACAAGGAGGACGATTCACATTTCGGTTCAGCTTCAACCAACCAAAACAATTGAAACACAACTCCAGCCCTCTCTTCTCAGGTGCCCCAACAGCCTCGCTCACAACATGCACTTTATGAGAAATGAGTGGGTTTTATGCTAATCTTCTCCCACATGTATGGACCATGCAGCCTGACTGTGCATTAATACGCGTTGGCCGTACCTGTGAATCATATGGTCAGAGAGGTTAGCCGTTTTCATCATTTAGATTCTGGCTTTTGACACAATTTAAAGAGAAAAATATTCCATGCATACAGCTTGGGATTTGCATAAACCGGTCTTTAGTGGTTGCTGGCCAGGATTTATAAATTGTAAACAAGCACTGGAAGGCAAATGGTCAGCATATGCCCCGTGTAGCCGTCCAATAAAAGGAGCCGCGGTTCCTCTATGGCCTCAAAATGCCATGTGCAGCAAGGTGCAAATAGAAAACAGAATTATTTATATTCTGCAGGGTTTCAGCTTAATGGAACCGTGTAGTGGCTGCCCTGGAGGGGAACAATGTGGTAATGAAGAATTAATTTGTGCGGATAAATGCCATCGTGATTGTATGATTTATGTTGCTACACATTAGATGCAAAATGGAAAACAACTTACTTTACAAACTAGCTGATCAACCCTGGACATAACCAGACTAATAAAGGAAACTGGAGCATATAAGTACTCTCTAGCAGGCAACGCAGCTGGACATTTTTTATTTTTCTGATGTATGAATGCAGCAAAGCTAGTCTTTCTAAGTTTTCCTATTTGGTCATGCTCACCAGGGAACAGCCAGCGGAGAGACTTCAGTCTATACTTTGTGCTGAGGCAATCACAATTCAAATCATATCCATCCTCTTGCCATTTATTTTGTGATTTAGGAGTGTAGACAAATGCATCAAGAATTATGGTACATTTACACCTATGAGCAGTTTTCTCCAAGAGTCCTAAGCTGTATCTTTACACTGGAAGAAACACAGAGCTCCTAAAGGAAACATACATGAACAGTGGGAATTGTATATACATATTTCAACTCCATGTTCTAGTACAGTTTGTTACATAGCAGTGATTTCACTGCTGCTTCTTCTACAGTTTTGCATTTTTAATAATGATGATAAAGCACCATACTGTTTGTATGCTTTTATCCCTCTTGGTGGAAAATGTCTGCTGTAGGCTGCACTGTCTGTGTGTATGTGTTTACCTATGCTTGTTGTACTGTGCTGCGTTCAAGACTGTGGGGACAAAAATGAGACTCATGTTACATATAGTGCCAATTTCATGATTTCCCAGTGGGTGCTCAAAAACATGAAAATCCTTTCTACCTTACCAGACAAAGCGCATTACTATACATATTGGGGCTGTCAATATTAAAATATTTCATCGCGATTAATCGCATGATTGTCCATAGTTAATCGCAAATTAATCGCACAATTTTTATCTGTTCAAAAAGTGCCTTCAAGAGAGATTTGAAGTTTCAAGTATTTAATACTCATCAACATGGGAGTGGACAAATATGCTTGTTGTATGCAAATGTTTGTATATATTCATTATTGGAAATCAATTAACAACAATGCCAAATATTGTCCATAGAACCCATTTTTACTTGCACATCTTGAGGTCAGAGGTCAAGGGACCCCTTTGAAAATGGCCATGACAGTTTTTTCTCGCCAAAATTTAGTGTAAGTTCTGGGCGTTATTTAACCTCCTTTGTGACAAGTTAGTATGGCATGGTTGGTACTAATGGATTCCTTAGGTTTTGTAGTTTCATATGATGTCAATATCGTCACTCTAGCATCAAAACTGAGCCCCCTACAACCAAAAAAATCGCAGGTTGCGTAAATGTGTTCAAATAATTAGTTGTGTTAAAACAAATTTGCGTTGGACAGCCATATATCTCAAACAAACATAGGACTTTCAACCAGGAGGCTGGTGTCCAAAAGTGCTGAGTTATTTTGAAGTTTGTGACGTTTGTGCTTTCAGTACTTTTGTTACGTTGTTTACGTACGTATTTTACTTAGTTTACGTAGTTATTTTAAGCCAAACCATGACGTTTTTCCTAAACCTAACTAAGTGGTTTTGTTGCCTAAACCTAAGTGAGTGGTTTTGTGACGTAGCCTAACTGTGGCCGTTACTGTAGTTTTGTTGCATGGCGTAAAAATGACGCAAAAGAGGCGTACAAATGACACGCAAAACGGCTAAAATCCATTCTCATGACAATGTCGTGATGTCTCGCTATTTACATGCTTTCCCATGACATAGGGTTGGTGCTCACGGTCACCTGGGACCTGAGGCAACCACGGAATCGTCCGAAAAGTCCGTTCACGGAGCATGATCAAAGTATGACATACTCAGCTCAGAACTAAAACAGTGTGTTTTCAGCTAAGTCCAAAAAATCATGAAAATAACTGTGCATAAAATCAACTTAAATGCAGGTTTTATGCACATATATTGTGCACAACTTCCCCAGTCTTGAAAAAAGATGCACACACAAGCTAATCGTCCATCTGTTACATTTACTTACCAAGGCCACTACTGTAAAGCAGCTGTCTTTCTGTGACCTTTCACAATTTTTTCTTTCTTTACCAGACCGCCATGAATAAAAAGTCTCATTGTACTGTGAGTTCCTGTGTGGATGTAACACTATTTTACAGTATGTGTAAACAAGTCGACTCTCGTGTAAAAAGAGCACTTATTTTTCAGTGCAAATCAGAAATTCGAGGACATCCATCCGGAAGGTGACGGGGCCGAGGCCGAGGTATATAGACCAACGCTGCAGAGGTTTGCACGAATCAATTTCACAGGCTTTTGCAACATTTCACACTTAGGAGACATGGGCGGGGTCCATATTTATGTATTCAGTAGCTTTGAGACTGGTTGCTCTCAAGTTGTGCTTGTCAAATCTGTTGCTGCAACGGCTGTGGGGAACGATTTTTTTTCTTGGATCAAACATCATGAATAATTTTGCATTTAAAGCTATCTCCACGTTTGAGCTATTTCGTGTGCAAAGCAGATTAAATAGAAAATGCGAGACCCCCCGAGAGTCTGTTCCTTTGTTTTGTAGTTGTGTTAACACGGAGTATTTGCTTCTTGTATATTTATAAAAATGTGGCCTCTGTACAGTTATATTTATACGCACAAATGCAACCAAATAAATATGTACATATGTGGACATTTGGATTGATTCTGCATCACAATGTGCATGCATCAACACCCCATTTTATCACCACCCGGCCCCGAGAGCTAAACAACCCTTTCCCCCCCCGACAGCAAACCCAACACCCCTCCAAGTTTGCTGCGCTCCCCTCACCAGCTTGCCTGATAGGTAACACAGTCAAAATGGGCAGGAGTAATGGGAGACAACACAGGCGGAGGCGGTGCCAACACCTCGCGGGTCCCCGCGTGTGCCGAGCTGTGCCCGCGCGACAGATGGATGTAGTCTGTGGACTGATTAATGTGCTCGCTGGCCCGCGCTTCAGTGGCCGCGGCAATGAAGGAGTTCACAAAAGCGGTCCGGACATTTGTTCCATCTCTAAAACAGGTGTTGGACTTGTTTGGTTCCCCCCCCCCCAATTCCGCTGGAGTTTGATAAGCTGGATGATGCAACCGAGCAAATCTGACACGGAGGTCAACCGCCACATTATTCCCTACCGGAATACATCAATGAATCTGAGGGCGAGTCAAAACTTGCGCGTGCGTGAATTCATCACGAAACATAATGGAATGCCGCGACAGGGTGGAGCGCAGTCGAAGTCAAGGTCAAACTTATTTATAGAGCCTTTCAACAAAACATCTCTAAGTGCTTTACGGAGCAACAAATGACATAAACAATGGCTTAAATTATGCAGGCTGCAAATGTGGTTTTAACAAATCACAAACGTGTCCCCACTGTTTAGCCCGTGTGGCGCAAACTTCAGCTTAAATTTATTTCATGATTTATTTATTTTTTTCTGGTTTACATGCCTCTAGTATTTGCTCAGCAGAAGAGCCTGGGGAACCCCCTCTATTAGGGCATCGTATATAAAACAGAGAAAAAAAATCAATATGCATCCTTTCTCCCGGTGCCGGACCAGCGCCGCTCCTCGATCACAGCGAGCTTCGCCGGACAGCCAACCAGGACGCCAGGACTAATAGTCGTCAAAGCACAAGTGACAGTGAGGCTTATCTGTGGTGAGCGATATTTCCTCTGCCTCCCCGAAGATCTGGCCGGACAGTGTGTGTTATCCCTCCCTCCAGATAAAACCTCATCTCCCACACATACTGTATGTCATATCCAGGCTATAAGCTGCGAGGCGCTCCGCCGTCCCCTAACGGCGACCATGACAGTCAACCTCTCGACTGGGAAAACAACTGTAGTTTTTTGTTCCATAGCCCCACCTAATACTCTGCTGACACACATTCCCTCCTCCGCTTTACCGCTCCTCGCACTTGTTCATACGCTTTATCCCGTCTTTAAAGATCCCCTTCTCGCCCCTTTGAGATTAGCGGTGGGTAAAGATGAAAAATTGCGTTTTCAGCGCGGTGACATCTAATCTGTTTGGCGAGCTTTAATTTCCCTCGACGCTGTGAGTGCTGGTGGGCCGAGAGGCTCACGACAGACACACTTTTGTCAAAGGACAAGGATGACACCGTAGGAGAACATTGCAGACTTTTCCCTCATCTTTGATTCCACTTTCTTAGCCTAGAAAGCTCGTTCCCTTTGATTCGATCTAGGTTTGTAAATGAGGTGCGTTTTGGATCCCTAACTTTCAGATTCTGTATGGCGTATAATTAATAAGTGCCCAAGCCACTTCTTCATGTTTTTAGAGTGGCAGTGAGTAGGATTTGGGGGCATCTAGTGGTGAGGTTGCAGATTGCAACCAACTGAGACGTCTTCAATGTGCCAAGGGTGTTGGAGCCGACGCAAAAACGTGAATGGCTCTCTCTAGAGCCAGTGTTTGGTTTGTCCGTTCTTGGCAACTGTAGAAACATGGCGGCCGGCTCTGTGAAGAGGACATGCTCCCTATGTAGATATAAACGGCTCATTCTAAGGTAACGGAAATGCGATTCTTATTTTCAGGTGATTATACACTAAAGAAAACACTTATTAGTATGATATTCCATTTCTGCCCATAGATCCCCCTAAATGCTACACACTGTTCCTTTAAAAGATCTGCAGCTCTAATACTGACTTTATTAAGCAGCCTGAGTATCAGCTAGACAACAAACCACAAACCAACACAGTTTGTCGGTCCATCTCCCATGGGATGGATTAATTTCTTCATCTAGCACCACCAACCGGTCAAAGCTTTCACTTATCCTGAAATATGTATGATTACATCTACTTTATAGATTGGCACAGACTTTTGTTACAACATTCATGGTTCCTAGACTAGAGGTCGACCGATTTATCGGTCGGCCGATTAATCGGGCCGATTATTTGACATTTTTTCATAATCGGCATCGGCCGATGCCTGAGCATATTAAGCCGATTATCAAGCAGGCACATCTGCGGGCAGCCCAGTGTTGTTGTTGCTGTGGAACACGTGTGACACCGCCCCTTGTGTGTCAATCAAATTGCCATTCTGCCGGGAGAAACCAGTAGGCTTAAATTCTTCTCTTTCAAAGCCCTATATATTTAATTGGTTAGATATGAAATGCTCCGACGTTATCAATTCTGTTTTTGGTAACGGAGAATTTCTCTCCGTAGGTGACGTTAGGTGTGTGCGGGGCGGAGCAGCTCTCACAGACACGCTGCTGCAGCGCAGACACACATACACACACACACACAGAGCTTCTGCTCTTAGTAACTATGACGGAGAAAACTAAACTTATAAAGCCTGATTACACTTTACTAGAGTTGATGCTGACAATGCTTGTCATAAGTGCAAGTTTGCGTGTGAGGGCGGAAACACGAGCAATTTGTCGAAACATTTAGCAAAAAGTTCACTTCCTCATTAAAGGTGTCTACGGTCTATGGGTCCTTCACAGCCTCTATGACGTCACTGGCCTGTTTGTAGTCCGCAGCATAGCAGATATAAGCAGCAGGCTGTAATACGAGTGAACAAAGTTATTATTATTTTGTAATCACTTAGATTATGGCCATATAGCTTGTAACAGTGTCTGTCAACAAACATAAATAAAAAACATGCTTTAGGACAGTTTTGGAAAGGTGCTTAAAAGGTTTTGAGCCCTGCACTATTACTACTATTAACCATCAGGCACAAAATAAAATATGCACTGCAGTGCAGACACAAAGTGCAAATTGGAGAGACAGACCATAAGTGTTGTTCAATAAATGTTTACCTAAGTTAAGACATTTTGTGTATTATTTGTTATTATTAAGCTGTTATATTTTATCAGATGGAGGAAAAAAAGAAAACCAGCCAAACATATCGGCAAAAAAAAAAATCGGCATCATATATCGGCCATCGGCTGTCCTGATTCTGTAAAAAATCGGCATCGGCAATAAAAAACCCATATCGGTCGACCTCTATCCTAGACGATGACTTTTTCTCAGTGATCACCAGGTCAAAATTCCAATTTGTACAATACTTTTGTTATGATTAAACACCTGCAAAACTAAGGACATAATTGCTAATTTGCTAATTGCAAATGTTAATTAGCAAATGTTTGCTAATTAGCAAATGTTAGCATGCTAATAAACTGTACGAAACCAAGCATGCTGGCGTTATAACATGTTAATATTGTGATTTTGAGCATGTTGGAAAGCTGACAAGTATTTAAAGGTGCAGTGTGTAAGATGTAGCTTGAACTTCTCCTGTGTGTCAAGCGTGTAACAGAACTACAGTAGCCGGCACGGAAACAATGATTCTTATTATCATACACTAAGGAAAACATAGTTATTAATATTATATTCCATTTCTGCCGGTAGATCCCTCTAAATGTGACATGCTGTTCCTTTAAAGCAACTACGAGGATCTTTAATTTTGAGTTGATTTAGGCACTGATGACAAGCATGAACAATAACTATAAAGAAATTGCCAATCTTCTCGCTAATGTTCACGTTTAATTACAGTATGTAGGACATATAGAGGCATCAGTATTAGATTGAGACAGTCTCATAACCAGTTAAAAGTTAAAAGCATCACTGCCTAGGTGTCCAAGTACAGCCTCCAAATGCCACTACAACTAGACATTGGTTGAGACATTTTTTGCACTTTCTTGTCTATAAGTAATTTTAGAACATCGCATGGACAAAACACCTTTCATCAAAAAGCTTAGTAAAGGAAAGCAGCTCAAAAAATGAGAACTACATTACATTTTGTTAATGTTAAAGAATTTTCCTTTGCTGCCGTGTGGACACAGAAGATGGCAAGTATACACAATGTTTTTACATAATAATAATCCCAATATAGTATCGGGTTTGAATCAGCACATGCCTAGCTAAAATGGAAGATGACATCCTCGTATGAAACTTAATGCTTCTTTTCACTAAAGAGAGGAACATTTCTTTTCAAGCTTCTCTTATCGAGTAGCATTTTAGTGCAGCAATGAAAAGACTATAGCTGTGAGGTTACTATTTGTCTACACAAAATAGGGGCTATTTTTCACCCTGACAAGTGTAATATGGCCATGTTATTGGCATAATGTACCAGTAAGATGAGTAACACAGGAGCTTCTTATTGGCCTCAACCTCCTCGTGTGAAAAGGCTGTCATTTAGGTTGAAATTAAATTAGTGCGCTTGACACTTTTGACACCGCAGTTCAGTCCCCCGTCCCCCCATCTGCCCCCGAGAGTCATCTTTCAATTTCACGAAATCAGAATTACGTTGTCAAATTGCCGCCTTGTCTCGAGATCCATCGCTTTCCCCTTCATGTGGCAAGTGCCCACTGCACCTCTGTGGAAAGATTGAGTAATAGATTGATCTCAGGCAGAAAGAGGGATGGAGGGAGGCATAGGGAGAGGGAGGGGGGGGGGGTTTACTGGAGAGGTAGCTGAGTGAATCAGATCTTCATTTTCTACCACTTTGACATGTGTCACAGTGGAGCCTGCCGCGATTACATAACAATGAGGACCCGCGGAGTTCACCGCCGGGCGGCTGAGATATCTGCCTGATAAATATACTCAGGGGGGGGGCTTCGAGGCGGGCACGCAACAAGCCACGTTAAAAGGCCAGTGTCACATCAAGTGGTCACAAAGCATTATCAGCACAGCGTGTCGCGGGTAATGACAAGACAGCGCTGAGCACAGTTGCAAATTCCCTTTAAATATATGTCTGATCGCTATCAAAGCTCACCTGCTGGAAAAATATCATGTCCAGCTAGGAAACAGACAAACCAATTTAACATGTGCTTTAATAGCTGGAATATATTACATTATAAAAGTCAAACTGCTGTATGTTTAGACTTAAAAGAGAATCCTATATATTATTTTCAGGACTACCATTACAAGCTGTCTCAAAAAAAATCACTTAAATATTAAATACCTTCTCCCACTTTTGAATAATAATATGGTTCTTTGTCATATAAAGCATAGTTTTGGCAAGAATTGGATCTTACTACAATGTGGATTTCCCGCATATGATTTCTTTCATGTCAGTACATCTTTATATCATCCCCTCCAATAAAGAAAAAAATAGTTTGCTCATTGTAACTTGGATGTTTGACCTTCACTGCGTAGAATAATGTACTTGCACATTTTTGACACTGAAGGGCTGTTTTCACAGTCATCTGCTGAAGGGAGAAAGTTTGAAGTGGAACTGAATAGACTTTTCAGTGAAGTACTGTGGGAGACATCTGGTGTCCAGCAGTTACATTTTTAAAATGAACAGTATGTGTATATATTCATAGATTCTGAATTTCCCAATGACGGAGAAAGAGCAGATGTAGTTTTTAAGAATTTATAACTCCGTAATTGAATATTTGTGGAAGGGAGACATTAATTAGAAAACGGTTTGATCTAGCGCTTAAAGGTATAATATGCAACAGCTGCCGGTTTCAGTTTGTAAACACACTGCAATCAAAATTGGCCACAGCTCAACGAGCCGAGAGGGAGAGAGCGCAGCGATGGTCGAGCAAGCTATAGAGGGACTGAAGAGAGGGAGCGGCGTTAGTGAGAACAAAGCAGCGAATCTTCGAAATATAACGTTACTTTCTGATTGTTTCACAGCGGTTACGTTCTCAAACACACAACTAACTCTGCGGGAAGGTGCAGAAGTTGCCGGATTTTGAATGAACACAGGTTTCCTTTCTGCTGGCTGTTGCTCAGCGCTGCTCTCGTCAAACAACAGACACACACACTGATGATAGCTGCACTCAAAGCACATAACACAACCCGTTCCAATCCGTGAAATACAGCCGCTTTGTATCTAATAGAGTAAAGGGGGACTTGTAAGTCTAATGCCGAAGGGCGGTGTGATAAAGCGGCGATATTTGGCAACCTTAACGGGCTGCACCTACACCCCCACACGGGGTCCAAAGGCTGTTTGCAGACGCCCAAAAGCGTCCAGATTAAAGCAAAATAAGAAGAAAAGAGAAAATACAGGCAGAGGGCAGCAGGGTCTCTGCAGAAACAGACACTGCCACACACTTGTAGTGGGGCATAAGTGATGATTGAGAGGGATTGTGTTTGTATCAGTCTATACATTGTTTTTTAGTTAATTCTTGCATATTATACCTTTAAACAATTAGTAAATCTATCATTTAGTAGATCAAAAGAAACACAATAAACAATGTCCATAACTGATGAATCATTTAAGTCATCTCCACCAAGCAAAAACTGACAACTACTTCCTGATTTCAGCTTCACAAATGTAAAAATGTGCTGCTTTTCTCCATTTGACGTCCCTGAAGATTGAATATATTTGGGCTTTGGACTGTTGATCGCACCACACAAGCATTTTAAGATGTCAGGTACAGCTCTGGGAAATCATAATGGGCATTTTATAGACTGATGATAATCTTTAGTTGCAGCCCTACTGTAGTTTGGTCTGAATTTTAAATGCACCCACAGACCATTATTCTGAGTGACTACTTACTGAAAGCCCGATAGAATTTCAAATTTCAATGCAATCTTGAGGAAGACCTTGGGACTCCGAGTAGAACCAGAGCATTGCCTCTGAATCATCCGGCTAACTTCCTGAAAGTCCTCAAGTAAAAAAGTCACCCGAGCGGTGTAATCGCAATCAGATTTGATAAAACAACTCCTCACCATCCCTGCCTGTCTGTCAGCCAGGTGGAGACTGATGGCCGGTCTCTGATGTGGTGCAGAGCATTAACCATGTCATGCATTTGCACAGAACGGTCCTCCATCACCTCCTCGAGCACTTAGCCCCGGCGGCGGAGGGAGACCCGGCTCATCCCACCCCTGACGGCTGAGACCATTAGGGTGATGCACGGCGGCTCATTCCTCATCCTACACGGGGAAGGGTTGATGGATCCCACTCCAGCCCCAGGCTCCAAATGGGCCTCCCCTCGGTCGGAGCAGGTATCGGTGGGGGAATAGAGGCGTGGGCGCAGTTGTGGATGCGTGATGGAGAGTTATGAGGTTGAGCCGTGTGTAAGGGGCGCAGAGGCACTTCCCTGCTGACCGAGGGGGTCACGGGTTCAGCTCCTTGCTAAAGGACAGTTGAAAATCTCATATTTATGAGCTATGGCACACAGAGATACATTTTATTTTACAGCCAACATGGTGAGTAATAGATGTTACAATAAGGCACTATTCATTTTTAGATAAAGACTTTTTACATTTTATGATGATGGGAAATTTAGCCATGAAACGCAAAAGAAAAGAGTAAAGCGAGCGGTAGGAAGCCATGTAAAAGCTTTAATGGGCCAATGTGCTATTTATGCTATTAAATCTTCTGCACTGATACAAATTCAATTCATTTGACTGCCTTAGTTTTGGCTTCCCACCTGAAATGCGATGGTAGGCATTCTGTTTTGTTGACAATTAATCACCAAGGTGAGAATGATAAAAAAAATATAAATTACCAACTGTAAAACAACCTTGTTAACAGCAAAAGATACCCCTTCCAGCACAATTCCTCTCTGATAATGAAATATAAAATACTGCTTACTGTACAAGTGCACATGCAAACCACCCAACACACATCCTCATGAATACGTACACACACAAACACACACATGCACACACACTGAATGCAGTATAATGAATAATCACAAAGTCATAATTACCTTCTAACAACCTTTTTCTCACTACAGTGCATCTTTGTGATTGAAGTCCACCCACATTGAGTTAATTGCATTTATTCCCCGATGCCACAAATATGCAATTAAAATGCAGGCATTACACACAGCCCTGCAAAATCATCAATACGGCGCCGCAGTTAAAAATAGGGCCGGTGTTTTGCCTCTCGAGTGCAACCTAAAATTTGTTTCTGGAGAAGTGAGGGCAGTGAAAGACGTGGCTCTGTTTGCACTCCGCTTTTCTGCATTAGCATCGCTGTCAATCTACTTCGACGTGAAAGAGATATAAATCATTATTGTAATGTAAAATCAGCCTGGTAACAAAACATTACATGTGGTTAATTTTGGTAGAGAAAACATGACCTTTTGTAAAAATTGATTTGTCTCAGGAGTGACTCGGGATTCAAAAGCTGAATACTCTAAAAGAATGTTGAATCTAGCTGGTAGTATTAATTCACATTCCTCTCTCTCCTCTCAGTCTCCAAACTTTGTTTTATTTACCAACAGTTTTTACAATTAACTCAAGGGGGTTTCCACAGGTTAAACTGCAGCGGCTGCAGGTCACATCCATTCTTCAGTCTGTTTCAGTCTGAGGCCAATTGGAGTGCAATTACAGCAGGAGGAAACTAAAGTATTTGGTAACTGGAGCTACCAATGCTGGTGCTATGTGAATAAGTAACTGTTTGTCCGAACAGCCCGTTCGCGCAAAAAGGCGTATGAATGACACGATAATGCCAAGGCGTTTAGCATGCAATAAGAACGCCTTACTTTGCGTGGATGGGTCCAACAAATACAACTTTAAACCAGGAGACCGTTGTTCTGTTTCGTAGGTTAAGTTAGTGACGTTTGTCACGTGTATTTTAGTGACATTTATGACGTGTTTTCCGTACTTATGTTACGTTGTTTCTGTACGAATTTTATAAAATTTACGTACTTATCTTAAGCCCAACCATGATGTTTCCTAAACCTAACTAAGTGGTTTTGTTACCTAAACCTAACCGCGGACGTTACCGTAGTTTTACCCTCACAGGTACTGCATTTAGCATAAAAAATATGCTCAAATCATAACATGGCAAACTCAGGCCCAACAGGCAACAACAGCTGTCAGTGCGCTGAATTGACTATGACTTGCCCCAAAACTGCATGTGATTATCATAAAGTGGGCATGTCTGTAAAGGGGAGACTCGTGGGTACCCATAGAACCCATTTTCATTCACATATCTTGAGGTCAGAGGGCAAGGGACCCCTTTGAAATTGGCCATGACGGTTTTTCCTCGCCAAAATTTAGCGCAACTTTGGAGCGCTATTTAACCTCCTTTGCGTCAAGCTAGTATGACATGGTTGGTGCCAATGGATTTCTTAGGTTTTTTCTAGTTTCATATGATGCCACTATCTTCACTCTAGCTTTAAAAGCTGAGCCTGATACAACCTCCGGAGTATTGTTTGCGTGAATGCGTTAAAAAAAATGAGTGGCGTTAACACACTATTATCGCGTCAACTCTGACAGCCCTAGATGTAATGCAATCCGTACGTCCTCTTGGTGGAGGAACACAATACAGTTTGAAACTAGAAACCATCTTGCTATGATATCTCACCAGCCATGACGCAAAATGTATGGAAAGCCAAGTGGACCATAGACGGGCCAGAGGCGTAAATTGGGTGGGGCCAATGGCCCCTTCCCCACTTCCTACCCCCCTACTTCCGTCACCCTTGCTCGGACCACACCTATCTCACATCTCTACCTTAATTTTTTATCTCAACTGAGATGACGGCATATGACGATATCACGTTGACAAAATCTGTCCACAGACAGACAGACAGACAGATGTATAAACAGCTGGAAAAGAACTCAAAACCACTTCTGTGGTCGTCCTCGCAACAGTAGGGCTCTCCAGTACCACATTTTGTCATAATGACACGCACACACAGACTCACAAGGTGAAAACAATACCAGTGAATAAAAAGTGGTTCGTCTATTGTGGCTGCATCTACAAGATTTGCTTTATGGGAAACCATTATATGTGTTAAACATAGTACATAAACGCGAGGACAAATTGCTATGGGAGAGAGAAAGAGAGAGAGAGAGATGGAGGCCTAAGCATAAGTCATCATCTCTTCTAATGAAACACACTGAGTGTTCATATTGATCAGAGCCAGCCTGAGGGCCTGTACATGTCTGTGTTTGCTGGAGGCTGACATTTAGAAGATTGTGTATATAGGTACAGTGTGTTTCGGTGTGTGTGTGTGTATGTACTGTATGTGAAAGAGCAAGTACAGTAGACACGTTGAGCGCAGAGGCAGAAACTCTTAATAATGCAGCTCGTCGAGCAGGTTGGCCCCTTCTCCATTTGCTCAGGCAGGTTGGGAGAACTGCTGATGATGCAATGTGCTGACCCAAATACACTACCTGCTCCCAGCAGACTGCGCCAGCTGGGGCAATCTCTGTCTCCCTTTCTCCCTCCGTCTCTTTCATAAACCCTTACCCCCTCTTTTCATTTCCTCCTCTGATCGTTGTGGAAAAAAAAGAAAGAGGGCTCAATTGTATAAGCTCTTCCCTTATTGTCCTGCTTTTGCCCTTCTCTCTCTCTCTCTCTCTCTCTCTCTCTCTGCTTAATAGCGCTTCTCCATGTGCAACGCGATCACACTCACGAGCCTTCGATGTCTTCTTTCTGGTCTCATTTTTCCTCACAATACCCTCTGTCGCCTCGCCCGACAAATGCCTATTATATGCCATTGTGTTAGCGAGGAATCAAAAGCAAAGATGCTCACTCGTGTCGTGCAAAAGCGCCGGAGACATGAAGGCTGATGAAACCTCTCACCGCGCGATGACAGGGGGAGGAAAAATCACAGATAAAATAAGAGCAGCCTTTTGATCAGCTGCACAAGATAACGCCGACCAACACGCTGCTCGACTGCGCTGGTCAACTACAAACGTACCGATGTGACCAATTTCTCGCTCATTGCCCTCACCATACAGGCAGATCGACAAAAAAACAAAGCCACTACATAACACTCCAGCTTTTTCTATTACCACTGGGCACCCAGGGAAACCGCTGTATGGAGCTGAAGCTGTATCCACATGTACACAGTCATTACAGTACCTGCAGGGTCACCATACGTGACAGCCATTGTACCAGTGGTGGTGATACTTATGACAGAAGCACACTTTCTCTTCAGACTGAATGGTATAAATGTGGGCAGAAACAGAGCAGTTTTTAAGACTTTTGAGGCAAGTCCAAGAGACTTGAGTCCAAGTCAAATGTCAAGTCTGTCGAGACTAGTCCAAGTCACATCTCAAGACTTGTCAAAGAAAGTCTCAAGTCTCGTCAAATCTGAAGTTGAGGTGAAGTCCATATCAACGGATGAGTCAGTCAAGACAAGCTCAAGTCGTATTTAGTCGGTCAAGACAAGCCCAATTCGTGTTTAGTAAGTCAAGACAAGCCCAAGTTGTGTCAAGTCAGTCAAGGTAAGTCCAAGTCAAGAGACGAGTCAGTCAAGACAAGCCAAAGTTGCGTCAAGTCGGTCGAGGTAAGTCCAAGTCAAGTGACGAGTCAGTAAAGACAAGCCTAAGTCGTGTCAAGTCAGTCAAGATAAGTCCATATCAAGTGACGAGTCAATCAAGACAAGCCCGAGTTGTGTCAAGTCAGTCAAGGTAAGTCCAAGTCAAGAGACGAGTCAGTCAAGACAAGCCAAAGTTGCATCAAGTCAGTCGAGGTTAGTCCAAGTCAAGAGACGAGTCAGTCGAGACAAGCCCAAGTCGCGTCAAGTCGGTCCAGACAAGTCCGAGTCAGTTGAATTTAGTCCAGTTCAAGGGACAAGTTGGTTGAGACAAAACCGAGTCAAGTCTCAAGTTGTCAAAGAAAGTCTCGAGTCTCGTCAAAGCAATGATAAAGTTAAATGTCAAGTCACTGATGGAAAATCAATGTTAAGTCAAAAATCTAGCAAATTCCAAGTCAATTCCAAGTCTTTAAGAACCCTGAACGGCGTCCGTTCAAATACATAGGTCTAATAATTAAATATCCACAGCGTGTAAGGCTTGACGGTCACTGTTGTCCTAAAGTCAAGTCAAGTTTTTAAGGAGTCTCATAGCAGACAAGCCCAAGTTAAATCATATTTTTTGTACAATTTAAGTCTGTCCAAGTAAAATCTACAGCTCTGGGTGGAAGTAAGGATCATAATAATCCTCACCTTTTGTGGTTTAAAAAAGGGCAAATGCAACTGTGTTCAATTGCCTTGTCCTTGATTAAACAAGAGAAAAAAAGCTCATGCTCTATTCACCGTTTCCAGTGAGATTGTGAGACTGGACATGAAAAGAAAATTCTAAAACCAAAGAATTGCGTGTTTCCAACAGAAAGCCCACTCGGGCTGTGCACACGTAATGCCACATTGGCTTCATCGGAAGATGCGAATGAAGTAAATAGACCGCTAGTGGTTCATCTGCTGCCTGTTCTGACTGTATTTTCATAAAGAACATTGGTTGCATTGCATGCAAGACAGCGTATGGAAAATGTATCCCTGTCAGAATATCAGAACTCAAACCAGAGATAATTCTGTGTAACCATAGCAGTTCTGAAACTTGAATCCTTTTTGTGGCTGGATCAGTGTGGTTTTTAGCGAGGGGGCTTATGCGTATAATTACATAGACACACTTATTTTCTGCATGACAGCCTTCCTGCCATAATAGCTTCTGTTTTCAGGGGGAAAAAGAAGAATGGGTATCAGGTAAATTGGAATTCTCTCATCATGTTTTTTCACTAAGCCTGTGTCCGAAATTACTTTTCTTCTTTCTTTTCTGAAAAGGATGACTGTGTAACCAAAATGGAGAAGGCTAAAAGGGGCAAGTTGATATGGGCTGTAAATCTTCACGTTAGATGCTACTCTTAAATTCTCGTTTCATTCACAGTGTCATGGACAGCCTGCTGAATTCAGACTCCTCGCCTGGCACCATCAACAACTGGTTTAAGAATCAATTACTTCAACATGCTGCTCTTAATACCTTCATTTGCATATTTAATAGCGCTGGGAATCTCTTGGTACTTCACTCAATTCTCATTTCCATATGTTTTCTGTATTTTGATGACATCCGCCAACTTTTGACCACAGGGCTTTGGTTTGTGAGATGTTAATGAATGAAATATAAAAGGTCGCTGACAACGAAACATCTTCCCTCGCTTGGCCCTCATGTTTCCTCTAACCAGAGGGACAGAGGGCAATATCAAGGCATTCATTAAGAGGTCGTGGTTTGCGCTTATTATTCCGTTATCGACCCTAATCTGAAATTTGCATCATGCTTTATTCTTTATTCAGTGGTAATCGATGTGTGCGAGCCTGTTGAGTTTTAAAACCGGTGATTGACATTGATAAATGGGGGTGCCAGCACAACACAAGAACACAAAAACTGAGCCGAGGAGACGAGCGCCGAGGAGGTGCAGAGGGACGCATTAGGAAGAAGAAATCCAAAATCATTAAAAGCCGAGAAAGATACGTGGAGACGGCCAACATTTTACTGGAAAAAGGGAAAGGAAGAAAATAGATGATCCAAGTCTGTGGAGAAAGAAGAAAGCCTGGCGCTCAGGTTGATGTGCAGACACCCGATCAGACAGCCCTTCATCCCTTAACCCCCAGCCAAGAGTAGAGTAGCGAGATGAGAGGAGAAAGGTGGAGGGGGGAGGAATCAGCTTTAGAAGTGCTGAAGCTGGATTTTTTGACTTTTTTTTTTTTTTAGAGAAAGAAAGAAATATAGAAAGAAGTAAAGGGAGGAGTTCGACGGAGAAAGAAAGCACAAGCGCTAATCTTCTAAAACAGGGAAAAAGGCATGAGTCAGTCAGATGAGAGCAGGTGGAAACGTGGAGCTGAAACAATGTGTTTTTTCCTCCGCGGCCGAGCTTTCGAGCCTGTGAGACAAAGCTTAAAAGATTCAGGCTAAAGGATCTCAACACAATACCCTGTGCCAAGCAGTGAAGATTTCACTCCTCTAATTCAGCTGCGCGGCTTCAGTTAGATTGAATTCACGGAGGAATATGAAGGTCAGGTGCTGTACTATGTACACTCTCAATCTCCATGGCCATTAGTGCTTACTTATAAAGCCATTAATGTCCATTATCATAATTACCTTTGCTTACTCGCAGAGTGAAATCTGCAGAAGTCCCCCAGAATTCTCTCTGAGTGTTTCTCCCGCCTCGCGCCCCCACCCCCCCCGCCCCCCCCATCCGTCGTCTTCCGCTCTTCCACCTGACTGCCCTCACCTTCTTCCTGTTTTAAAAATACAACCCCGGAGCCGCCTCATGCATATGTTCGCTTGCCACGAAAAGGTGCGCCATTAATATGCGAGTGCATGTCATGAATTAGTAACGCGGCCTCCCCTTTGCCAGCGCGGCGTATGTCAAGTTCAGTGAGAACGTAGCAGAAGGAGGACGGTTTGGCGGGTTGTACCGATGCACCTCCCCGTCGACCGTCGAAACAAGCAGGGCTGTTGTTCCCCTTAAGGGGGCAATATGTCCCCGTTCCATACCTGCAATTCAGCTCCCAAAGGGACGCGCAGCCTCCTACACAGCACAATCCTTCTGCTGCGGAGAACTCACAAATAGAACTTTTTCGAGATCTCACTGTCGTCGGGACAAATGTGGACCGTGTAGGTTGTGCATTTTTTTATCTCCTTGCTTAGCGCAAAAGAATCTCCCCTTATACATCCAATCCCTCCTAGACCTCATTAGTGACCGGCTCTCTCGTGACAGCGCGTCTCACTTTTCTTGCCCACAACGGACATCCAGCGGCACTATTTTTTCTCTCCCTCGAGTGGGTTTTTTCTTTTACCCCAGCCTGAATCCCCAGCCTTGAATCCGCCGAGCGCCGCGGTACTCAGGGTCAAAGGTTGATAGCGGCCAACAATCCAATTTCACAGCGCCTGCCTCTGACAGACACCGTGTGATCTTGGGCGGGACCCCTCCCGATCCCTCTCTCTGCATATCCTCGAGAACACTCTGAACTTAATCAAACTTTAATTAGCCCTCTGCTTTTGGTGATAATTGGCAGTCGAGGCAGGGCCAGAACTCTGCTCCTGCAGGATGCGGTCTCCGAACGTATCCACAGACTAATCATGGAGGGAAAGACGCGGAGCCAATGGCCATTATCTGTCAAAAAAAATATGAGGAGACCACCGCGTGAATCTTTGTGTGTGTAACAGTGTGTCAAATACGTTTACATGCACATGAGCAGATGTCGGTGTAAAAGGCCAGTCTGACTGGTCAGACATTGCATACAAGAAAAGAAGCGGCAGTTCAAGCTTTATTTACCGGACTCCATTCCTTCCACCCTACATTCTTTCCCTTCATAAGTTGAGTTCACGCAGTGCTTTAGCAGGTGATTAGCACATTAGCATCCAAGCTAACAGAAATGGTAAAGTCCTAACCCTGAAGGCCTTTTTACACGGCGGCAGTGTTTTTTTCATGCCATTAATTTGCACGTCAATGTAATTTTTTGAACTTTACTTTCACACAAAACGCGATTACGCGGCGAAAAAGCAACACACTTTTTTCCAAAGGCATCAACCAATCACGTTGTGGGGTACGGTTTGAGTTGTGCCTATATTTATGAAACAACAACACAGAGGTTCCGTAGTCCGGACAAAGAGTGCAAATTATATTACTCCTTTCAACCTTGACAGAGGCAGCGTATACCGAATCCACTCCTTCCATTCTTACCTTTCACAATAAAAGCCCTAGACATGCAGTATAATATTCGCAGGGGAGTATTCCGCATTTTCGTGTCGTTTCTTCGTCACGCCCTCGGTGTGTAAAGGCCTGAACCTTGTCTTGAACGTTAACCCTAAGAAAACAAACGTTTCCATAAAGTCAGTGTGGTGAAACTTGTAGCTAACTGGGCAGTGCACGTTACTATTTCATGAGGTTAGGATTACGCAATAAAGGATGGAAGGAAGCAGAAAAAGGTACTAGTAGTTGAAAGAGTAATGATCGCCTGACGTGGTCAAAGCCTCTCGGTGCGGTAAAAAGACGGCACAAAGGGCCTTTGAAGCCGTAATTTCACATATGACGTCTGCCTGGACAAACAAAAGACAACATAAAAATAACATTTCAGTGGGCACCTCCACTGCACTCTATACATTAAAGGTTCGTGGCTAACCGAATAGAGTTTCTCAATATAAGAGCAGTGAAAGGATCGCATGGAGAGAAAATTGACCCATGTTGGTGATGTGTGCGCCATATCGAGCAGTAGTCAGAGATATGATACATGGGTATGTTTTAAGAGCCAAAAAGTAATAAAAAACAATTATGGTCTAAGCCTCTTTGACCTGATGGAGAAAATCCATGCCAACCCAATCTTGTTGTAGGTGCTATGATCTACTGAATCGAATGCCCCGTGAAATGAAATCAATGGAGTTACTCACTCCTGAGCCACATCAATCTGCTGAGATTGTGGTGCGCATGTGGATTTAGAGGCCTACTGCCCCCCCTAAGAAGACTTGAGGTCAATAGCATTAATGTGCAAAAGTTTGAGGATAGCAACAGGGCATATCCCCCCCCCCCAGGTTACAACACATTTTCGAGTGAGTGTTTAACACTGGCAGTTGTGGGCGACGAAGTGCAGTAGTTTCCTTCGCGAGAGAGCAACTAAACGGATCTCTCCAGCGTGACAACTATTTATTCAGGTTTTCCTGACGGTTTTAAGTCTGTGCTGGATAAGTGATTGTTTCCGCAGACACAAACAGAAATAAGAGATGCAAACGCTTCTGTGGCAAAAAAAAACACAACAGAAGAGTAATCAATATCTCTGAGATAAGTTGAGTCTTGATTGAAGTGAAATTTGCAGAATTGATCGCTTTCTGTTTTATGTGCCCGTTCCTTTCTTCCCCAAACAAATTGCAGCTCCGCTCATTACTTCCCTGCTTTATTTTCTCCTTTGTCTATGTGCTGCCAAGAGTACCGATAGTCCTACAGGCATTTAACAGCATTTATGATGCATGTACACAACAGCATGCGTGTCTGGATGTCTAATTGCACAGGCTGACGTGTCCAGAGACGATCTCCCATATGGAAATTATACATTGATCCATAATTTGAGTTTAGATTGACTTTATAACCCTATGCTGGCAGCAAGAACATCATGAAGCAATTTAATTCTGTATTTTATCTTCTACCACTACTAACCTACTGCAGATTTAAGCATGAATAAACAACCCTGTCTCCTACAAAATTACATTCCCATACAACTACACTGCATACTCAATTAAGTTTCGAGGGAATTACGGTTTTAAACAAAACAAAACAAAAAACCCAACAAAACTACTTAGTTAGGTTTAATAAAAAAAACCATCATAGTTTGGCTTAAAATGAAAAGGTTTGTTACGTTATTAATAGGACTATTAAACATTAAAAATATTTAATTGCGATTAATCGCATGATTGTCCATGATTAATGGCAAATTAATCGCACATTTTTCTCTGTTCAAAATGTACCTTAAAGGGAGATTTGTCAAATATTTATTACTATTATCAACATGGGAGTGGGCAAATATGCTTGCTTTATGCTAATGTATGTATATATTTATTACTGGAAATCAGTAAACAACACAAAACAATGACAAATATTGTCCAGAAACCCTCACAGGTACTGCATTTAGCATAAAACATATGCTCTACTCATAACATGGCAAACTGCAGCCCAACAGGCAACAACAGCTGTCAGTGTGTCAGTGTGCTGACTTGACTATGACTTGCCCCAAACTGCAAGTGATTATCATAAAGTGGGCATGTCTGTAAAGGGGAGACTCGTGGGTACCCATAGAGCCCATTTTCATTCACATATCTTGAGGTCAGAGGTCAAGAGGCCCCTTTGAAAATGGCCATGCCAGTTTTTCCTCGCCAAAATTAAGCTCAAGTTAGGAGCGTTATTTCGCCTCCTTCGTGAGAAGCTAGTATGACATGGTTCACAATTATTTGTTTGCTTTGTTAGCTTTAGAAAACAAATATCATGGTGCGACTTAAAATGACTATGTTTGTTATGATATTAAGCTACAGACGTAAATTAAAATAAGTGAACGTTGACTTTTGCTTTCACACGGGACACAAACAGCGGTCTCCTGGGTCCTGTGTTTGTTTGACCCATCCAACACCCCGACCTCCTTACAAACGTATTAGCCTATACGTCAAAATCAAACGTAATCCGCGACAAAATAAGTTTCCCTCGAAACATAATTCACAATGAAGTTTTGTTGTATGGGAACATGATTTTTAGGAGACAGGGCTGGAATAACATAGGAGACAGGCTCATTAACACATCTCGCTTTCATCTTGCGACACAAAGACAGACAATTCTGAGTTCTTCTAAGTCATTTTCGCATCGCTCCAGCTTCCAGTGTCTCGACTTGACTTTTCATTCGGGATTATTGTCGGAAATTTATCCGAACACGCTCAAGTTCATTTCAGCTCCGACTCTGAGCCTTTAAAACTTCTTAACATTAGTGTAGCAGTATCAAACTCTCCCAGTGTCTTCGGGCTTATCCTCTTACTCTTTTAGATTTATCCATTCCTCAGTTGTCATATCCGTTTTTTGTCCGCAGCCAGTGTCATTACAAGTTACATGAGCTGTCTCGGTTGTCACTTTGCACAAAGGAAACATGTATAAAGTGCTCTAGATCGGATTAATTAAACTAAATGTCATGCATTATAACCTTTCTTTAGCCGTGAGTCATCGCCCGGTGACATATTGACAGCAGGACAAAGGCAGACCAGGTAGAAGGAGCCTTGGGACTTTGTATCATTCCGACTGAATACCTGCTGCCGCCCTCGGAAGCAAAGCACTACGACCATGACGGGGAAAATAGGACATTTAAGCTTCTGTAGAACTTTGAATGTCCCTCATTGATTATGAGGCTTCATATTGACAGACTCTCAGGCTGCCAGACATCTTATACATTGGTTGGTGTTTGTCTTTGTGCACTCGTAGGTTTGCTCTTTGAGCGAGTGTTGGCCCGAGCCGCACCAAGGTCCAATACCTCGGGGATCCCTCTATGCACTGATTTGCGATCGGATTTTTGAAGTTCCCTTGTAGAGCACAACAAAGTTACCTCCCAAGGACCTAGCATTAGCATTCAAGGATACCAGTTTGACACAGACTGGGCAGACTCGTCTCCCTGCTGTGCTGGTAAAAAGCAAACGGGGGGGGGGGGGAAAGGGAAAAAGCCTTTGAAGCGCAGGCTTCATGGACTAGTCAATAGCTGGTATTGACTCTTCCCGCTTTTATTTAATAAGGTTCCCATTCCTAAGGCCTGATTTCCTGGGTGCTCATTGCTATGCTAGCTGTGCTGCAGCATGCTGTCATACTGCTGATGCCACGTATTTCCGCATTGATTACACCTCTGGGATTAGCTCAAATGCAAATGCAAGTGTGTGTGTGTGTGTTAAGAGTGCTTGAGAGGAGCGAGTAAAAGACCATCACAGCCGTACAAAGTCTCATCCACTTGTGCTTGTTTGCACATGCTGGTATTAAACAATCTATGCTTTTGAAACCAGCTGTCATGCTTACAACACAGGCACGGAAATAACAAAAAAAAAAAAAAGGCTGTGTAAAGTCTATTCATGTCTGTAAATATAGCATCTAACAGATTCCCTCCCCCACATACGCACCTAAAAAAACAATGGGAAGTCTCCAAACCATGCAGGCACACTGTACACTGGCAGCTGTGAGAATCTGGCTTCCTTGAAAAGCCTGGGAAACATTACAAGGGGAAGGAACGGCGTCGGGCAGAGCGAGATTAACATGCAGCAAAGAAGTCCCCTGTCTTATAATTACGCTGTGGATTAAACTGTGATCAGGCCCCCTCCGAATTGATCTTCACGAAAAGCATCAGCAAGCCGCGGCGTCCTTGCGCATTTACGGAGTGCAGTAACTGTACACTAAAGCATTTTACCTCATTAAATAAATCCAATCTTGATTTGGTGAACGGCGCGTGTTCACAGATGTGAAGGTCAGTGCAACACAGCCGGCTGATTTCATCTTTGTGCCACGTTTAATTCGGTTTGCCTCTGTTGTGTGTAAGTGATGCTCCTTTTGTTTGTTGTGCGGGGGATTTAGCAATTCTTTGCAGGGTCGGGGAGTAACTAGTTACATGTAATGGCGTTATGTAATTAAATTACTAGATAAATGTAATTGTAATCCCCTACAGTTAAAGATAATATGTAATGAAACTACAGTTACTAATCAAAATGTTGGTGGTTTCAAAGGGGTTTCATCAGAATATATTCTTTTTGGTAAAAAGCTCACTGCATAATATGTAGACTATAACATTCATTCTTTGCGATCGTTTAACTAGTGGATTAGTGGCCACAGGATGTCGCTGTTTTTTTCTCTGATTTTTTAAGTCACCAGCCATATCATTTATTTTTGAGTCACCAGCCATCTCTCTGATTTTTTGAGTCACCAGCCATCTCTTATTTTTTGAGACACCAGCCATATCTCTTTAGTTTTGAGTCACCAGCCATCTCTCTTTAGTTTTGAGTCACCAGCCATCTCTCTTGTTTTTGAGTCACCAGTCATCTCTCTTGTTTTTGAGTCACCAGCCATCTCTCTCATGTTTTTTAAGTCACCAGCCATCTCTCTTATTTTTTGAGACACCAGCTATCCGGTTTTTTTTTTGAGTCACCAGCCGTCCTTCTCTCTCTCCCCCTCTCAGGCGGGTGACCGTGTTGTCGAACGAGAACGTTAAAGTTGTTTTGTTGCAATTCACAACGTTAAGTTGAAGCATTAGAATGGTTGTGATAACCACTGATAACGCCCATTCAATCGGCTGATAACATTCGAAATGGGTGATTCAACAAAGACAAAAGACAGCCCTGATTTTACAACAAAATCCACCAAAAACGGTCGAGTAGCTGGAACCAAAACTGGACAAAATCCTTGCCAAAATGGCTGGATATAAGTGATTCTCCATCCATGGCATCGCATGCAAAAAATATCTCAGAACCGTGCTGAAAAAGATGGCTATATGCCACCTGGAGTCATTTATTCCTTATTCTTTTATAAAATATTACTGTACAAACTTACTAATATAAAAGATTGACAAGAAAAAAAGGAAAAATGTAAAACTTTCGGATTACATACGAGCACGTCTGTGTTTTAAAATGCGAAGAACTTTTTAAAGAAGCGATAAAATTCCCAGTGAGTCATATTTTAAAAGGCACTAGAAATCATTCAACCCAACTCCACAGCACATTCTGACTCACCCTCTGACAACCTCTTGCCACCTCATCTTCCAAGTTCCTCACAGGGCCAAAAGGAAAAAAAGACATACTGTCCACAGACCGTGGTCGTCTTTATCTAGTCTGCTGCCAAATCATGTTTATAAAACTGACATTCCCTTTACTGAAAAAGTTTCAGACTGCAGCTTCGCTTCACACATGCACACCAACATGGTTTTCTTGTCTGGAAATAGCAAAGTGAGAGGCCTTTGGCTTCCCAGGGGAACCGTACCGAGCCGAGATGCCATATGGAGGTGGGTGTACTGTACCATGTCTGGTGGGGGAGTGTGGCGGAACTACAGAAACAATCCAGGTATGGAGGATGTCACCATTAAAAGTCAACCTCCCGAGGGACGGGGCATGATGGGAGTTGCGGTTCGCCGTCACCCGCTCTCACACCCGGGTTCCGCTCACGCAGCTGTCACAGCTGCTTGGCTCGGATGACAGGTGGGGGGACATCGACGGGAGAGATGGAGAGGGATGCGAGAGAATCGTTTTATGGTCTGCCAATGTAAAGTGCGAACATCTGTTTGCAATAAAATATAGACAAAGAATCAAGCTACGAATCACTAGAGAGAAGTTATACAAGGCTTGATCTGTGCCAGATTCTGCCAGAACATAAACTGCAACCTTCCAGACTGGACCGACACCTATACTGTAGATTTGTGTCACAAGTACAACTTTGCTGACCTTTAACACGCAAAACTGCGATATTGACCCGTTAAAAACGGTTTTGACACTGTTGACCTCTGAGGGGGCGGTCACACAGAGTCCAGTATGACCGAAATTTAGCTTCCAGTTTTATTTATCTTTTTTCTCGCTAGAAAAAACTGCAGTACCGAAGCCCTGTTTGTTGCCAGTCGTGATACAGTATGAAGTGTCTTCTTTTTCAAGTTTTTACTAGGGCTGTCAAAGTCAATGCGGATATCTGATCTGCTCAATAAAGGTCAGTATTGGCAACGATACCAATCCGGCGAATCGTATCAGTGCACCCCTACTTGAAATCAGAAAGGTAAAAGGTAAAGCAGGATTTGTTTTATTTACCATTCCTCTGTGTGGGGGGGGGGTTTTCGGCTGCTGATTGGTTAGAGGAGCTGCTAATTACGGCTACGATGCCAATGATGACCGTGAGTGTGGCATCATCTCAATTAATGGGTAAACGGAGCACCGACATGTCACATCTTGGTGCACTGATTGCTGGCTATTGTGGTTTGAGGTCTAAATTGCTTAGTCATATTTTGACAGAAAGACTCCCAGCTAAGCAAGTGGGTGTTTGCGCTGTGTGGTGAAAGCATGACTAATGAAAACCCGTACGTCCCGTAGCTGTGGGCTTGTGCCTCTGTACTCTCGGCTCAGCTGTCACATCAGACGCGACGATATTCTGCTTACAGTATACAGCCGGTTTGCACAACATTGTTTATGATGACTGTCTTGTTAGGGCCCCGTGTTGTCCAATGTGCTCCAGGCACTGTGGGTTTGACTTTTTTTTCTGTCCCCCGACTCTGTCGGATCAGCAGCATCTCTGTGCTGTGGGACAAATCAAGCACTGAGCTTAAAGTCCTTATTAGGGTATTTCAGCCTCAGCTTGAATACACGTTTCATTTAAACGATAAAAGAAAAGTTGAAACATCAACATTTCACAAGCTTATTTCGACGGGATATTGATAAAATGGCTTACAACCAAAAATGCAGCTCTCTCAAAAGAAAAAAAAAAAAATGCCAAACCTGCGAAGAAAATGGAACCATGGTCCCAAATCAGAGTCATCACTATGTTTATGTTCAGCCCCGAACCTCTCCTTAAAAGCAATTTCCTTCCCTTGCCGAAGTTGGGGACAATCTTTTGAAATCCTGCGAGTAAGAGGAAAGGGAAATATTGAACTGACATCTACAGAATTTCAATGTGGTGGAAGAAATATATTATCATACAGTAGGTCCCTGCATGTTTCCACGTGTACATCAGGAGGAGGAGGAGGAGGAGGAGGGAGTAGCTGTGTTATATAACGGAAAAACTTTCTGACAGTAAAAAAACAATGCAGAAGTTGTGTGTGTTGAGATATACATGTACTGTATGTAGATGTACTCTGTGTGGGTGAGAGTCTATGCAGTTGTAGCTACAGTATGTTGTGCGCCTTTGTGCGTATCTGAGAGTGTGTACGGCATGTGTGCGGACATATTTGTGTGTGCGTGTGTGTGTGTGTGTTTGTGGGAGCATGCTGAGCGAGCCTGATAACCGGAATGCGCGGTCACCTTGCTTCGTGATTAAAGGTTTGCACTCTTTAGCTGCTTAAAAGGAGGCCCGTTTGTCCTCAAAAGGGGGAAAGGAACACAGCGAGAAAAAAGGCATGTTTTATCAGTCAAAGCCAGAACTCAATATTTTGCTATTTTTCCTCAGATCGGGCTTATTCACAAGGTCCTATAGGTGAAATGCCTTCAAAGATAATAATGAGATTAAGATCACATTCAGAAATCCCTACCAGGGAGCGAGAGAGAGAGAGAGAGGAAAGCTTTTGAAATAAACAAAGCAGTCCAACTTTCTACAATTTCACACTTTTTTTTTTTTCTTGTCGCTGAGTGCTTTGGATTTGGCTTATGCTTAACTTCTTAAATGTTCACATTGAGATCTTCTGATGCATTCATGACGATATTTTTTTTTTCTTCCCAAGGTCAGCTATGGAAAAAAAAAGATAAAAAACCCACAAGAAACCAAACCCATAGAAGACTGAATGATTAAAAAGAAAAAATATATCTTGGAAGACATTCATCTTCAGCAAAAAAAAAAAAAAGGTTTCTGACTCGACCCGTTGCTTGGGAAAAAAAATGCATTTGTGCAAATCAAATGAAAGCCGAAATTACAAAATAATGTTTCTGGAACAGGAGATGAGATACTTGATTATTCCATTGGCCATCCAATGAAAGCCGTGTATTGGTCACTCTCTTTCCAAGCTGTCATCCATTGTCAAGCTGTCAGAGAATTTGGATGGACACCACGTGGCCCCAGGTGTCAGTTTAGTCTTGGAAATGACAATGTCAGACTGCTAATGTCCTTCTTCCTGCTAGCTCAATGATATCATAACTAGGAGGCAATCAGGATTCCTATAAATGGTTACAGATGAATTGGCATCACATTTATTAATCAAATTCCAAACTTCTGAAGCCATTTGCATGCCAAGCTGTGAAATTTTTAAGATGTGGGATGCAGGCTCTAACAATGACTAAGGCCTTTACCAATCAAGTTAATATTTTTGACACTTGTTGTCATCTACTAAGAGCATTTTTTACTTCTGTTCCTCTTTTTATTAAACTAGTAAAATGCCCGTTCGGTGGCGTGGCCGTTGAGAACATGTGGCTGTTCGAAGCGGGCCGACTGCTTGGCCCCGGAACTGCTCATTGCTCGTTGACACCAGGAAAGTGAAGAGGAATTTGGTTGTAACATTAGCATATCCAGCAGCCAGCAGCAAAAGTGAACTGCACTCAATCAGCTGTGGCTTGTAAAAAGGCCTTCTGTAGACAACGTCCTCGACTCAGTCTCCAGAGCCATGAAGCCCCGCCCCCGCTGCTGTAGAGAGCGCTATCACTTGTTTATTCAAAGTTTATTAAAACTAGGGCCGTCAAAGTTAACACAATAATAACGTGTTAACGCAAATTCGTTTCAACGCCACTAATTTCTTTAACGCATTAACGCAATCTATCTTCCGGAGGTTGTAGTGGGCTCAGTTTTAAAGCTAGAGTGAAGATACTGGCATCATACGAAACTAGAAGTAATCCATTGGTACCAACCATACTAGCTCGTCGCGAAGGAGGTTAAATATAGCTCCAAAAACTGGCATGGCCATCATCACAGGGGTCCCTTGACCTCTGACCTCAAGACCTATGTGAATGGAAATGGGTTTTATGGGTACCCACGAGTCTCCCCTTTACAGACATGCCCACTTTATGATAATCACATGCAGTTTGGGGCAAGTCATAGTCAAGTCAGCACACTGACAGCTGTTGTTGCCTGTTGGGCTTCAGTTTACCATGTTATGAATTGAGCATATTTTTTATGCTAAATGCAGTACCTGTGAGGGTTTCTTGACAATATTTGTCGTTTTGTGCTGTTAATTGATTTCCAATAATAAATATATACATACATTTGCATAAAGCAAGCGTATTTGTCCACTCCCATGTTGATAAGAGTATTAAATACTTGACAAATCTCCAAATATTTTAATCGATTGACAGCCCTAATTTAAACTAAACGTGTCGACAGTACACGTCCTTGGGTCCCCAGCAATACGCCCGCCAATTGTGAAGTATATCGGACGAACGGTTCTAGAGATATGTGAAGGACATACCCTCATACAGACAGAGATTCCTTGCTTTATAGTTAAGAGTTCTTCCTGCTTTGCTCCTCTTCCATTCACTCCTTAAGGTCAAGTGAGAAAGGTGAGCAGTGTTGTCAGTGAATGCAGCATGCCCTCCTGTAGTAGCAGAAGTTGTTGGAATGACCCTTGCGCACAAACCACTAATCAGGACTGTCACAAGGGAGGTCCTGCCCCCATCGACACATCGACAGCCATTGGTGCAGAGCCTCTGCCCTGCTATTAATAAAGAGTCACATTTACATAAGGTGACAGGTACACAGTGCTCACACCCCGCCCACCCACAAGGACTCTACACACACACACACACACACACACACACACACACACACACACACTGATTCACTGGACCTACAGTGAAGTAAAAGTGATGGTTACTCAGTTTCTTTATGCGTACGGAGCTCCTTTATTATTTGGGGAACGATCCATCATTCGTTTTCTTAAATTTATCACACTGGATTGGAAGATCGTGATTCATTTTCAGTGTGCTGAATGCCAATGTGACAGTTTGTCATACAGCATTACTAAGCAGGATTAAACCAAACATTATTTATGAATAACAATTATCACAACAAGCAAGGCGACAGACTGCTTATGAACGCATAAAAACCGAGAAATCAAACTAAACAAAGAGATGAATTAACAGGCAGAAGCTACAATTACGGTTGTCACTTAGAGACAGTTTTTTTTTGGGCACTGTATCATTTTATGGCATCAAATCATCACAAGAACACACATTAAGTAGAAGACATGAGAGCATCAACCCATTAGGCTATTTCAAATGTGGAGCTTTACTATGTTACTTTATCCGCTAAACTGTAATTATGCCCATAAAAAGAGCCAATGATAAATCAAAACTTCTGCACAAAATGTCCAAGGCCATGTTCAAACTGATTTTAGACCCTCATTCGCTTCAATGTAGCCAGTACGGCAACACGGCGGGCAAATCAGATACATGCGAGCACACATTCCTGGTCGATTACTTTGCTATTTGTAGATTATTATATTTGTTTATCCAATCTGATCTATCATCTGAAAGGTTCAAATATCCTTAGAATAAAGAAAAACGCTTTGTTAAGTATGGTTGTGCAGTACCCATCAGGTGTGGTGGAAGGTCAAGGGGTCTGTCATCTCCGCCAAAGTATCATCCACATAGAATAATAATTTATGTTCCGCATCACCCACCTCAACATCTCTAATGCCGGCGTTCGCCCCGATGCTTCGAGGCAATTTTTTACGATCCGATCACACAAGGTTACGCACTGTCAGATCTCGGCGTCATGATCACGATTTAAGATTGCGGGACAAGAGTCCACACAGGTTTTGTGTGATTTATGTCAGTGATATTCTACAGTTTTGTTTGTGTTCTATATCTGTACATCTGGGCACGTTATACGAGAGCGGTGTGGGTGCGATTTGAGACCAATTATTGAAGCATTTGCTCGTGTTTTCAATTGTCAAATCTGCAATGTGTATCCGAGTGTTGTGGGTTTTTTTCCCGTCTCATTAACAGTTATCTGTCTAACTGAGACAAATACCTCAAAGAAACAAGTTAAGGTGTGATATTAAGCGTGGTCGTTCAACACTCTTTGACAGTTGTCTCTCTCTAAAGAAATGACAATTTTTCAACGGACAAAAGTTGTTGCAGGACTTACCTGTCATCGTCACACTTTGGTTGATCAAAGACTGTCAAACAGTTTGAATGAATGGCCACTTTAGCCTCTTTACGAAAGGCTGGAAGAAGAACGTTGTCACTTCAATTAATCATCACCACATGGATATAGAGTACATTCCTGTTTTTATTTATCTGCTCCTAGAGGAGGAAACTAGAGGATTCTTGTCAGAGCTGGCATGGTGGAGTTGTTGTTTTTATAGTCGTCCTCACTGTTGCTAAGGTAAGAATATGTGGCCAAGCGCAATATGTCATCTTTGGTTCAGAGACAACTGTGGAGAGTGTCAAATGATTGAGTCTAAAAGGTTTTAGTCTAAGACACAACAACATGCTAATTTAGACATATAGCAGCATTTACAAAATGAATAACTTTACAAAATGAACTTTTATGATCTTGAAAGCCTAAAAACAACATGAAAAACTGTTGAGAGACCGCCATGGAGTGTATGCTGAGCTTTAAGGGGCGGGGGGTTGGTTCCAGTAGGAGCATCTTGGTTGAGGGCGGGGAGCAGATGGCAGGAGGATTGTGGAAAAACGGCAAATCCTTTGATATGTCTGCAACATCTCATTCACAAGAGCCATCAGCAAATATGTGCAAAAGCTGTGTTTTGAGCGCACATAGGAACTGGTGACAAATTGGAACTCGGAGACGAGGGTATATTCCCCCGAGGTTGATCAATGCTGACAGTGCTTAGACAACAGCAGATCTCTCGAAGGACATCATTTAAACATTTGCATGCAGCATGTTACCGGCTTCCACTATTTACACCACTTTTATGATTCAATATTTATACATTTGCGAACACAAATGAGTCCAATTAATCCAATTCAATTAAGTATAAAGTTTTACCTGCAACACACAGCGTAATTCTTTCCAACTTGCAGTGTAACCTCTTGTACCAACTGTACCAGTACAGAAAGTACGGATGCATACATGTAGGCACTCCCACGCACTTCACTAGGTACCCGGTAGTTAAATATACTTACAGTATTAGTTCTCCCAAACACCGGATTGTTTATCAGTCTATCATATGCTACCCTGTAATCACAGAACAGGTACCCCTAAAAAATATCTATAGTATACAGTATAATGTTTTTAATAGGGCTGTCAATTGATTAAAATATTTAATCGCAATTAATCACATACTTGTCCATAGTTAATCGCGATTAATCGTGCATTTTTTTATCTGTTCAAAATTCACCTTTAAGGGAGATTTGTCTAGTATTAGTAGTTAATACTCTTATCGACATGGGAGAGTGCTGACTTTACTATGACTTGCCCCAAAACTGCATGTGATTATCATAAAGTGGGCATGTCTGTAAAGGGGAGACTCGTGGGTACCCATATAACCCATTTTCATTCACATATCTTGAGGTCAGAGTTCAAGGGACCCCTTTGAAATTGTCCATGACAGCCTCAGCAAAATTATTCGTAAGTTTGGAGTGTTATTTAGCCTTCTTCCCGACAAGCTAGTATGACCTGATTGGTACCAATGGATTCCTCAGGTTTTCTAGTTTCATATGGTAGAGTATCTTCACTCTAGCTTGAAAACTGAGCCCGCTACTCATTTTTTTTCTCTATAATTTTAACTTGGAACTGTTAATTTTAGTATTTAATTCACACAGTATAATGCAAAAATAGGCTTTACAAAGTGGTTATTTCATAGAGACTACTTATTTATTAAATTATAAGAAAGCATGCTATATCGTGATATATATTGTGATACATATTCCCACATGTATGTAACAGTAAATACTGTACTGGTACACCAAAGTACAGTGTAAATTTTGAAGAATTATGCTGTATGTTGCCATCTAAAGTGTTATCTTTATTAGTAGCACAAAGTAGCAGAAGAAGTAAAATGTAATGTAAATGTATGATCATGTAAAAGGCTCTACGAGTAAATGTTTTTTACGTCAAAGACAGAAAAAGAGGGATTTTCCTTCATAGGGGGGAGGTACCTCTATGGCCCAAAAGAATGTTGAAAAAGTTGCACCAGAAAACTATGAGAAAACATGGCAACTGAATACAAAAGCCACCACAAACCTGAGGACACATTTCTGTCCCCACCAACAAGCACAGTGCAATGATTTCATTGACAACTCACTCACACGCATATACTCATGCAATGTGAGCCTATATTATTAAAATCAAAGACATAGGCTTGTCCAACTGTAGTGCATGTATTCGACAGATGTCGTCTGCAGATCAACTCTCCATATTACAGGAGATGCCTCCTATCCATAAAGCCCTGCAGTCCCGATTTAATGCTGTCCAAATAGAATAAAACGTGTTATTCAATCCGCACTGGGAGATGCAAATGTCATGCCCATTTCTCAACGTAACGGCAGGTCTGGCAATAAATTGTATGGGGTCCCCCATCTCCCTTAAGAAGCTCATTCCATAATTCAAAATATATTATAATTGGCACAGTCGTAAAATATGTGTTTCTCTGTAAATACTGATGGGGGCTAGGTAATTCAATTCACCACATATGGGGAATTTACACTGCTGTGCATCAGTGGCTAATTTCCTTGGGGAAATTAATCTCTGTAGGGTCTCGGATGACCACTGACCACTGTCTACTGTGTAAATATTGATGGTCGGGGAGAATGAGGTGGTTATAACTAGCTCATACATGTGACAGCTAAATTATGTCTTCACAGAAGCTTGCATTCACAGCACGCCTGGTATTTTATTAAATCTATAGTTGGACTGAAATTGAATCAGTTGGGGTCTGAGATAGGGAAAAGCCAAGTCAAGTGCATGAGCTTAAGAACTTTTAGCTTTTATTTGATGGAGTTACACGCAGGCTTTGTAAGCTTGACCACTCATCTTCACGGATCCGAGACATTTAAATGCACAGCCGATCAAAATGGCAGCAGTGACACCTGTTGCAGCTGGCTCTCCCTACTTGACATTCGCTTTCTTTCACCGATCGATGCACGCCATTCACAGGCCAGATCCAACGACATGACAAACAGTGGCGAGCAATGGCTTCGTCTCCAACTGCTGCAAGGCTCATCACTGTGGCGGATTCCCACAAATCACACGACAGCGGCCTTGGATTGGAGCGCGCCATGTATGGCTTTGAAGACTCCCTCGGCATGCATTCACTGCTGGGCTTTATCGGTGGTCTAATGGCGCCAGTAAGGTCCTATCTTTTTATCTGTTTAGCCATGCATCCTCTTTTTATGCAGAGATATGTCCGCTGTCCAAAGAATTATCGCAGTCTTGACTGCACAGCTTCCGTCCCCCCTTTTTTGACATTTCCCTAGACCTCGGCCAAAGAATAATAATATCCTGGAGGAAGACTACAAGTCAGCAAAGGCAGACTTTTAGCCGCCAAAGTACCCACAAAGTGAGGGAGCTTGTGGACACAGAATGGTCGGAGCTCCTGCAGGCCAAGTCCAAGACCCAAGATCTTGTTTGGATGACACATTCGCCTCCTTCCACATCTCTGCTTCTGTCCCGGTCCAAACATTTGACCCTGGACTTTCAGCATGGTTGGAAGTGAAGGTCTGGTTCTCCAACAGTGACTCTGCATGTGTTGCCATGCCATCAAATGCTGAGAGCCGAGGGCAGATATGTAGATGAGGCTGTTCTTCTATTTGCACAGTCCTTGCCATGGAACAACATGGATTGGGACTTGTCCCCTAGTTTATCTCTTGTTGCTAGGCATTATCTTACCTACAATTGCCTGATTCATGTTTCTGTATAGTAGAGTCAGTACATGTACTTGAGTTCTGAGGAACCCAGGAGAATATGCTGTATCTATCAGAGTACTATATCAACAGAAATAGGCTCAAAATCATACCCCAGCATGTGGGAAGAAGGCCGAGGAGGTACAGGAGGTTGTACAGTTTTTTTGGAATTGACTCCCCTCAAGCATATCCTGACCTTTAGTGGCTCCCACTGAGGCAAGAGTGTTGAAGACAAGGCATACTGTGGTCACAGCTTAACTGATCTGACATACAGTATGGAGTGCCATCCTTGATATATCCGATACAAAGAAGTAAAAGATTACAAAGAACCCTGATCTACTGAAAGTCCTATTTCTGTATGATGAATTCCAAAGCAATAACAGATTGCTACAAGACGGGAAATAGTGATGACTTGTGATACACTTATTTGATGAGCATTGTCAGATCGGTCTGTAAAATCAATATAAAAAAAATTCCAGAATTATTCCCCCGAGAGAAATTCATTGCTTACGCCGCTTTCCGTCTATCCCTGGCTGTTGCCCCACTCCTAACAATAACATTAAGCACTCAGGATTTTTCCCCTGCACAACACCTGCCACATTATGTGATGACGTGAACCATCCCACCATCCCCGCTCCCATCTGGCAGCTGCCAACATTATAACTGTTCGCTAACACGGGGGTTAATGAAACCCCCGTGTTAGCAAACGCACCTTTGCGTTCGGGGCTCAAGCTGCCTGGAGATCCACACGCAGCCCTAAAGGATTGGCTCCATTATGGATGCCAGCACGGGGCTACACACACTTCCTGAATAAAATAATGCTCGCACCTGCTACCTGGGCTCAGCTGTTGCCACGCAACGTCGAGATGATGCATTCTGCTATCTGTTCTCATGCTGTGTGCACAATGTCTGCAATTACAATGCGATTAGTGGACTTCCAAAAGTGGATGTACAAGAGCCATTGTTTTTGCTACCATCAAATATTTACCTCATGATTTAACAAACTCTTGACTTGGGTTGTTCTAAAAAGGTGTTTCTTTAAAAAAAAAATATCCTACAGTATACTCATGAAAGCATGTTTTTTTCTAAACATAACTTGGCATCAAGTGTTGTTTTTGATATCATTTTACCTTAGAGAACTTCCCCGCACCTCATTCATGTTTGAGTGGACGATGCGCACATATATTGATTGTCAGTGTCTCATCAATGTCCAAAATGTAAAGCAAATGCAAAGAAAAGACACCATTTATGATGATACATTTACCAACCAGCTCATCATTCTAATTTGGATATACATAAATGATTCCATCCATATCTATATCATTATATATAGTGACACTTCACGTTTTGTAACGTACTAAACAGTTTTGTTGGTAAAACTGTTCAATTCATATTTAATACGGACTATGTTTAAGGGCCCAAATTCTCAACAATCTGACTTCTGTTACAAGCCAAGCTAGTGTTCCAATTCAAACAGTGGCTTGCTCAATAATCCGTTAAGTTTTGCTGCTTAAGGAAGCATGCTGGGAGGCTTGAGCATGCAGGCACTCAAGGGGGAGCCTGACCATTTGTATCCGGCTCCATGGGGCGTGAGGAGGAGGGGGGCCGCCATCAATACTGGTGCATGCTCTCTCTCTCTCTCTCTCTTTTTCTTTCTCTGTAAACTTAGTGTATGCCAGATGAAAGATCCAGACCTTTCCTCTCTGGCTTTTAAAACCCTTTGAGGATGCAACCCCGACATTTATCGCAGGCAATGTCTTTGAAACAACATGAAAAGGGTAAATTTCTGATATAAAGGGGGGGTTTCTGAGAAGGGACGTCAAAGTTGGTCTCAGGTACACGCCAATGTAACAAGCGGAAGAATAACTCGTGGTATGCTTCTACCTCAGTGTTGTTTAGCCTCACAACAAGCTTTATTTCAACAAACATCAAATAGTGAACAGAACCAAGTTTTCTCATTGTAGATCAGAGCATCATAACACTGTTAAATCGCTGATTAATCACATTTATCATGTTTTTTATCCTGGCATTTCTGAAATTGTCCTCTTTTTTTTTTTATGCAAAGCTGAAGTGGTAGGGATCAAAGCTCTTCCAGCTACCTCATGTTGAGCTTCAGCTTCAAAGGAGTGAGCATCCTGTGAAATTCCATTAACTAAACAACAATTAGTGGTTGTATTACTGCATTTTAGATGTTGGTAAGTATTGTAGTTCCAACAGCTAGCCGGGTCGTCGGCTATGATCAGCAGCGGAACATAATTGTGATTGGCCCTGGTGCAAATTTTTTTCTTGGGCCCCTGCCCCAAACACAAGCATGAGCACGGACACACACAGCCACACCAGACAATTGCAAAGCAGACAACTGATATGCCACCATGTGACTTCTGTCCTGCAAACCAGCACCACGGACAGTAGCCGAAGCACCAAGTATTTCAACTGAGCTCAGTGGCCGAATGTTATCACAGACACATATTACAGTAGGTGCGCATTTTCCAACATATGAGAGGTAACAATTACATTGCTATACATTTAAATCCATGATCCCACTCCATAATAACAAAGAGAAACCTGTACTCCACCATTACAAGTTCATCCTACGGGCATGGAACCATATCCTAACTGAATGGAACGCGAGCTAGCGCCAGCAAAAAATCAGTTGGATTGCATTGTTTTCTGTTGAAATGTCCTTACTGACAAAAGCGACGCAGCGCCGCGCGCCGCCACTTTGAACTGAACTTTTGTCAAACGCCTTGTTTCTTTTTATTCCTGTTGCTCGCTTTGAAAGCGTTGCAATGGACGAGGAACGGCTGATTCGTGTTGAAATGAGGAATTGTTGTTATGATACCTCCTCATTTCACTACATAAACCTAAATAAGGTGGCAGCTGGCTGGAGGGAGACAGCCAGAGACCCTCCAGTCAGATCTCAAGCGCACAGCTGATGGGACTACGTGGTTTGTTTACATGATGTAACAGAAGTGAATAGTAACAGATTCAGTGTGGACAGAGAGCGCCCGATGGACGCTCCCTTGCTTTTGGGCCCTTCTGGGGTTGCACAATCAATATTTACGCCATTGGCTGTGGTCCATTTCCAATCACAGCCCACTTCAAACAATCCCTGCTTCACACAAGAGGAAACATGTCTATGATTTCCTTTCAAATGTGTTCAATGAGAAGGTTTGAAGAGCTGGTTTAAAGGTAGAAGTGGCTTTGTCATACTGAGTGAGGTATTCTGTGACTTTCTCTAGTGTTACAACTTGGCATGAACTATGCGGGAGGATTCTCGATCACATGAGCACACTCACACATACCGGTGTCCTCTAACCCGTCATCTTCATCTCCCTTCATTCTTTCTGCCATTATACAGAGGGGATGCTCTCACACGCTAATCAATCTCTCAAAAAAACTCTTCTCCAAGGAGAATCAAGGTGTAGGAGCATTCATTGTATGTAGATGTGGAGTATTTTAAGCGTATATGTAAAATAGGTGTGTGAAGAATCGGCAAACATAGAGACAAGGACCTGGGGAATAGTACCGGCTCCGTTTGATAAGTGATTTAAGAGTCCAAGCGAGAGGCAGAGGAGTCAATGATGCAGATGATGGTGTGATGCAAAGGGCTTTTATCTATAATTACAGGTCACTTGCATCGACATGAGCTCATTTACCCAGAGGAGCTACTGCCTCCGTCTCTTTCACCGTTACCTTTCTCAACAGCCCATTCGCTTCACTCCCTGTGTCTTTGCTGATTGGGAGCCAGAGGTGAACTTGAGTTACTGTCATAGATTTCTGTGATCAGCAATCAAAAGACCTTCAGACATGATGGCAGTTCATGGAAGGTATGATGACATACCTAACACATACATCAAAATGCAGGCATGTTCTCCGTCCGATCCATTTTCAAGTTGACTATTACGTTTTTTCAGCCATTGCTCTAGGAAAAGCAATGTCGGCTGCTTGGTTGGTTGGTTGGTCGGTCGGTCAGTCCGTCCCCCGTTGGTTCAGACTGAAATATCTCAACATCTCTAGGATAGATTGCAATTACATTAAATTTGGACAGACTTTCTTGGCCTCGGTGCTAAATAGCAAATGTCAGGCAGCGTTAGCTGAATGCATGCTAACACACTACACCAGGAGGGACACACCGATCAGACTGATTAGCAGCTTGAGATGCGAGACTGGAGTTAACGTTGAGAGATGATGCGTACGACCAGATTGTCTCACAAGTAGCCAGTTTACAACCTAAAAGCTAAATCATTGTCAGACGATAGCCGGTGGGTTTTCCAAATTGCATTTTGTTCAGCCTCTTTTGCTCTCCACACAGACTGTCTACCTGCAATCAACCAGGCAATACCACTCAAACTACAAAAGGAAACCAGAATGCTTCGGATGCCAAAATCTTGTCCGGTTGCCTACAGATACATCATATGAATGCAAAAACTGTTTATAGAGATTATGTGTAAGGTAAAATCAGGCTTGACGTAAACATTGCTTTCCTAACTTTGTAATACAAACAAAGTTAACGCGATAATAACGCGTTAACACAAAATCGATCTTTCCTGAAGATACTGGCAACATACAAAACTAGAAAACCCGAGGAATCCATTGGTACCAACCATTTCATACTAGCTTGTTGCGGAGGAGGTTAAATAACACTGCAAAGTCGCACTAAATATTGCATATTTGCCCACTCACATGTTGATAAGAGTATTAAATACTTGACTAATCTCCCTTTATGTTACGTCCTGAACAGATAAAAAATATGCGATCAAATATTTGAATCAATTGACAGACCCAGTAACGAGTAAACACATAGATAATGCATTTACTGAATTGTTATTTATTATTAGAATAATAAATCGTGCACCAGCAACTTGGTAAATAAAATCTTCAAACTTAACAGGAATTACAATTCAAGTATAAACCTTTTTATTGCAGCAACAAATTGGTCAAGTATATAAGTATACAGTGTATAGTATAGTATACAAACATTGAATTGAAATGACTAGATCAGCCCCATTGTCACCGATATCTGATCCAGCTATTTGAGTCAGTATCGACCCGATATCCGGTATTGGTATTGGTGCACACTTTGGGCCTCCCCTTAGAGAAAATTGGGACAATTGCAACACACTAACCCCTAACCAATCTCCTTTCAATAACACTCATATTTAAATATCTTTAAATAGTATATTACCCATGCTTTCCTGCTTGGTACAAGGCCTTGGTTCCCTTCAGGTTCACCTTGCTAAACTCCTCCACCGCTCTCCTCTTTTGGGCGTATGCTATCATTAGCTAGCACCTCTTTACAAGTCACACACTGAGGCCACGGTGAGTCACTTGTCAGTCCGAGTGAAACCCAGCTTGAGGTACATTCGTCCAACGTGATCATATTTCCTACGTTTTGGTTCAGCTCCTGTAGTTTCCCCGCTGCAAAGCCCTTTGTATCAAAATCACTTCATTTAAATCTATTTCAAGTACTTTAATTGCCGCCATGTGCGGTGTGTCACACTGCGTCTCCGCGGCATGAGCAGAGAGCAGCAGCAGAAGCTCCGGTGCTCCGTGTGCGTCTCCACAGGCTGCGTTCAGGCACAGTAGATCATGCCTGTTCTGGTAGTGCTCAGAGCCCAATGCACAATCACTGTAGATACGCACGTAATGCACAATAAGACAATAAGAGACTTCCCGTTGCCGTCAGAACGCCAGCATGCATGCACGACCTCCCGCAATATCTCTGCCTCCCCTTCATCTCCCCCGCGGGACGCCCACCTCGCAATTTGAAAACCTCTGCACTCAACTAAGATGGTGACCGTGGTAATCATAACTGCTGAACATCAGCATATAATCACTGTCATTGTGAGCGTGTCGCTACGCCGGTGTTAGCATTTAGCTCAACCCACCACTGTGCAAAAGCACGGCCTCGCAGAGCCGCTGAACTCATTGTTTTACCGTGTCCTCCATCTTTGAACGGATACTGTGTTTGTATGAGTGATGAATAAGAGATGTGTGTGACTGATGCATAATAATATACTCTCTGATGTGCCCGACACTAACCTGTCCAAACAGTTCAGCGTCTAACCGTGTCTGGGATCTTAACATTCATCTGATTTATTATTCCCATTACTTTCAACTTTGTGAGACCCTGCCGATTGATTACTGCGCAAAACTTAAGTACATGTGGATGAAGGCGTTGACTTAGTACAAGGGCGGTTGTCATTGATGTCTGCGTAATTTGATTTATCCTTACTAGTCACTCCGCTGATTGGATACGACAGTGATGACCTTAAAATGTGTCTTTATGTAGATGGCGTTGCATTCAAAAAAGCCCCCAAGGTCATAATGCTACCTCCGCTCAAGCGCTATTACTGTTTTAGCTGATGATGTGTTGATTAAAGGTACGTTTTCAATATTAAACACTTGTCACTCAGTTTTCTAACATCAATTCCCTTTGGCAATGACAAAGCGTTTGATTTGCTAATTTGCCTTTGAATTGCAAATGGGATCTCCTTGGAGCTTTCTGCGTGCCACTGCTCAATTTAGCTCCTTTTTTTGTTTGACTTTTTGGGGAGGTCAGCGCCGACAACGCCGCCATTCCCCGGTGGAATCCCCTGACCCGATAAGACGTGGAACATAAAACCCCCCAACAGGGCGCCATCAGCGGCGGCATGCGTGGCGAAAGCCCCGGAGAGCATGACATGAAAGGATAAGCAGAGGAGGGACCTCGGGCTTGGTCGAAACTCCCACGGATGGAAGTGTTGCGATTCGCTTGCATGTGCAACAACCTGCAAATGTTTTACGGTACAATAGGGAGAATTAACAGGGAGCAGGCACTTCTACATTTCATGCTCGCTTATTGTAATATGTGTTTTTGCCTTAGCACTTGGGGCTGAAAATCTTTGAAAGTGTGAACACCTAACTCAGTTCATTCCTGGCTAAAAAGCCCAGTCAATTCACAGGTTCAAAAATTCGAAAAAAAAAACTCGATAACTTTTTTTTTCTCATCAGCATCTTGTTTATGACTATCACACAAGTGTATATGTGCTCCAGCAGACATGGCCAATTACCTTTACTCATTAGAGAGGAAGCTAATCAAAGTTCATCATCTTGACCTGGCAATAAATATCATCACGTAACCATGACACGTGCCGTTCAGCTGCTGTACGCCGGCGCTCATAACACACAGGAAAGAAGCTGAACCATGGGATTATATCAGACGATCACCGAGGCGTTTTTTTTTTTTAATCCTGCTGCATCATCAACAGATGGCTTGGAATGGCTACAGTAAATTAATAATGGCACCTACTGTGATAGAGATATGACGTTAATTTGTTTTTGATCACAGACTGGCTATGTCACAGCTCTAACATCACTTGGTGGACTGATTGCTCTTCTCATTACTTGGATTTACGTACTGGCCTCTCTTAGAGACTTGAATTACCTTGTATTATACCATGGCCTGGGTCAGTACTTGATTCTGATTGGTTGCAGGGTGTCCATTAATTCCTGATAATGGACACCTGCTACGTAGTTCAAGTGAAACTATCTGAATATCTTATTTACAATACTGAGTGTAACGGTAAACCGTCAGTGCCTCATCCTCTGAAGAACCACAGGGTGGCGACTGTAGCACACAAGCTGCAAGAAGTTTATAGATTACACTGCCGCTCTGAACTGATACCGTCACATTAGCGATGATCTCGCATCCCGTTCGCTATTCAACTCGCTACTTCAGGCTGCGGCCGACAGTGCACATGACCTCTCATTTGCGATATCTTGATATTGATTTGGGGACAGTGACATGGCTGTATAGGTAGCTAGTCTTGGTGTCAAACATACTGTCAAATTATATTCACGTTTTACCAACCTTACGCAATGTTATTGACTTTCTTGCATTAGCTTTGTGTTAGCAGTATGCTAATCAAGATTTCGTGAAACTCTCGATATTGATTTGCGGAACAATGACATGGATGGATAGCTAGCTAGTCTTGTTGTCAAACCTACCGTCAAATTATGTTTAGGTTTTTCAACCGTACGCAATGTTAATGACGTTGAATCTTGCTAGCATAATGTTAGCTTCCTGGCTCGTAGCTGAGCCAAATTGTTCTATGGGCTGAGCGGACTAGAAATATATCCAGTAGCAAAGTCGTAGCCAAGGTCCGTCCTATTTACTGGAGCAGTGAACAACGTTTTCATTGCATAAGGACCTTATGGGATGTTAATATTTTTTCCAGGTATTAGCAAACCCTCAGGGTTACCATGGAAACAGATTGAATGGATTGTGAAAAACTTTAGATTTAGATTCATTTTTTTTTCTTTGGCAAGTGGCCACGGTATAAGCAGGATAGTGCCACCTTGTTGGGCATTATCCCTTACTAAAAGGACAATTTAGGTCCTAGTAGTTGTTTTTTTTTCTTTTCATTTTGTCCCTGGAAGGCAGCCCCTCGTTGCGACCTTGGTTTGACACAAACCATGTGTGTTGGGGACACACATGTCAAAGCTATCTTGCTCTCTCCTTGGCTCTTTTTGCCCATCATATTTCTCTTTCAGTTACATCTGAAAGATATCCTCTATGCTCGTTGAGGAACGAATGAGAAACATAAAATAAACAAATAGGCCAGCGTACCAGTGACCCAACCCAACCTCATATCACAGCGACCTATCGTGGATGAATATTTTTTCCCTTGCTGCTAATAAACTCGGCATTGTCTTCCCTGCGCATCAAAAATCAATTTCAATAGCATGGCAATGAGCATTACCTGGCCCTGAATGTAATATGATTGCTGCGTCAATTACCAGTTGTGTTTGCCGGTGGCCTTGGTCATATTGACGTTCTTAAATTGAGCTGTATGAGGATGAAGGACTCAACTGCTACCGCCTGAGTGTATTCTGGAGGAGTAATCCGCCTCACCACAGAGTGTAGCTCTGGCAGTGCATTCAGCAAGGGATCTGCATGTCATAATGGGATATCATTACTTCACTACCCTCATTACAAGGTCCTCATCTGCCGGGGCTTGAGTGTAATGTTAATTATTACGGAGGAGTAAGACCGAAAGGGGCATTGTAGCTCAAAATGCCATTTTGATTGGATTCTGCTCCCTTTCATCTCGTTAAGAACTCAATATTGGCTTGTTTGGCTGTCAACAAGACGACGCTCATACATATGCTTCTTATAATATGTCTCTTCAAGGCTAATACGGTAGCCTACGTACTTAGTTACTGCACAGTTGGGGTTTTCTGCCAGATCAGCTGTCATTTGACGTTCATTTTGAGAAACTTTGCAACACCTGATTAACTGCCAGAATGATGTCCAAAAATGTGATTGACTGTCTAACAATTCGAGCAATTCCAGAATGCAATTTTCTCACATGGTTGATGTCAAAAGATCTGTTACAAACTGTTGTGAATTATTATTAATAGTATTTCACATGTTGTGGCAAACTGTTATCTTCACTACAGACTCTGCTGTGATAGAAATAAAACAAATCATCCAAATGAAATGACAAAATACCTTTTTTTTTGTCCATGCCCTCCAGAAGGTCACGCAATGCTGCTTTTCTGTTTTTATTAGTTTTTAAGGATGTGGTCATTTGGTTTGAATAAAACTTTATTTGTATTGTACAATGTACAAAACAGATCTGGTGTTGGATGTGTCTGAGCATTAAAATCAAAATGTTTTGGCTGTTTAGAAAGGGCGATTAAATGGTGTACAGTGAGTTAACACAATGTATAATACTTAAAAGTTGATAGTGTCTGCCCTGCTTAAGAAAATGTACATGTACACATATTTACTAGCGCGATAATAATGCATTAACGCAAATTCCTTTAACACAGCTTGCAATTTTTAAATTAAAAAGTGAAACTTAAAAGCAACATGATCCTCCTCCTGTCATAATTACTTTCTTCTTTTATTCCTTAGTTGATCATGCATGTGAATCGATAACAAAACCTACTAATGGGTGTAGCAGGCCCTTTCTGACCCAAATCTATGAGGCTTATAACCACTAACGGCGCCCATTTAATGAGCTGACAACAGTTTACCCGGATGAATAAAACATGGATCTTTTAACATAAAAATGCAGCATATTTACACAGTATAAAATATATACAACATCTCCACTGAAGGAAAAATTACATACTGACATCTCGGCGTGCTTTGACACCTTACTTTTACGTGAACATATTACATGAACAAAGATGTTCTGGTATGTAGAAAGAAGGCAAACACAAACCACAGAGAGGTTGTTTACATGCCACAGTACTTCAGTACTTGTACCTTCATTAAAGGTCCCATATCATGCTCATTTTCAGGTTCATACTTGTATTTTGTGTTTCTACTAGAACATGTTTACATGCTGTAATGTTCAAATAACCCTTTATTTTCCTCATACTGTCTGCCTGAATATACCTGTATTTACCTTCTGTCTGAAACGCTCCGTTTTAGTACATTTCAACGGAATTGCATTGCTAGGCAACATGTTGGGTTCAAGTTTACCTGTAAGCTGATGTTATTTACATACACTGCAACAGGAAATAAACTGGGACACATTTAGAATGTTTATTGTTTAAAACCGTTAAATGATCTATATATTGTATATTTGTGACATCACAAATGGACAGAAATTCTAACGTCTTGTTTCAAACGCACAATTTCTGAATACGGGCTGTGTGTGTGTCTCTGTATATTGAGCGTTTTGATAGTTTAACAGCATTTATACAACACTTAAACCTGCTTTATAATATAAAAGACATGAAAATCTCACGTTTTACAATATGGGACCTTTAAGTGCTTTGGAAAGTAATGACTTTTTAACACAATGTCACGCCATATTTGTTATACAAAGTCTGGTAAACACCTACGGTTTAGCAGCGATGTGTGTAGAATTACAGTCGCAGGGATTACAGCAAGTCTGGTATGAATGGCTTAGGTCGAATGTGTATGCTGCGTCACACAAGGTTTGTGTGTGCGAGTAGTATCGAGCTGTCAGGAGAGTCCCTCTGGGGCATTTTCTTCTTTTTTTCCCTGTTGTCTGTGTCATTTCACTCGTTTGTGGCACTCCACACCTGACCCTATGCACTTTTGAAAAAGTGTGTGCATGTCTCTGTCTTTCATGTGTGCCTGTCACGCTGTCACCCATCATGTCTGAACTTATATGTTCATCTCTACCACTCACACTCTATCTTGGCCTCTCACACACACACACACATTGGGTCAGGGTCTTTGAATGGGAAGACCCACAGGCAGGCTCGTATTCCAGGCTTCTCTGCTGTTTGAGCTCAGCTGTCTTGCTCTCGTCCGCCTTTGAAGTGGATGCAGACAGTTGGATGTCGGAGGAGCCGCGTGATCCTTTGGCTGAGGAGAAAGCTCGGAGAAACATCAATGGGCCGAGGCTTGACGTGGTCATGCGAGCACACGCGCGTACTGTAAATGCAGGCTCGCCGAGTAGGAGAGGGACAGAAAAAAAACAACAACTTTCCGACAGAGGAGAGTAAACCCGAAATGCGGAGCGTAAACAAAAACTGCAAGAGCCACAGATACTGACCGCTGGAGATCCTGACCTTATCAGTCGAGGAAAACCCAAAGGTGTAGGATGAGCGGTGGTTTCCATTAGGTCCAGACAGCTGAAGCCCAGTAAAACTACTGTAGCTTCGTAGAAAAAGAGCCTGAAGGTTGAAGTGAGTAACAGAGGAGTGCGAGTAAAGTGTTTTCAGCTGACTGCCGTGGGGGGAATGGCGGAGGGTGGTGCTTGAGAGGTCAAGGAGCAGAAGTAGGAGGGGATGGATATATACGCAGGGAAGAGGGAGAGAGTGTAACACCCAGAGAGAGCTGCCACGATGGGAGCGATCAAATCCCAGTGTGTAGCAGCTCCACAATGGTCTCTTCAGCAGGGATGAGTCTTCTAATCTACACCAAAAAAACACAGCACACTGACTGACCTTAAGTAGGAACAGATGGTTTGGTGATGTGTTTGTTCTCTGCTTTAGTTGTATCAGGTGTGAAGCTTGGTAAAACTAGCCAGCGGAAATATTAATTTTATTCCTAAAAAAAACACAATTCTGCAGTCCCTGATATCCACAACAAAAACAGGCAAAACCATCTGCTATTTGGTTTTTATCTTCAGCTTTAAAAATCAGTGCAGTGACAGCATGGAGCAGTGTGAAGCGACGCCGTTTCAGCTTTGTTGTATTATAAAGCAGAACTGACTTTTCTGCAAGGGTAAGGAATACTCAAAAGTTGAAAAAGTAACTTCAAAAAGTAGTTCATGGTCCCTCCGATCTACTCCATGTAAACAAAACTAGGGTTGCAACTAATTCTTTTATTATTGAATAATTGTTTTGTTTTTTGTTTGGTTGTTTTTTAACATTACTTGATTGAGGACTATTTTGTCTTTTAAAGGGGACATATCATGCTCATTTTCAGGTTCCTACTTGTATTTTGGGTTTCTAGTAGAACATGTTTATGCTTTACTATTTAAAAAAAAAAACACAGTTTTTCTCATACTGTCTGTATTAGGGCTGCACCTAACGATTATTTTTTGTATCGATTAATCTAACGATTATTTTTTCGATTAGTCGATTAATCTAACGACTAATTTCATAGATTATTCGGGAAAAAAAAAATATATATATATATATTTTTAAAATTTTTTAATTAATTTACCCAAAATAAATATCAAAAACTTGTCTCATTATTATTTCAATACTTTATTCAAACATCTTCTCTTATAAACATATACATAAAACAAGAATAAAATATGCACTGCAGGGCATTTATTTCACAACAACAAATAGCCCAGTCTTCACTGGTAAAGTGTTGATCATCTCTCCGAAGCCTTGACCCTCCACAATAACAAGGGGGTCTCATGTCCTAGACAATCATCTGTAAGATGCTGTCAGTAAGCTCAACAGCAATCTTCGGTGTGCATTGAGTTGGGTCCTTTTTTTTTTTAAAAAGTCCTCCACATTGCTTTGTCTCATCCTGAAAAAGAGACATAGAAAGCCCATTAGAATAATGCTAATAGTGGCACATTTTAAAATCGGTCTAATTTTCACATCTCTGTTGTGTTATGACATTAGGCTAATAATAATAATACTAATAATACTACCAATAATAATAATCACCATCAGTATTTTTACTTAAGTACTTAACTTTAAACTTAAAATAGTTTAGACATGGATTTATTTCATCACTGTAATAATATGCAGTTAAGATAATCGATAGCAAATGTACTTTTGCATCAGTGTGGAGCAAGAGAAATAACTGAATCTATTTACAGACTAACAGCAGTCACAGACTGTAGAACAATATGTAACGTTACTTTAAGCCATTTTTTCACTCATACATCGCCGATAAAGTAAACAGAAAATATAACACGGCCGAATAACAACGTTAGATGACGCATGGTGTAACGTTACGTTACGTTACGTTACCATAACAGTGGTCCATAAAATACTTTTAACTTGGTGGCGATGAAGAAACATTTTAAAAACCAACTTTAAATGATTACTGCTAACAGAAACACGATCTTAGTCGATCATGCCTGGGGGGGGATAAAGTAAACAGGACTTACGGTGGTGTCTCGCTGCTGTCGTCTTGACTCAGCGCTCCGGGATGCCTTCTCTTCAGCTGCTCCTGCATTGCACTTGTACATTGTTAGGTCTCTGTTTGAAATATTCCCAAACTTTTGATGAACGTGGGCGAGGTGTTTTTGAGGCTTCTTGCTCTCTGGGGGAAGATGAATCCATGCTTGGAGCGGGCGCAGCCATTTTCATTACGTCATCCGAAGCGTCGACGCACGTTACGTAAATCGACGTATTTACGTAGTCGATTACGTCGACTAAGTCGACGAATCGCCCCAGCCTTAGTCTGTATGAATATACCTGTATTCACCCTCTGTCTGAAACGCTCCGTTTTAGCGTCTGTCTCTTTAAGACCCCCTTCCAAAAAAGCCCACTCTGATTGGTCTGCATATTTGTGACATCACAACTTTACGCAAGTCCTGACGGCTTGTTTAAAAGGCAAGGTTTCTGAATACGACTGTGTGCATTTCTCTATGGTTAACATTTGTTTAATAATCCCAAAAAAATTCCACTTTCTACAATATGGGCCCTTTAACTTCCTCTCTACACCTGAAGAGGCGATGTGTCGTGCTCCACCTAGATTTTAACAAACTTCTGACCAGTGTTATAAACTCCAGCGTGAAAGCTGCCAGAGCTGGAAGAAAATAGACACATTCTCCTCACAAACATCGATCACTATTTATAGTGGTGCTAATTGGATCAGTTCTACGACCACACAGCGCTGGGATGAGCTGGTCATGTTACTGTCATAATAGCCATGGTGACCAGTCCCAATGTGTTGGTATTTGTGTTTTGTATGATACATCAGAAGCGTCAGAGTCACATTGGAGACTCATTTGGTTAAAATATTTTTACACACAGTCCAATTTACCATGATATGGGCTTATTATTGGGAAACAAGTTGATTATTCCAAATTATATTATCAATAAAACATACATTATATTACATAGTTGGGTTAAAAGATGTTTTATTTCATATTGATAAATCAGTAAAGTAAAAATAATCTGGTTTAGTGACCGTTTGTAAAGAATGCAAATAATGTTAACTTAATAGCCTGTATCATGGTACTGATAATGCAAATCTTCACTGTAAAAACAACCTCAGCAACACAGTTGAGCTAGTTATAAGCTAGTTGATCCTAAACACTTTGCAGTGAGGATCGTCTTTTTAATCCGTCTGTCAGGCAACATGACCTCCTTATAAATGTGGGTTTGTGTTCAAAACTAAAATGTATAGTAGGCTCCGAGAAACCAATTAGGACAAAGTCTTTTTACTTATATTTGTCAGCAGTAACATCTGGAAGTTAGCAGACAAACTGGATATGGAACAAATAATGGAATAAATGGAAAACATTCCAAAAATGTGTGGGAAAAAAAACCACCCATCACATTTGCCCAGAGCCCAGTGGGACATCTTCACATTCCTTGTTTTGTTCGACCAACAGTCTAAAACCCAAATATATTAAATTTACAATGATATAAAACAGAAAAAAACAGGAAAATCAATGAATTGTTTTTGTTTGATTAATGGCTTAAACCATCAAATGTCCAAATTGTTGCCAATTAATTTCCTGTTAATTTATGAATTGATTAATCAGTTAATGGTTTCAGCTTCCAATTACATTGATCGGCATCATACATTATAGGACAGATTGGCGTTTTAAAGGAAAAATAATTAAAGTCTAAATTGATTCTCTGATAATGTGGATATTAAGATTGCTGCAAATATACATATAATAACATCTATGCATAATCTGGTATTTAATAATCCCTGCATCTAGATCAGATGTAAATTAAAATCATGACATGGAGGAACAGTGGAAGATTAACCTCCAAACATGGTTTGTTTGTCTGTGACCAACAGATACAGAAAACTGACATTTCTTGTATTTATTGCCACCAAGAGGAGAAAAACGATCGATTTGCGTGACCCTGAGACCTTTACTCAAGCGGTATCAGGCCAAACTCTCCGCTGTCATCTCCTGACCCCTCACTCATTCTGATACATTTCCCGTGCACCTCTGTGCTCTCAGTGTGAGCAAACTGTTGATTTTGGAGACCCTGTGACCTTTGTTCTGGCGTCACCACTGGGCTAAACTTTCAAATTTCACAGTACACGCCATCTACAGCCCAGTGCCTGTAGTCGGAAATAGTATTTGCTGAATGCTCATTAATGCAACCAACTGGAATAAATCTATTAAATCCAGTATAAGAAATACATTATTAAAATGGTTAAACCCATTGTGCTGACCTTACGACCTTTACTCTGTACTGTAGCATTAGTGCATGTAATGATCATTGTGAGCGAATGGGGGGAAAAAGGCAATATCACTTCAGGCTTGACACTATTTGAGTATTACTATTTGCCTTCACCAGCAGATCATATAAGAGTGTAATATTATAACAGATGAGATGTCCTTAAAGCGCTAAAAAAAATTAGGAAAAGTGATCATCTACAAGTCCATGACAACTGGGCAAACTCCATTTACTGACAAAGATCATGTGATGTGACCAAATGCTCCAGAACTGATGCAAAATCGACCTTGTGGTGAGATCGTTTAACTGCCGTGTCCGAGTTCAATGGTGAACTTTGACCCTTAACTTTAAAGCCAACGGGATGAAAAGTCTTCAAAGCTCTCAGAAAAAAAAATGGATACTTGAACATCCATGATTCCTTGGTAAACAGGACCTGCTGGTTAAGATCATGTGATAATTTAGTTGCTCGAGTAAAGCTACTAAATGGACCTTGTGGTTTTCTCAAAAGATTATAATGTAATTAAATGTAAATTTTTCTAGCCTGACTCCATTTCTTGCGATCTTGTGAGCACTCTCAGTTTGTACCAAGGCTGTTTGACTCTGGCGAAGATGCACACTGCATCAAAAACTTAGCCCTTGCACCCGATAAATAATGATTACAGAACAATCCAGAGCCCTCCAGTTTCCTTCTGGGCTTAATTAGCCATGGATTTTGATCGACACTTAGGATAATACCTCATCAGCCAGGAGTGTGCAAGCCAATCAAAATCAAGGAGGGTATTCAGGGATGTACTCTGTATGGATTTGGTTGTTTTTGTCCAACATCCTGACAACATAGTTACCCAATATTCATTGGTAAATATTTAATTTTCAAGCCATCAGAAATGTTTGTTTTTTTTGTTCCACTTGTTCCCAGCTTTTATCTGGCTTTTATCCATCCATTTTGATTTCTTTACTTACGTGGTGGGTTTTTTTGTCTCGGAACGAAGCTCACTTTGTTCGGCTCGTTCTTTTGTTGATAAAATTTCTGAAAGTAGTGCGGAAAATTGCTTCTTCTAATCCGCCGGTGAGTTCCTGTGGTTTTATCTCCATTTATACAGTATGTGTACGAGCTCTTTTGCTCTCTACTGAAGTGGGTCGGCTCTGTCTTTTTTTTTTTTTTTTTTTTCTCTCCTCTTTGGCCACTAACAGAAAATAGCCTTTTGAGGCCATACGTGAGAGGGGACACCATTAGAGAGGTTGATAATTGCACAGCACTCTAGTTCTTCTACAGCATGTGGTCTTGGAAAAAGCACTGCTAAAAACCTTAATAGCACTGGATGATGGAGCAAGACAGAGGAAGTTATACTCAGAGGAAGAAACAAACTTTACAAAAAGACGTGTGGTTGTTTTTTTCATTTGGCCAACTTTAACATTGAGCCATAAGCGTGTACTGTACAGTCTGACAGCATGTCGAGAAAGGCCGTGATAGCTGAGGCAGGCTTGAATTAAAGTTGATGGGCCATAATTTTAGCATAACGTAGCCAACGAAAGAAGTAGACACGTATATTGAAAAGCCTATGACTGGCTAAACGTGCTTGTTTAAAATGGTAATGCCAGGACCAAGAACGCCCTTGTTCTCCACACTTCCAACTATAACACCAAGAGGTATGAATATGAAATGAAGAATATGAAATAAAACGTGTCTTGTGTATTTAGATTGTCAATTTTTGGTATAGATTCCTGTGGATTGCTGCCTATAACATAAAATGTATGGTAATAGAAATACAGGCTGCATATTAGTGGCAATTTTCTGCTGTTTTTTTTCTCATGTATGTGCATATATTTTAAAGTTTCCTGTAGGGCCGTCAAAGTTAACGTGATAAGGCGTTAACGCAATTTCGTTTTAACGCCACTAATTTCTTTAACGCATTAACGCAATTTGCAATATTTAAGTTGTAGCGGGCTCAGGTATAAAGCTAGAGTGAAGATACTGGCATCATATGAAACTACAAAACCTGAGGAATCCATTGGTACCAACCATGTCATATGAATGTAATGCTATGCTATGAAGTTACGCTAAATTTTGGTGAGGAAAAACTGGCATGGCCATTTTCAAAGGGGTCCCTTGACCTCTGACCTCAACATATGTGAATGAAAATGGGTTCTATGGGTACCCACGAGTCTCCCCTTTATGCCCACTTTATGATAATCCCATGCAGGGTTGGGCAAGTCATAGTCAAGTCAGCACACTGACAGCTGTTGTTGCCTGTTGGGCTTGAGTTTGCCATGTTATGATTTGAGCATATTTTTAATGCTAAATGCAGTACCTGTGAGGGTTTCTGGACAATATTTGTCATTGTTGTGTTGTTAATTGATTTCCAATAATAAATATATACATACATTTGCACGAAGCAGCATATTTGACCACTCCCATGTTGATAAGAGTATTAAATACTTGACAAATCTCCCTTTAAGGTACGTTTTGAACAGATGAAAAAAATGTGCGATTAATCGCCATTAAATATTTTAATCTATTGACAGCCCTAGTTTCCTGTCATGTAAATTGAAACTATGACATTTCTTTTAATACATTTTTGATATTTTTGATATACTACACATACTGTATGTAGTGGATGCGTTATTGTCTCTATACTCCCACTCGTCGGGATTGATGTACTTTTGATTGAGTTTGCATTGTCTGCTTATTACATTGTTAATTGTTTTGAGATAACAAGGCTGGTTGGATGGTTGGCCACACCTGTCACCATAGAGCCTTATTGACCTATATATACTGTATATATGGGTGATCCGACTCAAATTGTTGTCCATCTAAATAAGTGTGTGGTTTGTGCGGTCTTCTCTATTTCAACAAGTAATACGACTATGACACTGATATGTTATGATATTTAATCGATGGCCGTGAATCAGAAGTCTACATGGTGTTTCCATTATTATAGCTCTGATGCTCTCCTGCTCACACACACTCGCTAATATGGCATGGTGTGAGGCCATTAGTCGGGGGAAATAATTAGCTAATTTTCATCCGTCTGTATAATAATGGGGCTCATTTGGTAGGGCCAGATTAAGAATGAGGGGGGAATACATCTCATTCTACACAAAGGAGAGATCACAAATAGCAATATCTTGAAAAGTGTGGCTCGTGTATGAGAGACTGCAAACTAAATAGAGTTGCAAAGTCGGAGGAGACACTGTTTCTTAATGAACTTTTTCCCCCACCTTTTCACAAATATACAATATATAGATCATCACACGGTTTTAAACATAAACATTCTAAATGTGTCCCAGTTTATTTCCTGTTGCAGTGTATCTAAATAACATCAGCTGACAGGAAGTAAACATGGACCCAAACTGTTGCCTAGCAACGCAATTCTGTTGCAATGCACTAAAACGAAGTGTTTTAGACAGAGGGTAAACACAGGTATATTCAGGCAGACCGTATGAGGAAAACAATCTGTTTTTTGAACATTACAGCATGTAAACATGTTCTAGTAGAAACATAAAATACAAGTATGAACCTGAAAATGAGCACGATATGCCCACTTTAAGTAAACGCCACCGAGCTGACTCCTCCATCTCAAGTTTACAACACCTCGAATGATAACGGTAATTACATCCACCATCTGTATCTTACAAGAACATCTGCAGTTAAGTGCTTAAAAACTACGGTCATTATGCACTCGGTGCACTTTGTCGTTATCCCCATAAAGGCATTGTAATTACACACGTGCAATAGTTGTGAAGGGCCAGGGAATTGGCTGCGTATGTAAGTCTTGAATGCTGTTAAGTTGAAGTGGCAAATGTTCTTGACTGTGTTTGTATGTGTGAGTGAGAGAAGAAGAAGTAGACATAGTGACAGAGAGAGAGAGAGAGAGAGAGAGAGAGAGAGAGAAAGAGCTCCCCATGCTACAGTAGCTCTGTCAGCATGCTTTCCTTCACTTCACAGACACACACATGCACTCCACTTCTCGCCCTGCACCTCCCCTCTGCCTCTCTCTTTGCTTGGCACCATTACCTTACTGCAGATTTCAGCCCCTTACACACTGAATGTGTTGCATCTGTGATTTAAGAGGGGGGAGATTTAATGGTGTGGGAAGCGAGGAAAGGTTGCTTTCTGTTTAATTCCACCTGGGCAAAGTCCAGCGCCAAGCAGAAGCAGCGTTAGGTGCCAAGCTCTCATAAAACACAGTGAGAGACACCTGGATAAGGTTGCCATCGCCTATGTGGAGTTCATATCGATGCACAATAGCCCGGCGTCCCTCCAGTATATCCAGCGCATTATCCGTCTCTCTTTTCCTTCATCCTCTGCCTCACTTTGCTCGTTTCATTTCCTCCGTCTCCATCTCTCTCATTTCCTCTTTGCGTTTCCCTCTCGGGCTCTCTCCTCTTATTCCCCGTTTGCAGAGGCATTAACCAGACCATTAATGTGACGGCAATCTACATATGAAATGTAATTTGCAAGAAATTAATTTATACCCTCCATCTGTACATTTGCTCTCGTCCTTAATTTGTTTTGGAGGAACAATTCCATTGGTCACCATCTGGGCGTTTGGAAAAAAAAGGAGATGTATTCGTTTAATGTTAATAGCATGTGTGATTGGCTCTGTGTAAAAAAATAAACTAAAAGAAAGGAAGAAATAAATAAATACGCATTGAAGGAACGCAGATGTCATATTAAACATTTAAAGAGGGGCGAATGGAAGTGTCCCATTAACAACACAAATACCACTTCAAACGGGGGGAGAAAAAAAATCAGTGACAACAGATGCGCGACATAATATCAGGTTTAGGAAACTCATTTTGGGGGTGATAGAGAAGGCTGCTAACTCATTATGCCCCGCGCCCACTTTAAAATCATCACAGTTGGTTCCTGCACCAATGGCTCCCCTCTGTTACAGGCTGGTGTTTACCAGTTTGCCGCGCCAGACTCGCAAACGAGAAAACATTCTCTGCCGTCCCACTATCGCGGCCCTGGCAGCGAGCGGTTTGGAGGCGAGGGGAAGTGCGGTCGATGGAAGAGCAGAGGAGGCACATGTCTTTGGCTCGTATCGTCCAAACCCCAATTAAAGCATTTCGAATCAGCCACTAGGCAGCGTTCAAGGCTGGGACGGAGCCAAGTCAGTCTGGGGGACGAGACTTTGGAGAGGGTGACCAGAAACAAGGCTGCATAACAACAAGAAAACATAGCAAGATGGTGAGAATGTAAAGCTTTGTTACAGAGTAATCTGGGAAGTGGCAACGGTGAGCTATAGAGTGTGATTGCTGTGCATAATATTGCTTTATATCTTTACTGAAAACAGGAAAATACAAGGGCAAAAACACACAGTATTACCGAAGTTTGTTCTCCTAAAAGAAACCTAAAACTTGTAGCAAGTCTGCAACTTCATAATTACACCGATAAAAGGAGAGGGACCTTTACTATGAGCAGACTAGTGCAGAGATTTAGGAACTGGAACCACCAACAAGATTAATCTACTGTCTAGCAGTGGGAATGGCTAAAGCCAGGAGACTAAAAAAAAAGGCTTGAAAAGTTAAAAAAGGAGTGACCACAAGTATATCTGCAAAGCAAACATGAATACCCAGGACCTAAAAGAGAGCACAGGACACTAGGGCAGGATGAGCAGCACACGCAGGTGCAGCCACGGCCTTGAACATTTAACACGGTGGCTCTGAAAGCGTTTATGTTTATGATGATACTGATGGGGGATCTCTATGTTCTCTGGCTTCTAGATTTAAATCTCTTGGTGCAAATTGGCAATTTCAGGAAACTTCCATGCTAATACAGCCCACTGGGTTTTATGGTTTTGGGCTGATGTGTAGGTTGGAGTTAAGTGAGGAAATGAGAGCCACAATGGCAGTCACGAGAAAGCACCCTCACATGGACAGCTAGGAAACCCAGCGAGTGGACCATACTCGACATTGCTTTTGGGAAATTGAATACTCATTGAAAAAGATATTGCCTGCTTACTACTTGCGCATCTTTTTTTTTTTTACTTGGTAAAGAATCTCCTTCCAGGCAAGTATGCTGTAAGGCCAAAGGTCAGCCTAACTTAACAGGAGAGCACATAGAGCTCATTAGCTGTACAACAAACATAGGACAAATGTATGTTCGAGTGTGAATGCCATGATTCTTCACCACAAAATCTACCTAAAAGTTGCATAAACCAACCTAATGACCAATTAGTTTCATTAGAATTTAGCTAAGCATTTATACTCCATGGGGCGGCACGGTGGCGTAGTGGTTAGCACTCTCACCTCACAGCACATTAAACATATCATATCATCCTAATTCACACCTTTGTATCATCCAGACTGGATTAATGTAATGTTTTGCTATCAGGCCTGCCTCGTTTTGGTACCAGAAGTCTTCAAATCGTTCAGAACGATGCAGCAAGAATCTTAACAAAACCTACAAAATTTGACCATATTACACCAGTTTTAGCTTCATTGCACTGGCTGCCGATCCATGTCAGATCAGACTTTTAGGTGCTTCTGATGATGAAAACTGTAAATGGGAACGCTCCTTCCTACTTGTCTGATCTACTTAAACAGTATGCTACAATCAGAACTCTCAGGGCCCCTGTTGCCAGAGTGAAAAAGAAGTCAGCAGGCCAAAGGGCCTTTTTGTTATCGAGCCCCCTTCCTCTGGAATAACCTCCCTATGAACATCAGACAGTCTGACACTGTGGAGGCATTTAAATTCAAACTGAAAACCCATCTTTTTGCCCTAACTTTCAATTAGTTAGTTATTCTTTTATCATTCGGCTGGCAGGTCGGTCCCGGTCTCCATGTATAATTTAAGCCTAGTAGTGCTGCCAACGAGAATAATATTAACTTTAAGCCACTGCCTCTCAATAACCCTCTGTTGTTTATGTCCCACAAGTACTGCTGTGTCTCTCTATCTGAATCATCAACTAGACCGATGCATCTGTAGCGGGGTCATCATTTTCAGTTTTTTTATTTCTCAGCATACTTTAATTACTGCGTGGAGACTTCAGTAAGATGTTAATAGAGCATTATTTCTGTCAGTTTTTTAGGTCGTCACGATAGCCTAGGAATAAGTTAGAGATCTTACTCTAGCCCTACACTCAGAAACGATTACTGTATTTCATAATAAAAAGACAACTGGAGACAGGAATCATGTTTTATTTGCAGAATTAAAAGGGAATTAGTTTCCAACAAATGCTGGCCCAGTGTGTTGCAACATAAATCAGCATTATAACACTTTAGAAACTTGGACAATAACTCTTATTATTAAAGTTATTAAACTTCTCTGATGCTGTTGAAGGTTTATTTGCATCAGTGAAATTTGTAAAAAAAAAACTGATCAGAACACTATAGTAAACTGATCATATTTCAAAAGTTATTACTCTAGAAACATTGTATATTATAAGCACCTTAAAAGTGTCTACATACTTGGAATAACTTGATGTTATTGTTAACTACAAATGAGTGCTTGAAATTAATTTTAGTTTTCTGAGCTTTCTCAAACTGAGGGTTGTTCTGCTTTATTCATCAGCAAACCATTAGAATATTAGCTAGCTATCCACGTTACATGCCAATATTAAACTATTGTGAAACACTGCTAGCAAGTTTTTGTTTCTTCTGCTAGCCTGATTTTACCTCAATTTTTAAATTGACACGATAGCATCAGCGCAAGTACTGTGCTTGAGGCATAGACTGTATATAAAGAAGTGGATGTAGTCACCGTGATGTCACCAATATGTGGACTGCTGCTTCGAAGCCTTGAGTTCGGCATTTTGGCTGTCGCCATCTTGGTTTTTGGCAATAAGCCTCTAGGGTTTTTCACAACCAGAAGTGACACGAGAAGGTGGAGCCAAGTACAACCGAACGCTGAATAAGACATTTTTAGGCGACCGAAAAAGGTTATAATTAAGTTTCATAAACTGAAAACACTCTGTGAACGGGTTATAGTTCTAACACGAAAACGCTGACAACACCCAGACCTGACAATGCCGTGGTAGCGACCTGTCAATCACAAGGTAGACGCTCCCTAAAGCATACCAGCTTTATGGTCTATTCGACTCTAAATGGGACCATAATTTACTAAATGAACATCATGCTGTATTGAAGAAGACTTGAAACTAGCGATTGAGACCATAAACTCATGATTACAGTATATACTGAGGTAATAAATCAAGTGAGAAGTAGGCTCATTTTCTCATTGACTTCTATACAATCAGACTTATCTGTCGGAAGCCAACAGTTAGCTTTAATTGGCTACTTTGTTTTTTTCTTGCCGTCAGTGTTGTGAAAGTAGCATGTTACTATGTAGAGCTTGACACTGATGCTATACAGGAATGAATGCAGCAATGAAGTGTTACCCTCTGTAGGACAGCCTATATATACTATCAGGATTGATCCCCGTAAACCCATTCCATTTGGGATTTGTTAATGGCCCATATAAAACACATTGCATCAAGCCCACTCAAAGTGTGATGGGGAAAGGTAGAGCTCCACCTAGCTGATGTACCCCATAACATTAAACCACGACAACAACAACAACAACAACGACATAAAGCATGATTAGAAGACTGCATAGAGGTTGTTGTCTCCCAGAACAGACTTTTATTGTTCACAAAATTAGACTTAAGTACCCAAAGCACCGCTGGGATCACGCAGGTTAATTCTGTTCCAGGGTTTTATTTTGCTTCAGGGTTAGGGCAGCGGACACAGCACTAAGGGAGGGATTGAAATATCGTGTGCAGTTCTCCAACCTTATTTATTCCCTTTCCTTTTTCTTTCTCTACTCACTACATCAGCACGCTCCTCCGGAATGTACGAATTTGCATCTCCTCTGGCCTCCCGGGAGTTACGTTAGGAAAGGCCCCACGGGGGCAGCGAGTGAAAGAGTAGCATAAAAAAAGGTAGGTAGACATGAGGGGAGGGAGGGGAGGGAGGGGGGGGCACACATGCTCACGTGCACCTGCGGTGTTTGATGAATGACGAGGATAATGACGGATGATATCTAGGTGGCCTGGGGGAGAACACCTGAGTGATTCTATCAAACACACACACACATACACACACACTGAGGAACACATCTACACAGCCCCGTGGCCTTCACATGGTCACTGCCGTGATAAGACAGTGTGAAGTAGACCTGGTCGCAGCATTGGCTTTGTTTATCAATCCAAATAACTCGACAATTACATTCCCAGGTGCTCAGATTTCGGTCTTTCCACATTCGCTAACTGGTTCACGCTCTCGTTTGGAACAAGCTGTCGGTAGTCGGGTTTGCCTCACATCATCATGAACTATCTTGTAAAGAAGAATAACTAATATATGGATGTCACTTCTGTTCAAGGACACGCACACATCCTTTCAAAATGGAACACAAAATGTAGGTGTAATTGCTTCCGTGACCTCTAACCGCCACTGACGTGCAATTCAAACCAAAAAAGTTACAAGTGTAATATTAAATGAAATTTCAGAGTCAAAATGGACCATCGAAGTGATGAATGGATGGATTATAAGTGCTCAAATAGCCATTCATGGTGGTGATGAGTGTAACTTACATAACTTGAGTCAAACGGACAATTGTTAATAAGGGTTTTAAGAATTTATAAAGTTGAACAGTTTTAAAAATGTGGCCCATATCGAGATCAAACCAATCACAATCTACCTAATTACAGTCATTGCAGTTTAAAGGGACAGACGAGTGGAATAAATGTACGCATGAGTTTAAAGTTGTATTAAATGAGCCATAAACGTTACTTCTCAATACTGCTTAGTATCTTACAATTTTATTTTTTTTACAGTACAGCCCACTTTTTTTGTGCACAGATTGGCGAAGAGAAGGAGCCAGATGTCCTCTGACTCCTTGCGCTGAATGAACACATTAATGTGGCTTTAAATGCTGACCAGAGAGTTATTCAAGTGTGAGTTATTCAAATGAGTGTCACATTTGAATTGCTTACATGTAGTGGAAATACTGCAGTGTAAATGCCTTTTAGATTGGCTAAAAGCCTGTTTAATCTCAATAGCTGTCAAAAAGACCAGTGTTAAGATTGCCGGCACTTTTTCAGTGTCAAAACATTGGGAAAAAGATTAGAGGCATTTACACCCCACTGTATTTGCACATGGAGAATATAGCCTATATACTGTGTATGACCTCATCATTAGACATTTAAGTTTGAATTTTGCTTTACTTTGGGGATACACAGCCTCCCTTAACTCATTTGGTATAATACCGAATCAGTAACAATTCACTTCCTTAAAATTACAGCAGAAATACAACTAAATATTGACCCTATTTTTACACATTTTATTTTCTGTTTTTTTAGTGAGCCATGATATTTTTCTGTTGAATAGTTTCTGAAACTCTATCGGACTGTCAGATATGTTCCAGAGAAAAACATGTCCATTAGAGTAAGTGATCTTTAAAGGGGACATTCCATGCTTATTTTTTAGGTTCATACTTGTATTTGGGGTTCTTACTAGAACATGTTTACATGTTTTAATGTTCAGAAAACACATTCTTTTTCTCATACTGTCTGTCTTAATAACTCTCCTGATATATATATTGGTCTCTTTAGCTGCTAAATGCTCCGCTGTGTTCACAAGCTAATTACTAACTCTGTTTATCGGCTGTTTGGTGTTGAGCAGTGAGCTTTTTTTGAGCTTTTTCTGCTGGAAACAGCTAGGAGAACTGTGAGAGTGAAACAAAACAGTAAAGTTACGGGTCGGACAGCTCAACAATGGGCTGAAACTCACTGCAAAGCTCTGCAAAGCCGAGAAAAGCTGCAGATTTGGGTGTTAATTATCTGATATATTATCTGTCAGTTATTTTATTCTATTTCTTGTATGTTTTGTGTTTCAAGTTTGAAAAGCTGTAGTGTATGACACAAAAGTGCAACTGCGTCTGTGATTAAGTTAAAGTGCACTGGCACAGTCAGATAATAAAGAACCTAAATGTCCCAGAAGTGGGTGTGTTACAATAGCAATAACATTAAAATCGCAGATTGGAGGCAATAAAGAAAAACAGCAATCTTGATTTCCCGGGGTTTCATGCATTTAAAGCACATTCTTATACCACCCCTGACCCCTTATCTAGCCTGCACTGCACCATCATTACAATCAGGGTAATCCCGCGTCTCATTTGACTGCAAGCCATGCACCAAAGACAATTAATTTCAGTTAGCGTAAAGTATGTTTCATGACATATGGATAAAAGCACATGCAGGATGCGGAGACATTTGCATTGGGTTTTGCTCATTATCTGCTTGCTTCTGTACAATTGAATTACATCAGCATATGAGGTGGTTTTGCATTTGCATTTTTTGATTGTATCCTCGGGAGGGAGAAAGCCTTTGATATGGTTGTGATTATGATTTGCTGAGTACACGCTAAACAATTCATGATTTAGTCGCTCCTCCTTTAGCCGTGTCTATACATCCAGAGCACAGTCGATGCTGGTTAGCTTATGTTTGTTTGATATACATTCATTTATGTGATCAAATCCTTTTATTTTATTCAAGGGATATTTCATTTAGAGTAAACGCTGCCAGTTCAACATTTTTATACGGGCAGTAGTGTTTCCTTCCTGCTGTCTCACCAGGCAGTACTGAAAATCACTGATCTTTCTTCTCAATTGTAGTAAGAACTCTAGGAAGTTCTGAGGTCATGATCTATAAGTTACCTCTAAATGTATTCTGTGCAGATTTGGTATTTTGAAATGACAATAGTAAAATGTCTCTGCTATCTTATTGATATTGCTGTATCATTTGCTATAGAACAACAGATTCTCAGTGAGTATTCCTCATCCACAAAGTGTACTTTACTGTGAGGAGAGCTATAGTGTTCTCTTTATGTAGCACAGTCGAAAGTAACGGCGTGGAGGTTGAGGGGGTGAAGTTTGCATCCCATCACTTTTTTTGTCTGATGTTCTGTAACTGCACACCCCGTTTAGATAGTTGAACACTTTTATTGTGAAGCAGCGGCAGTAGGAAATGTTTGGCTTGCGTGCACCATTTTCTGAATCAAACACGAGAATGGCGGACTCCGCCACTACGGCTGTCATTAATTTAAGGGGAATTATGCCCATTTTCAAAATTCGTACATGTTATTCCTATGGTCTAAGACAGTCCAAAAAATATTAGTAAACATGAACAACTCTCAAATCCTAAAAAACTAGAGTGCTAAAACTCAAACTTGTGATGTCATAGGGTATAAAGTCTGGAGCAGCTCCATAGACAATTGGGAAAGATGTTATAGATGACACTGAGAGCACCCAGGGGAATGTTCTGAGTATATGGGAACATTTTATATTTCTGAACTGACAACACTACAATAGAATAAAGCTCATGTGGGTATAAAAAAGAAAACAAACATTCTGCGGGTCCACAAAATCAGTCTCTCATTCATTGTCTATGGAGCGGCTCCACACATTACACTTGATGACATCACAAGTTTGAAACTTACTGGTTTCTGGCTTTAGAGAGAGAGTAGCTCATGTTCACAAATATTGATTGAACTGTTTTAGGCCATGGAAACAACATATTGGAATTCTTAATTCGGGTGGTGTTCCCCTTTAATCTCTCTATAACTTTTTACCAAAACTCTCCAATGAGGAGACCAAAAGCAACAGTTAATTAATACTTGACCTCGAGCTCTTTCAGTTCATAAACACATTAAAAAAAGCCATACCATTACATTGGGTGATATATTCCTTCTTTGCAATCATCATGTGTATCGTTAGTGTAGTTCATTAATTGTAGTTCACTGAGTGTCAACAGACAAACCACTGAACGAAGATCAGTCTCTCGCCACCTCTCTGCAACACTGCTAAACTGTGTCTTTAGCTTTGTGTCTTCCTCCTTGTTATCTCTGAAGCCACATGTTTTGAACTCAGCTCCCATCGTCCGGGGAAAAAAACACAGCCACAGAGTCACGGCACAATTGGAAATACGGTATTGAAAACAATGAATAAGCAATCGCCGCAGCACTTTTGTTGCTCCAAGTTTACTTTGAAGGTGGAAAATAAAATGAATTAGAGGGACATTTGCACCGATGTCCACTTCGCATGGGGGAGGAAATAATGGAAGCACTATAGGCTCCCGGTGACACAAGTAACCAAGTTGAAATCTGAAGTGGGGAAACCTTGAGATGCCATTATCTGCTGGGTGTTCAGGTGAGATTACTTTATCTCAATTTGTCAGGTCAGAATTCCAAGAATTCCTAAATTAAATTCTGTGTCTGTGCAGCGCGATACAGGCTTTTTTTTTTTTTTTTGTGAGCACACTTTTATCATGATGGATTTGCTTAACAAAAAAAGAAGCCCGGCTCTAGCTGCGGGCTGAGTAGCAGTGGGGGAACTGGAATCATGTAAAGGGAATGGGGGATTTGCTAGCATGATTTGTGCGTTTGTTTGGCTTTTCCCTGGAAAGTAATTAAAGCCTGACATGAGCGCGCGAGAAAACCTGAGCCAATCACTCCTGTGTGTGCGATGTGATGCGTGTCGCCCGCGCTCACGTTCCTAATTACACTTTAACTGTGTCTCTTTTGGAATATAATAAAAGCCAAACACTTTTGGTGCCACTCAGCCACAGTCGGCGACGGCGGACGTGCTGGCAGGAACAACCCCGCTGATGGACGTCTTTAATTAGCAAGCCCTGACACTGGGAGAGTTTTACGCCATTTCATTCATTCTGAACTGCTGCTGATTGGGTCAACTCCATTTCAGCACTGTCCCCAAAATCTGCTTAGGGCCCCGTTTAATGTTCTTGGCTTAAAGTCGTGCTAAATAACACGAGCGTGACAGTGAGAGATGTGTGATGAGCTTACAACACTGGAGAAGAGGAGTTTTTCTTAATTTGCTTCAAATTTTTTTTTTTTTTACTTTATTCTGATTCAATCTGACCTAAAGGGTTTCCTAGTCTGAACAATTATTGCTTTTTAACATTCATTTCTTACTTTAAACGGCTTTTAGTTCAAAGCGAATATGTCCTTGGATCTTGTTTGGCGTCTGTTTTGCTTCATTATGTTCTCGTCCACACATACTTTGGCTGATACATACAGACGGCAATCCATTTTAAATACACAGAATACAACTCTTTACACTGCTCTCATCCTACCAGCATTGACAACTCATTAGACGGAGGGATTTTCAGCGTTTTCATAGCAACAGCGCTTAAATTCCTGGGTTTTCCTGGCTACCCCCTTATCCCCACATGCCGGCAAATTTGGCACGGGCAAAGGGGAAGGAAATGGCGGGTTTAGGGGGAAAAAAAAAAAATCTTATTAAACAAATTCTCTAAAGCATTGAGACCAACTGGTGTGGAGTGCGCTGATAACAGCTGGCCATTTTGGAGTGTCACCTCGCTTGGCAGCTGCACCAGCGGAGAAAGAGGGAGAAAATGTTTTAATGGCTCTGGCCCACGGATTTGAACACTGTTATTTTGGCAACTTTTTAATTATCTCCAAATGAATGGATTGATAGGAGCAGTCTTAACGAGACGGAGATAGGGGGAACATTCTGTTGTGGCAGTGTTTTCCCCATTTCGGTCGTCTCTCATGCAAAAGATGTTCGAGCAAGATGGCCTCCAGACTAAATTGTTTGAAAGTTTCGAGGGCAACTTTGCTAATGAGAAATTTAATCACACACTTTTGGGGATTTTTTTATTTTTTTTTGCTTTATGTGATGGACAAAACTTGAAGCTAAAGACACAAATGGGATTTCATCACACACAACCACTGAGTACATAGCCTTCCACCTACTGGAAATATCAAAAAGCAATTAATTGAAGTGATTCGGAAGTTGCATTTCATTTGTTTTATGCAAGAAACACTTCATCTTCTTCAAACAGCAAATATTTAAGGACAAAATGGTTTATTTCATTAATTGCGATACTGTTTGATCAATTTCACACAGGGCTTCAATTCAAATACAAGATGAGTGAAAATAAATTTGTCCGAACTAAAATCAGAGTACACACAGAGCAGAATGATGTCCTGCCATCGCCACATGTCCCTACAATCTCCACATTCAAACATGACACATTTCTTCTTCTTCTTAGATGTAGAATGAAAGCTAAACTTAAAAGCTTACAAAATCTTTGAAACTGTAAAGCACAAAACATGTTATGGTCAAAAAGCAACTTTTTGAAGGTCCATTGTGGTAGGGATTCCAAGCACACTAGTCACCACATGTTCTTCTTTTGCTACAAGTTAAAGCAATGTTTGCAACTAAAAGAAAACATCCAAAAGCTTCTATTATAAGATGTCCAGCAGATATTGCATCAGAAATCAAAACATAAATCCACCCCAACAACTCTATAAATGGAACCAGAAACAGTCGACTTACAGAATGATAAAATTATGGCTAATCAAATAGGGTTTTCCCTTTGAGGAGGGGGATAGAATAGTACCACTAATGAAGCTCTCCTATATTAATGACAACCACAGTGCATTCCCTGTACCTTCTTCATAATAAAAGCATCCCACCGTTTCCCCAGCATTTTTTATGTTAACAGAAACGGCAGAAAATGTACGGTGTACGTGGGAAGTGAGTGGTGAAGCAAGAGAGAGAGCGGCGGCGACGGGAGCGAGTAACTTTATCGACTCCGGCCCAAGCGGGGAAAGTTAACAGGGTTTGGTTTGTCCGTTCTGGGCTACTGTAGAAACATGGCGGTGCCCGCGTGTGGCTACGCTGTTCCAACACAAACTACATGGAAGCACCAAAACCGCAAAGTTATATCTAGTGAAACCCGTCCTGCAAAACAGTGTCAACTAATCCTGCTCAAGCCCCCGACCGCTGCCAGAAGACACAGGGGAGACAGTAGCCCTGGTCTCCAAGGCCGGAGTCTCTGCTCCACTGCCTGCCTGCCTTCACTCACACACCGCGCTCGTTCTCACTCAGACCTTTGTCCGGTCAGCTAACATTACTGCCAAGCAGGCGAAATATAGAGTGATATTGTGGTTTTAGCTGACGTGTGTCGCCTCACTGTTTTGATCAATGCTCGTTCATGTCTATGTAGAGCTAGCACAAGCGCGAGCGCGAGCAACAGTTCGCTGACTTTCGTTGACTTAACGGCCATAGGTGTCAATGTTAACAAGCAATTTCTGATTCTTACATAGAGTCCCTTTAAAACGGTTTAACAATGCGACCGTTTTCTGGGAGAAAATATGTTTCCCTTGATATGTAATTGGGAATGCACTTTAGCTCTATGGGAATGTTATTTTGTAGGAGACAGGGTTGGAAAACACAGGCAGCAACATAGTGAAAATAAACTAAACTGAATGCAACTATCCCCTGCTGTGAGGCTGTAGCGGACAAACCCAGGCTCATGGAAAAACCCTTAAAAGGAAGTCCACTGGCACCAGCAGTGTGAAAGTCTCGCCAAATCCATCTGGTGTACCAGCGATATTCATTGTGTGATCATTAGTGAAATAGACATGATAATGTGTGAATAAACTAGGGGAGCTTGCTTCCATAGCAAATGGTTTGGAATTCAATAAAGAAACCTAACAAGAGTTGAACAAGTTCGAGCCAAGTGTGAGTAAAGGCACCGCATTGACATCTTAAGAGATGGCGTTTTGCGCCAGGTCTGTCCGACGTTTCATTTCTGGTTCAAATCTTTCTGGGTCCTGTCTCTGATTTGAAACAGTGAGACGTGGCTGGTTGTTGATTTTCAGCCTCAGATATGCATGTGTCGTTTTTTTTTGTCTCATTTTAAAAAAATAATGAGGATACGTATTTTGATATGACCTGCCGCTGGCGGAGTTTGACACTTTGACCAGTTGGCGCCGGCTAAAAAACGAGACGCTGCTTGTTAGCACTGTTGACCGTTTATTGGCAACCATTTGTCCGGGCTCTTCTAAAGAACAACATGACCATAGCAAAAAACAATCTCTGGCTTAAATAGAGCAAAGAGGATTTTTTTGTGTTTTTTGGAAGAGAAAACACATTATTACATGATTGCAAGAGGTCACTTGTCAGGAAAATATAAACATAACGGTAGGTCATATAAAGGTATGAGCAAGTGGCAGATGGTGTTGTCTCGGTTAGGAGCGTCTCTATCCAACAGATTCAACTCTGTATGAAGTTTGGAAGCAGTTCTGCATATTTCTTTTAACTGCAGAATTTATTTTTCTTAAATAAGTTTGAATTTTTCCAAAACAGTTTCACAAAGTCCCACTATGGTTCCACATTTGTTTTTAAAATCCCTTTTTCAATTAATAAGATGATTATTGAATGCAGGAAAGAAAGCGGGTTCCTATCAGGGTCTGAAATTAGCATCCGCCACCCGCCAAATGCAGGTAAATTGTTGGCAGTGGCGGATGAAATCATCAGGACATCTGCCACTTTGGCTGGCAGGGAAAATGCTAGTGATGGGAATAGAGAACCGCAGTTGTTGCTTTCTTGGCATCTCATGCCTCCGTGAATATCGATTCCTCTTATTGATGCTTTCCGACAGTTACGCATGCACAATGACGCATACGCGCGCCCTATCATGTTTCAGTTTGTTTTGGATCGGAGCCAAGGTGGAGAGAAAAAAAAAGTGCTCAAAAGCATGGTGCTACTAAACCTGAGGGGGCGCACCCTATTTTTCCCCGATAATGCGACATTGTGAACAACAAATCCGTGCTGAAATCAGCAGGAGGAGAGTTAGTCACGTTACATGTTACCAGCCGGTGGGCAGCACAGTCCTGATTGGATAAATGGCGGAGCTACTAACGTCAACGGAGGTGCCATTTAGTTATTATTATGAGGCGTTCACGGTCTGCTAGGCAAAATGGCAATTGGGTGAAGTTAAATTACAATGTCATCATGATGTGTTCAAATGTAATCTCGTAAAATTAAGTTTTTGGCGAGAAACTTGAATAAATCCAGTTGTTTGTAGGAGATGTTTTCACAGCAATATAAAATAGATAACAGAGAATTATGACCTGTTTAACTTCCTGACAACTTACCAAGATTTTTTTTTAATCAAAGCAAATATTAAAATAATCACAATCATTCGAATTGTGTTTTTATGCAAATAACCACTATAGATGACAATAACAAAGCACAGTACAGTACTGTGTACAGTACCCTCCCTCCCCCCAAAAATAGGGCTCCCCCAGAAGCTACGGTGTAATTTGAACGCTGTAATTTACCACGCATATAATGTTTTTTATGTTAAATATATTGAACATTGAATGACATCAGATCTAAAATGTTATTCCTTCATTTAGCGCAGAGATTTCAAAAGTGGCAGATAAAATTTCTGAGTGGCAGACAAAAAAAGATACTTGTCTGCCACAGTGGCAGGAAGTGAAGAAAGTTAATTTCAGACACTGGTTCCTACTATACTACATACTGTGCATTCAATGCTGTAAGTTCAAGAAAAACAATGCCGTGTGCTTTTATGTAAAAAAAATAATTATTTCTCTCCGCCTTCTTTGCATTAGGTTATTTGTATTGGTCATGCAATGAAGCTAAAATGTGCCTTTCCCGTTTATCAGTAATCTGTGGCCTTTGTTGTTCCAAAAAGCACTTTGTGATGAACCCATTTGTTAAAGCACTCTATAAATACATTTGTCTGGATTTATGAAGCAGAAATGTCACAAATGCAACTAAAGCTAATGAGCCAATCCTCCGCCAGCTGAAGTGTCATAGCGAAAAACTTCACCGCCATAAGTCAAGTGTCTCACGAGGTGAAATAACACACGAAAAATGAAAATGTCATTGTGGTATCTCTTCACAGCTGACAGGTCCATCTGAGCGCGGGGCTTTTCAACACTCAATATATTCTGGAAAATCCTCTGTATATTGAGATAGCCTGTCTTCTTTGCCAAAGTTTAGAATATGCTGACAATATACTGTCACGGTGAAGTTATAAAACAGATGGATTATATAAATCATTAAAAAAAAAAAGTTAGAAGTCTACATAAAATGTGTGTCTGAAGAAGCCATTCACATCTATAAAAGGCAGTAAAATCTTTGAATGTCTTCACCTTTTGACTTAGATTGATTTTTGATTATTCAAAAAACCTCGAGAAGTCAGTGCATTGTCTTTGATGTTTTGTCTGAGCTTTGTATCCCTTGGTACTCCATCCTTTGTGTGTCTTTGTCAGATTATACAACATAGACATTAATGCAACCAGACCACTTGATTTTCAGCCATTGAGTAGGAGTGATGGAATGTCAAACTCTATGGTAATGAGCCACCGTATTAGAGTGATGCGCCTAGTAGACAAGGACAAGTAATTGAGATTACATAAAATGCAAAGTCTACACTCTCCTAACTATAGGTCAAATGATAATGATTATACATTACAATCACTGTGAAAGCGAGCAAAAAAAAAACACAATTAAAATCTTTTCATCCAACAAAGTTAAGTCATAATTTCACAGCAGGTTATCTTGAAAAATAAAGGATCCCTGAGAAAATGTTCAGAATACTCCACTATACAAAAGTGGTGTACAAAATGTCCAATATACAGACAATTTTACACTTTAGGGATAAATTATACATATTTATCAAACTCTTTAGGATTTGGCTTTGACAAAGGTGATGAACCCCTTTGGGTCAATCAAAAGGTCTATCCCCTTAGGTGCATTAATCTGTCCAATACAATACATGAAAATCTACCAGTTTATTGTGTGCAAAAGTCTCATTTTAGACTGAAGGATGGCACTTCAGAAAAGTTCATTGAGTTTCCCAAATGGCAACCCGGTCTTTATATTGGACGATTCTGCAGAATACAATTTTCATCCAACGGCAACATTCGGTGCCAAGTGCCTTCCTTTATTATTTAACCGTCAATCAAAAAGCATTGGCTGTAAAAATTCAGAGTCTCTGAATGTATTCTGTGGTAGGGCTGCTGTCCGTTTGCTAACACGAAACAGAGACAACTGCCAAGCCGAATTGATGGTCATGACACCAAGCCATCTGAGAAGCATTTTAGATTCAACTCAGAGATTGAAAAAAATCATGACAACAAGAGTCACAGCCATGCTAGCGGCTCTAGCATGAGGCAGTACTAATAGTCCATGGGCCAGACCAAAATTTGGTACCACCCAAGATGGCAAAATCTCTTTGGTACCAGTTTGTTTGTAGGGTCCATATAAGTACTTTGAAACATGATAATTGTTACAAATGATTAGCTTTCCTAATTTTTTGGGACAATCATTATTCATTAATGATTATTATTGATCATTATGATTTATTTTTTCCCTGTTAAAAGGGGTTTTTTTGGGGGGGGGGGGGGGTGTTCCTTATCCGATGAGAGGGTCGTACTGTAAAGGACAGAGGGTGTTGTTTCATGTACAGATTGTAAAGCACCCTGAGGCAAATTTGTGATTTTGGGCTATACAAATAAAATTAAATTGACTTGACTATTGCCATTATCGCCCGACAGTATGCGCACAGTTTGTGTGCAGTCTATTTTATGATTGTATGTACCAATATAGTATGCAATAATTAAGTTTGAATCGCATAAAATTACACATGCATAGACAATAAAATATATACAAATAATATAGGTTCTAAGAGTTTGTCTTTTCTGGGTTACTGAAGAAGCATGATGGTGCAACATGGCGGGCTCCATGGAAGAGGACCCGCTCCCTATGTAGATATAAAGGGCTCATTCTAAGGTAACAAAAACACACACAATTCTTATTTTCAGGTTATTATACACTAATGAAGTTGAAGCTTTATGCATATTATATTCCATTTCTGCCAAAAGATCCCCCTAAATCTTACACACTGGTCCCCAAACCTCAGAGACATGCAGTGCTGTCCGCGATCGCGGCCAACATGTAGTTTTCCTTTTTCCGTCAAGGACCCACCTTCCCGCGCCCTCTTTGTCCTTCCAGTATAATGTCTGCAAGATTTTATATTACAAAGTACAGCTAAGGCTGATGGGAGTGTCAGTTTTTAAGTATTTTGTCATAAAAACGCCGGATGAACACTGATAGATGACCAAAGTGAGTACAATTCATCCAAAATTGGGGACATGAATGTGCGTACCAAATTTGAAGGCAATCCATTCAATAGTTGAGATATTTCATTCAAAACCACAGATAAACCTCATTTTGGCAATTGAGGAAAATCTGATGAATATCTGAACAAAACATGCCAATCCCTGGCTGTGGCTCAGAGACACACCAATCGGATGGTCGGTGGTTCAATCTCCGGTTCCTCCAGTCCACATGTCAAAGTGTTTTTGAGCAAGATACTTAACCCCAAATTGCTCCCGAAGGCTGTGATTTAGATTAAATCCTGATGGGCAGACACATATGGAAGCCTCAAGTGAAAACTTTGACCCGTTGGTGGCGCTAGAGGAAAAGTCAGCCTTCTAAAAACATTACTAGTCGTCTTCTGGGTACCATGGAAACCCACAGCAAATCGCACGGCAATCCGGCCAGTAGTCTTGGAAAATAATGTGCTCTGTACCAACAGGTTGGACAGATGAATTGAGCGACCAGCATTGCCATCCTTATGCCCTGCTGCTGGCAGAGTAAAAACTACAATCACACTTGGCCATGAAACATTGAATGTGAAAAACAGCTTAATTATGTTTCCTTTTTCACAAATAGTTGAATGGTAATGTTTTCCCCCACCAGCCTGGGATGAAATTCATAAATAAAACATGAATAAATAAATCATCTTAAGAGAACATTTTTTTTTTTCCCAGACTGTAAACCTCATAAAATGTAATGTCCACACAGTTAACAGTCAACATGACGGGGGATGGGGGGAAACATCTTATCATTTTCATTTTAACAGTGTGGTCACATCTGATCGACAAAAACAGGGTTTACGAAGCTCACCCCATGCCCTTTATGCCCCCTCCTTTCCTCCCTTACAAATCCATTTCTGCCTGGGACCCACTTCAATACTGTAGCCTCAATGTCCATCACGCTCTTTCCATTCATCCCTTCATCTAAGGCCCTGGCTAAGAACACTTGAGCATCATGTGTCCAGGCTACAAAGGCCCTTCTCAACTACAAAGTGGAAAAGAGTGTGTAAAAGGTCCAGAGATAAACCACGACGCCTTTCATCCCATTTACTCCGACCACATATACACGCTGGGGGAACACATACGGTGATGCGCACATACGCAAACACAAATCTTTCTCTCCTCTCGCCCCCGACGGAGTAATCAGCTAAAAAACTCTTTAATCATTGAAACAACAGAGCCGCGGACTCCCTCAGTTACCTCCCTAAGATTAGTCCAATCATTGTACTTTCTAATATTCCACCAGAGGACTGAAACCATTTCATAGTTAAACCACAAAAGCAATTGCAATGTCAGATTACCTCAACTTTACAATGACATCGCTGCGAGTTGTTAAAAAGGGAGGCTTTTGATGAATTTCTCAAAGAGCTAATGGTTTGTTTTCCCCAGTGAGACTCGCTGCCTTTATCATCATAGCAATGTTTGGTTTGATGTGGCTTTGCTCCTATGGTGAGCGATCGCAAGTCACACTGAGAATTTCAGAGATTATCACAATATTGTATGTCCGACAAGACGTAATGCGTTTGAAACGGAGACACACAGAGGACTGTTGAAATGCCTCAGTCGAAACCGAAAGAAGTTTGCTCTTAAAAGGAAAACCTACCCTTGGATATGTTTCATGATCTTGGATGGTAACATCGGCGTCTACAAACACAGACAGTTGTCTCCATATACTGGCATTCAAAGCGGTGAGACTTTAATAGATGATGTCATCGGGTGACACTCTTTGGCGCTGGCCCATTGGATCCCATGAAATCTCACAGAATATATTTTTATGTTAATGAATCAAAAATATCAAAGCGTCCGATAACCTATCCCATTATTCTCGGTCTGTGGGGCAGCTCCGGGATTTGTCTCTATATCCTCGCTTCATTCATTCTGCCCCCTTGCTGTTCAGCTTTAAAAAAAGGTACCCTGTGGGGTTTTCATTGTAATCAAACAGATTTTGTTTATCCCCGAAATGCATTGTATACACCCTTAAGGCGTTAAAAACATGTTGAATGCCTTCCTCATAAAAATTTTGCAAACCCTTCGTTTGGAACACTTTGAAATCATGACCCCTTGCACATTATTTATATGGCCTTGCGGTCATCTTCGCATGCATCAATGGTGGTCAATAAAATTCCACATAGCACTCGCTCAAGTGTTGAATCACAATAAATTCACAGAAAAACATCCATCCATCCATCCATCATCTGTAACCACTTATCCTATTCAGGGTCGCAGGGGGGGGGGGGGCTGGAGCCAATCCCAGCTGACATTGGGCGAAGGCGGATAACACCCTGGACAGGTCGCCAGACTATCACAGGGCTGACGCATAGAGACAAACAACCATTCACGCTCACATTCACACCTACGGGACATTTAGAGTCAACAATTAACCTGCATGTCTTTGGACTGTGGGGGGAAACCGGAGCATCCGGAGAAAACCCACAGTAAAATAGCTCAACAATATTAATATCATAGTTTAATTTCCCCTCACTACCACTCCAGCATTCTCTAACACTGTACAGAAATCACAGGTGCTGGCTGAGCGAGAGTGTGAGGGAGGTGGATCGGCTGCATCTGGTTGGACAGGAGGAGTTTAAGAACTTCCTGAAACAAAGCATGACCACCAGGTACACAAAAACATTCTTTGAGAATCAATTCCCAAACTAGAACTGATTCAACAGCTGATCCTTAGCTGGCTCACTCGGTGCCTAACTTCCCAAGGTTTACATCTAAACCCGAAGATAACTAGTTCAACAAACAAAGGAAAAGATGGGCTACTTACCACCACCACCAAAAAAAAACAGAAAACTACCAAAGCCTATGACAAACAATCCCATAAATTCCATAAATAAACACATGAAAAACATACATATATAAAAAAAAAAAAAATAATAAATATTTACTTCATCAGGTGTTCTGGTAAGTCCTCCACGACACCAGCCAGATCGATGTACAATGCACAGAAATGGAAAATGCACAGCAGCTATTAAAGGAAGGACTTCTGTAAAATTGCCCTCTAATGATGATCTAAGCGCTCAGCTTTTTTGGGCCCTAACCTGAAAAATAGCGTGTCGTTCTGTCAGACGCTGAAAAATTGATGCACTTTAGGTGCTTTGTATTTTTTTTTCTTTGCTCTGATTCGTGTCGTGAGGGCAATGCACCCCGTGCCCGACACCCTCCGCTGCCAATAGCTTCCTGTCCCCTCTATTACACATCATCCTCCTCTGCCTCGCCCTCCAGAATGGCTGTGCATAATTTGCAGCCCCCTCGCTGAAAAGTTTGACTAAATGGCAGGTTATTCAGTCACAAGCTATTAACAGTGGTGCACATTAAAGTTGTTTTGCAATCGAGGAGCGAATTAGAAGTATTATCTCGCCGCATTATTTTCCTCACGAAGCGCGGCGAGACGGAGAGGGAGGGAGGCGAACTGGGAGAAAGAGACACAAACACAAAAGGTCCCTGGAAGTCAGCGAATGTAGAAATGTACAGTAAATCTCACTTGACATGATGCATGGCTCGGTATTTCTATATAAAGTACATCTGAACATTTGCAAAGAAACAAAGGAGTCTAGAAATTCGTAAGAAACACAGAGAAGAAAAAAGTCTTTGGGTGAATTTAGGTTACTTTTTTTTAACTGATTTCAAAAATACAACAGCACGGTCCCGAGGGAACTTCAGTTTGCCAGGGCAGAGAGGAGAAAAAAAGAACGTCACATCCAACAGCGGACCACAGACAAACTATTTCAGCACATTTCTGTGCCCATGTTGTGAGAGGTTTGTCAAATATTTTATGTCATGGGCAAAGAGATGCTCACATATTTCGCCCCTGAAAGTTTGCACTGTGACTTTACTTTCACTGACGAGAAAAAGAAACCCACCTAGATCTTTGTTTAATCTACACTACCCATGACAGATTTTTACCTCTATGCACACATGCAGTGGTGGGAAGTAACTAAGTATATTTACTCAAATACTATACTTAAAGTGGGAACAAAGGCTGTCAGTAGATTAAAATATTTAATCACGATTAATCGCATGATTGTGCATAGTTAGTCGTGATTAATCCCAAATTAATCGCACCTTTTTTATCTGTTCAAAATGTACCTTAAAGGAAGACTTGTCAAGTATTTAATACTCTTATCAACATGGGAATGGGCAAATATGCTTTCTTTATGCAAATGTATGTATATATTTATTATTGGAAATCAATTAACAACACAAAAAAATGACAAATATTGTCCAGAAACCCTCAAAGGTACTGCATTTAGCATAAAAAACAAGACTCGGTCAAAACCGAGTATATGGCTGGACCGTATGGTCAAGTCTGTGAATTTGTAGCTAAATTGTTATACAAATAGTCAGTGGTCATGTCTATAATGTTTTGTGAACAGTTTTTTCCACTTATATCTTAATGTTTGATTGAAAGCCAACTTATAATGAAGCAAATGACATTCAGTAATAGTAAATGGTAACATTTACTACTCAGTATATTATACATTTTATACAAGGTGAAAAGGTATTAACATGACATGTATTATGCAAGGTTAAAAGTATTTCAGTATTTTATGAAAGCATGTGTATCAAAAGCATTCATCATATAAGTGGTGTTCAATATATACAAACGTTGCGAAAGTTTATCAGCGTTGAGATATCCCCGCTGTCATCACTGACGTTGTTGTTGCTGTATTTATTCCTAGATGGAGTGTTAATGGAGCAGCTGCAATGTTAACGTAGCCTGCCACTGATCGATCCGAACTCAATTCAGAAAACAAGCATTTTAAAAGTTGTTTGCTTGTCGTCATGGTAACAGACAAAGCATGAATTCAGACTTTTTACTAATCAGCATCATTATTTAGTTATTTCGGCACACTTTGATCCGTTTACAACAGCGTCGCTGCCGTATTTATGCCTAGATGACGTTATGTTGAGTGTTGATGGAGCAGCTGGTGTCAGCATAGCTTTGCATTGATCGATCCGAACTCCGTTCAGAAAACAAGCATTTTAAAAGTTGTTTGCTTGTTGTGTTGCGGACAGACTTGACAAAGAATAGATTCAGACTTTTTACAAATCGATATATTTATGTTGTTATTTCGGCATTATTTTGATCCGTTTATTGCAATTAAATCACAGCACAGTCTGTTTATTTTGGGTTCATACCGCAGTAGCGACGTGTGGCCACTAGATAGTCAGTTCATGGCGGAAATGGAGGAAAGCGAGGCGAAAATTTGCGAACATAACGTAACTTAAACGAATATAAACAATAGCACATGCACAACAACAGCACTATGTAATGTTACATTGAACCGCTGACACGCTCCCCAGAAAACGTAAACACAGAACTGTTCTCCGCCTTTTCATTTTGAAAGAGCAACGACCAATGAGGAAACTCCTGCAGTCAGCCGACCAATCCTGTAACTTCATCACTCAGTCAGTCACTCACTCACTCACTCACTCACTCACTCAGTGACAGACTTTTGCGTTTGTAGGGCTGGCCCTCTGCGGTCCAGCCAAAAATGCTCAAATCATTACATGGCAAGCTGCAGCCCAACAGGCAACAACAGCTGTCAGTGTGTCAGTGTGCTGACTTGACTATGACTTGCCCCAAACTGCATGTGATTTTCATAAAGTGGGCATGTCTGTAAAGGGGAGACTCGTGGGTACCCATAGAACCCATTTTCATTCACATATCTTGAGGTCAGAGGTCAAGGGGATCCCTTTGAAAATGGTCATGCCAGTTTTTCCTTGCCCCTTACCCTCAAGTAAACTACCCAAATATATGAAGTACTTAAAACTAACTCCATCTCAACCAGCTACTATTAACTAATCATGTATAATATGTTGGTCAGAGGGGCATTTAACTGATAAAGTAGCAAAAGTACTCATTAAGTACATTTTATAATGAGTATTATTTTACATTGTCGTACTAATACTTTTGATTCTTCCACCACTAACTGTATGTGAACTCACATACAGCACAAAACATACAAGTTAAACGTCCAGAGGCAGATTTGACAGAATATGTAAAACTAATGGGGTTAGGGTGGAGGGTAGCTACATTTGTGTGAGCTGGGGAAGATCAGAAAAAAAAATGGCCAACAGAGGCATGGGAAAAGGTTTGGGGGGGGGTGTAGTTATACATGATTTATGGCACTGCTTGGAGAGCAGCTTGCTGTTGTGTGAAATTTGACATTAAGCATCTCTTATGTTATTCCTGTTTTTAGTCTCGAAACCCAAGGGCAAAGAATATGCAATGTGTAATTTTGTTCTATGGAGAGACGGTGGGGCGAATGAGAAAGTGTTCACCAAAAAAGTGTTTGAGCTTATTTGAATGAGAGGCAATGTGATCGCAGAATACAAATCAGCAACTGGTTGCGACACGCAGAGTTGAGGCTAAAAGGCAGTGAGGTGATTTTTTTTCCCCGTTTATATAATCTACGGTAATTCCTTCCATTGGAATCGGCTCTTTCAGTACAGACCTATTTGCAGATAAACATTATCACCTGTGACCAGAGAGGCATTTTAATTTAAAAACTCATCTTTTTTTGACCTCTCTGTTATTGTGTCTGTGAGTGACCTATGGCCTACAATTTGCAATCTTACTGTTCTGACATTTATTGTACCCGTTTGTTTATGTGTTTATTTGAGACTTTATAACCTTGGAGATAAGCTCTGCACATATAAATCTTTGCTTTACAAGGCTTGAAGTCTGAATATGAGGCTAATCACTGGGTATTTTGCACAAAGGTATATTTCATTACGGACTGAGGCTTTTTCATCACTGTATTAATGACTTTTTTCTATGTCAGCATCACCACATTTGTATTTTCTTTCAGATGTTGCTGACTTTAGACACCACTGCTGGACCAGACCCTTTTGATCTCTCATTCAATCGCAGAATGTGTCTAGAAGGCAGTGGGACACTGATTAACTGGCTGTTGCTTTAGTAAATCACACATTTAAATTCACAGAGATTGCGAGCACAAATTCATATATGCAAACCATATGGAACTGTCGCAACAAGAGAAATAAATACAGATTTGTGAATTACTGACGTAATGATTCCCGGAAAATGAGTTTTTATTTTCAGTTACTTTTCATTTCAAATGTTTTTATTGTGATTGGGGCTGTCAATTAAAATATTTAATTGTGATTAATCGCAAATTAATCACACCTTTTGTCTGTTTAAAATGTACCTTGAAGGAAGCTTTGTCAAGTATTTAATGCTCTTATCGACATGGGAGTTGGCAAATATGCTTGTTTTATGCAAATGTTTGTATATATTTATTATTGGAAATCAATTACCAACACAAAACAATGACAAATATTGTCCAGAAACTCTCACAGGTACTGCATTTAGCATTCAAAAAAATGCTCAATTCATAACATGGCAAACTGCAGCCCAACAGGCAACAACAGCTGTCAGTGTGTCAGTGTGCTTACTCGACTATGACTTGCCCCAAACTGCATGTGATTATCATAAAGTGGGCGTGTTTATAAAGGGGAGACTCGTGGGTATCCATAGAATCAATTTTCATTCACATATCAGAGGTCAGAGGTCAAGTCACCCCTTTGAACATCGCAATGCCAGTTCTTCCTTGCCAAAATGTAGCGTAAGTTTGGAGCGTTATTTAGCGTCTTTCGAGACAAGCTAGTATGACATGGTTGGTACCAATGGATTCCTTAGGTTTTTTTAGTTTCATATACCAGTATCGCAAGCTAGTGGCATTAAAACAAATTTGCGTTGACGCGTTATTATCGTGTTAACTTTGACAGCCCTAATTGTGATGCATCATTTTCCAAGATGGCAAAACACAGTATTGCCATGCTTCTTTCCCATATAAACAAACATAATGTGAAAAGACACAAAAACACTTCAAAAATAAATAAATGAATGCATAATAAAAAAAAGAACATATATAAATTATTAATAATAAAATCAAAACATAGATTAAAAAACAATAATAATTCTGATAATTAAAAAAATACTCTGTTAATTTTAAGGTATTTTGCCATAGCAACAAAACTAATAAGTTGGAAGTAGATGCTGAAATACAATTTGAATTAAAAACCAATTACTCTCCGTACATTTACTCCCATCTTAAGCAAACGGCACCTTATGTGCACTTGCGTGCAGTGACATGCAGCGCTGAATTCTCACTCTATCAACTATAGTAACTTGCATGTCATCAACATCTCATATTGTTCAGCCTCCTGAAAAGCACACAGTGTATCGTTGTCATCATCTCCGATCATAATGTGCTCAACGTCTTACCAGAGTCTACTTCGGTCCTCTCTCGTTAATGCAATTTAATGCGGTGTCTTTCGCATTAGGCTCCCGATTGCAGTTACCATGGTGACATGCATTTTTAAAATAAACATCTCGCAGCTGCTTGTTATTGCTTCATTACAACCATGTTTGAAGTTTTTTCTATTTCTCTCTCTTTATTATTCTTTTTTTTTTACAGGAACCTTGGGTGGGAGATTAGCGGACTGTGGCTCAATCAAAGGATGTCCTCCCCTGCATGCAATTACCCCTCTAGGATAAGCTCTTGTTATTCCCTTTATAGGGAGCGCTGATTCCAGTCCATGCAAACCATTGGGGCAAGCACACACTCAAAACTTCAGTGGGCATCATGATGAGTAAATCTCGATGCTGTGTGAGACACAAAAGTACATGGAAGTCTTTTTTGGGGGAAGAAATTGGTCATTTAAAATGAATGATTGTATCCATCAAATAGTATTATCAACAATCGTGGTGATTTTGTTTATTCTTTGACAAAGAAACTAGGCTATCTTGGTAGTTTTGCATTTACAACCAACCATGTATCATTAACATTATTAGAAGGGATAGAACTATTTTCTTCATCAATTAATCTCCCTTTTTTCCCCTAAATGAATGGTTTGTTTTATGAAATGTAATATGAAATTATGAAAAGTTTTCAAATAATTTGTTTCATCCAAAAAATAGTCGAAAAACCCAAAGACAGTCAATAGACCGACTGAAGAATGGAGCTTGCGAATTTGGGCATTTTTACTTGAAGATTTGTATCAAATGATTAGTCAGTTCTAAAAATTGTTCCCAATTAATTGTCTGTGCACTGTAAAAATATGAAAATAATATAAAATTGAGATATTTTTACTTAAAAAAAAAAAGGAGCAATAGCACAATGTAAAAATAGTCAATTACAAGTAAAAATCTTGCAATTAAAAACTTAAAATTGAGTTGTGTACATAATGAACATATTAGCAGCAAAATGCAAAAAGCATCAAGTAAAAATGGCACCAATCAGTGTTATATTTATCATATATATCATTGGAATATTAATACTGATTCATGAGTGTGAAGGCAGCATTTTAATGTTGTCAAAATGGAGCTACATTTTAAATACTTTATACTATGTTTTCCTGGGTAGTTTCATCTGCACTTGGTGGCCACTTTATTAGGTACCCCTGTGAAATCTATTGCAATTCCATACTACAGCTCTGCCATAAATTCTACCTTTACAGAATTAATAATGTTGAGTTTTTGTTGACATTGTCAAAAATGTGTAACTTCAATGATGATATGTTTATTACTGAAGACTATTAAAGGTGTCATGTTCCAAAATGTGAAAGGTGGTGCCTTTAGGGAAACTGCAATATTGAAGAATTTGTGGCTGGCTGCCAGAAAGCATTGCAGCGACGGCTAGAACAGAAGTTTGACCAAAAACTGAAGGCAACAAGTTTTTCGTTGTGACGGATTACTGATCTCCGGGCAAGTTGCAAGTCTCTGTAAACTTCAAGTGTCATAAAATGTATGGACAAGCAAAGGCTGCTGGGAAGGTATCGATCAATAGTTCAGGAAATAGGCAGTGGTATTGGCAGTTATAGTTGATGGACTAAAATATGCACAACCACAAGTCTGTCACCTTATTTCTATCCTTTAAAAGTATGTTGATTCAAATTATTACAGAGCAGAGTAAGAGGTGTTATCCCATAATGATGTCTCAACCTGAATATAATGGGCAGTTAAGTGAATTGTTGATGCCTTCCGTCTGTATCAGACAGAAGCAATAATTTTATTTATTTTATTTATTTATCTTTACTTTTATGATTCAGGAAACTGTGGACCATTTCCCAATTTATTTAAGAAAAAAAAAGCCAAAAGTGACTCCACTTAATGGGTCAGAGGTTATTGGAGAGACAGAAAGATATTTTTCACTAATTGAAAAAAATAAACGGTAGAAAGCTACAGTTTGAATATAGGGCTGTTTTTGACTATTTAATTGCTTCTTGGAGGTGGAATGCTTAAACTTAAGTGAAGTACATGAAGTCTGCCAAATAAGTCAACAATCTTGGCTGTAAAAGTAAAAAAAAAAAAACATCCTAAAAAAATATATGACCTGGGGAATTTCGAAATGAAACGTCAATCTGACTTGATTTCTCTAACTTTTGTCTCCTCTTAGCTTGGATTAAGGTATACTGTACATAAGATGAGAGAGACACAAGCCACTGCATTTCTACTGCCACATGATATATCTCATTATTTTAAGCCCATTTGATTTTAAAGAGGCTCTACCATAAAAGTCCCCCCTTGGCACTAGATAGCAGCAGTCAGTGCACCTGTGAAACCTCTCCACATTTTCACTGCTTCAGTTTGGTGAGCAGCTATAATCAATATTTCTACATTAACAATGGATCATAAGACTGCCTGCATGTGAAAGGTGTCACTCACAGGGGAGAACCCACAGAGAATCATTACCCGACTCTGCAGTTCTCTGAGGGATCCTTCAGCTCATTGTTTTCGTTTCACTCTCATCGGTGGCGTTTTTGGCTGCAACACGCCTGTTTTAATGAAAAAGCTCAACAGCAGACAGATAAATTTGGCAAACAACTGGCGAACATAGCAGAGCACTCAAAGAGCCGCATATTTCCGTCAGAAGTTGGTGGTGAAGACCAAAAACAGAGCTAAAAGTAGAGTGAATGTTGAAGGACATAAACATGACTCCAAAATAATGCCTACTGGATGTTTTCAATAAGGAACTCTTTACTTTTTAAGTTAAAAAGGTAATAAAATGTCAGTGTTGTGTTTCATCATATCCTCATGCAATGATTCGTATGATTACGAAAAGTCATTCCTCACTTTTATTGCGTTTTCCTATGAATGTCCAGCAACACGTCAATTTCTGCTTGTTAAATGCACACATTCTTTTCAAAATAAACATATATCTTGACAGGAAACAACTTGGGTAGGTTTAGACAACAAAACTATTTGGTTAGGTTTCGGAAAAGATCGTGGTATGGCTTACAATAACTAGGGAAGTGGTGTTACTTAAGTATGGAAGTTACGTGACAAATAAATCAACGTCTACTTCTGGTTTCACACGGGGGGTACGAACATCGGTCTCCTGGGCGAAAGTCAGATGTTTTTTGACCCACCCATCCATCCCGACCTCCTCCCTACGCGGCGTTTGTCGCTCTTTATACCTCCTGGATCACGATTACGTGGATTACATATGAAGGGATTTCGTGGGACAAATTACAGTGCATTATTATTCGTAGGTAGCTACGAACAGTGTACAATAACAGCCTGTGTGTTTACTGCTTTTTTCAGCTGCCCCAAAGTGGTCAAATTGGTCTTGTATAGTCAAGGCTAGAAGGGCACTCTGCAAGCACGTCTGGCAATAGATAGATCCACACTAAATTTAATGTATGTCACAAAATTCATGTCCATTTGATTTAAAAAATTGGCCCTTGGAGATTTATCAACTGCAACAGTAGGTGCCAAAAAATATTTTGCCTGTGTGCTCCATGGCTTCTATCATATCCCCAATCTCATGGCGCATGGTGTAGTCATGCTGTAGCACTCAGCGGATCCTCTACTATTCACTCGCATGATTTTGTCGTCTTGCTGTCCATCTCACAATCGCGTGTTCATTAAAAATGGCAGTTAATCATTTCGGTGGCATTGCGACGTGAGGGACCGCCGATGACAGATTGGAGTGTCGCGGTCTCGTGTTCATCTCGATGCATGACAGATGAGACAGAGACACACACGACATGAGAGCCGTGTAGAGTAAAGGACTCTTTGAGACATGCAAATAAATCATTGTTGTCAATTCTCTCCGGAGATGCGCTTTCAGTAGTGGACAATTATTGCGTTTCACAGCGACACGTGTTTCAAGGACGCACTGTATACTTCCCTGTAATGTAACCGTCTGTCAGCTCATCATCTCTCTCTGCTGCTGTGCCTTCTGTCTGCGCTCGCACACAGCCATCTATACATTTGACAGTTACTCTGAATTTATTAGTGTTTTCTCAAACCTCCATACTGTAAGCTATGGTAGTTTGTTACTATACTCTCAAGCCCAGGACTAGACGGTAAGTAGTGAGTTTCTTTTTCTTCCCTCAAGTCCCCGAGGTAAAAGACAGCTACCTTTAACCTAATCCACGCAGTCCTGGACTCTACAAGACCCTCTACAGATGGTGAGACATCTGTACGCTTCGACACGGAAATGCTGGACCACTGACAGGAGGCCGGGCTGTTTGATTCCAATTGGCAACGGAAAATCCTCCCCCCTTTTTTCTTGTTCCCGCTCCATCTCGCTGAAATATTTACCGAGTGTACACCCATTCATCTGCGGTGATAACAGGGGCCCACGGTTTCTTTGTTAGGTTTTGCTTGGCGGTTTGCCGGGGGGATGCACAATCAAAGCGGGGGAATCGCGGCGAGGAACAATTACAGCGGCTTGTGTTGTAGGTGAATGGCAGCGATGAAAAGCTCATTGTCAGCTTTGTGCGCCAGCTGTGGCACGGGCAGACGATTTAAAAAGGCCGAGGAGGACAAGGAGGTGGATACGGGAGGTGTAGGCTGCCCTCCATGGGAAACGCTAACCTTTCCCCAAGCCAGAATGATGTGGCATCATGTTGCCAGGGTGGAAATTCGCTTGGCCCAATCGTATTTCCGAACTGCGAATGTAGTGGGGGTGGACAGCACAGGGGTATAAACTGGACTGACTGAATGACTGGCTGCTTCCTTGTCAACGTCTCCTCAATGCAAGCTCCTGACAGTGGGCAGAGAAGGAGGTCAAGTCTCCGATGTGATCCTGCCCCTCCGCATCTTCCTCGCCATCCGTCCCCTCCGCCCCTTCCTCCGCCAACGTCCCTGTTTATTCCCTTCCATCACCATAATACCAGTCATTTGTGTGACGCAGAGCTCAGAACCTGTAATTTTCAGGAAGTCAGGCTGTTGCGAGAGTGACTCCCAATGCATGTTTTTCCACGGAGCCCAAAGTACATAAAACAAGACTGCACTTGTATAGCCACCGCAAGGCAATGATGCTCATTGCCCAGCAGGAAATACAATTATTGGATGGACGATAATCCTTACAATTAGTGTGGTAAAATGTTTTACAATTTTGGCCCAAACTTCACAGCCAAAAACCAGTTGTTAGGATATTTCAGTCTAGACCAGGGGTCTGCAACCTGCGGCTCCGGAGCCACATGCGGCTCTGTAGACCCCTCTCCAGTGGCTCCCTGTGGATTTCTAAAAACAATTGTGGAAATGAATAGCTGTTTTTTGTTTACATTTTCATTTATCATTGTTGTAGGTCTATGGTATGACGGGACGACGGAGTATTAAGGCCACATTGAGGAAAAAATCAATAAATCGGAGATTCCGAGAATAAAGTCATAATATTACGAGAGTAAAGTCAGAAGTTAACGAGAATAAAAAGTCGTAATATTATGATAATAAAGTCACAGGTGTACTAGAAAAAAGTCGTAATATTACGAGAATAAAGTCATAATATTATAAAGTAGTAATTTTACGTTTTATTTTCTTTTTTTCTCGCAAAAGTTTTTGACTTTATCCTCGTAATATTACGACTTTTTTTCTCGTTAAGTTATGACTTTATTCTCGTAATATTACGACTTCTTTTCTCGTAATATTGACTATTCTGGAAATCTCCGATTTTTTTTCCCTCAATGTGGCCCTAATACTCCGTAGTACATTTGCACTTTGGCCCTCACTGCATTAAACTTATATACTATATATTTAGACTATCTGTGTTACCTTCATCACAATGCTCAAATGTTTTGCGGCTCCAGACAGATTCCTTTCTTTTTTCTTTTTTTTTGACTAAAATAGCTCTTTTGATAGTAAACGTTGCTGACCCCTGGTGTAGACCAACACGCATAGCGATCCCTAGTTCATGAAATGCACATATGCATGAAGTTGTATTACCAGATTCCAAGTACTGGCATGATTTTTTTTGGGTAATTTATGTATAACGCGGTTCCTCTGAGATGCTTATCTTGTTTTGTATGAATTTATTTAATTATGTTTTCCCCTTTATATCATGTTCAACCTTTAATCAAGGTTTGAGCTACTGACTCCTCAGCATCGCCGCTTTATTTATTCACCTTCTGGTGAGGCTCACATATATCGGTCCCTATATGCCGAGGGGACATTTTAATTTCCTGTAATTTCCCTGCGCTGACATGCATGGGAGTGACGTGTGGCAAGCAGCAGGGGAACACAGATGTGGATTCTATCGAGTGACAGATGAAGAATGGGTGTGAAATTGACACTCAAGTTCACTCCCATCAAGTGTCAAGTCCCTTACAGATCTGGAGGACACATTGTACCCACCGAAGAATCGGAGTGCGAAAGCATTATCTGTATTTCATTCTGTGGCTGGAATTGGAAGTCTTAGTCGATGATATGAGCTACTATTGAGCAGAGCAATGATAGGGATGTGGAAAGTAGGGAGACCTACTTGGGATTTGAAGTGAGCTTTGATTTAGGGCTTTGGACTTCTGGATTCTGTAACCTTACTGTGCATTGCTTCTCAAACTACTTTGTCTCTCTGCCTAAAAATCATCTCCCTCCATTAACCAGACTTTATTCTCCATAATGTCACATCTTTTTTTTGTCTCTTTTCTGAAATATTTCCTTTTGAGAAGTGACCCCCTACCTCCAATTCAGGGTAGCATGGAAATGTTTTCATTCCTCTCCTTATTTCACACATTTTCTTTCCAGAGCAAGCCAGCAGTTAATTCAAATGGGCTGTGGAAGCACAGTGTTACTGTTGAAAGTAGGGGGGGGGGGGGGGGGGTTACATATGTGAGTCATTGCAGCCTGGGCTCCTAAAAATTACATTCCCATACAACGAAACTGCATTGTCAATTTAGATTTAAGGGGAAACGTATTTCTGTAAACGTATCACATTTGTTTTTTACGCATCACAAATACGTTTCTAAGCAAAGTCTGCAGGAGTTACTACTTATTACTGCAACGCCTATTTCTCGCATTTGATGTTATTTATGTGAGATAATAATATATAATATTGATTCATATTTGATCAGCGCTGCCTAGTTTGACCGTTTGATCGGAGTTTGCGAGTGATTGACAGCTGCCTCCGCTAAATGAACAGCCAATAGGAACGCTCTCTCTCTCTCTCAAATGACCTGTGATTGGCCAAAGTCTCCCGTAATGTACTAGATTTTTTTAAAGCCTGAAAACAGAGCCATGAGGAGGTGCAGAAGTCTAGTTATCTCTCAGAACACTTGAATTGCAATATGCTGAAAGTTTATTATGGATTTTTTGCACAATGATGCCAAAAATATTGTACCTACTGCCACTTAAAGTACAGTAAAATGTGTTTTTTTTCAGCTGGTAAAAAAAATCTGTCTGGCCGGGTACATTTTTTTCATCTACTGTACCAGCCACCTAAGCTGGTAAGCCAAAAATTAATGTTGGACCCTGCTTGTGAACATGCTTCAGAACTATTGGCAGTGCTAGAATGTAAAGTGGTGTTGGCAGGACTACTTAATTTAGCATCTTTTGTGTCCATAAGTCACCACAGCACATTCATCGCCTGTGGACCAGCTGCTGCTTTAACATCGCAGTCGCATAAATTAAAAACCTCTGTGATTTCTAACAGTCGAAAATTTTGTGTGCACGCCTGTAATGTGTGTGTGTGTGTGTGTGTGTGTGTGTGTGTGTGTGTGTGTGTGTGTGTGTGTGTGTGTGTGTGGGGGGGGCAGCCGTTATCATTGTGTTTCACAGCCTCATGGAGCACAAGCATGAATACACCCACTCCCACCTCACCTTTCACACCCTCATCCATTATTCACACGGTGGACAACGCACTCACATCGACTACACAGACTTTTCAAAAAAAAAAAAAAGGCACACCGCTTCAGAACTATGCAGATAATACCTGCTTGACTGGGAAAAGCACAGTTGCATTACAATATGTCAATATCCAAAAGCTCACAATCTTTCATGCTCTGTATTATTTGGAAACTTTTTCTTGCCAGCCCTGCGGGGAAGGGGAGGAGGAATAGAGATGTTCCAGTTGCCTCGAGGGAATATTTTCTGCTTCTATCACTTCTGTTGACAACGGTGTGTGCAGCTCTTTTCCCTCTCATTTCCCCACCGGGCAAGGTCACCTGCATCATTTGCATTTCATGGAACTGTTTCTGAGGAGAAGATTCTGATTTGTATTAATGTGCATGTACGTGCCACTTTGTTTTTTTGACATGCCCTGAATATTCAGCACCATCCAGGGGTAAAGTCAATAAATTTGCTCGGATTACACGAGTGTGGATGTGGAGTGGTTTATGCTATGGAAATAATCGGCTCGGGGTGGATGTGTAGACTCCGGTACTACAAATCCACAAGTAGTCGTCCTTGAGACGAGCTTTTTTTAGACTTTTCCAAGCATACGGTGTTCGGACTGCGTTTGTGTCCGCATGCATACACACACACTCAATTTAATTGTGTGAAAGTATGCATATAAGCTGTGCTGTGAGGCCTCATTAACACACAGTTTTGTTTTGTTATGTGTCCGTAAATCTGTGTCGTTTACAGATTGCGCATCCTAGTGTTCAACACAAGGAAATGCATCTATTTACAGATGGATAGAAACACCACAGCAGATTGGAGAGAAGTTAACCGTCCAGTCTTGAAACATTGCCAGCATGCTAGCTGTGTAACATATTGCATAGTGGCTCATAGGTCTTTTAACAAATAGTTCACAAAACTGCTAAATATGAGACCAAACTTTTCACTTAGAAAAAAATGTATAAATAGTAGGGCTGTCAACGCGATAATAACACGTTAACGCAATATCGTTTTAACGCCACTAATTTCTTTAACGCATTAACGCAATCAATCTTTCGGAGGACGATACTGGCATCATATGAAACTAGAAAATCTAAACCATGTCATACTAGCTTGTCGCGAAGGAGGCTAAATTACGCTACAAAGTTACGCCAAATTTTTGGCGAGGAAAAACTGGCATGGCCATTTTCAAAGGGGTCCCTTGACCTCTGACCTCAAGATATGTGAATGAAAATGGGTTCTATGGGTACCCACGAGTCTCCCCTTTACAGACATGCCCACTTTATGATAATCACATGCAGTTTTGGTTGCCTGTTGGGCCTGAGTTTGCCATGTTATGATTTGAGCAAAAAGATTTAATGCTAAATGCAATACATGTGAGGGATTCTGGACAATATTTGTCATTGTTTTGTGTTTTAATTGATTTCCCATAATAAATATATACAAGCATTTGCATAAAGCAAGTATATTTTCCCACTCCCATGTTGATAAGAATATTAAATACTTTAAATTAATTTAATACAAATCTCCCTTCAAGGTACATTTTGAACAGATAAAAAAAGTGTGATTAATCGCAATTAAATATTTTAATCGATTGACAGCTCTAATAAATAAAGCTGTTTTACATTCATCTGTTATTAATTCACTAATTCAACAGAAAGTTAGCATAAAATGCTATGGAGGAGTTTGGCAAACACCTCGGAGATCACCGAGATTCCCATAGGAATGAAAGGACTTGACTTACATACATAGACTGAGCTATGTGGAAATGAGGCGGAAAAAGCCTAAAATAAAACTTAGCTGATGTCAGTCTGTGTGATGATATGTTGAATATGAACAGCAGCCAGTGTCACAGTACGTACAGATGTGAATATGAGTGCCGTGCATGGCTTCCCAACATTGAGAATCAAATAAAAAAAAAAAAACAGGTTTTGTTCAAAAGACATCAGTGAAATTCTCGCATTTTACAGGTTATCCCTGGAAATCGCCCATTTCCTCCAACCTACAGCAATCATGACCGAATATGACACGGCACCTCGATTTCATATCCCCGGGCTCGAGAGAGCTTTTCACTGGCAACACTACCCCTCCACTCCGAGTTCCTTGCATCATCAGAAAGCGAGCCCACGGCAAACTCTGGCCCAGGTCATTGTGTGTGCCAGAGCGAATGGATGCCCTGGCACCATTCACTCCGCGCGGCCCCGCTGGCCATGACATGCTAGTAATCGTCATACTCGGCTAATCGGCAGAGTGGTGGGTGAGACGCCAGAGATGGAGCCAGCGGGCCAACATGATGCCCTCTGGTGAAGTTGAGTCATTTTTCACATGGGAGCATTCTCAGTACTACAGCTAGAGATACTCTAAAAATAAAAAAATAAAAACCTGTAAAGGTAGAGCGAGCTCCTCTAACCACGTCGCTTTATTTAAGACTTTTTCATGGTTTCCTGGTAACTACAGGTTAACTGCACTCATATCTCCTATGTAGATAATTTTTCACATGTATTCACTTTAACTGAACATAATCTCATTCATTATGTTTTGAAAGGCAAAACTAGAGAAAAAAGGACTCGCATCAAAAAGGACTAATCAGGACCATCTTAAGGGACACCGAGGTCACGTCAATTATGTCCAATTCCATTTCTCACACAATGGCGCCATTCATTTAAAAAGGTGAGTGGTCTTTAGTTCCTTCTTTAAAGCCCAGCGCATATGTTTGTAGAGCGCCAGAATGTATCGCAATTACTGTAAATTACCGTTAACAATGAAAGGGTAAAGAATAAACGTACTTTGGTTCACCTCCGCTCTATTTACACCATCTCTTTCTGCCTGCGAGAAGAACTAATTAATCTTCAGCTAAGCAGAAAATAAAGTATGTTACTCATAAAATAATTAGCTGGACAACTGGAGTATGTAAAACATTATTTAACCAAGCTTTTATTTGAGAATTTACATTTTTTTTTTTTAAACAATTTGTTATGGATTGTGTTTTCTTTGCAGTTTTGAAAGTAATATGCTCATTATTTTGTACAACTAACAAAACATTTGGGACAGTTTTAAAAAGGTAGAGCGGGATCTATTGGCAGAAATAGAATATAAAAAAGAAGTATGTTTTCTTCAGTGTATAATCACCTAAAAATAAGAATTCTTGTGTTTTTTTTACCTTAGAATGAGTCGTTTTTATCTACATACGGAGCGGGTCCTCTTCGCTGATTTTTAGGAGTTAAAGTTGTAAGACGAAAACATTGACAACTCCCAGACAGGACAACACCGTGGTAGCGACCTGTCAATCAGCAGGTAACCACGCCCTAAAGCAAATCCTGCTTTATCATCTATTTGACTCTAAATGGGACCATAATTTACTAAATGAACATCATGCTGTATTGAGGAAGGCTTGAAACTAGCGATTGAGACCATAAACTCATGTTTACAATGTTTACTGAGGTAATAAATCAAGTGAGAAGTAGGGTCATTTTCTCATAGACTTCTATACAATCAGACTTCTATTTGCAACCAGAGGAGTCGCCCCCCTGCTGGCTATTATAAAGAATGCAAGTTTAAGGCACTTCAGCATTGGCTTCACTTTTCAGACCCAGAGGTTGCCCACTGTGTCTGACATTGGGTGAGAATAACCATATTTTAGTTTGGGTAAGTAACCCAACAGTGACATAAAAATAACACTGACGCCAGGTAAAAACAACCCATTGTCTTGGGTTTGATTGGTTGAAATGGTTTTCTACTCGTGGGTACTGGGTAAAGCTTATTAGTATGTTTAATTGACACTTTGGTCAATACGCAGACAAATTATAGAGATAATTGTTTCCATGCATTACATACTGATGAAGATTGGTATGTAGGTGTTGTACAGTGAGACGTGTCATCTCTCACTGACGACCTCGGCTACTAAATTTAGCTGCTTCCACTCTGCATAATTATAAACTTCAGAATAACGAGGGTGAGATTATAAAACCCATTGTTTTTTTCTTCAATGTAAACACATGGAAAGAAGATAAAATCGCAGTGAATTTCTCAGCTACTGGATGTATATAAGGAGTTAATCACGGCATAAGTTGAAGAACATTGTGTAGAAATAACGTGGCATCTGCGAGCTTTTTAGACTGTCAGCTGAGATTTTTTTCCACCAGGCTCCGTTGGTGAAAAGCAAGAGACGAGCATTATTAACTCCAAAACTATAATCCCTGCCACAGACATGAGAAAAAAAAACATCTTAAAAACATCTATAAGCTCATTATCTTTTGAGTGTCAATGGGAATTGAAAATCGCCCGGATGAGCTGCAGGTTCACACGCGGACAGTGTAATGTCTTGACGCCGATGCGCCACAGATATCTATTTTCTGTGCGGCAGTCTCCATTTTCAGCTCAAAACATTCCTTTTTTTTTTTTTTTTTAAAGATTTATCTTTCTCCTTCTTTTCTTTCTATCTTCATATCTAACGCTAATCGCACCCTCCGCCACGCACACTTCTTAAAGAAAAAAAATTTGCTTTGAGCCACGCTGCCAAAGTGAAGGCGGCTGGATAACTCGCATTTCTTTATCAGGCGAAAATGATAATTAGGTGGGAAAACAACATAAACAAACGGCTTACGCGCCTCGAGGCTGCAGACGATGTCGGCCTGCTACTTTTGCCCAGAGTTTACTTCAAGTTCAATTATTAAACAGCAAAAGGGTGGTTGACACTGTAAATAGTTTGGGCACCTGAATCATGTGACAGTTAGAGTAACACAAGCAATTAAAGTATTGTCCATTGACCTACATAGTTTTTGGGGTCACACTAAACACTAACAGCTCATTCAATTTGCACCTCAATTGAAGAGTGTAATCCATGTTCATTCATCACTGAAGGACATTAGTGGATCCTTTCCGAACAGGTTGCTCGTAAGGTCACACATGTGACGGCTAATGTTTAGATGCTTCAACAGTTCTTTCACCGCCTGGTTTGTATTTTTTCTACTCTACACCGGATATGTTGGAAAAACTGTTTGAAAAGCGGAACGGTGAGAAATGAGTCCCAACGCGGAACAAGAATAGTAAAAAAAAAAAGAAATTCTCAGCAATGTTGCTGCGGCATGTGAAGCCCATGCGAAGTCGGAAAAGAACTGGTATAAATATTTAAATTCATATGGCTGATTTACATTTTGCTGCTTCATTTTCAGGGTCCAGGTTATGCGTATGCTGGCTCACTGCAACACTGACACTTGAATAGAACAGATTAATAGTTAATGTTATTAGTAACACCCGTGATTTTCCTATATGAAAATACCTGCTGTAAAACCGGGCCCTAACTTAGAACTAGCTGATTGATGAAGGTGGAAACTTATACAGTGAAACTAAGGAATTTGATTAAAATCAATGCATTTCATTGAGTTTAATTTGTGTGTGTGTGTGCCAAAAATGCCAGAAGAATTGGAACTTTATTTTGCTTTAGCGGTTCAACTACTGCACAACAACAACTGTTTACCTATAGGTAGCTAACAACTACCCACAAACTAACACAAACATATGGTCTGGGAAGATACACCTATCTCCCGATTCGGTACTATCGTGATACTTGGGTGCCGATCAGATCGTCTACACTTAGCTTTTATGATATCCGATCACTATCTGATCCACCCGAGACACGTTAAACAACTACAGTATAAGTCCAAATTGTGTAATATATACAATATCATGCAAACACGTTTAGGTCAGTGGATGTTTGCAGAGGACTTAGGGTATATTCTGCATTTCTATTCAGCTGGCATGCATTAAAAAAAACATGTGTGATATTTTCCAGTGACAGGAATGACACCTTTATGGTGTGTTAGAGGTTTGAGGTTTTGCTCAAACATTTGTTGAGTGCTTGTAGTCTGAAGCTATACGTCTAAGCACGTCACCTCCCTGGCAACACTTCAAACTAATTTGCAAAACATCCATTTGCATTGTTCCATTTGCATTAAGTAGCTTTAACACAACAATGGGCTTCATAACAGCTCTGATAGGACAGCGAAGAGAAGGGGATGAGAGACGGCGAGTTTGCAATCTGCTACATTAAAGCAGGAACGGAAGTGAAGGAGTGAAACTTCTACGTTAAGGCCCTGATGCACCAGGCCGACGGTTCATGTCGGCTTGGTGGGTCTGGGCCTTTAAAGTAGTTAAAAAGCCACTGAAAAGGTTAGCCTTTTAAAAATTGTCAGTTCTATCCGGTTGACTGCTTGTTAAGCTGATCACTTCATCATGACAACACCGCTCAGGTCACAGGCCACCGTAACACCGTGCGTGGGCAATGTTGTGCTACACTCCCCTGTGCTTTGCATGCATATAACGCCACGGCACGGCTAAAGCTTGCCAATTATTGTCTTAAATTTCTCAAGTCAAAGAACCCTAACGGATATGTGCGCTTTGAAAACGGATTTGTCAAAAAAAAAAAAAAAAAGTGTAGGGAAAGCTTTGTGCTGCACCAATTGTAAGAGCGACTCACAGCGAACAGTGAATGCTGCATGTTAATTACAACCTTTGCCTAACGTTTGTAAAATACAAGCCGGTGTTCCATTTGTCTGCCAGTTATTAGATAACACCGCGAGGTGCACATATACACGAGACCCCGGCACTTTGCTTAGAATCCTTAATGAGTTGAACATCACATCAGGCATCAGACACAAAAACAACTGTGCTCCCACAATTACGAATTCATGGATTTCTTTGCTCAGGGTGCAATGTTATTTGTTGTGAATACCCTTTTGTTTGGTCGTGACAAAACAAAAGCGCGGCACGAACGCTTGCAGATTTTTAACGGTGTTATATTGGGGTGGCTTTAGTGTGATTAGTTGTTAGAATGTGACTGTAGACATTTCCAACTAGTAAAAAGCCACAGAATGCTAATCACCAGGCTTCTCACATCGGTGCCAGTGACAATGTAGCCATAGTAACGCTGGCAATGAGGCAGGGACTCGAGTCGCTGTCAGTATGAATGATTAGGTTTCATTTCTAGCAGGCAACTTTTTATTTTGTATTTATTTTTTTTTTTTTTTTTTTACAAATTACACATCTATAAACACATCTAATCTGTGCTGTGGGTACAAAGTACTGTCATCCAATACAACAGCACAACAATGAATCTGAAAGGCTTATTATGTGTTGACAGTCAGAGAGATTTTTTTTTTACATTTCATAGTATTTTTTTAAGGCCTGATATTATTCCAATCACCCAATAAGTTTTGTAAATTCAAAGTGTACAATATATTATATACAGTATGTCTTTAAAGAAGACCTATCGTGCTCTTGTGCTTTTTCCCTTTCCTTTTGTTTAGTGTAATTTAGTTTTTTTTGTGCATGTAAAAGTTCTGCAAAGTTACAAAGTCCAAAGTCCACGACAAAGGGAATTACTCTCCCCCACAGAAACGCTGCTCCTGAACTGCCTGAAACACCTTGCTTGAAGTCCCGCCTTTTCTTCCGTAACCTGGTGATGTCACGAAGTAATTGCAAAGAATTTTTCAAACATTAAAGCTTCAGTGGGTAAAAATGGAGCAAATATGATTACAATTTTTTTTTTTTTTTTTATAAAACGGTCACTATATCCTGACAGTGGTGCATGAGACAGGTAATTCTGAAAAAAAAAAGCATGTGCCTCCGGTGCTCCTAATGGCATCTGCAATATTTCACAGACCGTAGGAAAACAACCCATCAGAACCGAGCTGGAGTCTGCCATCTATGAGCAACTGTCAATCATTAGCGAAAAACGGTCAAACTAGGCAGCGCTGATCAAATATGAATCAATATTGTGTTACAGTAATGTCTATTTCTCGCCTCAAATGTATTCAGAAACATCTTGTAGTGTACTGTTTAGCTGTAAAATGAGAAAGATTGTGACCCGGCACAGCTACCAACTCAAGTCTCTGTGTCATAAGTAACCACATTTCCCTAATGTATCATTGAACCCGACAGTTATTCAGGAGAATGAAGTCCAGCATCCTTTTTTTTTTGTTTGGAGAGGTAATTTATTCTCTTCCTTGGATAAATTGCATTATGCATCTCCTTAGCTGTTGGAGTTTTAACATTTATTCGATCTTTTAAAGTCAAGTTTTTGTAAAGAGGCTTCATTTTTTGTTAGCGATGTGAACTCGTGCGTGGCTGCTTTGTGCCGACCGTCTTCTGTCTGCAGCTTGTCATGCTCAATTTGTGCAACTCCCATGTAGTTAAGCACTGAGCATGTCACTGCCACTGTCTGTAACATCTTTCCCCGGGGCACACACACACACACACAGACACACACACACACAGACCACTAGCATCACGAACAAAGGTAGGGAGACAAAACTGAGCAGACACACACAAGACAACAAATCCACACAGGAACGAAATATCAAACGCCGCATCAGACCATTTATATAGACACACACAAGCTTTTTTACACTCGTCTCTGTGGTGCATTTTACTCTCACTGGAAAAAAAATATAAACTGATATGCTTGGGCACAGCTCATTATAATGCAAATATATGACCGTGCTGGTTGAACGTTTGCCCATAGGTTGACAAGAACAAACGCGATATGGAGATTCTCCCTCATTCTGCTTCACCTAGAAAGCCAAGGGCAAATGGAAATGGTTTAGTGGGGCGGATCGGCCCCAACATAACCCTGGCAGGGAACTTTGGTCTCCTCTTTAATTAATGAGTGCCAGTGTTTTGGAATGTAAATATGCAACTAAGCAGACAGACGGTGCGGTGAAGTGAAAAAGCTCGACTGCGGGGGATGTGCATACATTTGACTGATATCATTGATTCTTGATCAAGTGACACAGCGTGTGAGGCAGATAACTGTAGTCTTGATCCAGCTATGTTTGCGCTGGAGGAATATTTTTGCCGTCTCAAGCATAGACTGTATATAAGAAGTGGATGTAGTCACCGTGACGTCACCCATTGGTTTGGGTACTACGGTTTTGAAGCCTCGAGTTTGGCATTTGGTCGTCGCCATCTTGTTTTTTTGCAACCACAAGTGACACGAGAGGGTGGAGCTAAGTACAACCAAATGCTGAAAAACAATTTTTTTAGACGACCAACATGTTACAATTAACTTCCATATACTGAAAACACTGTGAAAGAGTTAAAGTTATAAGAAAATGACCGGACAACACCGTGGTAGCGACCTGTCAATCACAAGGTAGCCACGCCCTAAAGCATACCCTGCTTTACTGTTAATTTGACTCCAAATGGGACCATAATAAATGATCATGTTGTATTGAAGAAAACTTGAAACTAGCGATTGAGAGCATAAACTCATGTTTACAATGTTTACTGAGGTAATAAATCAAGTGAGAAGTAGGGTCATTACTTCTTTTTGCAACCAGAGGAGTCGCCCCCTGCTGGCTATTAGAAAGAATGCAAGTTTAAGACACTTCCGCATTGGCTTCACTTTTCAGAGAGGTTGCCCCAAACATGCAGATTTTCTCCTCGCAATTCTTTGTAATTTTTGAAACAATGGGTTCTTTATTTCACGCAGTAGTAGCACTTAAACACACTTGATGGCTCCATAACAGTGTTTTAACAGACTGAGGCTAAGCCACATGTTCCAGTTAGCATTCTCACCACCTGATGATCCATGGAGAAGACATAGAAATAAATAGTGTTGTTCTTGTGTGGCAGTGTAGAGCTAGTTAGTTGTACTATTTTAAGTATGATAAAGAGAAATCTGAGATTAGACTTTATTCGCTTTTGTCTTAATGTCCGATATAACGCTGTTTAGATGAACATATTTGGACATATTATCAAATATTATTTAGCCGTGAACTGGGCTTTCTTCACTGCAACCTGTAACCCCAGAGACTAATGTAGGTAATTAATGATATGTCTCTGATATGCTTCTTGTAAGTAATGCTCGATTACTACTGTATGTAGTTAGCTAATTAGCTCGACATGCTAACGATTGCAGCGTATGTTAGAGCGCATAGGAATTTAACCCATATACACTTTTGCAAAAGCTTGGAAGTGGATAGTGATGGTTGCTAAGGCCTGATTGGACAGTTGCTGCAAGGCGGGAGGACTGTGATGTTCTTCACTCTGGAACCGTTAAAAATTGGAATGGTATTAAGATCCACAGATATAAATTAGACAAATATAATAACTTCACATTGAGGTCACCATTACCAAACACGGTGTGTGAATATAGCAGTTAATAAAAAATCACCAGTGCAATGACTATAAATCTCATTTTTCTTCCTCAACCGAGAGACATTATATTGGGATGTTGGATCAAATAAAAGCACGAGTAATATCCTATAGTACATTATTCTGTGGGTTTTATGAGTGATGATGACTTCCCCTTGAGGCTTATGGATCTTTTTTTCCACAGATAGAAGTTGATTGGGTGCATTATAACATTGTCCAACGAGCTGCTGATGAAGACTTTCCCTCTCCGGTTTGGTCAGCAGAAATCAAAATGTGGTCCCTGAATTTAACGTGTCAAAATGAGACTGAACTATGGATCGTCAGTACCAAAGGCATTTAATGCACCGCAGCCTGAGCCAAAAGAAAAGTGATCTCCTTTTACGCTGAGGGACTCTTAGCCAAAGGCCAAAAAAAATGACGTCCTATGTCTTTTCCTAATCACTTTTCCTTGACCTCGAGGGAAAATGTCATGAGGTCAAGGAAAGTAAAGGATGGTCCAGTGTACCGTATGCTATAGGAGATAAAAGAGGAAGCACCTTTCCTTAGCATTTAGAGAATTTGACCAGTTCTTATCATGGCTCCCACTTAATACTTACAGGTCATTTTACTCAGTTAGGAACCATCTTCTTAAGCTAAACAGACTATCTGACCGCAGCCTTACTGTATTTAGTGACTTCAAAATACATTACTTGTGGCCCTTTGGAGGCAAGTTAGTTTGTAATTGTAGCGTGAGATGGCCCATGGGTAAGAATGGCTTTTAGTAGTGTCTTTATCCATGCCAAAACAAAAGAAGTATAGGCTCACAATGATGAACTCTCGTAGAAGTGTTTAGGTTGTGTGTGTGTGTGTGTGTGTGTGTGTGTGTGTGTGTGTGTGTGTGTGTGTGTGTGTGTGTGTGTGTTTTAACCACCCAATTCCTCTAGGACAGTACTGTGAATAATACGGCTCTTTATTATCCCATGTAAATAAGCAGAATGCGTTCTGCTGAGGCAATAATATTTGCTGAATATCTACAAAAAACAACAACGGTCCCCTGCGCCGTATCCCTGTGAAACACATTTATTTATAAAATGATGATAATACAACTGTGAAGACAGGAAGCCAGAAGCCAATTATTTATCCCTTTGCAGAAAATGACCCTGCACGGTCAAACGGGTAAACTGATGAGGTCAATCGCTCTCTTGGAGTTTTCAAAAAAGGTGCTAAACGGGCTCCGAGAAGGGAAAAATTTAAAAAAAGCGGAGAGGAAAGGTGTTTTTTTTTTTTTTTTTTTTTTTTACAAGTCAGCAAGTCCCCCAGCTTCAGCCCAGGACTCCGGGGCCGGCGCACATCATCGAGAAGCTCACTAATGAGGCCAATCTCGCTATCCGAGGCAAGCCCCCCCCCCAAAAGAAACTCACAAGCCAGCACTCTTCAACTTATTTCTCTTTAGGGTATCGTGCAGGAAATAGATATTCTCATTTGGCCGAGCAAACAAGGGCAACTTTAATGAGGTTGTTTATGGTTGACCCTTATTTTGTCAGTTACGCGCGATAGGTCTGCCCAAATTTCTTAAGCAAGCCGAGCAGTGTTGCCATCGTCATTACATCCCAAATTACGGTGACAGAAATAGAGAGAGAGAGACCTATTATTAGGATGTGCAATGACAGTGAGTGACGTTTACTTATAACCAATCAGAGCATTTCAGCGACATGTCCCCCTAATGATTAGTCTCAGTCAAAAATTTCTTTTTTTTTCTTCTGAAAAACACAAGGTGGAAACACACCCCAACAAAGGCTTTCCCCTTCAATCAATATTGCATCAAGTAATGAGGTGTCAATTGGATCACTCCATCTGGCAGCAGCGATGACGAGAGCGTATTCCGGTGTGCCCGTTGGCATGTACATCCTCTGAATGTCAACTAGGTTCAGATTGCTGCGACTGGGTGATCAACTCATTAGATACAGTATAATGGACACATTCTTTTGCAAAAGATGGTGATGGCCTGTCTGCCTGTTGTTCCTTTCCTACAATACTTACTTTATCCCCCCTGCCTCCTCTTGCATAAATGATGTCCGTATAGGCATTAGTTCTATTGGCAGATGCCTGTGTGAGTAACTTTTTCCTCAACTGTCACAGTTCGCGCTGTTCTCATACACCGTTCGTAGCTATACCTAGGAAAAGTAATGCACTGTAATTCGTATATATGCTATGTTGTATTTGATCCACATAATGGTGAACCAGGAAGTATAAAGAGCGACAAACAACGCATAGGGAGGTCGGGATGGATGGGTGGGTCGAAAGACACACACTTTTGCACAGGAGACCGGTGTTCATATCCCGTGTGAAAGCAGAAGTCAACGTTGATTTATTTGTCACGTAACTTATTTAAATAACGCCAATTCCGTAGTTATTTTAACCCAAACCACAAGCATTTCCTAAATCTAACCAAGTAGTTATGTTGCCTAAATCTAACCAAGCGTAGTTATTTCAACCCATACCACAATGTTTTCCTAAACCTAACCAAGTTGTTTCTTTGGAAGAAGGTAGTTTATTTTTAACTGTATGCATGTACTGAGCAGAAATTGACATGTGTTGCTGGACAAATGCACGCAAAATTAGGAATAACTTACATGTGAACCATTGTATGAGGATGCTTTGCACAGTGTTGTTCTTGTTTATATGTTGTGTACATGTAGAATGCAGAAAACAGATTTTTAATTAGAAATAAGTGTTTTTAGAAGTTGGAATTTCTACGAGATTAGCTAGTTAGCAGTTTGACACGGCTGATTAGCATTCTGTACTTGCAAATTACCAAACTAAATATAAACAACTATAGAGTTTGTTGTTACACTGACAAGACAAAACTAAAAAAATCCAAGGCAACAAACTAAAGTTATATCCACTTAATTTTGGGCTCGATTTTTAACGATGTTTAATGTGTCACTTTCTGATACAGCTTTTGTTGCATTGACAGCAGCCACATTCAGATTAGGACCAGTGTTGCCCATCACATCTACATCTTGGCGTGACTGATGTAGAATCAGTGAGGGGTGTGGTTGAAGTGTCTACTTATCATCATCATCATGGCTTGCGCTGTATTAGCGTGTGACACATGTATAAAAAGACACGTAACAAGCCTCCATCATGTCGCTGTCTTCAGATGCAAAAACAATGGATGCTGGAACATAATATGCTAATGAGATAATGTTTCGAAAACAACAAGAATCGGTTGGACATTTAGTCAACTCGTCACAAGTTACGCAACTGAACTCATGATTCTGAATATGATGATTAGATTACCTAATTACTCCTGATTTCAAATGGACAAACCTATCCCATTACCCTGTGTTAATTATACAAAAATGTATGGATCTAATATAATTAATTATGCAATTTTACAGTGTAAAGGAGTCTGGTATAACGTAGATGCAGAGGGGAACTTCAAAAGTTGTTTTTCATGCCTTCTACAACTAAAGAACATGAGTCACTTTGTATTAAATCACCAACATATCCTCGTACAACGGTTCGTATTAGATTAGATTCAACTTTATTGTCATTGCACATGGTAGAAGTACAAGTACAACCAGAGTGCAAACTAATAAAGCGCTGACAAGACAATATATACAAATGAATATATATTGGTGTATGTGAATAGGCATATACTACATATATACGGATTGTAATTAAGGTGCAAATGATCGACATGTGTTATATTGTGATGAATAAGAGCTTAACTATAAGTTGCATACTGATGAGATATTGTATTAAAAAAAATTTATGAGAATTATAAACAACAAATGATATATACAGGTGGAGTTATATCTATATGTATGATATCTTAAGAAAACTAAGTCCTCATTTTTGGTGCGTTTTCCTACCAATGTCCAGCAACATGTGTCAATTTCTGATTGTTACATGCATACAGTCTTTTCAAAATAAACTTCGGTCTAGGTTTAGGCAACAAAACTACTTATTTAGGTTTAGGAAAAGATCCTGGTTCGGGTTAAAATAACAGAATACAGAAGTGGCGTAACTTAAGAAGGGAAGTTATGTGACAAATAAATCAACGTTGACTTCTGGTTTCACACGGGATATGAACACAAGTGTCCCCTTTACGGACATTTCCACTTTATGATAATCACTTGCGGTTTGGGGCAAGTCATAGTCAAGTCAGCACACTGACACACTGACAGCTGTTGTTGCCTGTTGGGCTTGAGGTTGCCATGTTATGATTTGAGCATATTTTTTAATGCTAAATGCAGTACCTGTGAGGGTTTCTGGACAATATTTGTCATTGTTTTATGTTGTTAATTGATTTCCAATAATAAATATATACATACATTTGCATAAAGAAAGCATATTTGCCCACTCCCATGTTGATAAGAGTATTAAATACTTGACAAATCTCCCTTTAAGGTACATTTTGAACTAATAAAGAAAATGTGCAATTAATTTGCGATTAAACGCTATTAATCATGGACAATCATGCGATTAATCGTGATTAAATATTTAAATCAATTGACAGCACTCTGTGGGATGTATATTAATTACAGTGCATTGCTTTCGTAGGTATACTGTAGCTAGTTTCGAAAACAAAGTTTCTAAATTGTCAAAACTCACTAACTTGTGTTGAGGCAAGAGACTAGCATGATTTCTAACAACTTGTAATCTTCATTAACACCCAAAAAAAATATAAGTAGGCATTTTGACAGTGTGTAGCCTGACTGAAACAGAAATGTTACACATTGGAAACAGAATGCAAAGAGGTCATGCACCTTTCCAACATCTAAAATGAAAATGTAATGACACAATAAAGTCTACATTTATTTCGTATAGCTTATTTAGTTGACTATTCAGAAATGATTGAAAATGGATCAAAATCTGCTTGAAAACTGGGAGAAATGGCACCACAACACAGCACACACAGAGAGAGGGGCACAATATCTGAATTCTCTTGGGGAAAATGGAGAGAGGGTTGGAAAGTAAGGTCACCCCAACCTTTACACATTCTTCACCTGGAGACCTCATTGTTGTCTTTCAAACTCCCACTGCGCCTTTCAAGAATATTTGAAAAAACAAACCCTACGAGTCTATGAGCTTATTTCACACCAGTCAGTACAGGAAAAGGACAATTTTATTTCACAAACTTCTTATTGGTTTTAGACTTGACTAAGACGCAGCAGCGGCGGCGGCGGCAACAGTGCATCTAATAATAACAGGGCCTAAAAATACACAGGTAAATCTCTCCTCGGTAACCGCAGGGACCCGGCTCCACCGTCCACCGAGGGAGCTCGCTGACTAATGAAGTTGGGAAGCTTAGAGCAATTAGACACATCAAAGCTCGAATCTGAAAATTAATTAGGCTCTCCTCTCTTTCGGAAGGAGCATCCGCTCATGCAGCAGCTAATTAACATACCGCCATCAAAAAAAAAAAAAAAAACACACACGCAGGTGCCCGTGTTGTTGCTGCTGCTAAGACCACTCCGAGAAACGTGTGCTGATCATGTTTTTTGGACAACTAAATAGAGGGGGGGGGTGGGATTATCAAAACATAAGAGAGAGTGATGGATGACATTTATGGAAAAATCTCAGTTACAGTGACGTGAGGTTCTATTACTAAAGCCTCATGTAGATTGACTGACTCGCTCATCAACGGGACAGACTGGAAATTTTAATGTGCCGCGAAGGTCTCGGCCGGCCTTGAAGCATTAAGCAGTGCCATTTAGAGTCTGTGTGTGGGTTCTATTTGCTTGCAGGGTGACGCGCCGCCGCAGCGTGCAGTTTCGCATCGCCCTCGTGTTCCGGCTTCCTCGACCGCGCATCAAACGCTCCCTTAAACTTGGGTGTGTCACATCAAAGGGACTTTAGGGTCTCTTGTTAACTTTTTAATGTCAAAAGAAGCGCCGGCGTTCACTGAACTCGGCGGTCGGGTTTTTCCAGAACTTCATTAGCCACCCCGATCCGGCTCTGCCGTGTGAAGTCACATCAAAGCCCGGGCAATCACATGCTCATTCACACTAATGAAGAGCTCCTTCAAACACAAGTGCTCATTATTAACGACACCTGATTTTAAATGCGAGGTGTATTATGTAAATTGCGCTTCACCCCTCCCCCCCCCCCCTCTCTTTTTTCAGCCCTATGCTAGATGCTTGTAAATTCTGGAAAAAGCATTATTTATTAATTTTCCTCAGATGTGCTGAGGGAGAATGGAGAATAATGGTATATTGAATACTTTGTGTATTCCGTTTTTCTAGCTCGTTTTGCGATGACAAAATGGGTAAATAATGCATAACTTCTCATTGATCTGTTATGTGACAGTAATCAGGGCTTCTTAACCTGTTTCCTCGTGGTAATATATTAATCATTTCCCTCAGCCACTCTGCTGTGAAAATTAATGTAGCCCAGTATGTTTTCCCTTTAGGCTGCACTTTGATTAATGAGCCCGGTTCGCTCTGTGCTGCTCTGCCTCGACAAGGAAAATGCATCCCAATAAAAGTTGCAAAAAAGTTCTAAAAAACTACTACCCACGTCCGTCAATTCTGCACAAGTTGATCGCGCGGAGAGCAAATGCGGATGCCGGAGTTGCTTTGTGGAATACAGGAGGAGACGGAGCGTTCGAGCGGTTCTCTTTTGAGGTGATAATGATTCAAACTCGGAAGGCAACAGGAATTGAGACACAACTCGGGTTTTTTTTACAAGTCAACGCGGCGGAGGCCCCCAGGAAAACAAAGTTCAGACCCAGGGTGGGAGATAAATCCCAGCTGTAGACAAAGCCTGTATTTCTGTGTCCCTGCAGTTTTGCTCTAATCTGTCTCTCTCAGCCCTGTAAGCTATTAAAGGCCAGACAAAGGCAGTCCAGAGTTAAGCACCCTGCGGGGAGATCTTATTTACAGTGTAACTGCCACTTTGACTGCCTGCCACCTCTGTCTTGCTCCTGTGCTTCCTCGTTTTTCCCCTCCGTCTACTATTCTTTTTCTCTCTCTCTCTCTCTCTCTCTTTCTCGTCTCGTTCTTTACCGCTTCCATCTGCTGCTGTGGGGCTTTTAATCTCGAGCAGCTGAAATTCCATCTTTCGGCTCGGCTTGCCAGTTTGAAAAGGCTCGGTGTTCAACTTCTTGTTTTCTGACTTGGCGTTTAATGGAACTATTGTTCAGTTTGAGGCATATCCCATTAGGTGAGGCCGAGAGTGGAGAGAAACATAAGTAATAGGAGACCGCTCGAGCCATTTCTTTCAGACTCACCACCATTAAGGAGGTATTTCCCCAACCCCCTTCAACTACACATCTTCACAGCATATAGCAACAAGTTGAGATTTGGTGCAACCCGATTGAAATCTGCAGTCAGGATTCGTTTTGTTCTCTTGCGTTCATCTTAATAAAGTTTTACTTCCCACTGTCTGGAGGTGGACCTGGCTGAAACTATTCATTTAAGAACTACTACCAAAGTCCTAGATACAGTACATATGTGAGGGAAAATAGTTCCAACCTAGGCCAGAAGCAAAAAAAAAAATCAATATGACGACACTCAGCTTTTCTCCAAACTGTCAGCAAGAAAACATACCCGGGGATGAATTCATCATTTGCATAGTGTGGTACCTTGAAACGGCCTGACACAAGTAATAAAAATGTATTAGCTTGCCAGGACATGGGGGGGCTGTGTTGTGCTGAGTGTGTATGCCTAGCAGTGCTGAATAAGCTAAGGCTACAAAACTTCCTCCCGGGTTCGTGACACGGTTCTAGCAGGAATTGATCTTATAATTGTGAGACTGACACCTCGTGTGTGGTGTTATTGCCAACACGTCTCCCCACCCGGGCACCTCGCGCTTCGCCGGCCTGAAATTGTTCTGTTGCTGTAGCGCCTTAGGCTACACACACTCTCTGTTGGTAAACATTCCTATTGAATTATTACTGGGGAAAGAATAAGGTTGTCATTGGAAGATGGTGTCATGGTAGCGGAACTGACGGGGTAAGAAGTATTTTTTGGGGAAAAGTGCGTAGTTTATTCAGCGTCAACCTGAGCGGTTCCCAAAAGGCAATAATAATCACCACTTATCCCCAGGTCTTCCAACATGCTCATTATCAGTGGATGTAAATAAGTCAATTAGCATTCAGACCGGCGACTTGCAGCCGTGGCCCAGCTGTAATAGGTTCATTATTTTTTTTCCTTTTCATTCTTATTCCAATAATAACTAATAAACAAGTTTCTCACAGCAGCTTTGTGTTTTGATGAGGAACACAAGACACATGAACTGAGCATTCAGCACAATGCTTGCTTTAAATATGCGTTTCTGTCATGTGAATAGTGGCAAATTATGAATATCAACCAAGGTCATAAACAATAATAGAAATGTCTTTACAGTTCAAATAAAATGAAAATTTGGAATATACTTATTTCCGGTTTGACTTTTTTCCAAACACACTATACCATGACTATTTTATTACAACACACTTAACTATGACTTTTTTCCAGACATACTATAATATGACTCTTTGACATACTACACTATTACTTTTTACTTTTTATGACATACTATATTCTAACTTGTTATGACATTTAGTATGGCATACCATACTATGACATTTTGTAAGGCCTTTTTTTACGACATATGTACAGCAGTACTCTTATGACATTTTTCTGGCATACTATACCATGTAATTTTTAAGACATATTTTTTGATATATTTTGGTTGATCAGGATGTGAGCACTGCAATTTAACAGGAATGATTTACGCATGTATGACACCCTCAATTATTCATTAAAAACTGTTTAAAAAACTACAGAAATGAAGTAACTACAGTATCAAGTGAATTGCTACTTAACAGTACATGGTCACTTACTGCATATACCCAACTTCTTATTGGTGACACCGACTAAAACAACATACTGAACAAACTGCACCGACTTAAGCCACTCTTGACACCCAAGAGCCACACAGACAGCATAATACTATAGCACAATACCCAGGGACAACTATAAGCTGTTTATTGATAGGCTTTGGTGAGGCGACATGTCAGCAGATCAAACAAAAGCTAAGATGAAGTACCTCAGAAAACAGCAGTGACAAACAGCATTTCTCCGGGCCTATAGCCAAAGATTCACTACATGGCAACGGGGTTGAACGCAACAAAATGACCTGGCTCAAAGACAAGGCTAACATATTGCCCGAACATAAATCATGGTTGGGCTGCTTTTTTTTCTTTAAATGTACCTCCTCACTCTTTTACTCCTGTCTGCACCCGAGACATGGTGGGCAAGGTCAGTCATTGTTCAAACATCAATCGCTCAAAGACTGGCAGCTAAGCCTCACCCTTATTCTGTCTGACTGGCCCTTATGACTAGAGTGCACACAAAGGTCTGAAAGGTGCAAGATGATGACAACAGGTCGCGCCGTGTTCTTTTAAATAGCACGGCTGTGGTGGAGAGTGTGTTATATTTTAAAGCTTTGGCAGTGTTTTAAGATTCATGAGAAGTCCATTTTGTATTTTGATGAAAAACAAAATTGCACTTGGAACGTGTAGCTGACAGCGAGGATGTCTCCTCACACAATACACACTCAATTTGTCGAGAATTACTTAAATTGGGCAGCATTTGACTTAGCAGAAAATGTAGGACAGACCACATAGTGGGTGATGTGTGAAGAGGTCAATTGCTGGGGAGGCACTGGCTGTTCTGAAAGCCAGATTTTACTCAAATTAAACCCTTGATGATAAAAACATTTTCTAAGCCATCAATACAACTCATGAGATGCCAAGCTGGTGACTGATGGAGACCAGGAAATAACGCACTTAACGATGAGCGTAATACATCAAATGCACGTGAGCATGCATAAAAAAAACAACAACAAAAAACGCTTTATCCTACTATGGCTTGGTCTTATTAATTCAAGGCTACTCAAACATGGGAGAGAATAAGTATACAGTCCAACTCATTGCCAAAATATTACAAAGAACGCATTCTATTGAGTTAATAAAGTAGGACAATGCCACCGTCTCAAACTACTTTGAACTGAAACAAACCGTACAGGTGGGAAACCTTTCGAGCCTAACGCAGTTAAAAACAGATGCAAGTAATGACGTACAACCTGACTAAAATTACAAAACAAAATATTGATATTGTTATTGGCTTTCCTTTCCAAGGAGAACCTCCAATAAACTCCATAGACAAATTCACAATCATTAAGGCCGAGTGTTGGGAGCCAACATAACAAAACATCACTCAAGTAGCCTATAGCCAAGGTTTTCTAGGATCATTGTAAGGACTTATGCTACATACTGGAGCTACACTGGAATAAGCATTGACCCAGTCATGGCACGACGGCCAAAACAAGGCCCAGTCATGGCACGGCGGCCAAAACACAACACAGTATCACAAACGTAAAGAAAATTAAAATGGGACTCACCATTTGTAGGTAGTCTACCTGAAAAAGAAGCCAATGAATACACCAATCTATATTCAGACAGACACCATAATCTTGCTAAACAGACAGGTGGCTAACTAGCATGCTTGCTAGCCAGACAGCCAGAATTGATAAAGAACAGGCTTTCCTTTCCAAGGACAACTAGCTTTAACCTCCAATAAACTCCATAGACAAAGTCTAAATCATTAAGGCCTATTGTTGGCAGCCAACATAACAAAGCATCACTCAAGTAGCCTATAGCCAAAGTTGTCTATCATAAGAACCTATGCTACATACTGGAGCTATACTGGAATAAGCATTGACCCAGTCATGGCACGACGGCCAAAACAAGGCCCAGTCATGGCACGGCGGCAAAAACACAACACAGTATCACAAACGTAAAGAAAATTAAAATGGGACTCACCATTTGTAGGTAGTCTACCTGAAAAAGAAGCCAATGAATACACCAATCTATATTCAGACAGACACCATAATCTTGCTAAACAGACAGGTGGCTAACTAGCATGCTTGCTAGCCAGACAGCCAGAATTGATAAAGAACAGGCTTTCCTTTCCAAGGACAACTAGCTTTAACCTCCAATAAACTCCATAGACAAAGTCACAATCATTAAGGCCTATTGTTGGCAGCCAACATAAGAAAACATCACAAAAGTACCCTATAGCTAAGGTTTTCTAGGATAATTGTAAGGACCTATGCTACATACTGGAGCTATACTGGAATAAGCATTGACCCAGTCATGGCACGACGGCCAAAACAAGGCCCAGTCATGGCACGGCGGCCAAAACACAACACAGTATCACAAACGTAAAGAAAATTAAAATGGGACTCACCATTTGTAGGTAGTCTACCTGAAAAAGAAGCCTATACACCAATGTACATTCAGACAGACGGCATAAGCTAGCTAAACTAAAATGGCAGTAGCTCAGTCCATAGGGACCTGGCTTGGGAACCGGAGGGCCGCCGGTTCAAGTCCCCACATGGACCAAGTACTGAGTGTGAACTGGTAGCTGGAGAGATGCCAGTTTGCCACTTGGGCACTGCCGAGGTGCCCTTGAGCAAGGCACCAAACCCCCAACTGCTCGGGGCGCCTGTCAGGGGCAGCCCCATCGCTTTGACATCTCTCCATTAATGCATGTATATAGGTCCTGTTTGTGCATGTGTGTGTGTATTTCGGGCCTGTGTGTACTATGTACTATGTAAAAATAACAGAGTGAAAAAGCCTTTCTTCTTCTCTCTCTTCTTCTAAACAGACAGGTGGCTAACGAGCTTGCTAGCCAGACAGACACAATTGATATAGAACAGGCTTTCCTTTCTAAGGACAATCTCCAATAAACTCCACAGACAAAGTCAAAGTCATTAAGGCCTAGTGATGGCAGCCAACATCACAAGTAGCCTATAGCCAGGGATTTCTAGGCTCACTGTAAGGACCTATGCTACATACTAGAGCTACACTGGAGTAAGGATTTGCCCAGTCATGGCACGGCGGTCAAAACACAACACAGTATCACAAACTAATATAAAAAATGTAAAAGTTACTGACAATATGTAGGTAGTCTCCCTGAAAAAATCTATATTCAAACAGATACAGCATTAGCTAGATAGCCACCTGTCTGTTTAGCTAGCTTATGCTGTATCTGTTTGTATAATAATAATACAGATACAGCATAAGCTAGCTAAACGGACACAGCATAAGCTAGCTAATCAGACAGGTTGCTAACTAGATTGCTTGCTAGCCAGCCAGAATTGATAGAGAACAGGCTTTCCTTTCGAAGAACAACCTCCAATAAACTCCATCGGCAAAGTCACAATAATTAAGGCCTATTGTTGGCAGCCAACATGACAAGACACAAGTAGCCTTTAGCTTAGGTTTTCTAGTCTCATTGTAAGGACCTATGCTACATACTGGAGCTACACTGGAATAAGCATTGGCCTAGTCATGGCACGGCGGCCAAAACAAGGCTCAGTCATGGCACGGCGGCCAAAACAAAACACAACACAGCATCACAAACAAAGAAAATTTAAAAATGGGACTCACCATTTGTAGGTAGTCTACCTGAAAAAGAAGCCAATTAATACACCAATCTATATTCAGACATATACAGCATAAGCTAGTTAGCCACCTGTCTGTTTGGCAAGCTTATGCTGTCTCTGTTTGTATAAGCTAGCTAAACAGACACAGCATAAGCTAGCTAAACAGACAGGTGGCTAACTAGCATGCTTGCTAGCCAGACATAATTGATAGAGAACACTTTCCTTTCCCTTTCCAAGGACAACCTCCAATAAACTCCATAGGCAAAGTCACAATAATTAAGGGCTATTGTTGGCAGCCAACATAAGAAAACATCACAAAAGTACCCTATAGCCAAGGTTTTTTAGTCTCATTGGTATGGACCTACGCTACATACTGGCGCTACACTGCACAGCGGCCAAACCAAGGCTCAGTCACGGCACGGCGGCCAAAACACAACACGGCATCACAGACAAAGAAAATTAAAATGACACTTACCATTTGTAGGTAGTCTCCCTGAAAAAGAAGTCAATACAGCAATTAATATTCAGACCGATACAGCAAAAGATAGCTAAACACACAGGTGGCTAGTTAGCTAGGCAGCTAGTTAGCTAGGCAGCTAGCTAGCCAGACAGAATCATTAGAGAGTGTTAATACACCACATTGGAGCAGTTTGGCTCTGTGTCCTTATGTACAGCTGCACCAAAGGTGTATTCAGACTGAAACCAAGCTGATTTTAAAGGTAGCACATTGGGTACAAAGCAAATAGGGAGAGCCACAAGGGGACATGAAAAGACATGTTAGCTCGTGGCTGCACAACTAAAACTGCCTAATGTTTGTTCCAGAAACATCCATGTGAGCTGAAAATGTTAGGAAAATAAGAAAAGGAAGGAAGGTAAGTTTTCAGTCTGAGTCAGGGCTGTCAGACAAACACCTCACACACACACACACACACACACACACACACACCCACACACACACACACACACACACACACACACACACAGTTTGTCAGGTAAGCTAGATAAGATTAGGGCTAAGCCTGTGCAGTAAATGCATTGGCTATTTGTGGCAAAAAAACTGCTAAAAAATATTGTATTCAAATTCACAAAAAAAAAAAAAAGGTTGCTTTATGTTCAGTCTGAAGTCACAACAAGCACAGACCCTTGGCCAAGTGGCCGTGAATCAACACAATGCAACGCAAACTGGAAAAAAATAGAATTATCTATCTGAAACAAAGCCAATGTGACTGACACAGCACTTTGGCATGACATCCACTTAAAAATAGTGCACAATGCACATCAACACCATTCTAAGAGGTCACAAGAACCATTGGTTTACTTATAGCAAACAAAATAAAAGTGGTGTGTGTGTGTAGGTCTACCAGAAAAAAAAGCCAATGCCCCAATCTTGGCCCAAACAGACACATTTGTAGATGGAAGTCTTAATTAGCTAGACAGCAGTTTGGCTTAGCAGCCACTTAAATACAGCTGCACCGACACAAGTTTAAGACATCACAACAAGCTGAGGCACTGCAGCTGAGACAATTAAGGGCCAGACATGGCATGGCAGCCAGCGTGACTCAGACAAAATGCAAACAAAAAGCAGGGGATTGGGCTCATTGTAAAGAGGCTGCAGACTGGTGAGCGCAGGCCCAGCAGTGGCACGGCGGCCAAGAAAACACAACGTAACACAAGCTGTACGCAAATAAGAAAGACTTGTACTCACCGCTTGTTGTTCTACTTGAAATGAAGTCCGTCCACCTGCTCTTTCCACAAGAAGGTGCCTCGTAGAAGTCTTCCTGCTTGGCTTTCTCTTTCATCAGATGAAGCTTGATGGCCAGAGCTGAAAAGTCCTCCTTCACAGTCCCAACTGTGTATTTTGACAGTCAAGATGATTCTCTCCACTGTTCATGATGTTAAACTCGGTCCAAAATCAGGTTGCTGGCTGAAAGCAGTAAGCATGGATACCAGGAAAAAGCATCAGCAGTCCTCCTTCCAGTCACTCTGTTGGAGATGATTGAACAGTCTCAGACATTTCCTCTTAAAAATTAAGTGACAAAACACTCTGTCTTCATTTTCAGGATAATAAAATTATTCAGGAGAAAATTGTCATGCGAGTTATCTTTTGCAAAGAGGAGTAAACTGCACTTTGTCATGAAATGTTTAGCACATTGGAAAGACCTTAATTTCCTGGGAGGAAAAAACCTGTGCATCCTCATTGATGATATGCTGCACAGGTGGGTGAGGTTATGCACTACAGCCAATAAAGCCCTCACAAACCTTTTTTTAAGCAATGCCCCGCCCAGCTGCTGATCCAATCAAATGCAAGCATTTCTGCATGTCCCACCCCCCAACATCCTGTTGGAGAACCTCACCTTGAGGAAGTAATTAAGCTAATTAAATAGCACTGCTTCAAACTCAATGGAAAGAATAACATTGATTTAAACTCTCACTATTGATTTGTGGCAGCAAATTTGATCTACTGTTTTTATTTCAATACATGCTAAACATAATTCACTGTATCAATGCACAAAACAATACATGAAGTATATGATATTTTGTTAATACTACATATTCAATAATACCATGTTAATAATACTGCAACTCTAAATAGACCTTGTTTTATTATATTAAACAAGATATTGTGTTGGAAATACCAGACCTCCACATTAAAATACAGCTGGTCGAAAGAAATGTAACAGCCTCCTCACTAATGGTTCTAACTATAAACCAGCACAAACATGACAATTACCAACATAAAACCACCATGTTTTGAAAAGACGCACCATGTTTTGAAAAGACGCATTTCTACAAAGATATGTATAGGAGGCAGGACATTTTTCAGTTTAACAATACACTTTACTGTCCAAAATGACATCAGTGCACTGACACAGTAAACTTCATATATTCTTATGTATCATATATTCTTATGTATGTATATATATATATATAAAATATTTTTTACATATTTGATCTGTTCAAAATGTACCTTAAAGGGAGATTTGTCAAGTACTTAATACTCTTATCAACATGGGAGTGGGCAAATATGCTTGCTTTATGCAAATGTATGTATATAGGTATTATTGGAAATCAATTAACAACACAAAACAATGACACATATTGTCCAGAAACCCTCACAGGTACTGCATTTAGCATAAAAAGTATGCTCAAATCATAACATGGCAAACTGCAGCCCAACAGGCAACAACAGCTGTCAGTGTGTCAGTGTGCTGACTTGACTATGACTTGCCCCAAACTGCATGTGATCAGTGGCGGCGCCAGAGATTTTCTTTTGCTGGTGCTTTGGGGTTGCTCGACTCTTCAGAGACGGTGCTCTGAAAATCGGGGATTTCATGTCGGTCATATCGGAACACCCCAGGCCCACGTAAACACACGCGCGTACACGCGCAAGCGCGCAGTACCAGTTCCGCTAAATATAAAACTTCACACAACTATGCCATGGACATGCCGTGTACACAAGCAGCAGCAGCAAACAACAGCACGCAACAGAGAGCAATAGACACGTATTTGTGCACATTTCAGCCTCACATGCTGAGATCACAAAATCACGCAGCCAGTTACCAACACTTAGTCTAATGAATCAGCAGTATTCCTAATGTTATATGAAGGAGCATCACATAGAGATAACTATAAGGAGCCAGAATTTGTGCTTCTTCAACCACCAAATTAATTAAATTTATAATAGACAACAGAGGGAAAAATCATGCACTTACCATTAAACGTCTTCACAGCAAAACAATACGTCTGTTGTTGTGATTGAGTGCGAAGGCATCAATGATTTTGTCGCTGTCCAGGGTCCTTGTTCTCTCAGTGTTTATAGCCAACAATGCCAGGTTACTGGTCCGAGTGTCACGCTGTATTCCAGCCACGGATATTGATCCATCCAGCTTTTGTTAAAACTTCTCTGCTGGTTCCCAAACGGCCGTGCAGGGTATTTTTGTAGAACTGGCCTTCTTGGGCCCTCTTGGGGATGGTTGCTAATATCTGTAGCAATGCTAGCATCCTCAGTAGCTACCGTGGGCAGGTCCCCTTCCTCATCGCCATCCTCAGGATTTTGTTGGTCCTGGTCTGTGACCACGAGCGGTGTGTCAGCACCTTCACAGTCTTTATCGTTTCCAGGTTCCACACGTGGACGTTTAGGGAGCAAAAAACGATCCATTTTGACAAATTCACTATGCTAATGTTAGCTAGCTCAAATTTTGCGGTCTGTTTACCAGTAAGCCGACGTAAGGTCAGAAGTTCAAAGCGCGCTGCGCCCATTGGGCGAAACAGATCACCGGTTTGGCTGTATGTTTTTAGTCTAAAAATATATTTTTTTTAAATGTATTTATTTACTAATGGTTCAAATTATAAATAAGACTATTCACACATAAAAAAAATATATTAACCACAGAAATGTATTGGGGGTACTGAAGGGGTGCTATGGCTATCCCAGGGGTAGCTACAGCACCACCAAGCCCCTCCCTGGCGCCGCCCATGCATGTGATTATCATAAAGTGGGCATGTCTGTAAAGGGGAGTCTCGTGGGTACCCACAGAACCCATTTTCAGTCACATATCTTGAGGTCAGAAGTCAAGGGACCCGTTTGAAAATGGCCATGACAGCTTTTCTTCACCAAAATTTAGCGTTAGATTGGAGCGTTATTTATCCTCCTTTGCGAGCTAGTCTGCTAGTATGAGATATATATATATACTGTATATATATAAAAAAAAAATGTTTTTGATGTTCTCTAAGAGAAATATCTGAAAACTTCAAACTCTTAGGATCAAATGTATACAGTATATTACCACAAAAACAATCTTTTCTCCCTCCATACTTGTCTTCAAAGACACACGCCACCGTCACAGCACCCCACCCTTCCACGTGTGCACGCTCACATGGCCCGACACAAGGGGAGAGCTCCTCGCGACGGCCGAGGTGACATCTCTCCGCTGTGATGTGGACAGACGTTATCGACCCTCTCTATCTCATGATGAAAACCTCTGCGCGGGGTGCAGTGACAGGGGTCAGTGTCAGGAGAGGAGGGCGAATGTATAAGTGGATGGGATAGATTGAAGGATAGGATGGGGTGACTCCAAAGGCTACCGGCTGTCAAGACGTGGCGGCGTGGCCGACATAATATCACATGTTTACACTCTTTGTCACACATGCTGTACACACAGACCCCCGCTGCTGTTTAGAATTCAGTCGCGGATTAGCTGCGGCCGCGACTCTCTCATACTACTGTAGCTCTTACAAGAGTAATTACAGTTTTTCCAGCAACAACATCCTCTCTTAAGAAGATAAAAAATTGAACAATCCATCTCATCCCAATCCGGTGCTTGACTTCGGGGCCGATACGAAAACATAAATCAAAGTGTATTACAGAGGGGAGGGGGGGGGTTTGGCGAAACTTCACATCCAGACTTTTGTTGGTTAATAGGTTGCATTAAGCCCATCAAGTGGTGTGGTGCGTGATAAGCAGTCTCGCGGGCCCAGTAGGGGCCTGAAGAAGCTCTTGTAATGAATGGTTGGAGCACTGCTGATGCACGGCAATCATTAACAGGCTGATAATTACTCTGGATACCTCGGTGGATTGCGCGCGCGTGTGTGTGTGTACGTGACGCAGATAGAGCCATTTACGATGTGTGAGGCCTCAGAGAGAAACAGATAAGCGCTGTGTTTGTGTGTGTTTTGCTTTGCCGGTTAACAAATTGTGTGTGCGCGTGTGTGTGTGTGTGGCCTAGAAACGTCTGGTTTTCTATTCATATTCATGCTTACAATCGCAAATACGAGCACATTCTCTGAGCGTGGAGGTATTTGAAACTGTCTCTGGTTAAAGCAAAACAATACTGGCCTGATTAAGGAAGTATGATGGATGCCGGGTATTTAGGGCTTCTGTAAGGAAGCTACAAATTTCCCATGCACAAACTCCTCATTTTTTTTTTTCCCCCTTCATCTGACAAAAAAGATGACATCCAAACAATGTGATGTCCCCACTTTTAGCTCAAATTAAAACCGCTCACTCGCGTCTAATTTTGACAAAGTTCCCCCACATTTGTATGATCAAGACAAATGTTTGGATCTCCTCACGCGTCGGTGTTTGAATACTGACTTGTTTACTTGGCATGTTCATTAATATTCACTCGCTTTTTTTTGTATCACTGACCCGAGTGATGTCTCCATGGAAACGAACCCATCACCCAGCATTAGTGACAGCGCAGCCTAATAGACTAATAAGAGGGGAAAAAAATGCTCTGATGTAGCTCTCAAACATCTCTAAATGATACAATAGGCACCTTGCTCAGGGAATACAAATCATTAAGTCCCTTAAAGACTCCATTGAAAACCCAGTTTATCCATAAATACATGTTTAAAAAGTGAGACACTCTAATTAAAGCAGACGTCAAGTGTGCTTATGAATGTGTGTTTTACTGCTTTCAAAGGACCAGTGTGTAACAATTAGGGGGATCTATTAGCAGAAATGGAATATATTATTAATAATTGTGTTTTCTTTAGTGTAAAATCACTTGATAATAAGAATTGTTGTGTTTTCGTTGCCTCAGAATGAGCCGTTATTATCTACATATGGAGCGGGTCCCCTCTCCACTGAGTCCGCCATGTTGCACCGCCATGTTTCTACAGTAGCCCAGAACAGACAAACCAAACACTGTTAACTTTTCCCCTTTGGGCCGGAGTCGATAACGTTACTCGCTGCCGTCGCCGCCGCTCTCTCTCTCTCTTGCTTCACCACTCACTTCCCACATACACACACACTCTACGCTCTGGCTCTGCCCCAAATGGCTCTAGAGAGGGCCATTTGTGTTTTCGCGTTGGTCACCTTAGCTCTACAACACGCTTGACACATGGGAGAGGCTTCAGTTTGTTGCAATCTGCAACCTCACCACCAGATACCACCAGATCCTACACACAACATTTAAAGAGGTTCTATCATGCTTTTTTGCTTTTTCCCTTTCCTTTAGTGTGTTATATAGTTTTTCGTGCATGTAAAAAGTCTGAAAAGTTGAAAAGCCCAAAGTTCACACCACAGGCAGGTACTCTCCCCCACAGAAACACTGCTCCGGAACTGCTGGAAGTCCAACCTTCTCTTTTGTAACCTGGTGATGTCACCAAGTAACACATTTGCATAATACCTGCCTAGCGGCTAGTTTGGCACGCCCTCAAACAAAATTAGTTAGATGGGAGCTGGAGCGGAGTCCGAAGAGTTTGTTTAGGTTGACCAATCATAACAGAGTGGGCCAGCTGACCAATCAGAGCAGACTGGACTTTTCAGGGGGGGGCGGGAGCTCAAACAGAGCGTTTCAGACAGAGGGTGAAAACAGGTGCTGCAGCACAGCCGGTATGAGAAAAGTGAAGCGTTTTTTGAACATTAAAGCATCTAAACATGTTTTAGTAGAAACACAAAATTCAAGTATATAATAATAATATTAATAGGTCCTCTTTAAATTCTCATTTTGTGTGTAGCAAAATAGACTGAAGGTTGTTTGAGAAACATTGACCAAGATTTCGGTATGTACATTTTATCTCAGGACAAACAACAGATTGTCATTTTGCACAGTCCTCCCCTCTCAGTCACCTCAAGTTCAGATCAACAATGCCGCGGCGCTTTGTTTTATCATTCCAGGCGCCAGTGTTTGGCCACCGTCCAGAGTGGCGTTTCAGTGATTGAGAGCCCAAACAGTCCTGGCCCGCCCCGCCTAGTTTAGTCTAGCGAGGGGTAATTGAATAGTGCAAGGCTGCAATAGCATTGGACTGGAGGAATGCTGAGCTGCAGGGGAATATGGAGAAGGTTTCAGCCAGCAGCAATTAAACAGAGAAATGATGCGTGAAATAGCAGGGAGGAGGGGGAGGGGTGTTAGTGAAGTGAGAGCAAAAGTGTGGAGACTGTAAAGGGGAGCAAGAAATGTCTAAAATCATAAGAGAAACAGTTGAGGTAGAGAAACAAAGATGACCTTGAGTAGTGTAGTAGTGTGAAACAAAAGAAAAGACTTTGAAAGTGGTCATGCTGAGATGCCTACTCTAGAAAGGCAACATGCGGAGTCAGCCTGTTTCGTAAATATCAGGTGTGACAACGCTTCAAATTTAACTTTGCATCGAGATGAAGGATTTAAAAACGAGCTCAAATCTGCTGTCCTCCAACACCTTATGGTGAAATAAGAAAATCAGCAACTGACATTCCGAAATGTCTGACAGTACAGAAAACAGCTTTCGGTGTGAAGGTTTTGAAACTTTTACTTTCTTACTAATCGATACTTTCTCAAAGGCCGACCTGCCTTAAAGTACTGCAGCGCAAACCTTTTTGTTGACTTGGGGAAAACATCTCTCACGGTAACATGAATCGGACAGCTCAAGTGATGTACAGCATTTTTTTGGTTCTGTCTTTGTTTACAATAACCTTATCCTCCCAAGAATGCTGCATCCAACTCCATCACTGACTGGATGCTTACAAATCACCCCCACCAATCTCGTACTGTGTGTGTACAAAAGGATCGTAGTCTGGCTTCGTCCACGCGGGAAGACAAATGAGGAAAATGACCAGAAGAGAAGCTGCCTCATCGAGGAGGAGCAAACAAGGCCATCCTTGACCACAGCTAATTGTTTCACTTGTCGTTTTTTGCTGTTTCAGTTGTTGCCTGAAATTGGATTACGTGTTAGGATATGACAACCACTTATACAGCCTGAACCGAGAAAGAAAACAATGTATGCAAATTGTATTGCAGGGTTGAGTATAATTAATAATGGTAGTATAATGTCCATTAGAGGCTATAATCAGATGGTAGAACATCTGTTTGTAGCCATTCGGTAATTAAATGATATCCATGAAAAGTACTTTTTATATTCTGAATGGCCAAAATTAGAGGAATTGTTTTCTCTAAAACGAAAAAGAAAGCATCTTTAGTTATTATTTATTAAGAGTTTAACACTAAAAACTGTGTGGTTATGGTTTGATCAGATTTGTACTGATAGTGGAGCAAACAGCCTCACAACTTTCACCAGAGTTTGATTCAAATGCTGCTGAACTGTGATTGGTGCATGGAAATACGTGACATCACCTTGTTCCAGCCCAAAAACAGGACGAAAAAAACAGAAATCCAAAAATCTCATCAAAAGTCATCAAATCTGTTCTAACTTTGGCAGAAATGTTCATGTCAGTTTTCGGGGCCTTTAATATCTAACGCACACTAGCTTTGTCCTGTTGCCACCATAACAGCTAACAACAATCGCCATTTTCTTTTCAGTTCAATGACCCTTCTACTCCTATTTTATTTCTATGGATAAAACATTGTGTTTTGGCTTAAAATAACTACGTTTCAAAAGTGAAAGTGAAACGCTTGTGAACATAAAGGCAACTACACGTTGTTGGTTTCACACGGAATGCGAACCTCTGGATAAAAGCCCTGTATTTTGTGTCCTACACATCGCCCCTGACATCCACCCAATATGGAGTTTCACAATGTCTCCACTACAGCACATGTCTAATTACTACGGTCGCTAGTGGTCGCTGTTGTCTTCTTTTATACAATGTTAATCGATGATAAAAACCTGCTAGTTGGCCCCTACTGACACACATCTATGGGGCTTATAACCACCGAAAACACCTATTTAATGGCCTGATAACAGGCTGATTACGGGTAGTGCTATCCTTTGTGTTCAGAAGACCATCAGTCCTCCTTGAATGTTTTTTTAATTAGTTTATTGTATCAACTATGACAAGTCTGAAAAGTAAAGTTGTAACCTAAAATTAATCTTAATCTTCCAATTTCTTTGGAGACGTGTAGTTTATGAGAAGCTAATATATTTACATGTATAATAACAGCCTCTTAATGTCCTGCAGCTGCCCTTGTGATTGAATGTCCTTTACATCTTCACAACTCAACACACACACACACACACACACACACACACACACACACACACACTTATTACAGGTCTTAATAGCAATCAGGCTCCCACTCATCTTTTATATCTGAACGTTTTTAAGTAGTCATCGATCTAAACCATACTGTATGTTTAATGGCTCTTAAAAAACGAATCCACGGTTCTTTTCAAATATGTCATGGTTTCACGTGTCGGAGGAAGAAAAGAGTGCACTCACTTCAGTCTGGTTGGAAATATTTGGAGTAGTCTGTTGCTCAGATTTTCGACACTTGAAGGTTGAGTGGTTGTGTTGTCAACTTTCAACCGACGCCAGGGGTTGGAAGAAATGCCTAAGAGATGAGGAGCTCTTTTTGAAAAGCAGGAGGAAGTGATTTCTCGCTTTTTTTTTTTCTCCTCCTGCATCTTTACACACAAGCTTGTTAAGGGTTCATCCGAGCTCCTATCAGCAGCCACAGCTGGATATCTACTGAGAGCTTTCCACACACACACATACACACACACATACACGAGAGCTGGGGATTCAGGGATTTAGGAGTTGATAGAGGAGAGGGGTTTTTAAAAGGCATAGTGTGGAGACTCTTGGAGTACACTCAAATGTCAGTGACCAGAGCGATGTTAAGGTCCTAGATGACTTCTGCATGACTGTATGGCTGAGCTGCCGCAGTGCATGTGGCCTAATGAGACGGGCTCTGTGAGGCTGCACTGTGGAGAATCCTCCTAAAATTGGTCTTCAACTTTCAAAATGTTACACGAGTGAGAGGTAACTTTAGCTGCAAATCAACTTCACACTCTTTTCCACAAAGCCAAACCCGGTTTATGTGCAAAAGGAAGGGAAGTTTTCTGTCCAGACACATGCATGATGCACACACATATTAATCCACTTTATGGGCATTTTGCTGAACGGCATTCATGATATATGTCACGGCTTCCTCTTTTGTGAGAATTGTTTCAGAGAAAAATAAAAAATAAAGCTGGAATGGAGAGGTGCGGAATCACAGCGGATCCATGACCTCTGCGAGCAGGAGCTCTCCAGCCGCCGCACATACTCACCCAGCTGCCCTCCACCCCCCTCCATCTCCATCTAATCCTGCCAGAGGAGTTTAATTTACTGCCCAGAGTTCCCTCACACAATTTCTTTAAAAGTACATTTTATGAGACTGCAATTCCATTTCATAGGGGGCCCTGTACAGTAAATCCTATTTGCGAAGCGTCATATGCGGTCACATTAACATGACAAAAGTACCCGTCTGCAGTCCTGTGCTTTGCTCTCGCCCATATTATCGCCCGCTGAAGCGTTTTATAGGATACCAGAGTGCCAACTCGTGTCCATCAGGAAAGTTGTAGTGGCTGCTACAAAGGCATAAGTGTCGACGAAATGGGAGATAAAAGCGGGCTCGGCTACACAAACAGCAGCAGACACCTAATATGAATCAATAATATCACAGCTCTCTCTCCTAAAAAAACATCTACGGCTTAAATGTTGTTATAGCAAAGTTCAGTGGGATCAAGGCATCAAAGCGGCGAAGAGATCGAAGAGAGAGTGCACATTCATACAGGGGCTTTTCAAGCAAGTAACAAAACGCGTTTGCTCCAATCAGAACGTCAATCAACACCGATCCATAAGCTCAGAGCTGCTATAATGCCGTGTTCTTTCAATGTCAAATTCATTGTAAATACAAGTTTTCAACCTGTAAAAATCATCATTCACATCTTGCTCCTGCAGGCAACAACAAAGTATGGATTTTTCTTTCTAGTTTCTACCGCTTGGCCGCTCAACAAGAGGCAGACTTAGCCATGCAAGTTGAGGAAGTGAAAAGATATCATCCAAGTCTTTTGATTAAACTATGGCTGCAACCTACGATTATTTCTATTATCCATCAATCTGCAAGTTACTTGACCTACTCGATCAATCGGGTTTGTTCTATAAAACGTCAGGAAACAGTGAAAAACACCCGTCGCAACATCCTAGAGCACAGAATGACAATCAGTTGTCTTGTTTTGTCCGATCAGTAGTCCACAACCCTAAAATATTCAATTTACTATAATGTAAGATGAAGAAAAGCAGCACCTTCTCACATTTAACAGTGAAGTTGTTGGCATTTTTCCTTGAAAAATGACTTTTGCCGATTAATCGATTATCAAAATAGGTGCTATTTAATTCTCTTTTAACCGGTATAGCTCTAGGTAAAACATTTTTTACCATATGCCCTTTTAACAAGTTTAAAAAAAGCTGCTTCGCTGCAGTTAATTGCACAAACAAATCAAATACTTTCATTACTACTTATACTTTCGTTTGACACACTAATTGTGAGCTTTCTCGCTGTAACTAACAAGGATCAATGACTTAATCAGTAAAACTTTTTTAACAAATAACCGCTAAAAGTTTAGAAAAAGTCATAACTATATAGTCATAACTATTTAGGGAAAAGACAGGCACGGTAGCTTTTTTTTCTGCATGTTCCAGATGGGGAGACTGGGAGTTGGGAGCCGGAGCCATATGGTCCTGTTTCATCAGCTCATTTCTTGTCATTAATGAGCTGTGATTGATTGTATCATCAGTGCTGCTGTGTGTGGCACAGGTACTGGGTGAAAGCTAAACAAAAGTTAAGTGACCTCTGACCTTTTCATCAATGTTGGACTTTATGCCTAATTCTAGATCCCTTCAAGATAAGATCGTCCTGTGGTTTAGGCCATACTTGTCTTGAGATTAATCTTAAATTAAAAGATGAATATGTTCAAATTAAAACACAATCAGATTTACGCTGGTTACAAAGTTCTCTCCTAAATATGTAGATCTACAGTATGCTATCTTTAAAGGTGTTATTGATAATATTTTTATGTAGACAAATTTTTTTTTTTTTTAAATAATACATCCACAGATCTTTTAGAAAGGTGCCGAATAAAAGTATGGCTTTTCCTAAAAAAAATATTCTGATTGTGAATTAATCATTTTAAAAATGTTGGCGGGTCCAAAATGATTGTTTATCTCTGTTGAAGATATCTGATGTTTGCTTCCCACTTCTAACAGAGCTTTCAAGCCAATAGTATAACAATGTTGGTATCACGTGGTATCTCTGTGTTGTCAGTGATCAAGTTGCCAGTTAGTGTGGAAAAAAAAGTTTTTGACGGTAAGTGCCTGGCAACCACTTGTTGTGAAGTGAATGTCTAGTGATTGAATGTTATCAATGATATCAATAGCACCTTTAAAGGAAAAGTTCGATATTTTTTGGAAATACGCTTACTCTCCGAGAGTTAGATGTCCGGTTAATATGAAACTGGAGCCAGCAGCTGGCTAGCTTAGCTTAGCAACATGACTGGAAAAAGGGGGAAACATCTAGCCTGGCTCATGTCCAAAGGTAGCAAAATTGCTACTACCATACCAGCACCTCAAAGCTCACCAATTAACACATTATATCTCATTTGTTTAATCTGTACATAAATCGAAGTATAAAAACAACAGTTTCTGGTAATACAGGGTTATGTTCTGGACTATTTATTGGCCGGGAGCAGTGAAGGATTAAAAAAATATATATTTATGCTAAGCTAAGCTAACTGGCTGATGGCTCCAACCTCATATTGAACGGACAAATATAAGAGTGGTATCAATCTGCTCTCAACTCTCTGCAAGAATAAGTATAGTGCCCAAAATGCCAAACTATTCCTTTAAGATGTGTACACGTATGCTTGTTAACAATGGCGGGTACAAAACAAAAGACTTTTAAAACTTTTTTTAACTTTTTTTTTTTTTAACATTTGCTAATACTGAAATGAAACTCGGCTCCGACTCTATTTCGTTATAGTATTGCATCTCTTTTATGTGAGATGTTGAATTTCATTATATGTATTCCATTAAAAACGTAGTTTTAAAACTTAAATGTAGTCTCAGTTAGTACTCCATCGATAATCAATCAGTAAACTCATCCACAGCATCTGGCTATGTTTACAAAGTCTATAGGTTATTCACAGCACCCTTGTGTGTCATTGCGTCGCACTTATTTGGCGGCTTAGTTCAAAAGAATACAGAGACAAACACGGCATCCTAAGCCGGCAATCAAAAGTTCAAAAACTGCTGTCTCTGCAAGTTTACAATGGTAACCTTCCAACGTGTGACAGTATTTACATAAAGGATTCAGGCTTGGTTGGAATATTAATTATTGATGTGAACTGTAATGAATGATTTATAACCAAAGCCAATCAGAAGCTGCTGTCTGCCAGTGCCACCTGAGGGATATTATATATTTATAACTCAAGGACATGCTGTCATTGTTTAGGCCTACCGACTTACTCCTGGGTTACAGCGGAGCAAAGCTTTTGTTTTCCCTCTCCATTGTACTTTGCCTTCAAAGACAGTTGCTATTGGCTGTTCAGCAGAAAAATGTCCCCGGGAGACAACTTGCGGCCTTCATTTTAAGTGTGCTCTTGTAGGGTGCACACATACAAACTATAATGTCAACGCTCTTTTCCTCAGGCCGCACTTGATACATACTTTCCCCGAACCCTTTTCATTCAGAAATACCATTCGATGTTCACAATTTCGCTGATGACCTTTACTACTGAGAAGTGTGCAAAGCATTTTTTATTTTTTTTTAAATGTTCATTTTCTTAAATGTCTTTATACATTGAAATTATTCTATTTTATCAGACAAGGGGTCAAGGACACACGAGAGAGTCGCCAGTCACATTGGCGAAAAAAAACATTCAACAGATAACAGAATAACGTGTCAGTCATATAGTCCATTTGTATTAATCTCGACGGGAACAAAGCCGTGCTCTAGAATGCATTCAGCGCGGTACCATTAACACTGCATTCAGAAGCATGGCGATATGCAAAGTGGTTGTGATGAATGTGTTCTATTAGCAGAGACAGTAAAACAAGGTAACATGTTGATGCGGGCTGGCTGCAAATACATTTGCTTGCTACAATGTGACTCAGTCACCCATGGGAGTGGAGCAAAATTTGATCGTCACTTGGAATTAACCCCACTCTGATTGGCGCTATTATAATTGGAGGTCGGGCAGGTTACTGTAATACATGACGTACAATTGATAATTAGGAGCCTTCCAATATGCGGAGTAAATTAATTCCTATAAACGAGTTCCCACAATGCACAGGTTCATAGGTTGTTAATCAGACTATAGCCTCCTCCTGTACGAGGCAAACGGCTGCAATACACTTTGCACAGATGATTACCTCTAAACATAAATGTATGGAAATTAAGATTTCGACAGAATCCCCATCACTAAAGTCTCTATGTAAAGAGTCCTAGCTTGGTATTAAATTATTCTGCATTGAATGTTTATTTTAGTCCTTGCATCTGCACCTCATCTCACACATAAACTACTAGTTAAAGTCTGAAATCACATTCAGTCATCCCTGTTTACAGTCAAAAATAGTGTCGGTGTTTCTTTTATTATTTTCTGTTTTTTTTTTTTTTTTTATTATTAAAAGGAAAAAGAATAGATCTTTGTGGAAATATTCCAGCTGGGCTTGCACCAGTGAGTCACAGTACCTCCCTGAGCTTCTCTCCATTTCTTTCTCTACTGCTGTGTTTACTATGGAAGCATTTGGCGGACAGAATCAAAATGAAAGTGTAATCCCACAATAGCATTTTCATTTCCCAATTCCATGTGCATTAATTGGGTCAAAATTTTAATTTAAATTCAATTCAATTCGTGGCTAATTGTTATGCGAAATGACGTCAGCGGACCTTTCCGGTTGCAATATTTTTATCCTACTATGACGAAGGGCAACAATTCCTTGCCAGACTGCCTGTCTGTTATCAGATATTGTTAGCAGAATATCTCAAAAAGTTATTATAGCAGATCAAGGGTGATGCTGAGGGAACATATGGCCCAATTTGGGATGGACAAAGATTTCATGTGCTGAGGGAACATAGGCCTGACCCAGAGCGGATCATGCACGGCAATTCCATTGGAATGAATTGATTGACAGCAGAATTGTGACATTTTAAAATCCTGGTGTGTCGTTGCCTTAACAACGAATAAATGCAAAAGATAGTAGGCGCCATTATGAAACCCATAAAACTCCCTTTTGGTTGAGTATTTCTTTTTCTTCTCAAAAACGAACACAGGACATGTGATTTACGGAGCAGATATGTATGCTGTAGCAGAAAAAAAAAAAAAAAAAAAAATCTAAATTCATTTGGACTTGATCCCATAGAGCAGTTAGCCTCTGGGTAATCTCCTCCCTCGCCTATTCAAGAAACTTGAATTTACTGTGAGGATTTAATGCCCGAATGATCTCTACCTGCCAATTTCACAAAAGGGATACTGCTTTGTATCATACATATATTGGAAAAAATCTATGGTATGCTGCACTGTATGTTGATAAGATACCCACTTCACTTTGGCGATTGCACAAAGGCCCACTCATGCCCCTGCTGCCTGTGTATTATCCTCCTACTCCTTCACGCCCACACACACACAACATCCTATTGTTGAGTGCCGTGTTCTTTCCTTTTTCAAGGGTCCAGTTCTAAGGAAAGTTCAAGAAGGGAATCGACAGCTTCAGAGAGAAGTGGCATCGCTCCATCTACTTTGTGAGGAGGCTTTTTTTAGGACGCTCCTACCGCTTGCATCTGCTACATTACACTGTACACTCAAGGCATCGAGCAACATCCATATGCTGCGGCGAGATGTTCTCCGGCATTACGCACCAGATGGCCTTAGCTGCTAGTGAGAAGAAAGCATAAGCACCGAGATGACACGCAAAGGCATCAACCCATCAATCTCTTTCAAGAGGCTTCTCTCCCATTCATAAATCAATAACTTTCCGTCATCCGTGGCCACGCGGTAAACTGCAACACTGCATGATTTCTCAGCACACAGCGGAGTTCAAAGGCTTTGCATATTTGCGAGAATTATGCAAGCTAGTCCCCTCTCATGGCTAAGCCTCAGTCTCATGATGGTGCTCGAACCTATTCTAAAGGATCCTGTCTGAAGTGGGGGGCCATTTGAAGTGGCTTTGGCAGCTGCTGGCGGGAGCGAGGTACCCATCGCAGGAGATAGGGCGGACCCATTGTTGGAGAGCTGGCCAACGGTTCTCGCTCCGGTTGTTTGGACATTCCGCGGACACGATTTGGCCCCTCGCTCCGCTTCTCATTTCAGTCGCCGAACAGCATTTTGTGTCTGTGGCAAAATGACAAGCCATTAAAGTGGATATGAGAAGAAAAAAAAAAAGATATGTGAAGTGTGCATGAATAAAGTTTTTTTTTGGGTCGATGCGACAATGCGGTTACATCAAACTACATGTGTAAACTATGTATGCAAAGTAAGTGATCAAAACAGAACTGTAATTGCACAAAGGAAATCGTTCTATGTAAATCCCCCGCGTGGCGACACCAAATGTTACAAAGATTAAGGCCAAATGTGAAATTGCTGCACATTCACAAGCATCTAAGTGCCGCTGTGTCATCACAGTCGGCATAAAGGCTCTGTTGTATCACAATTTCTGGTGACAATTCCGGTAAAGTGGACTGTACTGAATTTAAAGTCGAATTGAAATGTTAATCTCACTCTCTTTTTGTGTGATGAAATATAAACTGTTGTGAAAAAGAGGATGGAATTGTGTTTGAACACATTTGTGAAAACAGTCTAAGGAGGGTGTTTGCCATGGCAGTGGTTCTGTAGCATGTCATAACCCTGTATAGCCTTTCAATGGACATTTTTTTTCCCCATTTTTCAAGCGCACACAGAATTGGTTATGTACCGTTAGCGATTCATTTGCAATAAATCATGATTAACTATGTACATTGACAACTCTAGTAGTAAGCTTAGTTGCTATCTTTAGAACTGTTACCCACCGCATGTTACTTTTTGTCCATGTTATTGAACACCTGCAGAGTCATCAGCAGCTCCTGCACACTAAATGCTAAAAGTGCTCATCACATATTTTTCCATTATTGCATCTCCAGTTTCTCTGGAATGGTAATAGAGTTTAGTTTACTTACAATGGATTCATATTCCTTAGCTTCTTACCTTTCAACGGAGACCACATACACGCATATACGCCTTATGGTTGAGGAGCTATTCCTGATTCATTTTGGGTATGTTATTTTAGCCGTTTTTTTCCCGAGGGATAGGGCCAGGGTTTTACAGATTATTGGCCAACAAAAGGTAAGGGGCTAACTCATGTTAGCAGTGAAGGCTAATGCCCAGACTGTCAAAACTCAGCTTGCATTGTGACCGTTGGACCTGAGGTGATATTATGAACTATTTTTAGTGCCTGCCCCCACAGATATTACACTAATCAAATTACCAGTAAAGATATTGTCAGTCGGAACCACAAATTCACGCCCCCTGGAGAACACTAATGTATGGGCTGCTAACATGCAGAACAATAAATAAAACTTCTTCTTTTTCTTCTTCTTCTTTTGTGTACAATTGTTATTCAAAATATACAAACAACAACAATAAATGCTGATTTCTGAGCAAAAATGTATTTTCTTTTCGTCCACAGCTGCTTTGAGACACCAGCGTGCGTCATCGTCTCCTCTCCATCTTGCCTGGCAAAATTGCTGTCTCATTTTTAATCTTAAAATGCAGTTTTAATTGCGAGATGATGCGATGCAGCCAAGTTATGGCTGTAATTTTTTTTTTTTTTTCGAGGGGGGGAGGTTAAATTTGATTTGGTGAGTGAATAAACAAATGATCTGTTTAGAAAAAGAAAAAAAAAAAAAAAAAACTAATCCTGCCCTATCTCTGGATAGCCCTCACAGCAGGATTATTATGAGGAATTGATGCAATCATAGAAATGTTCTTGGCAGCGGCGGCCTTATTGTCGTATGTAAACGCAACAAAATAAACACATTTGCATTGTAATGTGTCCAATACCTTTGATAATATTCAACTGAAGTACCATTAGGCTTAGTATTGGCCCTCCTTTAGAAAACATTGTTTGGATTATCATGGTTTACAGAGCCTCTGTCTGCCCCCTTTCCCTGGCATATGTTATCTGCAGTCGCAGCTGTATGGCACCAAGTACAGAATATCCCCCATCTGCTGATCCAGTCATGCACTCCTTTATTTTCCAGCCCTCTCATTCTCCCAAGCACCACCTGACGGACCCAACGGAGGGGCTAACCTGCTACGAACATGGCTGCTCCACGGCGTTGGCAGTGAACGAGCCCTTTTCCCATTCCTGGAAGAGGCTGCGCTGCACTGATGTGCCATGCAATCTGCGTGGACTGGCTGACGGTTGCACTTAGTTCCACTTCTTTTTGCCAACACGAACAGGCCCCTACTGGAAAAAACGCTTTAGATTACGTGCCAGTGTTCCCAGTATCCCTTGAATGGCCGCGAGGGTACGGTTGCCAACATTTCTGGTGCTGCTTTGGAACACGCCAATTAATTATTCTGTTGTTGAAGCTGCAAGCGAAGTGGACGTTTCCAACTATACGTTATAGGCTGGATATTTCCGATATTTGCTTCTTTAATATTAGCTGTCTCCTCGAGCTGATTGGAGATGGACTCATCAATCAATATCCTGTGACAGACTCGCACACATATGCTGCATCTTGTGCCACTTCTGAGAAATGTTTCTGCATTCACACACTCACCATTATGCCATAATTGTCTGAATATGCAAAACCCCCTTTATTTACTAATTGGTGAACACACAGCAAACGCTACCAAAAAGGGGGGGATTTCGACACAATATCGCTGATTAGCGAGGTTTTCCTTTTTGAAAATGCTGTATTGAAAAAAATTACAGCAGCTGTAAATAAACATATACATTAGCCATAAACACATCACATTCATTTGTTTGCTCGTGTATGTTAAAAATAGAGCGTTTGTTCCGAGCGCCGTGTCCCACTTCAGAGATTCCTTGTTAAAAAATGTAACCGTAAAGCAAAAATATTAAAGCTTAAGCAAGATAAAAGAGCTGCTATTCCTGTTTGATTTAGTAACTTTGTTTCCCCCGAAATAAATTCACAGCATAGACAAAAAAAAACAACTAAAGGGAACACATGGGACCCTAAAGGAAGTCATTGTGTTTTCGCCTGATTAATCAAACCCGCGTTCACACTCGTAACTAGCGAGACATTGTTCTATTAGCATTGTTTAACGGGAAATAATGTAGTCGGGGAAGAAAGGGGGCAGAAGGGGGTCAGTAGGGGAAAAGATAGGATAAGAGTCTGAGTGAGGAAGAAGAGCAAAGTTAAAGGAGGAAGGGGTGTCTGCAGAGAAGCCGGAGCCTTCGGGGACCCAGTGTGTACGAGGCGGCAATTATACTTGATGAAGTGCCTCCCTCCGCAGCCCCCCCTTCAGCAGTCATTTCCCACTAGCGCCCGCCACGCCAGAGCCACATACATCTTCCTGTTGCAAAAAAGAAGATCTCATTAACGACCAGTAGATGGGACGTCACTTATCTTTATCAAACATATGCATAAGTGCCCCCTTATGATTCCCTTCTCCCCACTTCCCTCTCTCTCTCTCTCTCACTCAGACTTAAGACGCATTGTCTTAAAGGCAAATCTTTCATTTAGCAAGCATAAAAGGCAGATGGGAGGTTAGTCCACTGAAATGGAACAACTTTCTTCATTACTAAGCAAATGGCAGGCTTTTTCTATTTCTCCGGCGAAGACGGGCGGTGGTGGTGGTGGTGGTGGTGGTGGTGGTGGGGGGGGGGGGGGGGGGGATCAATGACACTGTAATGGGCATAATTAGCACTATAAAGTCGAGGCGAGAGCCATGAGAATATGGAAATGAAGGCTGATTTCAATGTCGTAAATTACTCCTTGAAGCATATTCCTACTACATGTTCCAGCAAACCTGTTAAGTAGGTTAAGTATCCTTTATTTTGGAGACTGGGTTTGAGTCGTTTCCTGTCGCGAATGGACTCCGAAAATCTCACTAAACAATTGGAGGTCAAGTGACTTTGCACATACAAAAGGACCTTTAAGACCACACGGGTGAATGGAAAGCGGTGAAAGTGTATCTGACTGACAGCCAAATCAATTTTTTTTTTCTCCCTCTCTCTCTCCCCTCAATAACTACGCATGCAGAGAATTTTTAAGGTGGACGACCTGCTTAAATTCAATTTCTATCCTCACAAAAAACGATCTACATCCTCATAAAAAGGTTATTCAGCGCGTGCGGAATGGTAATTAACGTAAGCCAAAAGAGGAAAAATGTCTGCCGCGGCTCGCTCGGAAAAGCCAAATGAAAGGAAGTGTGATGAGATGAGGGCTCGTCTCTACCTCCGCAAAGTTCTTCGAAGCACCTTTACACTTTCCCAGATAGCATCTTGTTTCTTTGGTTCTTACGATGAGGACGTTTTTTTTTTTCTCATTTACAAGTCACGGGCTATCTCCTGTGGGCCATTACCTTTTGCAGCCATTTAAGCAGATTGCGGAATCAGTTGTCCTTGATGATAAGAGTCTAGTCGAAAATATGTATCTGCAATCGGCCATCGAAGTAAACAGAGATGCTCACAAGTAATTACACTTTGTCACCTCTGCTCTCATTCGAGCGTTTTGCCGTTGGGTTAACGTGTTTGACATTGTAAGGCTAGACAGCACAATTCAGAACTCAGGAGGAACCAGTGAGCTTATAGCGTATGGACTATGAATGCACTTTTGTACTAACATTATCATTTGATCATTGGCAAAGCCCAGTAGGCCAGAATGCAGAAAGGAAGACATGTTTTTTCTGTAGTATAATGCAAGCAAGACTAAAATACTCACAACGGTGCTTTGGGGTTGATGCTTGCTGAGGTTTAGCAGATATAATGTTTACCACTTTCACCATCTTAGTTTGGCAGCATGCTTACATTTGCTAATTATTAAGGTATCAGACAAATTGAAATGTTGACATGATGATGGTGCGAGTTAAAGGAATAGCTCGGCATTTTGGGGAAATATGCTTATTCGCTTTCTGTTAGAGAGTTAAATGAGAATATTGATACTGCTCTCCATTAAATATAAGGCTACAGCTAGGAGCTAAGAACAGTAGCTAGCCTGGCTCTGTCAAAGGGTAACAGAATCTGCATACCAGCACATCTAAAGCGCACTAATTAATGTGTAGGATTTAGGGGAATATATTAGCAGAAATGAAATATAATATTCATAACTATGTTTTCATTCGTGTATAATAATCTGAAACTAAGAATCGTTGTGTTTTCGTTAGCTTAGAATGAGCCCTTCATATCTACAAAGGGAGCGGGTCCTCTTCAAGGAGTCCGCCATGTTGCTCCGCCATGTTTCTACGTTAGCCCAGAACGGACAAACCAAACAGTGGATCTAGAGAGAGTATTTTCGTGTTTTTACGTTACCTTAAGGCCACCGTAGTTCTCCGACACGCTTGTGAAACTGAGGTAACGTGAGCACGCAGAGTGCGAAAGCGTGGTACCGCCAGCCACCGTCTGACTTAAGTTGCTCCTAAAGTAGTGTTATTATGGTAAGGACGGCCTCTGAGCCAGGCGTACGGCGTTAGCATGGTTTTGCACTCGGCAGCTCACGATAACGCAGTCTTGGAAAGGGAGGAGTGAGCGGAGGGGTACTCGGTTGGTTGCAATCTGCAACCACACCGCTAGATCCTGCGAAATCCTACACACTGTCCCTTTAAAGTATTATCTCATATGTTTTATCCAAACAAAAAATTTAGAAACAACAGGAGTTATGCACTTGAATATTTCTTGGATGCAACTAGTAACTTCTTGGAGTTAAAGGATAGGTTTAGGATAAACCAAAACACAGAGGAAAAAATTATATATTACTATTTAAGTTCAGTGGGTACATGAATGTTTTTGAAAATGTTATGGCAATCAATCCGATAGTTGTCGAAGCATTTCACTCAAAACTACAATTTCTCAGCCTCATGGTGGCGCTAGAGGAAAAGTCAGGAGTTGATTAAACGCAGAGGGGCTTCATTCTCTTGGCACCGTGCATTTCTGTAATAAATGTCATGGCAATCCATCGAATAGCTGTTGAGATATTTCAGTCTAGACCAAAGTAACAGACGTTGAGTCATCTCTAGAGCCACAATACCGTTCCTCATAATCAAAGTGCCTCTCTGTACCGTGTTTTCAATGGACAAATGTGTCATTTTTAGCTCATATTCATATTCAGGCGCTCTGAAATACCCCACAGTTGCATAACGCCGGTCTTATGAAACTCCAGCAGGCTGTTTTTTTCTCCACCTAAAATACCAAACACTTCTTTTTCCCAGAGCAAACTAATCATACAGCCTTCATCTCCTCCTGCTACTACCCAGACCTCTCCTCCATCTGCCTGTCTGCCTGCCTTTCTCTCCGGTTTCCATTCCGTCCACCTCTCCTCTCCTCTTCTTGTCACTCACATGCTCCTACTACAAAGGTGCCCAGATGCCTCAAATCTCCAGCATTGATCTCCTCCAGCAAAAGGGTGACCCACGTGGGATCCGCCTCACTAATCACTGCCTGAAACCACTCTGGGCTCACAGGGCCGAGAGATAAAGACAGCCGCGAGCTTTACTCAGCTTTAGCAGGCCTCGGCGGCTGTCTCTGTCGGGACTGACAAGCAAGACTGTTTCCGAGGTGAAAAATCGCCGCCGGCCAGCCTACTGCGAGCTCCCTTTTCCATCTCGCTATCCGAAAAAAAGTCCCAGCACAATCTGTGGGGACGGGCACAAAGGAATGTCACCTCTGAGCCGGCGTGACGCACGCGGGTTAACGCGGCGCCAGGTCCGCATGCATAATAACTGTTGTTTCAATGTTTTTTTAATGTTTATTATCATTATTATTTTCTCTTTTTTATCCCCCCCCCCCCCACCCTCGAACTCTCAAGAGGTGGTTGTGTGATAAACGATGAACAGCGAGGCCTAGAGAGCGAGCTTCGCATGGTTGCACCGAATCCACAATTAGCCATTTCATTAGCATCCATTAACATTTCATTTTATTGTGTATATGGGAGCAACAGTAGAGGAGGTGAGGGCAAACGCTGCGTTTTCCCACTGACCCGTGAATACACACGAATGCACTCCGGTGGCACGCTAATAGCAGCACCTGTTTATGCATTATGATCACTGAACACGGCCAACTGGGGGCCGTTAACTATCGAAAGTTTTAGAAAGAGTTGAGAACGTTTGGGACGGGGTAAACGCGCACCAAGGTGAGTGGATGCACGCATTCGGGTATCGCTGCACTTCAGCTTTCGACATACTGTGTATTAAAAAGTTTACTCAAAAAGGTTAAAGCTGCCATAACCACGACATACCGTAGCTTTCAGTCTCGTGAGGCAAACCTAGATGCTACATTTCAGTTTTAGTTTCATGTGATGCCAGTATCTTCACTCTAGCTTTAAAACTGACCCCGCTACAACCTAAAAATCACAAGTACCGTTAATTTGCGTTAACATGTTATCGCGTTAACTTTGACAGCCCTAATTTTAACATCAAGTATACTTTTGTATGATTAAAAGGGCCAGTGTGTAGGATCTGGCGCCCATCTAGCTGCGAGGTTGCAGATTGCAAGCAACTGAAACTTCTCCAAGCGTGTAGGAGAACTACGGTGGCCGAAGTCAAAACGTGAATGGCCCTATCTATAGCCAGTGTTTGGTTTGTCCGTTCTGGGCCACTGTAGAAACATGGCGGCTGGCTCCCTGAAGAGGACCCGCTCCGTATGTAGATATAAACGGCTCATTCTAAGGTAACGGAAACACAACAATTCTTGTCGATTATGCACTAAAGAAAACATACTATTATATTCAATTTCTGCCAATAGATCCCCCTAAATGCTACACACTGTTCTTTTATATATATTTCTTAACAAGTTCAGGTATAATTTCGGTGTAATATAATAACATAGCCTGCCTCACGCACTCCTCTCAGTAATGCACCACCACCACTAAAAAGCATTTTAGTTTTTCAATCCAGCATCTTCAACCATGATTTACACGAGTCCATCCAATCAAAACTGTAAGTTCATATTGCAGTAATACATTTCATCGACTTCCAGTGCTGGGAAGTTGAGAAGCTTATAATGTATTTGAGTGGAAATACAGCGATATGTGTTCCCGTGTGCGTTGGTGGTTTCAGGGTCTGACAGTTTGAAGACTACAGAGATGAGGCTTGAGGATCTATTAATTTCAGTGGAAGCTTGGTCATTACAAAAGGTAAACGCTGACATTTCAGGCAGCGTGTTATTTTGACTGACTGCCTATTAGAGGGTGTAATGCGGCGCGCAAATGTATACTTCAAGCCTCGGTGCTCCGGCAATGGACAGTGAGAGCGGATGGCTCAATCTACCGGTCTTTATTTAGCAAGGTCGCTCAGGACGTTGTTAAGGATCGGACGCAGGCAACGCGCACGGGCTCGAGCGATGACATTGTTGTCAGCAAAACTCTCACTATTAAGAGCCCTGTCTCCGTTTACAGTATATTGGTCCTGTTTATGGGAGATAGGAGTTATAAATCTATTGTTATGGCTTTTTGTCAGCCTCTTACTTAGGGAAAAGCTCCGTAGTCACAATTTCTGATCAGTGGTCCTTGCCCGCCACATGACAGCTTCTGCAGATTGGATTGAGTAAAACCGCCAATTGTCGAAACGCCGAGCTGTGAAATTTAAAACTTTTAAATTGTCACCGCCCCGGCTCGAGAAATGTTAACTATAATGGTTCACACAGAAATGTTTATTGGCTTCTCTGACCCACTATAAAAACCATCGGTTTGCTTGAAATGATACATTCTGTGCAGTGAAGGATTAACAACAAATAATTGACCTATCTCATGCGACGCACCAGCCCCTGTAATTTTTGAAAATAGGAGCTCCGCGTACGTCAGCGCCCCGTGTTTCGGCTAATCCTGCCGGTCCCCGCCGACTCCGAGCGACGGGGTTTATGGGTTTCAGAGCCTCCGAGGTTGAACGTTGTGTCTTTGAGCCGCTGCAGCTCGCCGAGCAGACAGTTACTGCTTTGTTTCCCACCGGGAGGAGAGGGCTTTGTTTGTTCCTCGCAAGTGTCGAACCCTCGGGGGGTGTCTATAATTCTGGCCTGTTTCCCCCATCTCGTCTCGCTTTTATAGCCCCGTTGTTATGTCGGGTGGTCGGTGGGTCACGGAGGGCTGGGCGAACCCCTCATAAAAGGTCCTCGTTCGGAAAAAAAAAAATGGAGGACTTTTTTTTTTATGGGTCTAATTGGAACTTGGCAGTGCGGCCATGTGGGCTGCTGGTAGGGATTAGACCGGTGGCTCAGTTGGCTGACTCCTGATGGAACACTATGGACCCAACGCAGACGCTTCCCTTGTTACCCTGGAGGGAGAGGGACGGCGCATGTGTGTGTGTGTGTGTGTGTGTGTAGAGCACGGGGACGGGGAGGGTGTTGGGAGGCTATACAGCCCCTGCTCCAAAGCGATTTGTCTCGGCCAAAAGGTTCCCTTGTCCTTCACAGATGGCTGGGCATGCACCCCCCCCCCACCCCCCCCCCCATTAGCGGTGGAGAAAGAAGAGCAAAAGGAACACAGAGGCAGCAGAGACACCTGTGTGTGTCCGCTTAACAAATAAACACTCGCTGTGATCTATCTATGGACCGGGTTTGTTTTACACGGGAAGTAATTTACACTCCATCACAGACAAAAAAAGGCATCATGGAATATATCCAACACGGGATCTGGGGAGAAAAAGTTACTGAGCCAAGCAGAATCCCATGACTCCTTTGAAAGAATTAGTATTTTCAGCCCATGGGGGGGAAAATGACAGACTACGAGAGAGACAGGAAAAGGAAGCTGGGCAAATAAGTGAGGATACCGGGGAGGGAAGTGGAGGGAAATGGGATTTCCACAGACTGCACAGAGGCCTTTTTTTTCGAAGTTCAATGTTATGTTGCGGAATGCCTTAAAATCTCCTTTTTTTTTTATCTCAAACTAAAAGAAAACAAAATGTAGTTTGGCATTCCTTGAAGTGCTTTCTTTCATTCTTCACTCGAGACACCGCCGGGTGGGTATCGCAGGGTTTGAAGCATGGCAGTTTGGCACAGTTTCAGCGATGCGTTATTTATTGGGGGGGAACAGCAGCTCATTGGAGTAAAGAGTTCAGAGTGTGCGAGGCTAGGCTGCGAGCTATTTCATTAGCATCTCACCTCTCCCTCACCCACCTGCGTTTATTTCAGCGTTCACCCTCAACTCCCTCAGATGGAGCTCTCCCTACAGCGCCGACGCTCTATAGTTCTATCAGAGTAACAGCGGAGAGAGGGCAGCTGGAGGAGGCATGCGACTGAGAAAAAAAAGAAGTAAAAGGTGAGGATTCTGGTTGAATCCATGTAAACATCAATTCAAAGAGTCGAGAGGCTGTGAGAGAGATGACTTTGAAATTGATTGACTCTGCATCATGCTGCCAGATATGTAGCCTGTTCTGTTATGTTTAACAATCTCGTAATAAAATCATCAAATTTGACTTCAAATTTGACTCAATGCAACATAGTATTTGTGTAATTATTAGGGCTGAATGAATAACTTTTGTATCAAAAATCGTGATTTGAAAGAGCCATGATTTTATTTCTAACTCACTTAAAGGAACAGTGTGCAGTATTTAGGGGGATCTTTTGGCAAAATTGCATATAATATTAAGATGTATGTTTTCTTTAATGTATAATCACCTGAAAATACTAATCATTGTGTTTTATTACCTTAGCCGTTTATATCTACATACGGAGCGGATCCTGTAAATCTGTGAGTCTAACGTTGGCGTTAGCTTAAGCAGTTAGTGTGCAGCGCTGTCAGCAGTACATGACTTAACAGCAGTTTGTTATTATTGCCATAACTGGCCAAATATGCAGCTGATCCATATAATGGCGTTTCAAAAAAATGTATAATTTTTAACATAATATACTAATAGGCCTAATTGTGAAGTCTAAATTGATTAATTTCCAATAGAAAACAAGATCATAGATTATAGATCGACTCACATAGAACTGTGAGGACCTGAACAACAAGCAAATGCATTATGTTATCAGATTCTATTAATGCAGAAAATCGGTAAGTTTATGATAATGCTTGCATATCTTGATGTTATGTAGACTACAAATGCAGGTCTCAAGTTTCAATTCTAGGAAATTAAAATCACAACTGAAATCTTGTTCAGATAAAACGTCATTGTCCTCAAATCTTAAAATTATAATTGTATTACTTCTCTATGATTTGAATGCATTTCACTTGCGACACTGTGACATAAAAGTGTCAAAGTTGCTTAAGAGAAACCCCCCCCCCCCCCACCCCGTGTCTATATCTGCAATCTAACAAGGGCTAGTGAGCATTCACATAGCGCATTGTGCACTTTGATGCCCTGATAACCCTAATTCCTATTCACAGGCTGACAAAAAAAATTGCAATTTTAAAGTCATCTTTTTTAAAGAATCCACTCAGGAGTTCACTATCTAGGAGGAGCAACCAGTGTGCTGATTGGCTGAGAGTCGACTATTCTTGCACCTCAGGAAGTATAATTGGCGTGGCACAAAAGGCGAGAAGACAGCGTAATCATCACCGTGTTGACCAGGGTAATTTGAACTGTCTCGCGCTCCTAGACGCCGACAGTCTCTGACGGAGCTCTTCTCTTTGGCAATAATAATATACGTGGGATCGTTCTCTCTATCATGTGCTTAAGAGGAAGTCTAAAGAAAGGTTGTGTGAACAATGCTGGATGATTATATAGTTCATATATCCTAGGATCGTGATGACAAGAAGGATGTAGAAGGTCAGGTCAAATAAGGCACATATCATAGACATATATATACGTAGACGCCACATTGGATGCTTAAGCCCGTTGCAGCAATACGTCAACGTGGGCGCCATATTGGACCTGGCAAAGCTGGCCTGTAACCATATACAAGGGAAAAATAACTTAACGTTACTCCTCGTAGATCATAAACGTTTGAATACAAAATTACTCATTGAAATTGGTTGAGAAATGTAGATGGTATAGTGCTTTTTAACCAGCAGCTCCCCGTTCATTTTTATGTGTTTACAGGCCAGTCTTGCCTGGTCCAATATGGCGCCCACGTTGCCGTACGATCCAGGAGTCGATGCGGCGTCTATGTATATATGTCTATGGCATATTTACTACCTGCAAGCAGCATTATAGAGCATTTTGCATTCAGGCTATGAGCTTAACAATCACGGTGTATTCTACATGAGTGCCAGCTGCTGGTTAATTAGCCATGTAGTGACAAATCATCAGCTGGCTTCATTTTTACTTCAACTTTAGGATGTTATTTCTGCCAACGAATAGAGCTTTTTGTGGACTTGCAAGGTAGGCTGACCACATAGCCACAAACACCGGGAAGTGGAATAAAGCGACAGGTAGACATTTTGAGGAAATGTAAAAAAAAAAGAAAGGACACCGCTGACTCTAAGGCCAGCAGCAGCGTCTCTCATTCAAGAAGCCGTGTGACATCGGAACCAGGAAGTGAGCAGGAAAGGAAAGATCACAGATGAGCCCACGTACACATTCAACCATCGGTTCGAGAAACTCCCCTTTGGGGGAAAATGGGACGCAAACTGTGCCGCACAGCACACTTCTGCCTGAAAGCAGTCTCCGCTCAACAAGCCATCTACTTCAGTTCTCTGCATGAACTGGGAAACCGCCCCGTATCTTATGGCGAGCACGACGTACCGGTCAGAAAACAGTACACACTCGGAAAAATAAAGCCCTAATGTCATGGTTGACCAGGAGCTAAGGCAGGTGAAGTGAACGACAAAGAGCCATGGGCAGCGATGGTCTGTAAGTAGATGATTATCGAGAGCTCCCCGGCGAGGGCTTTTAAAGACCATCAGCACCGAACCGTGGAGCGCAAAAGATGTACAATAGCAAATCACGGTTGACACCTCTTAAATGCATAGGTCAGAACGGCTAATGGCCTTCACAGGGAGCACCGCAACCGCAAACAACCCCCGTATAGCTAAGTTCACATTGTATCCTTGCTTCAGTATGCGAGCGTGATGCGCTTTTTTAGAATTGAGTGGCCCATTCCACTATTTACCCATCAAGTCAAACAAATTTAATTGTGTTCTCTGAGCAAAGTGCTGTGACAGAAGGAGTAAAGGGGAATACAATGCTGTGGGGGAAAAAAAGAGAGTTTGGGGGGCTAAAGGCCAAAACATGGCAGCTTTTAAAAGTCAATTGCAAAGCCATTAGGCATTGACGTGAGGAGAAAAGGAGGGGGGAAGGGGGGGGAGGTAAAAGTTGCGTGGGGTAAGATGAAAGGTGGCGTGCACCTTTCATCCACAATAACTGTGCTTATCATGAAAGAGGCACTGTTGCAGTCGCCCATAGTGGCAGCGACTCTGTCTTTCAGAAGTGAAGGAGTAAACAAGTGTCATCTGAGACACCGCCGCCGCCGCCGCCGAAATTCAATTCCAGACTCAATTTTCCTTGAAAACAATTAATTAGCTTCATTACTCAGACAGTGAATGAAAAAAAGTAATGGTCACAATGTATCATAATGTCATACAGTATCATTACAGAAAAGCTGAGTGCTTATTATAAGAATGGGGTTTTCTATCAGGCATCAATCCCGGGCCTCCTGGCAGTTTTAAGAATACAAAAACTGGTCAAAGAACAGAGCCAAGAACAGATGGCGAGGGCACGGTCACTAATTTGGGCAGTGGTTGTGGTGACAAAACACCAGTTGTAGAAACCGCATTCACAATGTGTTGCAGTCTGGAGTAGAAATCCCAATGCTGATGTTGGAGGACTGATTGTTTCCAGCTAAAAACTGGCAGTGGAAGCCGGACTTCTGAAAAGAAGCCAGCTTGGATGAATTAGATTAGATAAACAATTTGATTTTAAGTTTGGAACACAGTACGCCTGATCAATATACTAAATCAAAGTACGCCGAATTGTTTATGACACGAAGCAATGGCAAATTCAAATACCTGGCATCGGTAAATATCACCATATCAGGGTTCAACATGGCAAACACAAATCACAAACCACAGGTGTACAGTAGTAGGGGTACGAATTCTCCCTAAAGGTTGCCACCAGTGACGAGTCCAAGATAGCTATCATCGCTCCATGTTCATTTATTCATATTATGCCCTCGTCCATATGTTTCCAGACCTTGCCAGGGTTCAGGGTCGCTACAGTGGGGAGAAAACATACTTGGACATGGCAGGCATGCATGTCCTTGTGAATATAAGATGAAGCTGAAGTGTGAAAACTTTCACATACACGATGGAAATATCTTGTACGGTACACAACGTTGACTGCATACGTCTTTCCATCTCAGTAAGCTGTGCTGATGCCAGTAGCACCATTGGGATCAACTGAGGGGGGGTTGTAAACTAGGGAAGCACCGATACCGATATCGGGCCGATACTGACTCAAATAGCTGGGTCGGGTATAGGTGACAATGGGGCCGATCTATTCAATTCAACCACACAGTGAGGCATACAGCTTAGTAATTATACACTGGTATCAGATTGGTATTGCCCGATACCCAAAGCCCAGGTATCTGTATCAGGACTGAAAAAGTTGGATCGGTGCATCCTTAGAATATGAAGATACAAAATTAGTGTTGGAAAAGAAAAGAATCATGCTTTCATTTAAAGCTGCACAGATCAGCTTTTGGACCACCTGGAGGCAGAACTCCACAACTAGTCAAACATCGTACACATGTTGGACAAATGTTAGCTAACAGTCGTCTATTTACATGTACAACAGTTTTTATGAAAATACTGATAAGTGCAGCTTTAAATCACAATTAAAATCACAAATGCTACCGTGGGACGTCTTTTTGTTCAGGCTGCCTTGGCAGTGCTTTAATCGAAGCCGTCAGCCTTCAACGTGCACTCTTTTCCTAAAATTAGACTTTAATTGCGACCTCTGATACAATAGCGTTTCCATGAAATTCTCTCAATGAAGTGTCAAGACAACCACTGTGATGTGATTGCTCCTGTTCTCAGCCGCTACACAGAAACGTGTCTAAATAGACTTTCAAGTTAGAGCCGGGGCCTCGCCGTCAATAGACCCTCTGGCATCATTAGTCATTCAACTAATGTCTGTAATTACCATTTTCACCATGACTTATTAATTCAGAGTACACACTGTAATCTGGTGTTCAGTGCGTCCGAGCAGGACAAAAATATCCACCTCAAACCAGCATTACTTTTACTGATTAACCCAACACACTCAGTGCTTTAACTTCAGTCCTACTGCTCCACCTCCTGCTGTTATTTAGTCCACAGATCATTAAAACACATTTCCAATTCCACCACAGCTGGTGTGTGTGTGTGTGTGTGTGTGTCTGGAGATACTTGATGGTTGCACCACTTCCTCCTTTAGAAGTTAATTCAAATTAAACAGGTCTGCACCAAACTTTAAAGGCTGCCCAGCTTGTGGAAAAAAAGGTTAGACAGTGGAAGAAATATAACCACTGCAGTGATGTTATGCTTGGAGAGAAAACTATGTGAGAGTAATCAGAATATATATACAGTGAGTGGAGGGGCGCTTATAGGATTGTACTTCAGATTAATTGAAATCAATAAGCAGGTATTGAGAAAAATGTTAATAGCTTATTCCGATAATATATTCTTCATATCCGTACATCCCACACATGCTGAGATGCTTTCCGCCGTATTTTATATCCTAACACAAACCAAAGCATGACTATATTATTAGTAATGATAGTTAATTAATTCCCTCCATCAATTTAATTACTTACATGTATATTAGTCAGATCTGCATAGCTTTCAATTATCTTTGGATGTGTGCTTCATTAATTTAATGTTACAAAGAAATTTAATCAGAATTCATAATAGACTTAATGAAGTGTCTCTCTTTCATTTAGGTTGAAAATGAGTTGACATGTTTATTTGTAACGGGGATAGCGTGATCACTTCTTTTGTGACCCTAAAAAGGAGGAAATTCCATTCATGTGTAAAGACACGCCGCAGATTGCCTGGTTAGAGTTTCCCTTGACATAAAGTCAATAAATGAATAGCTCGCCTGTAATACTCTGATTTCCCCGGCATTTCATATTCTCCTTTCAGACAAACCCCAATTAACAACTGCATCAAGTAATAATTGCCAGTTCCTTGGGGCAACAAAGAAAAGCACAATTAATTTGAAAGTATTGCGAGTGTTGAGTTTTGAAAAAAGTTACTAATACTTTTTCTTTTTTCTTCACTTTTTAAATTGAAAATCGAGTCTTTCCTGTTTCACACTTGAGTTCTCTTTTTAATTTCCTGCTGAGATAAGCAGGACCTCGCCTTATTGGAGGTCATATGTACAACTAGGATCTCCTTCATATGAGAGTCAAAACAAGTGGCAGGCCTCCCTATCCTTTTAAGCCCAATTTATATCGCCCTTACTCTTGTTGTTACAGCTTCGAATAAAATATAACGGGAGCTTGCCCACCAGGTGGTTTCATTCGACGTGTGATAATAGGAGCTCAAGTGCGCAGTCATGAATCAAAGTCAAGCCACGCCAGCGAATTCCCAGCAGAGTGGCAGTAGTCGGGGAAAGAGGGTCGTCTGGCGCATGTTGACCCATTCAAGCAGGTCAGATTGGCATGAGAAACGCCTCGAGAGACCAGATTACCAGGCGGCGCTTTGAAGAACGATCAGCAGAAGCAGGTGTGTAGAATTCCACGCCTGACCTTTACGTGATCCCGGTTGCTGAAAGAGGCCAAAGGAGCCGAAAAGAAAAGGATGGAGTGATGACTCGGAGGAGCTGTTTCGCCAAGTTAATAAAGTTGGCCTCGATGCTCGAGCGAAGCCTTGCAGGAGGGATTAAAAAGGGGGTAAACATACAACTGGCCAGCCTCGCCGCGGCTGCTCAGCGGACCGGCTGCCGACACGCCGGCCATGATCGGGGACAGCCTGACTGCCTCCGGTGTGAATAGCCTGGGCGATTTTGACAGGATTACCTCCAGCATCAACAAAGCCTGCCTTCTTTAACCCAAAAGCCCCGCTACTGTGGCGCAAGTGGATGGAATGATCAAGTGTGGAGAGAGACTGAGGCTGGAGGATGGACCAGTCACTATCTGTGACATAAAGAATGACAGTGAGCCAGCAAAAATAAGGAAAGCTAGATATAAAGTTGCTAAAATTGTAAGCAGAACAGTTCAGTCACCCCAATGTCAATTGCCATTGGCTATTGGCAATTGCCAATTGCCAATTGCCAATTGCCAATTGCCAATGCATGCCATATTATATTTCTTACGTTAGATTTCCAGGTATCCCTTTTTACTTGGCAATATCTTTAGCACTGCCGCAAGAACTTTTGTAAAACTTCAGTAAATACTATATACTGATGTTAGTTTGGAGGGTTTGTGTGTGAAGGATGGCCGGGGGCAAGTAACAGCTTATGAAAGATGAACCCCGCTCCCAAATGAGCAGAGTGATAAGAACTATAGCTCCTTCATGTTGGAACTTAAAGACTACCTCTGGGGGATGCAAAGAAAACTGTTTCGACAGAGAATACGTCTTTGCTTCTGCAAAAATCTTCAGTGTACAGAGCAAACAAAGTGTTGGGTGGCGACCAAGTTTTAACGATGTTTTTACATATCGCCCAAGAAAAACAGCCAGAAAATGGATGCCGTGTTCCACTTCAGGTGGTATCTAATTTGGCAGCCACAGCTGATGATGTAAGCCCCCAGGAGAGGCCACAGGGATGGGCAAAATGGCAAGAAGACTCCATATTAATGGTTTTGGGATCCAGACAGCAGAAAGAAATATAGGGGCAGCAGGCAAAATCTTGGATGGATAACTAATCCTTCTTGCTGACAGCTCAGGCCTGAACGCTATGCGAGCCTGGGCATCCACCAAATAGCTTCCACTCTTGCTGGCATCCCTACTGGATGGTAAGTTTATGACACTTGGAAGAAAATCTAAACCACTCTATGTATAGAATTTTAATGTGATTATAACATATTTCAAATTATTCTGAAGAAAGACACGGACAACTCCCAGAACGGACAACACCGTGGTAGCGACCTGTCAATCACAATGTAGCCACGTACTGAAGCATCCCCTGCTTTATGGATTATTTGACTCTAAATGGGACCATAATTTACTAAATGAACATCATGCTGGATTGAAGAAGACTTGAAACCAGCGATTGAGACCATAAACTCATGTTTACAATGTTTACTGAGGTAATAAATAAAGTGAGAGGTAGGCTCATTTCCTCATAGACTTCTATACAATCAGAGTTCTTTTTGCAACCAGAGGAGTCGCCCCCTGCTGGCTATTAGTAAGAATGCAAGTTTAAGGCGCTTCCGCATTTGCTTCACTTTTCAGACCCGGAGGTTACCGCCTGGTTATTCCAAATGAATTATAAATTGGCAGATACATTTTTTGTTAAATAAACTAGAGAAGAAAATAACACCTAACTGTAATTGCTGTAGCTTTAGGCAGACAAATAAGATCAAACAGCCTGATGGCATTGCCGTATTTCAAAGTAACACACTCCCTGTCTCGGTGTGCATAAACACCACAGGCCTAGTTGTGCGAGTCATTGCTGTTTTCTATTGCATAGTACATAAATATACACACTATGTAACATTTATATATTTGAAAATGACAAATTTACAATAATTCTTATCCTGAATGAAGCTCCCGCAAACCTATTCTGTCCCCTTGTTTGTCCTCACTTTACTGCAGCGATATGGATTATTCTGCCTCACTTCTCTTCAAAAGAAACGCAACAGTGGCTCGGCGGTGCTGTGTGTCTTGAAAATCTGAACATGACCGAGAAGATGTCGAGTAATCCGGGGTTAACGTGCGCGGTCAGATGGAAATCCTGCTCAGATTGCAAAGCAGCATGGGTGTCCGTCCGCCTCCTACGCTGTCTGTCTGAAACATGAGACGAGCTGCCAAACACTGTACGAGCACCGGTGTACCAGGTCCATTATAACAACACAGCGGAGACTGATTATGGATGACAGTTGGGTACAGGTAAGCATGTACTCTGCTGCACAGCTGTGGCCCTCGACCCCGTCTTACCTTTTATTTGTTTGGAAATATCACGAGAAAGTCCCGGGTTCCCCTCAGGTCCACATCAGCTCCACCCGGCAGGAGGTGTGGGAGCTTTTCAAGCTCTTAATATTTACTAAAGAGAGAGTGGAAGAAAAAAAAACAGTGACAGTTAATTACAATTAAGGGAATGAGTCTCCTCAATCTTACGCCAGGCCTTTCTTTAGCCTCGGGGCGCTTAAGGCCTATGACTCCATCACTGGAAAGAGACACAAATGAGAGAATTGGGACAACAAAACATCTCACAAAAGGCAGCTGGATGCCCTTAGCGCTGCAGTTTTACCTGAGCTCTTTGCGATCATTCACTCTTTGAAATCACCAGTTGTGTAACTGTGTTACCTGTTAAACGTGACAAATCGCTCACTGGGCGCTCTGAGCCCTCTGACAATCTATGTGTATCTGAGGTGTTTACAGTGGTGGAAGAAGTATATTCCCTTAAGCACAAGTATCAATACCTCAGTACACATTTACTCTGTTACATGTTAGATGAGGAGATCGATGCAACTCTCATATTTGTCCATGAAACATACAGCCGGCAGGTGGTTAGTTTAGCTTAGCACAAATACTGGAAACAAAGAATGTCATTTTACTGGGGTAGGTTCCGGACAATTTCTTGGCTCTGAGCACTGGAGATTCCAGGAAGTTGCTGCTCCCATCCGAAAATAGTCCAGTATATAAGCTTTAATGTCAACAAATTCCACGAAAATACCAAAAACAACAAGGTATTGATCTAACTATATACAGCATAGACATAGTTTATTTTAAGTCAATCAATGCACGGTTTTAGTGCCATAAATACTTGCTAGTGTACCAAATCTGTATTAATCCAACGCTGAAAATAGTCCCCGACAAATATCGTATTTACTCCTGTTTGAGTAACGTTTGCTAAAAACTACAGTGCCCAGCTGCTTGAGGAAATTACCCAGCTTTAAACAAGACAAAATTTGTTGAGTGCCACAGACGGGGTAGGAAAATTGGAAAGTAAAGCCCTTAAAACAGCAGATCATCATTCTTACACTTTGATTTTTGTATGGATTAAACAGGCGAGGCATAACATGCTAAATAATGAGCTTTAGAGGTGCTGGTAGGTGGATTTTGTTACGTTAGGACAGAGCCAGGCTCTCAATTTCCCCGTTTCCAGTCTTTGTGCTAAGCTAAGCTAAGCTAACCCTGTGTCGGCTGTATCCTTATAGTTAGCAGACAAATATGAGAGAATATTACTTTTTAGATTGGCCCATGTCCCATCCGCTGACATTGAGGGGGCGGGATTTATGACCTATATCGCAGCCAACCACCAGGGGGCGATCGCAATGTTTTGGCTTCACTTTTGGGGCGCTGTCATGTCGTCCATCTTTATATACAAGTGTATGAGTTTCCACCGCTGGGTATTCACCTGACACACTACTTACGATGAGAAAACACATGCAGGTTCACTGTTCTGCTCAAGGACGCCCAGAGAAAACAAAATCCCACTGCTGTGAGTTTTGTGGGGACGTCTCAGGACAGCGGGCCAAAATAACTGGATTATTTCCCGGGCCCGGGTGCTTAATAAATCTTGATGTGCTACTTTTTATTAAGGGGCATCAAAGCCAGCGAGAAGGCAAACCCAAAGGGAATCCGAGTTGCCCCGGCCTGGCCCTTCTGTTGGGAATTCCTTAGGTGGCTGAAACCCGCCGCCGGCGTACACCTACATCCGCTGGAGCAAAGTCATAGGGAACACCGAGCGAGCGCTTGATGTTCCGAATGAATGGAGAGAACAAGAGCAACACAGAGTCGGCTGTGCCAATACATTCATCATACTCCGGTACACCCCCCCTCCGCCCCCGACGGACCGGGTTCACTGTTTACAACCTCCCACAGTAGTTGTGGAGTGCACTGATGTGAATTTGATGCAGAACTGTTGCCACTGTTGCACAGCGAGCATATTGACTTAAATGACTTTTGCTGGTATTTTAGGCTTGTTTGCTTCCATTACACTATTTTTGGAAAAAAAAAAAAATAAGGGTTTAATTAATTAACAAATGTGCCGCATATTTTATAGTGTTGTATTATAAGACAACTGCCCACCCTTTTTTTCCCTCCCATTGCATAAATCCAAGCAGAAATACTACTAGTTAATGAATATCTATTTTAGTCATACACACTTATATTGTCCCCATTACAGAGGTATTATTTCAAACTGCTCCAGTTGCCTATATGGGGCGTAAAAAATAATGTCTAAGCCAATTTTACGTGGAAGAGGAGCCTCAAGAACATGTCTCTGTTAGATAAGTTAATTACCTCATATCCTACGGCTACACACCAGCTCTCCCCCCCCCCCATACAGGAGGAATGAAAACAACACTCCTACATGATCAAGCTGTAATATATGCTAATGCTAATTAACCCACCGCTATTATCTTCATCATGTAACACGCACCTGTTAGGCTAATCACACAACCATCAACTATGTAGGTTTCACCTCTGCAACATACATCACAGGCCTAATTTATTTCACAGAAGGGAGGATTTAAGGATGCAGAGAAGGCGCTGTTTCAGCAGGAAGGTGTGTGTGTGTGCGTGTGTGTGCAGCGGAGGGTTGTCAGCATTGTGTGTCCCGCTAGTTTAAAAATAGCAATGAATTTCAGTATTTTCACATTCGAGTTAAGGATGTTTTTTGTGACTTATGAGCCCAGCTTGGCAGAAGTACAATAGGGAAGCGGAACAATTAACGGTGATTGCACGAATAATAGTCATTTTCAAAAATAACAACGTGCCTATCCTTCACGCCGCTTAATGAGTCGACTGGTTGCCGTGTCGAGTCGCACGTTAGCCGCTGTTTGTTGTCTCCGCACGCTTGATGAAAACATTTACATGGCAACAATGCAGGAATAACGGATTAAATGGGCATGTTTTGTGTACAATAAAAAGTAAATCTACATGCAGTGTGCCATGTATTTTCGAGGGGGAATAATTGACTCCTGACGTCCCATGCAGAGAATAGCTACACTAAAGATATTATGACTGGCTGCCTCTTGTGTGAATAGTGCCACTTATCTTGCACTCTCAGCAGAAATAGGAGGTTTTGTCCACACGGAGCACATGTTTCCTCGCGAGTGTGTTCTGAGTGATTGTCCCTTTCATGTCCTGTGTATCGCTGTCATCGTGAATAAACTGCATGTTGTTTTTTTGGTTTTTTTGCTATTTGTACTACAAGAAGCATTCTGGGCAGGTTGAGTGGTTTCTTAGCTGCGGTCCAAGGATGTGCACGTTTACAAAGAGGCTCATCAGTTTTATTTCATTCACGGTGACAGAATATTACATGAATACTATTCTCAGGTTTTAACCCCTTCAATTTTGAATAAAGATGGTCCTTCCCCGAGGAAACCCTTTTTTATCAAATGGAAGAACTTTCCTGCCAGGACTGTTATTTTTTAAATTAAAGTTAGGTTGAGAGGCCAAAAATGACACAAATAGACTTGAAGGATATTGAAGTTTTTACATATTTTTGAGCTGAACCATCACAAAGACAAGGTGGGGTTTCGAGAACAAGCCTGGTGATTATCTATATTTTTCTTAAAGGTTCTCTATACAATATCCAGAGCATTGGTATAGCAGCAAGCAACTGTTTGCTATGTACAGATATAGTGGAGTAATGTCTACCTAAGCAGAGAAGGAAGTCACTCTCCCTCTGTGTGTGTTGTAATCAGAGCTTTTCTTTGCTTTGTTTACATCGCCGGGCCGGCCTCGTGTGCTTTTAATGCATATTCATGAAAAATAAAAAAAAGGTTATTTATTGAATTATTTGTGATTTAATCATTTTTTTTTTTAAATTTGGCCCAAACTGAATATTTTGTTTATCTCTGTGAAAGATATCCGACGGTTGGTTCAAACTTCTAACAAGGCTCATGAGCCAATAGTAAAACGACGTTGGCATCACGTGGTATCTTTAGGTCGTCAGTTAGTGTGGAAACACGTATAAATGGCGGAGATTAATGGTAAGTGCTTGGCAACGACTTGTTGTGAAGTAAATGCAATGGAACGGGGGAGGGAGAATGTGACATCTAGTGGCTTAATGTTATCAATAGCACCTTTAAGAAAACATCTTTGTTTGGTACAGATCCCTGCAAAAATCACACCATAATCATTTTAATATGTTTTTCAGTGAAAATGAGAATAATGATGTAAAAATGATCATTCCCTCTAATATTGCAAATCATATCACAATTGCAATATTAGTCAAGATAATCGCAATTAGGTATTTTTTCCCAGCCTAATACACCACCAAACCAAAAGGAAATGAGAGGATATAATGAAGGAGGTGGTTGTTGCTGTGATCATTAAGAGTCAGTAGACACCTTGGCAGATTTGTCGGAGTCTCTGGTAGCAGTGTCTGAGTGTTGGACATAAGTACTTTGTGCAGAGTGGCCCTTGGTTGTTATGGAAACAACCCTTTTTTCATCATGATAAAATGCGGTCTGAACAGTGCTTTTTCAATAAAAAGAAAAAGCTGAATAACATAAATTAGTCCTTGACATGAAAAAGTTTGGCAACCCCTCGTTTGGGCATAGACCACTTTTTCCTCTGCAGCTCTCCAACAGCCCGTTTTATCACAAAAGAATCCGGCAGCACGAGTCGCATACAGACAGAACACGGAGGACTGCGCTGGGTACACTTTTGAAACTAATTCTGCATATTGAGAACTGACATATTCCCTGAGTAACATTAAAACTGTCGCAAATGTTGCAGTGAAAGTAGTCCCCACTTCGATGTTGATTTGTTTATGGAGCTTGAGCTGCACATAATCCTGCACGTCGGGGCTGCTTTGCTTGAAGCCGTCTCGTATGTCGTCTGCACTCCAGTCACTCTGCAAATACACTAAGAACCCCTCTGCGCACACGCACCTTTTTTCACACAAACATGCTGCACACACTGCGGAGAAAGTCAGCATGAGGGCTCAGCGTGGCCCCCTGTACAAGGCATGTTTTTACTGGATTATCCCGACTCCACCTCGCCTCTGAAAAGCTTTAAATTGGGGGAAGAAAAAAAAACGCTCCTCCTCCCCTTGATATCTCGCTGGCTTAATGACTAATAAACCCTCTTGTTGGTGCTCAAAGTCAAAGGAGCTGCTAACACGAGCAAAACAAACAAGTCTAATAAACACCGCTAAATGCAACCTTAAAAGTCACAAGTGCGAAAGCTTGAAGAGCACAAAGGGCGCGTGTTTATTTTTCGCTTAATTCCAAAGATGCTTTTTCTATGAGGTCTGTCTGGAGCTGTAAAGCTGCAGCTGTACAGCAGCAGCCTCTGCCTCTTTAATGTATCATTACCCCCCTCTGCTGGTGTGTAAATGAAACAAACCCTGGAAGCTCCACAAGGGAAGTATCTTTAAAACATCTTTACCACCTCATTGTTATGACCCAACACATTCTGCCTTAGTGTTAAACAAGGAGAAACAGTATAACACTTGCTGTAGATTTTATTAGTCGAGCAGAGTACTGTGACTCATTTCCAAGTCAGCGGCTGGAGGAGTTGCTTCGGTATGCAATGTGCTCTCCTCACAGGATGACTCTCGCTCTCTCTCTCTCTCTTTCCCCGCTGCCTCTCACTCTTTCATTCACAGTTGAATTCATTAGCTCTGCTGCCATGTTGCCGACGCGGTGAGGAATGTAAATTAAGGTGGCGGAACCGATATTAACAGACGTCTGCTAATAACGTCAACTGATGTTATCAGGCGGAGTGCAATATTAAAGGACTCTTTTTTTCCAGATGCCCTTCTGAGTTATAGCTATTCTCTCCATCCAAGATCTTCCCTCCATTGCCCCTTCCCCGTGGCTTCTCTATACCCTGTCACACATGGCCTCCTCCAGCCCATTACGCTTTGTTTTGTGTCATGCCCGTGGACGCCGGGGCGAGCAGCGCGTTAGACGATGTCGATCCATCTCAGGAACCCCCCTTTCCTCCTCCACCCTCCGCCTCGGTCTTTCTGTCAGACAGACACATTCTCTGTTTATCTCTATCTCCCCTCAGCCCTCGCTTCTCCACCTGTGCCAGTGCACCAATGCTGATGGATGTTAAAGTAAAGTTGCTCACTGACTTTCCTCCACCACTGCCTCACACAGAGCTTGACTAAAACCCAATTTAGACCTGGCATTACAACGCATCCGAATACAACGGTTCATATGATATCTTTTTGTGTGCTTTCCTACAAATGTCCAGCAACACAGTCAATTTCCACTCATTATATGCATACTGTCTTTGCAAAATAAACTTCCGTCTTCACAGAAAACAACTTGGTTAGGTACTATATAGATAGGTTTAAGAAAAGATTGTGGTTTGGGGTAAAATAACTACGCTTGAAATACTTTATTAGGTTTAGGCAACAAAACTACTTAGTTAGGTTTAGGCAACAAAACTACTTAGTTAGGTTTTGGCAACAAAACTACTTAGTTAGGTTCAGGCAAGAAAACTACTTAGTTAGGTTTAGGCAACAAAACTACTTAGTTAGGTTTAGGCAACAAAACTACTTAGTTAGGTTTTGGCAAGAAAACTACTTGGTTAGGTTTAGGCAACAAGAATACTTAGTTATAGGTTTTGGCAAGAAAACTACTTAGTAAGGTTTTGGCAAGAAAACTACTTAGGTTTAGGCAACAAAAGTACTAAGTTAGGTTTAGGAAAAGGTCATGGTTTGGAACTACGGAAGAGGCGCTACTTAAATACGGAAGTTACGTGACAAATAATTCAATGTTGACTTCAGGTTTCACACAGGATACAAACAGCGGTCTCCTGGGCAAAAATCTGATGTTTTTTGACCCACTGATCCACCCCGACTTCCTCCATACGCTGCGTTTGTCGCTCTTTATACTTCCTGGTTCACGATTACGTGGATTAAATACGAAATGATTTTGTGGTATATATATACGAATTCCAGTGCATTACTTTTTCGTAGGAGTAGCTACGAACGGTGTATGAGAACAGCCTGGGCATTAACATGCAATAGGTATGTGGGTAACGTGGATCGGATCACATTGCAACCCAGACCATCTCCAGATGTGGTCTGGCCGTTCCGATCGCATTCTGATCGCGCACATTACACCTTACATATCCTTATCCAGATACAGATGTTAATGCCAGGTGTAAATGGGGTGCAAAAATACAATCTGTACAGTTTTGCCCAGCGAGTTGAAAGGTCTCCGCACAACACCTTTTCCTGCTATCTCAAGCGATCCTCTCACGAAGCTGACCCAGCAGCATCCCGTTCCTTGACCTGGGACTCACCATGTTTGTTGGCAGCTCTGCCTGCATATTTTTAAAGATCGGATCACAGATTTGAATGAGCTCGAATGCCGAAGGCCCGTGATTATCCGAACAATGAGGATCTCAGGGGGTCTAAAAGATTCAGAACATACGGTCGGTACCGTTTCTTAATCTCTGCCATGTAACTGATGGTGAAAGGTCATGACGTGTACAAAGGAGCCTCGGATGGGAACTTGCTCACCTGGAGTCACTGGGGAATGGTGTTAAATAATGAACAAGCTTGTGACTAATGAGTGACTCATGAATCTTCGCTTTGGAGGAACCTCATGAGCATTCGTCAGCACGATCCACACATGCACACCTCCGCCCTCTTTTCCTCTGTATCTCTCTCTCCGGCTTTTGTCATTGCACACCGGTTGCTTTCAGCTGCATGTGTTTGCCATTCTCCCAAGGGCTTTAACTTTACTCCGCTCCTCTTCTCTCAGCACCCTACCTCCTCCGTTCCCTGCCTCTCCCCCTGTCTCAGGAATCAGACACAGGTTTGCCACTGCTGAGGAAGCAACCGTGGTAATCCTCGGGCTCAACTTCAAAAAGAGCCTCTAAAGACTACACTCTCTACGGTTCTGGCAACTCAGCCTGCTACCTATGCTGGGGGAAGTGTGGGGGGAGGGAGGGGGGAGCACACACACCTCCCCTCTCACCTGCCTGTTTTTCCTCTTCCCAGATACTTCACTTCACTCAGCTTGCTTCTTCTTTATCAGCATTAAATGTTCCTCGGCACATCTCCTCAACTCCCTTCTCAACAAAAGCTCCCCTTCCCCTGCCCTTATCAACACACATCTCTCTCTGCAAGGCAGGGAAGAGTGGGAGCGAAATGAATAACCGAAAGCAGTACTGAAATAATAGGATGGAGGGCGGAGAGGGGGGAAAAAGTGGAGGACAATGTAAAGCATAAATAAAGCAGTTGGTGAGTGGATGAGAGAAGGAGATTGAGAGAGAGAGAGAGGGAGAGAGGGGATAGAGAAATAAAGATAGAGAGTCCCCAGTTCTACGGTTGGTCTCGAAGGGGTAGCTGGCACATTGTCAGCAGATCTTTATACAGCTCTGCTATGCAGAGGAGTGGCGGTAACCATTCAATCCTTCTTGATTACAGATTTGCTACTACCTTTTGAGGTGGTGTGTGGAACATAAAACAACTGATAGCCTATAATTCATCACGATCATGCAGTAGGTCTGAAAAATCCATCATAACATTCAATGCACTTCCATATGTTGACCTGAACCTCTACAGCAGTACTCCTTAACCGTTTTGGCTTGTGACACCTTGTAAAAAAGCATTTGTGAGCCCACATAACAGGTCGAATATGTCAGTTCCTCTTTTCCAACTTCACTGGATTGTTTTATTGAAACACCAGTTAAGGCGCGGTCACACGAGCATTCAACATGGTGAAATTTTGTGAGAAAATCAACTAATTTAAATGGAAGATATCGTAGCTTATTGGCTGGGTTAGGAGCGTAGACTGTATAAAATATTGACGCATAGCTCCACAGGTTTTTACGGAGAAATGTAATTTTTAAGAAAAGTACTGTATATCTCCTTCCAACCCCTCCGGGTAACGGGTATCACTATTACACGTGTCCCAGGTACAACGTTTAACCATGACTAGCTCGAAATCCACAAAACCAGCCGGAAAATGAAGAAAATCTGAAACGATCGCATGAAAGTCTATGGAGCAGAGTCGGATACTTGTCGGACCCTGGCCGATGCTACGCTATGATCGGCCAGTCCGCATTAGAGGGTGGGACTTAGCAATTAGTCCTGCGACCACCTATTTCACGAGGACGTTCAGTTGAACTTCAGCTAAAATCGGTACAGCTTTGTAAACTGGCTGTTTGGGATGTATTAAAACAGACTTGTGAATAAGCCGAGGGGAAAATTTGCTTTCTTTAGAGTAGCACTACATTGTAAACCTTGCTCAACTCCTAAAAGTTTGAGAACATGGCAACAGGATTAATCACACACAGGCAAAACAGATGAAGTTCAGACACTTCACTTGAATAGATAGTCAAAACACAGGCTTACCATCTGGTGGACAGGTGGAGGACGGCAAAGGCAGGAAGGTTCCTCAGGAATGCAGACGCCTGGAGGAAGTGAGAATGTCTGAGGCTGGAGGCAACAACAACATGCTTTGGCGTAACTGTGCATCATTAATAGTCACGCTAATAACATTTTAATTTGAATTTAGAGACGTGATGGGGTAAAACTATCCAATATTTCACAAAATAGCAACAATCACAAAAATGTCATGCTCTTGCAACCCAATGGGAACCATTTCTACACTTGCCATATCCTCTCTTTTTATGTTGACACGCACTGAATACTGAATAAATGAAATGTAAAATGGAACCATGAACTGAATGATATAATTTTAAATCAAATGATCCCCTCCCCACAAGCTGTACAAATTTACAGTTCATGTATGGGAAGCAATAACTCCCTTATCTCTGACATGTTATACTGTATATGATTTGCTCTATGCAGCGTACCCCCGTTCCTTTGTGTGTCTATCTTTCTTTGATTGCTATTCTCTCATTCTATGTGCTAATTCTGTGGATTTTACCCAGAGGTGCCGTGCCGCTACGCCCGGCTGCAACCCCGCCCCTTCCCCCCGCCTCGCAATCGCCCATTGCCCACGTGTCATTGACTTAATCTCTCCCCGTAGATGGTATGCTCCAACAATATGAATTATGAATTATTTATTTCATTACAACAGTCTGGCTTTTGCCTTTTCTGAATAAAAAAAGCCTCCGAATTACGTTGTTTCATTGTGCTGATGCCACAAAGCCGAGGCCTCTCTAGCAAGGTGTTTCTGCTCTCGTTGGGAGGCGGAAGGACTCAGACAGGCGCTACTTAAACATTTAAAAAGGAGGAGGCCAACTTCAAAAGGATGGCCTCGCACAATCAGTGTAGCCCTTTCCTTTTCAATTAGCACACAGTCTGCCAAGCTGGCGTGCTCACCTAAAGGCTGGGCTAAGGCCGTGAAATATTGATGCCCCCTTCTCCGGAGTGAGTGGAACGCTTTGTGCTTCGTTCCCCTGGGTAAATTTATGTGTTTAAGATTTTTTTTTTTTTTTTTTTTGACAGCAGACAGCCGGGTGGGTGATTTGTTTGTGTGATCCGAGTGGGCGCGCAGTAGTGGATTTGCACGAAATTCAATCAAAAGTGTCTCAACGAATACTCCTCTATTCTAACTCGGCAGCGCATTAATCTTTTACAGCCGCAACACAACAAATAGTCCTTTGTTCGATCGCCTGAATCCCATGTCTCTCAGTCTTTCTTCCTCAGCCTGCTTCCATATGATCCGCACTGTTTTTACTAATCCATCTACAGTATTTCACCTTTGGCTGCGGCATGTAAACTCGGAGAGGGGCAACTTTTTGCAGGAATCAAAGTGTTTTGCCTGTAACCGCCGGTAAACAAGACCTCATTATTTACAACTGCAATCATAAGGGATGTAGAACAGATATCTGCATTGGTAATTGCACCAGCTCATGTGTTCAACAAATGAACAGCACTTAACATCTGAAAAGAATAAACCTTAACACTTTCAACTTTTATCTTTATTTATAGCAAGAAGAACAAAGTGCCTCAATAGTTGCGGTATTTAATCGTATGATTGTCCATAGTTAACCGCGATTAATCGCAAAATAATCGCCAATTTTTTATCTGTTCAAATGTACCTTAAAGGGAGATTTGTCAAGTATTTAATACGCTTATCAACATGGGAGTGGGCAAATATGCTTGCTTTATGCAAATGTATGTATATATTTATTATTGGAAATCAATTAACAACACAAAACAATGGTGAATATTGTCAAGAAGCCCTCACAGGTATTGCATTTAGCATAAAAAATATGATCAAATTATAACATGGCAAACCCAAGCCACCTGATTCGACTGTTATCAGACCATTAAATAAGCGTTATCAGTCGCTATCAGCACTATAGATGTGGGTCAGTAGGGGCCTCCTAAGCCTACTCCATTGTAAAAGTGAAAATGAAACTTAAAAGCAACACGTTCTAAAATGTAAAACTGAATGAAACGTCACGTTTTGAACACAAACAAAAAGGCTTCTTTAGGTTTAGGCAACAAAACCGTTAGGTTTAGACAATAAAACTACAACTTCTTTAAGTTTAGGCAACAAAACAGTTAGGTTTAGGCAATAAAACCACAACTAACCCAAAAACATTGCGTTTTGGGTTAAAATAGCTTCAAACATAACTACACATTGTTGGTTTCACATGAGATGCGAACGTGCATTCTGTGCCCTATCCTACCTCATACAACCCCACTTAAATCCCATTAAAAGGAGAAGTTGGATGTACCTTGGAAAGGATCTCATCTTCAAACCACTTTGAATGAAAAATATTTTGGCGAAACTAGTTCTGACTTCTCTCTTACTCTGTCTTATAAAAAAAAAATAGATACCTCAACACATCCAGACATACAAATTGGGGTTTCAAAAAAAGTTCTCAAATAGACGAGGCGCGAACTTTGACATGCGTCCCAGAAGACATCCTCACGTGGCATGCCGGGTTGTGAAGCCGAAGACAGGGAGCGAGAGGAGCAGATTGGATGTGATATTAGTTAGGGCTCAGGCAAGTGGAGGGGTTATATACTTAGTCATACGATGACACAGCCCCTAATGGGGCAGAGAAGCGATGCACTGATATCCTTAATTGATGGATTAGAAGCATATAATTCCCCACAGAGAGAGGATGATCAAGAGAACGGAGGAGGGAGTAGGCAGGGGGAACGAGAGCTTGAACATGACCTGAACGGTTAATTGAATGGGGAAATTCCCAGGATATTTAAATGAGGGGAACAAATGAAGAAGAAGGGAAATTGAGATGAAGAGAAGAGCAAGGTAAGGGTTATGGAGGCGAAAAACAAGAGACTATGTCAACAAATAGTGATGATATTAAAGACAATAGCACTGTTAATGAGTATAAAGTAGCTCAAGAGAGGTCGCTTTTGTGAGTGACCGGCCATGCTGATGATGGATGTGGTAAAGCAATGAAGACAGGGCCTGGGAGCGGATAAATACCAGCGCACCATTTATACATCAAGAGTGAGAGGTAGATCCGCAGCAGAGACGTGGATGGATGGGTGGAGGGGAGAGGAGAGACCTCTAGAGGAAAGCAGCAGATCCCTGTCTAAAACTCCCCTTTCATCTGGCCCACACAGTGCCAGATCAATCCAAACGCCCGCCCATCATTAGGCATCAAAGGGCTGGAGGAGGGGGATCCTGTCTGCACACGACTAATCCCCTTTAAATGTGCCTTCTCAGGGAACAAAGCCGCCATTACCTCCACAATGCATTTCTGGATGATCTACACTTTTCCAGTGGTGCTTCACCATCATCAAAAGCAAGCGAGGTGGCAGAAAGTTTACAAAAGGAAGACAGGATTTCCATGGCGACCAACCCGGTAACTCGGGATAAATAGTGGTACCTTTCAACGCGTTCATTTACTCTAAATGCTGACATCTCCAGAGAGATGTGTTCCACCAGACAGCCCTTTCCGATGGGAAACTGAGGCCGTTTGTATCCATCTATGCTTTCGCCAAAGCCACCAGACTCTATTGAAAATAACTGTAATTTTACCTAGCAGAACACAGGGGTTGCTTGTCTACTGCTGCCCGGATTCGGTTAGTTTGTTTGTGCTGTTGTGTGACTTTGGTGGATCCGAACTAACCAAAGTAACACAATATTACAAACAAACTAACCGATCGAGGCGGCAGTAAACAAGCAACTCCCATGTTCTGAGAGGTAAAAATTAGCTATTTTCCAATGGAGTCTGGTTGCTTTTGCTTTAACTGTGCCTTCTCAAGGAACAAAGCTGCCATTACATCCACAATGCATTTCTGTATGATCTACACTTTTCCAGTGATGCTTCACAATCATCAAAGCAAGCAAGGTGGCAGAAAGGTTACAAAAGGAAGACAGGATTTCCATGGCGACCACCCCGGTGACTCGGGATAAATAGTGGCACCTTTCAACGCCTTCGTTTACTCTAAACGCTAGCATCTCCAGAGAGACGAGTTCCACGTTTGAGCGTCTCCATTTTTATCCCAGAACTCCTGGTTCACGTTGATAAATGTTCTGACACCGACTTAGGGGACGTGTAAACCAAAGGTCAGCCGCGTTACGGCGAGTACAATCATTTCCATCGCCGCAGATGACAAATGGAGTCGGTTTCTTGCGTTATTGTCAAGAGATTCTCCCCCTTCCCTTCAGTCCTCTCACTCTCTTCTCTGTACTCTGTGTGTGTCTCTTACTGTTCCTCCCTGAAATCCATGAATAAATAATTCAAGCCACAGATTTTTCATTTTTATGACTGAATAAGATATTTATCCCTTACCCGATCTCGCCACCCACCCATCCACCCACCACCTCTCTGAAGGAGCACATAAAACACTGTATGCCTCAAACAAGACTTTCTAAAAGCCCTCAACATTTTTTTTTTTCCTCTCACCGCTCCAGGATCATCTCTTGAGCCCCAAACTGTTGTCTCAGCACCACTTGAGTTGCTTTGTTTTCTCTTAAGTATCCTCTATTCCCCTCCCTCTTCTCCGTCTTATCCCACCCTCTCATCCCCGCGTTGCCCTCCTCTCAGCATCGTGCCATGAATCTGAGACAGTGACAAACTCCGACAAGAAAGCCAGCGATCTTGATACCTCTCCGCATCTCAATAATGGAGCAACTTGATATGAAAGCCTTGTTATCAGGGCCCTCTTGGCTCACTGCGTGTTGCATCCCATCCGTCAATAGGGAAAGAAGTGGGGAGACACAAGGGGGGGGGGGGGGGGGGGGGGGAAGGAGGGGGGGGGCTATGGTTCGGTTATCACAGCAATGGGATTAATGGATGTGTGGGGTTTAAATTGGCTCTCGATGGCAGCGGAGGCCTCACCGTGTTTCTATCCGTTATCGGCAGGTTTCTGTTTCTCTCACCCCTCCCTTACTTTTTCCTCTCTCTCCCTGTAGCTGCAATTTATTCCTCAACCTCTTACCATCTCTGTCTGAACCCCCCCCCCCACACACATCAATCTTCTCCCCCTCTTCTTCACTCTTTGAATCTAATACTCCAGACAGCATGATGTCCAAATTAAAGAATGTGATGGAAGCCAATAAAAGTACATAGCCCGGTGCAGTAAGTCAACTGCACAAATGGACTAAATGAGCATTTTCAATATTTGATAACTGAATATGGTGTTAGGCAGAGTCAGGGAAAATATACTCAGGCTGTAGTTCTCACACTATTTTATCTGACTAGGCCTACCCCCACATCCCCGTCAGACTAGTTCAAGTAGGCTACCCCTTCAACAACACTACTTTTACTGTAGCTAACTATTTCAACTGGTTATCTACTTTTACTGAAGCTAACTATTTCAACTGTTCATGCATTACTTTTACTGTAGTTTACTATTTCAACTGGTTATCTACTACTTTTACTGTAGCTAACTATTCAAACTGTTTTACTACAGCTAACTATTACAACTGTTCATCCATTAGTTTTACTATAGCTGACTATTTCAACTGGTTATCTACTACTTTTACTGTTGGTAACTATTTCAACTGCTTATCTACCTTTACTTTATTACACGGCTGTGTTGAATACTCGATTCTGATTGGTCAATCACGGCGTTCTGCGGTCTGTTATTTTGTATAGCAGACCGCTGCTATGTAGAACAGACCGTTGCTATGGGCGCAGCTCTGATGTCGGACTCTGGCGGACCTTTTTTGCGTCAAAATATTGATTTCTTCAGTAAGTAGCCGTGTTATAAGCGGGATAATGTACAGCGAGCCGGTCATTGTTGTGAAAGAATCCCCTTCAGGGCGATGAGAGACCCCTCCGCTTCACGTCGGGGTGCAGCATCGCCCTGTCGGGGATTCTTTCACAACAATGACCGGCTCGCTGTACATTATCCCTTACGTAGCTACCTATTTCATCTGTTTATCCATTAGTTTTACTGTAGCTAAGTAATTCAACCATTTTCCCAACTATTTATAAGCCATTCATTTTGGATTATTATTTCAACTGTTTACTTTCAGCTAATTAGCCCAACGTTTATCCATTACATTTAGCAAACTTTTTTAACAGTTTACTATTAGCTAATTATTTCTAATGTTTATCTATAAGGCTACTTTTACCTAACTATTTCACTTGTTTGTTAGAGGTAATTATTTCAACTGTTGAACGATTACTTTTAGCTAGCGGTTTACACTACTCTGCTCACAACAAACTTGAATATGTTGTTGATTGTGTTTAATTAAAGGGGACATATTATGCTTTTGTCCTTTTTCCCTTTCCTTTAGTGTGTTATATAGTTTTTTGTGCATGTAAAAGGTCTGCAAAGTTACAAAGCCTAAAGTCCACACCAAAGGGAGTTCCTCTCCCCCCACAGAAACACTGCTCCTGAACTGCCTGAAAGGCCTTGCTTGAAGTCCCGCCTTTTCTTCCCTAACGTGGTGATGTCACCAAGTAACAAATTTACATAATACCTGCCTAGCGGCTAGTTTGGCACGCCTTCAAACAAAGCTAGTTAGAGCGGAGCTGGAGCAGAGTCTGAAGAGTTTGTTTCAGTTAACCAATCGCAACAGTGTGGGCCAGCTGACCAATCAGAGCAGACTGGGCTTTTCGGGAGGGGGGGGGGGGTGAAATGAGGTGCTGCAGCACAGCTGGTATGACAAAAGTAAAGCGTTTTTTGAACATTAAAGCATGTAAACATGTTCTAGTAGAGACCAAAAATACAAGTATGCACCTGAAAATGAGCATGAAGTCCTCTTTAAATCATAATTTAGATTTTTCTTTTGAGATGAGTTACTTCACAATTTCTCCATGTATCCCCAGGCAACTGCAGAAGTACCCCCTGGGGTCCAAATATCCCTGCTCGGGAATCACTCCAATACATGGCTTCCACAGCAACTGAATAGACACATCCCATCAGGTGCAGCACCGTATTTTTTCCATTAGAAACTTTTTCTACGAAAGCCGGTCCAACACTTCGAAGAATGCTCGCTGTATCTTTTTAGAAAAGTCAGAGATGTTTATTCACTACTCACTTTGGTTCGAAAGGCTCATTCATCTGAAAGAAACTCACGCTCATAGCAGCAGATGGGCTCGGAAGGAAGAAACGCCACTATCAAAAAACTCCCCGCAACAGCCTAATTACATCTCGCTCTTGTCATTCTCGGTGTTTTACATCGAGAGAAATGGAGGAAGAGGCTTTAAACGTGGTAAAACCAAAACTCCATTCGGGGGGGAAAAGAAAGACCCACATACAGCCATTTTGCCGCCACAGACTTGGCTCGCAGTCACAGATGCTGCAAACTATGAGACATCCTCAGTCGTCATGGTGGGCCCGTGTTGATCAGCTCAGTCCTCCTTTTGTGTGCTCTTTTCTTTATGTCCCACATCCCCTCTGTCACAAAAGTCCCCTGTAGGTCTCCATTATCCCTTGCAAATCCTATCAGTTCCAAAACACACACGGGGTATTGCGACCATGTTTGGAAGTGGTAGACTCGATTTCCTTGTTTTTTTTTTGTGGCAAATAATGTGAGCAGGGTACGGCATTCAGACATTGATGTGGATTCACAAACATCTGCTGCTGATGGAAAAGATACCCAAAAGCTCGATCAAGAAAAAAATCACCTGGTGTGAGTTACAATGTCGACTTCCAGTAAAATGGCTTTATTCTAAGAAATTATAACTTTTTTTTTTTTAATTATGCAGGTGTTTATGCGAGTCTTTCACAGTTGAATTATATTTTAGCTCCCCTCAGGACGCTCGAGAACAAAATCAGAGCTGCGAGGCTGATAGCTGACAACAGTTAATTCCTAGAAACAATATATATATCTTCATTCAAGAGTGTTCGCAGGGCTTTCATGACTGCGGCACTGGTTTGACATGTAATAGAGCTGAGTGCATGGAAGTGGAAGCCAGTGTTTGCTCTTTGTGTTGCGCGCCTTGTTGTGGGAATGGGGTGAGCGGCATCTTTACACATGGCTTCCCCTCAGTGAAGGCGAAATGAAGGGGAGCCCTCGGGGCAAACACAAAGGCAGGAGGATCTGAAAAGAGTCTTAGATGAGCATAAACACACATGCGCGCACGCGAAGACACAAACGTAAACAACAGGCACTTGAGGAAATAGCAAATTCGCATGCACATCCAGACGCACAATAAGGAACATCTTCAGACCTAGCACATGGGGAGCTAACGTGGCCTTTTCAGCACCATGGACAGCAGCCTCCCCCGTACATGCAGTATTATGTAGTATATCAGTCTCAGACTTTTCAGCACCATGGACAGCAGCCTCCCCGTACATGCAGTCTCAGTCTCTTCAGCACCACGGACAGCAGCCTCCCCCGTACATGCAGTATTATGTAGTATATCAGTCTCAGACTTTTCAGCACCATGGACAGCAGCCTCCCCGTACATGCAGTCTCAGTCTCATCAGCACCATGGACAGCACCTCTCAATATGCTTCATGCACATAATGCATTTTCAACTCAATCGCTTAGTCTTGATCATTGTGTACTTTGAGGAAAACTAAAAGGTAAACATGATGTTTCTGATTTAAAAACTAGGTTTCGTTTCTGCTCGTCTTCACTTCACTCGCAGCATTTTCCATCGGGAATATAAAACTTGTATCACAACCTCTTCTGTCTATAATTTTCTATAATATAGCAAAGCATAATTCGGATCTGTTTGTTTTGTTTTTTTCTTCTGAGGGCGCATCTCAAATGAATAGAGTAAAAACTATGAAGACTATGTTATTGTTGCCAGTATTGTTATTAGATTTACAGTATTAAATACATTTAGTTCTGTGCATTGTGGACTCCAAAATGTAATAAACAACAATAAATTAGCAATTATTATTTTTTTTTTATGACATTGGTGGAGCCTAATACTTATATCGGAATGTTGTGGTCACAATTGACAGATGAAGACCGACTAATTTTGTCCTTGTACTAGAGCTGTCAAAGTTAACGAGCTAGAAATAAGATATCAAATGAAACTAGAAAATCTAAGGGAATCCATTGGCACCAACCATGTCATACTAGCTTTTCGGCAAGGAGGCTAAATAACACTCCAAACTTGAGCTAAATTTTGGAGAGAAAAATGGGTTCTATGGGTACCCACGAGTCTCCCCTTTACAGACATGCCCACTTTATGATAATCACATGCAGTTTGGGGCAAGTCATAGTCAAGTCAGCACACTGACACACTGAAAGCTGTTGTTGCCTGTTGGGCAACATATTTTTTTTATGCTAAATGCAGTACCTGTGAGGGTTTCTGGACAATATTTTTATAGATACATTTGCATAAAGCGAGCATATTAGTCCACTCCCATGTTGATAAGAGTATTAAATACTTGAGAAATCTCCCTTTAAGGTACATTTTGAACAGATTAAAAAATGTGCGCTTAATCACGATGAAATATTCTAAACGATTGACGGCCCGACCTTGTACATAACTAATTGTCTAATCATAATATCGCGATGTGAAATTTCATCGCAAATTGTCTGCAAATACAGGTGTATGTTCACTCTTTACCCTTTTTCTTTCGCTCCTGAATTTACTCATCTTCTCATTTTCCAGTAGATACTTTACTGCTCTTTCTCAGGTAATTACTTTCATGACAACATCTGCTTCCACTTGACTTTCTGTTTTTATAAAGCAACAACACGTTTACCGTGAGTACACCTTTTGGCTACTCTACCCACCTCTGCTAAAGTGGAGTTAGCAAGGCTAATGAGTTTAACACGTCGGTACTGAACTCCTCCAAAGTAAATGAAGTGAAATGGAAACAGATCCTACCTTTAAGACCCTGCGTATTTACAAAAGCATCTGATATAATTATGCTACGACAATGGGTATTTTATTTACAATTCACTAAGACTTGTGTCTGGAACCATGATGAAGTTTTCCATTTGAAAACCTTTATGTTTAAAGATTTACTACGTACCATGAGACGTGTTTTAGTCAACAGCTTAATGCACTGTGTTATGAAGAAAGAAAGAAGGCCGAATTACTAGTGAGTAGCAAAGTGAAAAAAATAGATTTAAGTGTAGACAGATTGACTTCGAAATCTAAAAGTCGACTAGTTTAGAGTTGCATCTTCATTGTATAGGAAGAACACTAAACTCCTGCAGAAACAGAAATCCCTCCCACTGTTATCTATTATTCTCGAAGCAAAAAGTTGCGAGCAAATTGTCCAAACTTTCAAACAGCAGAAAATGTATTTTATCGCCTCCATCATTATTTTTGTTTGTGGATTTATTTCTCTCTTTCACCCCTTCACCCCCCTCTGCTGATGATTTGTTGAGATTTCAAGACAAAACATGGAAATTGCACAGAGGGGATCAGGAATTTACTTCTTGATAACATCTGTTACTGACTATTCCGCTCAGCATGCAGGATCAGATGCCCCTGTGGACCCGTTTCCCCCCCCCTTATCTTATTTATTTGGAGAACGGGGTTATATTGTCTCATACACCACGAGGTGCACCTAGGAACCTCTGTGCATGGCTAAACGGGAACTTTTATGGCCGTCCCTACCCAGAATGGCAATTAGCTGCGGTAGACTGGGGAAAAAACACAGAGCGGAGTTGGTATGCAGAGAGCTCTGCGAAGTTAATGGACTTTTAAATCGACACTGTGCGCCAAATTCCCTTATTAATGCCGTCCCTGGTCCCTGCCTACGCGACCGTTTGATTTCAAAGGTCAACTCTCAAATGTCAACATAGGAGCGGTAAATAGACCACATTTTTTTATGATGCACGCACCGTGTGTCGAAAGCAAAGGAGTGGCGAAGTGAAGAGGGGCCCTGCTGACATGTTTTCACCTTTATTTATCTTGCTATTTACAGAGCGTGCCGTGCTAGTCCACAGCACTGACCTGCTTTGCCGTTGGAGGGTGTCCACCAGGGGTCCGAAACTGGAACTTAATGGTGGGCCACTGGCCAAACACCTATTGTATTGTTATGATGCGAAATGGTACTAGGATCCCAAGTTCCCCTAATTGAATATTCTTTGAGCTTTTACATAGTTAACCCCTTAAAACCCACCTGCTGAATACAATTGGGCACCACACCATTTATACTGCATTCAAAAAACGGCATGGTTTTGCCCCAAACTGCATGTGATTAGCATAAAGTGGGCAATGTATGTAAAGGGGAGACTCGTGGGTACCCATAGAACCTATTTTCATTCACATGTCTTGAGGTCAGAGGTCAAGGGACCCCTGTGAAAATGGCCATGCCAGTTTATCTGTCGCCAAAATTTTGCCTAACTTTGGAGCGTTGTTTAAGCCCCCTTCCTGACAAGCCAACATGTTGCTACCAATGGTGACTTAGGTTTTTCTAGTTTCATATGACACCGGTATCTTCACTCTTGCTTTAAAACCTGCTACAGCCTCCAAAAAAAACAGTAAAGTCAGTCAGGTCTTTTAATTAAAAAGAAGAATTTGCTAACATCTGGCATCTCGCAGGCCCCACTTTGGGCAGCCCTGGTTTACACACAAATACACACACTTATCCTGTATTACGACTATGCCACCATACAACATGATCGTATCAAATCAAAGAGTAAATTAGGGAACAAGAGCGTGAATGTTTCCTCTCATAGTGCATCACAGGATCACTGTTTATCTCTCATGTTTAAAAACATGTCAGTCAGGACGAAAAATGTTGGACGCTTTGATGCAGGAAACAGAATTAAGACGATATATAGTGTTGGATTCCTTGTTTATTAGATTAACCATTTCAAAATAAAAGCCTTTTTTTAAAGCCCACAAAAGACATTTTTCGTATGCCAGCAAATTGGTAGTGACCTGTCAATCACAAGGTAGCCACGCCCTAAAGCATATTTATGGTCTATTTGACTCTAAATGGGACCATAATTTACTGAATGAACATCATGCTGTATTGAAGAAGACTTGAAACTAGCGATTGAGACCATAAACTCATGTTTAGTAGTAGAAGTTTTTTCCCCATTTTCTCATAGACTTCTATACAATCGGACGTATTTTTTCAACCAGAGAAGTCGCCCCCTGCTGGCCATTAGAAAGAATGCAGTTCCGCATTGGCTTCACTTAAATCAGTTTCCCACTGGTTTAGGGAAGGATTTTTTTTTTTAATAACTTTAAGTTTGGTTTTTGCCTATTTAGTCATTAATATTCAATGCCATGGAGGAACTTCAGGAGCTTTTAATGAAAACCCAGCATCGCTTGTTGTGTCTGTCTGCAATAACAGTGCTTTTTTTAGATGCTTATTTTCCGTCTTTATCTAAGAGATCGAGTTTGCCACAAAAAGTCTGATTTATCTGCTAGTTTATGACCCCCGAAGACTAAAAATGTTGTTTCCAGGCATAGTCGAAAAAATAAGTTGGATGTGTGAACATAAAGTGCAGGGGTGCTGAACTAAAGAACAAAGATGGAGTAATTGGTGTGCGGAATGCAACAGACCAGGAGGAAGCATCATTAGCGATTGGTGAATATGAACAGACGGATACTGAAAATATCAGTCTATTTTCTTAATTGAAATGCTAAAAAATAAAAATAAAAAAAAGTGCATTAAAGAAAAAGGAGATGTGGGATTCAATGGAGGTGTTCCACTGGAAAGGAACAAACACAAAGATATCATGAATGATGCTGGACGATAACAGCGAAGCTTGAAAGGGGGGGTACATCTCATGATGAAGGTCTGCTCCACTGCGTTTTGGAGCTGGAAGGGGAAAGTATGCCAAACTGCAAATCTTTGCGTTCAGCCCCGAGGCTACGAGCTGCGAGTTTTGACCCCGTGACTTTGACGGACTACGGAGCGAATAACGCCACGGGCCATAGTAGCTGGGCGAAGACGTGTATAGTATAATGGAAGCACCTCATCATTTTGGCTCGCCCACAAAAAAAAACAAAAATGCACACACAGACACAGATCCATTAATCTGTCGAAGTGAAGATGTGCTGCGAGAACACACCTCGGTATTGATTGCGCTGATGTAGCTCGAGGTGCGGAGGGACACGAGAACAGAGTTGACGGAGTAAAAAAGACTAAGAAACGGAGGAAGACGGAGGGGGGAGAAAAGGCGGAATTTAAACATGGCCTCCAGCAAGCAGACTGTATCTGTCTATTTTAATTTGCTTTCCTAATTATCTGATTACTGCCAGCGCCCGTGGATTCATCCCCTCCTCTAAATATAGGCCCAGATTGTTCCAAAGCTCTGCTCGCAAAAATTCCCCTTGATTGTTTGGTGCTGAAACCTGCCACGCAGCCCGCCGAAAGATTCCCCCCCCTCCTCAATAAGAAATGGCGTTCTCTGATGATGTTTTAAAAGCATTTGTTAATATGCCCGGAAGGCAGAAGAGTTTTCGTCTCCTGTCCCACTTGAAGGGCTTTTTCCAGATGTTTCTCTCTGCCCTTTTCCTCCGCTCGCTTTGTTGTCGAGAAAAACGTCGGAAAAGTTTTGTCTCATTAATTATTGTTCGCTCTCCCGCCTTTTGTGTCTCAAATGCCATGTTCGGTGCCCGAATTAGAAGCTGTTGTTGGAAAAAAAAAAGAAGAAAAAGGGAGGTGGGAGGCGGGAGGTGTCAGGGTGTAGCGAGAGAGAGGGATATAAGGAGAGACAGAGGGAGGAAAAAAGAAGGATATTAAGAATGCAAGCTGCTGGTTATCAGGTCGAGGGCGACAGGGTGAGTGTGTAAGTGGCAGCTGTGAACGCTTGTCAAAGGAAATTTGGGTCAACATGTCGCCATCTCCCTGGACATCGCCGCGGCCACGAAACGGAAATCCACACAGCTTAAATTTCACGCACGTGTCAAGATTCCTCTAAATGTTTACCCCGCGCCCATTGATTTCCTGTTTCCCACCGGCTTGATTGATAAGCCGGGGCGCATTCATCTATTAGTTTTGGTCCTTCCGAAGCAACTGCTCAAGATGAAAGGGACGGAGCGCTTTTTCTGCTGCATGTGTGCTGCTCGGAGGCAGCTGCCTGTCTTACCATTGTCTAGACAGAGTCATGTGCCTGCATACTGAGAGAGAGAGAGAGAGAGAGAGAGAGAGGAGGTGACACGCCGAAAGCTGCCCGTGTTGATAATGCTCCGCGACGCTCATTCGCCGCGACAGAAAAAAAAACAAAAGTTAGTTGCGGCAGAACTTTCAAAAAGCGGTTCAGGGATTTAAAAAGCGAAGATCAGCTTTTCAGCATAAAACACACTCGACGAACATAACAGCAACGAGTTAAGGGGATTACGATTATGAGGCTCGCAAAGTGTTCAATACAATACTATCGACTGCGTGCATACCCCCACTGTGTCGTCTTTGGGGCGTTTTCCAAAAACGCGAGGCAGAACCGATGTCATAAACTGCTTCATTATTCGCTGTATATAAAGCCCGATACAGTACTTTCAATGTTTCTGCATGAAAAGTCTGACACACTTTTTTTTTTTCCCCGCCGCAACTTCTCAATCCTTCTCCCCCATCTGTAATGGAATCGCCCCGCACACCATCCCCAATCAGCCCCCATAATGCCTTGCTGTCTGTATGCCCCCTGGTTATGGCTGTGCCACGCTATAATGGTTCCCCCCCCCCACCCCCTTATCTGACACACAGTTATGCAAATATTAGGTTCCACCCGAATATCTGGTGACAGGAGTTTCTCCCGCTCTCTCCTTTTTTTTTTTTCCCCTGATTATGCAGCGATAGGCTCGCTCGGCCTGGAATAGAACTGCTCGCGTATAATCGTGATTAGTCATATCTCGTGTTCGCAGTGATGTAAAAACCCCATCGCCGCCTGGTCTTTATTGTCGACGCGCGTGTCTCTGTTTGTGTGCGAGACGTGCTTACGGACAGTCGGGAGACGGACGGGAAAATCCTTTTTCATGCCGCTGGTTCAGATATTGTATGTAATGTGTTTGCTAATGATGATGCTCGAGCTCAACAAGCAGCGGAACATTTCTTTATTCTCCGGCTGATCGACTTTCAGGTAAAGCGGTAATTAATGAGCTTGATAAGTCATCACTGAATGCAGCATTTAAACTGTGCAGACACTGACTTTGTGAACGCCACCACCACGTGAAATGAAAACACACTGACCCAGAGCGAGACACACGAACCCGCACGGTCGGAGCTGTGAATATAGATTGTCACGGCAAAGAGAACTCAATAATTAGCCTTAACACGTTGCACAGCAGACTTTAACTTGCCTGGCACAGATTGTGAAGCGCGGTGACATGTCATGTCATGGAGACTGACAGAGACCCAAATGAAAATTAAAGACGAATGCCCCCAAAAAAAGAAAAAAATCACTCGGGATGCTGCAGCCTTCGACATCATTAAGGCTAACTGACAGAAAAGTGACATCAGTAATCTCTATGGTTAACTGTAAATCATGTATACTCTCGGTTTAGAATCATATATATGTAGCAGGGCTGTCAAAGTTTTAACGCCACTCATTTTTTTAACGCAATCGATCTTTCGGAGGTCGTAGTGGGCTCTGTTTTAAAGCTAGAGTGAAGATAACCAAAGGAATCCATCGGTACCGACCATGTCATGCTAACCTGTCGCGAAGGAGGCTAATTAACGCTCTAAATTTTTTTGCGCTACATTTTGTCGAGGAAAAACTGTCATGGCCATTTTCAAAGGGGTCCCCTTGACCTCTGACCTCAACATTTGTGAATGAAAATGGGTTCTATGGGTACCCACGAGTCTCCCCTTTACAGACAAACCACTTTATGATAATCACATGCAGTTTGGGGCAAGTCATAGTCAAGTGAGCACACTGACACACTGACAGCTGACGGTGGCGGTTAGGTTTAGGCATCAAAACTACTTGGTTAGGGTTGGCAAAAACATCACGGTTTGGCTTAAAATAAGCACGCTTGTAACGTAATTTAAGTTACAGACGCAACATCATGTCACTCAGTGACATAGCGTCACTTAACATAACGTCACATGACATATCATCACTAAAAATCAATCCACTTTTGGTTTCACACGGGACACGAACGCCTGGGAGTGAGACCAGGCTGACATAAAAAAATGTTGCAGCTTTAAAGTTCTTTAGTAACTTAAAACTAAAAATGTTGACATGCTCTAGCTGAGTGGTTGTAGGTCGCTAACCTTAATTTTGCCTTAATTACATATAACTTGTAATGTGCAGCTGTTGTAGGAATAAAACATTGCAGTAACACAATATGAGTTTGGCAGAAATGCACTGTACAATTTCAACAATGTATCAGCTGAGTTAGTTGGAATATTAGGAGCCATAAGCCCCAAGGCATGAGGGGTATATAGCAAAATCAACAGTATCAACATATCTCTGTTTTTCAGACGGTCGGGTAACGTGCTCATGTGACTTTATTTGGTCAGGTGAAGCACCGGTGGCTCGAGTCGGTCAGGTAATGGTGCCAAGCGAGGCTGTTGACAGCGAGACTGAAGGAGGTAGGTGAGAAGTACGTGAGTAGTAAAATAACAACCAGCCCTTTCTCTCTCCCTCTCACCACACACACACACACGAACACACACACACTTTCTCTCTCCCTGCTCTCTCTCGCTCTCACACACAAACTCCATCTCCCTTAGGGGTAGTGATCTGTGACTCCTCAATGTTCTGTGCACATCTGAGATGACAGCACACACAACATGGCCAGCGCTCCAGTCTGGGTTCCACATGATCACCCACAGCAGTACTGTAGAGCAAACAAGATACAGCCACAGTGTGCACAGAAGACGGGGGAGCAGGCCAGGACTCTCACCGAATCCAACGGTGTCACACTCAGACTCGGCCACACAGTGCGTACAAATACAAAGAATGCAGTGTGCAGTTTGTCCTGGCCTGCTTTGGACTGTGATGCACGGCCTTACAGGACAATCAGATGCTCGTTAATCGTTCGCATATTATTAGGTTACGTCGGTTATTTTTTCGTTTTATTTTTTCCGAGACCCTTGTAATGGTAAAAATTGTTTTAACCATGTATACCACACGAACATTGCATGAGACAGACAGAATGTCTTTTCTGTATAAAGGTTGTTTATGTGTTCCTGCAAACTATTTGCCAGCTGATTCTCCACTCTCTAGTCTTCAAGGCCAGACGGAACGTACATCCGACAGATAAGAGTTCTCTGTCTCTGTGAGTGTCTGACACAAGATGTCATAGCCTGTGTGTAATCAGGTGATGTTATACTTTGTACTGCTTAAAAACCTACTGTGAACCGAGAGACTTCGCACAAACCTGCAGACTGCACTCTGACTGTGAACTCTGTACTTTGTGTCTTCTTGCAAGAATCCTGACTTTAATAAATAACGACAAAGACAACTCTGAGTATATTTCAATTCATTAATTCTCTTTCTCACCGGGAACTACAGATCTTTGTAGCAGAATTTCCACAACACCCTTTTGACCAAAATTTTAGAAATGCATTAGGAATACAGTAAATGCCAGCGGCGTAACGTTATTAACTATTAATGTCATCTCATAGTTTATTTGTAGGTGAATAAATGCAACAGCTCCTCGAGACCCAAGCCGAGTTCCCGTGTCTTGCTTGCTACCCGCTGGTTAAAGTGAAGGTAGGGGGTTAGCCCCGAAGTTAGCAACAACTTCAGCTCAGGCTCACTCAAGGTGGACCAGCTTTTCTCATTTTATTGACAAGGTGCTCACCAGCGTTGACCCACAACCAAACCTCCAACAACAGGAGGTCTATTTTTAATTAAAAAGAATAGATTGTTTTTCATTTAAATGTCTGGAAGAGCCCAGTATTGTGTTAAATGGCATATGATATCGTCTCATATTGATCGCTGGCCCCTGAATTGAGTCGAATTCATATCGTGGCAGACTTTGTGATATCAGCAAATATTGAATCATTGTCCAAACAATCAATATGATATCGTGTCGTGATGAAACTGTTGATTTGCACCCCTAGTAAATAGAATAATATAAGTAAGGAGAGAATTTTGTTTCCGAACGCTTTGGTCTAAGAGATAAAGTTGCTATTTCTACTGCTGATGAAGGGGATTCAGTTAAATTAATTCATCAAATATCATTATTTTAAAGAATGTAATAAATAAAAATATAAATGCAGAATTTTGATAATGGATAAAAACTGTAATTTGTGATTTTTTGTGTATTTATCAGAGAAAATCCATGTAACCGAAGGCATTTAGATACATTTCTCATAGATCAAGACTTATGGTTGTAAGCATGAATTTATGTCAGAATGCTTTTTTATAAATGAGACCCCACGATGCTCGTTACAACGTACCAGAAACTCTGCGATGCTGAGCACTAAAAGAAGGTGTGAATTTACATTCCTTTTCCGTCTGATTATATGGAAGCCGTGGGAGAAGTTATGCTCCACAGATATGATCAAGTGTTTCACGAAACATGTGTTTCGTCTGCGATTCCCAACGTGCGTCCCAGAAGTAAATGTGTACATTTCTATCTCTATAATTTAAAAACCGGAGACATTTCACCCCCCCACACTCTTATTATCAGCAGAGGAAGGAAGGAGCAGACTAGATTCAATTTGAGGAGAGGTAGTGGATCATGAAAGCGTTTCACCATTCGGGGAACAAATTTGATATCCGTCTGGAAGTCAGGACCCAGAACGGTAGTGTTGTCAGAAAAAAGTCAAATGTTGCTTTATTTGCCATTCCAACTCCAATCCCACGTCACTGCTCAAACTTTTTTTGATCTTATCGCTTTTTCATATATTTTTTTTTTTAGCTCCTTCCTCCCTTTCGCACACTTACCGGTAAATCCTCATGGATGTACTTAAATTTCATCTCATGAAACTGAGACCAATTGCACTTACAGGATCTTTTTACAGTACAGTAGATCCCCCGTGAAGAAGGAAAAAAAGGGGCAAACTCTGATCTTATTTCATTTTCTCCTTTTATAAGATCAAGTTTTTGTCACACCAATAGCCTCTGCAACACTATCCCGTTGATATTTCATTACTTTTTTTCTCACTGCGGCTCGCTGCAAAGAGTGCATGGATGAAACTGAATAATATTGACAGGGGTGCGTTTCATCTCGGTCATCAATAACGGAATTGTGTTATTCGATGTCCGGCTTGCGTGCTGGTAATAATTGCTGCCAACGCATGCGCCGGGTGCAATGAAGACACTATTGAATTCCCCCACAAGTTTTTCCAAATTGATTTTTTTTACCCCATATCCAGACGTGAGAATGAAACAAAATCTCTCACTCTTTCAGTGAAAGTTTGCTCATTTATTTGTTTAATCTGTTTTCCCCCCACTTTCCTTGTTCTTATCCAGGCTTTTACCTCTTCATTTTATTCCCACCACCCACTTTATACACAGACGCTTTGTGATTGCGAGTCTATCTCGGCCGTGCAGCTTTTTGCCAAATTTCTTTTGCTAAAAAGCCAACAATTAATAAATAAATAAAAAAGCTACCTCTGACCCACGGATTGTCTAAACAATGTGAGCTGCTTGCTAGGCATAATTTTTTATTCGACAGTTGTAATGGTGTAATTACAGACCATAACTTCGAATGAAAAGAAACAAGGGGCTCCCTTGTGCTCTTCGAGACAGGCCTTTGTTCTTTTATTCCATTGATATTTGCTCCAGGACTCTTTTTCTTTCCCATATAAGTTACCTCCTCCTGCAGACCTGGAAGTTAACTCTGTGTTCACTTATGCAGATTGTTCCTAATTCACCATAATAATAATAGTACAATGCAATAGAGCTGCAATGATTAATCGATTAGTTTTCAACTACTAGATTAATCCGCCAACTATTTTGGTATTGATTAATGGGTTTGAGTCATTTTTTGGGGGGAAAAAAAGTCAAAATTCTCTGATTCCAGCTTCTTAAATGTGAATTTCTTTCCTCCTCTAGGACAGTAAACTGAATATCTTTGAGTTGTGGACAAAACAAGATATTTGAGGACGTCGTCTTGGGAAACACTGATCAACATTTTTCACCGTTTTCTGACATTTTATATACCAAACTACTAACTGATTGATTGAGAAAATAATCGACAATGAAAATAATGGTGCAGCCCTGCGATGCAATATAAATAGGGCTGTCAATCGATTACAATATTTAATTGTGATTAATCGCATCCATAGTTAATCGCAAATTAAACACAATTTTTGTTTTTATCTGTTCAAAATGTACCTTAAAGGGAGATTTGTCAAGTATTTAATACTCTTATCAACATGGGAGTGGGCAAATATGCTTGCTTTATGCAAATGTATGTGTATATTTATTATTGGAAATCAATTAACAACACAAAACAATGACAAATATTGTCCAGAAACCCTCACAGGTACTGCATTTAGCATAAAACAATATGCTCAAATCATAACATGGCAAACTGCAGCCCAACAGGCAACAACAGCTGTCAGTGTGTCAGTGTGCTGACTTGACTATGACTTGCCCCAAACTGCATGTGATTATCATAAAGTGGGCATGTCTGTAAAGGGGAGACTCGTGGGTACCCATAGAACCCATTTCCATTCACATATCTTGAGGTCAGAGGTCAAGGGACCCCTTTGAAAATGGCCATGGCAGTTTTTCCTCACCAAAATTTGCCATAAGTTTGGAGCGTTATTTAACATCCTTCACGGCAAGCTAGTATGACATAGGTAGTACCAATGGATTCCTTTGGTTTTCTACTTTCACATGATACCAATATCTTCACTCTAGCTTTAAAACTGAGTCCAGTACAACCTCCAAAATATCAATATCACAACTTGCGTTATTGCGTTAAAGAAATTAGTGGTGTTAAAACGAATTTGCAACGCGTTATCACGTTAACTTTTACAGCCCTAAATACAAAACAATACTTAATACCTGTGAGTCAATTGGAACTGAATTGATATTAGAAACTTGTTTTAGTGCTTGCCCAGGCAGATATTGCCCAAGTAGTATCAACATTAACAAACAACTAACTTTAAACACATATTCGGTCCGTTTGAGTGAACCTGTGTGGCTATTTTTCTGTATTTTGAACCAATATCTGTCCTTTTAAATCTGTCTCTTTACCTGCCTGCCTTCATTCCTACTTTCAAACCTTGTGAAAGCCGTGGTAGCAAGAGTCGGAGTGAAGCATCAGGTTGGCACGATGCCTGGGAAACAGCGAGAGAGGGGGGGGGGGGGGGAAGCGCAGCAGAAGAGATGGAGTGAGAAGAGAGGAGGACAAGTGAAAAATGCGATAGCGGCGAAGGTGCCGGGGGAGTCCGATGATGCAAAATGAAAGCACATAACAACGGGACGGGAAAAAAAAAGCGGAGGGAAGAAAGAGCGAGCGAGCGAGTAAGATGTGTTTAACTGCGGGAGTTTGTGTAGGAGTGATGGGAGACCCCGCGGGGCCCCGAGGTAATCTGCAGGTTTGCGCGTTAGCTCTCCAGGACCTCGCAGGTGCGCTGCAGCGGAGGATGTCACAATTGTTGTTTTACACATACATTCGGGTGAGCACACGGAGACGTACGGGCAACACAGAGGATAAACAGGTGGGCATAAAGTTCCGCCGCAGACGGTAACCCCGCATTCAGCTCTTTACCTATTTCAATAAAAAACAAGCAGCAGAAGCTTGTTTTTCATTTTTTCCTCTCTGCTCTTCACATCTATTTTTTTTCTTCTTTTTGTCTAGAAATATTAATCAAATATATTTGCAGCAGAGACCTGTAAACACCATCTCTCATTAAGATAAAGAACACAGGCAGAATGCCCCCCCGCCAAAACGTCCTTGGCTGTCTGTTTCTTTATGCACCGTTTCATGAGGTGCTGCTGTGTGAACTGTATGTGTTTTTGTTTACCCCACCATATTAGACTGGGGGAAAACATTTTTATATAGATTCCTGCACCGCGATGGCTCCTCCCGTTCCCTCTTTTTCTGAGATGAAAAACAATGAGATTCAATCATCTCCCCCCTTCTCCTTTTGCAAACAATTAGATTACGCCTTTGTTTTCTTTCAATTTGATAAGAGAATCCGACACCGTTCTTTCCACTGCGATTCCGCAGTCATACATTATGGAGACGGCGGAGCGTGCTTCCGCTAATAAGAATTGACAGGAGCTACTGCAGAAATAACAAGAACAGACTTCTCCGGAGTCTCGGGCGGGCCCCACCCCGAAAGCACCGCAGACACACACGCAGAGCACGCGACGCCGCCATCGACGCACAACAGCGGTGGGACATCCACGAGACATCCTCATCAATTATGAAGGAGCTCTGAGTACCATCCATTACACCCAATCAGCTGGAGAAATCACTGTTTTACCACCATTAGCATTCCTCTATTCATTAGGAAACCACACACACACACACACACACACACACACACACAAACACACAAATCTGCACACGCATGCAGACAATGCGCCAGATAAGCCGGGATGAATATGGAGGAACTAAACAGTTCTCGGGAAATGCAAAAGAAACCAGTTCCAGTCCCTAGTTTATTCATGACCTGAATAGCATGCCTGCACAAACAAGCCCCGACTAATGTTAATTAAGCAGAAAAGAGGCTCGTTAGAGAGGGGGGGGGGGCGGGGGTGTGTGAGAGAAAATGGATTAATCCAAGGACGGCTGGAAGGAAGCGTTCGATTGGAGTTGGGAGCTATAAGGTAAACATTGGCAAACTTTCATGCTTCAAAAGAAAAGGGCGAGTATTTGAAGAAACAAAAAAAGGGCAAAGATCAGACGAGGGTAGGATTTTGTTTCGATGAACCACGGCGAGGAGCGCCGGATGAGTAACGCCAGACAGCTTGCCCGCTGTTACGTTTAGTCAGTCTCACCAAATGGCGTATGGATGACACGGTAATTTGAAAGTCATTTTACGTGCAGTAACAACGCCTCTGTTGCTTTTTGGCCAGTCATGTGTGCGCCATGTAGTGTGTACTCATTGCAATGCAGACGCATCCATGTGAATATGCTACGCTCAGAGCTGCTGATGTACAGTAAAAAATGAGAAAACAGCTTCTGGTGGGTAGGACGGGAAGAGGATGGGTCCAACAAACACAGGACCTTCAACCAGTAGACCGGTGTTTGTGTACCAAAGTGTTGTTGAGTTATTTTGAAGTTATTTTGAAGTTACGTTGAAGTGACGTTAGTGACGTTTGTGACATGTTTCCCGTACTTATGTTACGTTGTTTATGGTCTATTTGACTCTAAATGGGACCATAATTTACTAAATGAACATCATGCTGTATTGAAGAAGACTTGAAACTAGCGATTGAGACCAAAAACTCATGTTTACAATGTTTACTGAGGTTAAAAATCAAGCGAAAAGTAGGGTCATTTTCTCGTAGACTTCTATACAATCGGCCTTGTTTTTGCAACCAGAGGAGTCGCCCCCTGCTGGCTCTTAGAAAGAATGCAAGTTTAAGGCACTTCAGCATTGGCTTCTCTTGACCCGGAGGTTGCCCCTCTGTTATGAATAAAACTTTTCAGTTGTATTAGGATGCCTATGTTGTGGGTTCTTTCAGAATGTGCAGTGTCCAGCCAAAAAGGCTGGGAACCGTTGCACTAAAGCATTCACAACAGCAAGGCGAGATCCATTTGGATCGGAGCTCTAAACGCGGACACGCGTTGGATGACGTCTCTGTCTTTAACCATTTTCCAACTGTCTAATCCAATTCCCTCCAAGGCATCTCCATCAGCCGATAACTTGCGGAGGAAAACGGAAGGTCGATCAAAGAGGGTGAGATCGGGCAGAAGGTACAGCAGCGGGAGCGAAGACGGAGGGAGTCCGTTCTGAATTGAAGGTCCATCTACGGGGGGCGCCGCGCGTCAACTCCTTTGGCGAGCTGTCGGGCTGCATCTTTGATGCGGCTACATTGCGCTTCATTATGCATGCCATATTGAACCAAACCAATAGGTAATCAAGGTGAATCAAATATTCATTGGGACAAATTCCGCTGGAGGCCACAGACATGCAGGGCAACAGAAACGCGTCAAAGCCAACAAATCTTGTGAGCGCATGGGAAGATTTAGTTTAGCCTGGGAAGCATGAATTCAGAAGGGATCGGTAGGCGTTCCCATTCATGCTACACTGCAGAGGAAATGACAGTGATTTGAAGATTTTTGTGTACTCGGAAGTGAGGGAAAAAACATTAACTGTGCCTACCTTTTTGTCTGAGAGACTCATTCCCCTTTTAGCAACTCTTTGCATCTCCTAGCAACAGTGAAAATATCACTTGTGTGTGTGATTTGTTGTGTTTTCTGACAATGCTGCAGCTGTGAAGTCAGGTGTGCATTCTTTTAGCCAGACCAAGATGTGTAATATAGATGTCCACTGGTCAGACTAGTCAAGGGAGGTGTCTTTCTGCTAAATGAGTCTGTGGTGGGTTGGAAAAAAAAAACGTCTATGAGCTGGAACAACTCTATCATCACCGCCTTTCTTTTCATCCGTCCCTTCTGTCTCTTTTCCCTCTCTAACTATGTCTCGCTAGAGCACTTGCCCCTCACCCTTGGTCTATCTCGATCTCTTTCATATCCTCTGGTGGGAAATCAACCACACGCACATAAACAATGCCACACACACACACACAGGTGCGTGCACACACATTATTTCGCAGCACCACGGGGCTGGAAGAAGCTTTTATCAGCCCGGCTTAGTCTTTCAGGTGGTAATTAGCAGTCATTGTTGTTCCTCTGCTAATCAGAAATCTCACACACACCAATGAGGGTCATTATCTCGCCATCAGGAAAAAAAAAAAAAAAGACCAGCCTAGCTCAGGGAAGATGCAGAGAGATGTGCATGTGTGTGTGTATGCATGTGATATGTGTTATGATAGTCCGCAGCCTTATCAAATAAAATGGCGAGATTGGATCTTTTTCAATCATTTGCATATAGAAAGGGCTTAATATCAATTATGAGATGGAATTCTGTGATAGTTTCTTTCCTCTGGCTAATTTGCGCGTTCAGACTCGTGGACACATTATTGTGAAAAGCTTTGAGGCTAGCTACAGCGTGAACAAAGAAGCGGTGTAGTTCAGAGGGTTAAACAAAGCGGAATGCAGTTAGGAATGAAAAGAGGTGTATAAAGAAGAAGAAGAAAGAACAAGCTTTTTGTATTGAAATAAATGCAAATTCAATCATTTAAGCCAGAATTTTGTAAAAAGGGAATAATAATAAAAAACGTCAAGTTGATAGCAGCCAGGAGAAATTAAGTACAACAAAAAAAAATCTGTTCTTGGTTGAGTTTAAAGCTGCTATGTGTAAGTAACACATACACTGTACCTATTTTAAGCGAGATTATGTAACTTTTGTCAATAGAAACCTACAGGAATGAGTCCAAAAATCGGGCAAATGAGTTTTAATGTTAGCACTTCCGGTTCCCTCGTCTGGAAGTCAATGTTTTTTTTTGAGTGGGTTTTTAGTTATGATGCCTAAAATAAGGTCTGTGGTTAACACAAGCTTAAGAGATTTTAATTTTTGTTCTACAACATAAAATACCACTAATGCACTACCCAAAAAATATCATTATGAATGTAAACTTATCATAATGTACGTAAACAACGAACATGGCTATTGTTAGTACTCACAGCTGTCAAGCTAGCAGCTTGTGGAAGACTCCGCTGGCAGGCAGGTAGACAGGCAGGCATGCAGGTAGACAGGCAGGCAGGCAGTTAGACAGGCAGGCTGTTCAATCATTTCATCCGGGCCCCATGAATGAATTGCTGTAGGGATGTGATGAGAATTTCAACATATAACAGAAAATTTGTTTGAACAACACTACAAATTCCAGTATATAATATATATAGTATATAAACATAGAATTGAATTAAATACATCGGCCCCATTGTTAGCGATATCTGATCCACCTGTTTGAGTCAGTCAGCCGATATCCTATCCGGTATCAGTACCGGTGCATCCCTAGTCTTTATATCAGCTGTATGTTACTGATGCTTTGCAGTTGCAGTGATTTCCATCTGGACCCAAAAACAGCTTTTTGACAGCTCTCTAAATAAGCCAAATGATCGGGGGAGGTGTTCATATTGACTCGCTAATACCACCAATTTAGTTTTATGCAATAATGATGAGATATCTGAACTCTCTGATTGGTGGCTCGGAGTGTGTATATAGACAGTAATGTCAGATATTAAGCACACCAAACACCAGCCAAGGACACCTAAACTTCAGAGGACGACTACTCCGCCGCTCTATTGAAACTCTGTGCATCTTTAACAAGCAAATGTTTTAAATCCCTGCCAGTTCGCCACTCCCGTCTGCGCCCACCCCGTGTTGACGACTTAATTTAGACCAAACAATCTCGAAGAAGATGAAGGTTACTGTGGATGGACTGGCATCGCAGATTAGACGGGGGATAAATAAATAATGGACTCGGAATGAGGCAACAAATTATGCTCGTCGTCTCTCCCCCGATTCAAATCAATGGCGTCCAATCTATATGTGTGTCCTTGGGATGGTGTGGTTGTGTGTGGAGAGCTGGGGGGCATGATGGTGCACTACAAATTGCTGACTGTCTTATGTGGTGTGCTGCTGGTCACTCCGGGGAGCTGGCCGCCTGCTTTAATAGGGTGGTCAAGGTCCAACACATGAACAGAAAGCCAATACGCGGACTCTGGATACAGGGGGTCAGGGGATCGTCGAGCATTATCCCCCCTCTCGCTAATGCACTCTCTTTCTTGCTACGTTAGACGCTCAGGTATGCGATCTTACCATTTCCATTAGTCACATTTTCCTCACTCATTTCCTTCCACCTTGTTCTTCTTCCTCTGCTCACGCCCGCCCGCTCCCGCACTCGCTCCCCTCGCTAGTGAAATAAGGGAGGCCCCGTCGGACGGCGGTACGCAGAGGTCGGCTCGGGCCTCGCTTCTCATTCCACCTCTGGAGTGGATTACTAAATGGAAATGACCGCGGGGTTCGCAGGTCCACCCTGATCAGCTCGCGGCTCCTTCCCTCTCTCGCTGGCCGCCTCAAACCCCTTCTCTTTCTAAAGGTGCTGAACCCTCAACCGAGTCCCAGAGACCCTCATATATATATATACAGCCTGCCAGCTTCTGGTTGTTTGAATCCACCAGCTGTGGTTGTATCAATATTAGAATCACTCTCCCTCCACTGCAGTGCACACTGTTCACAGTGGAGAGACACAGCATTTCTGTGTGCAGAGATTTAAAACCTCAGGATTTATTTTTCATCTTAAAGGTGTAGTCCAGAGATTCATTATTGGACGCACAAGTTGGGGGGAAGATATATATTTTTTTAAATGGTCAAACGCAATGCAGCAGAGCAGCCAAGATATTCTAACTTTAAGTCAGTGTACTGATTCAAGCTCCAAGAAAAGACTGGATCCTACATTCCCCATGATGCAACTTAATAGTGCCTATCATTGGACACCCCCTGCATATCACAACAAAGGCCCACAACTCCAAGGAAACAGTTGACTAAGACCGAGACGACCGAGACGACCGATTATCCGACTAATCGGCTAAGAGGGGTCAGCCCTACTACCAACCATTACCTGCTTCTGTGTTTTTAGCTCAGGGCAACTGAATAAGTCAAATCTATGCCGACTGTGCAGTCATCTGGAAAATTATTTGGGAATAGGAACACGCTTCAGTTACATGACAGTAAGTCTACCACCCAAAACAAACACAGTGTTATCACTGAGGTGACCCCCCCTCCGTCTGGCAGCATTCCTATAATTCCAATAATGGAAAAAATATGAAAATGATCTACAGCCCCTTTTTTCTTCCTCAATGTTTAATTGGAATGTTTAACATTCCCTTCTTTATTAGCCCTGTGGTGACTCGCTCCCTCCCTCAACCAGGGGTGGGGGAAAAAAAACTGATTGAGGTTTTAAAGACTCAATCCCAGTCGAATTGCAATTGCAGAGGCTTTTAATTAGATAAAGCTTGGCTGGTTTGAACATATACTTTACAGCCGTGTCAGGCTAAAAGGGTCCACGTGTCGTAAATATCACCCGAGACATTAATAGAATTGAGATTAGAGGGCAGAATGTGTGGATCAGCGTAAAAAAGGCAGCCGGCAGTGGGACAACTTCATGCGGTGAGCTATTTATAGCGGCTCAAATGGACGGCTCCATTAATATAAGGCTTACCCTTTCTGGAAATGTAAATCACCGGGGCCACGGCTCGACGTGCATGTTATACAGCTGCAGTATGTCAGAGTTAACAGTACCGTCTCTCTGATTTACAGCGGTCCCGGGATAAAGCAAAGAAGATTGCTTCATTTTTGTGTATACTATCCTTCCGGACATCTGGCGTGTTTTAAGTCAATATGGTATCTTGGCAATTTTTTTCCTCTCTACTTCCGAAAACGACTTAGCATATGGCTGCAAAGGATGTATGTTTTAATTGCACGACCGTTTCGGGAAAGGCGGCGTGAGGACGAGCTTCTCGGCAGACGAGAATACGGATGTCTAAAGTGGGCATTAGAGCCATGTTGAGACCTGTCATTCATCCGCTCGCTTTCATTTCTGCCCTTGATGTTTATATTATTCACAGACAGAGAGGCAAAGCGAGCGAAACACCAAAGACGGTGGGAGATCAGATCGCGGCCTCGGTGGACACTTCCACAGGGCCGAGGGCCGATCAATAACCTCCGCATTTCCGAAGCTGCATCAGATTAAGTCCAACACGCCTTGTTTTAAAAAATTGAGGTTTAATTGAGAAGCATCTCACGTAGAATCAGAGGGCTCATGTCTGTGTCTTTTGAAATAACTTGTCATTTTCTCTCTCTTTCTCGAGCATATCTGCTCGCTCCTTTTCTCTCTAATCCCCCCCTCCCCTACTCTCTCTCTCTCTCTCTCTCTCTCTCTCTCTCTCTCACTCGTGCTGTCATCACTGTCTGTGTGAGCACTGCACACAGCTCAGGTACTCTCTGCTACTGTACACCCCTGCATCCATGTGCTGGATGACTCAGAGTATACAGCTAACCAGTGGTGGAAGAAACCTTCAGATTTTTTCACTTACTGAGAGTAAAAGTAGCAATACCACAACGAAAAAAGTGCTCCTTTACGAGTAAATTCCAGCATGTAAAATTACACTTAAGTGAATGTATACATCAGTAGGCCTGTTACCATCAAAATGTGCTTAAAGGACCATACGTGTGTGTTTTCAAAATGAGAGATTGGGAGCATTTCTAATGCCTATTGCAAGGCTCTCAACATGGCGACGGCTGAGCGGTACTATCGGTGCCTTCAAATGAAATGTGTGAGCTTGTGTACACAATATTCTTGGCGTTTAAGGTGTTAAGTCGTGAGAACACCGCTGCTAAGCAACGGCAATGTAAACGTTACTGCCGGCGTCTAGAAGCCACCGAGGCTAACAATTTAGCAAGCTAGCAAGTAGGTAACATAATGCAGGTAATGCAAAGGCCTAATGACATAACGAGGCCTTTGGGAATATCCACTTTTTCCTCAGACATATTACAAAATTATCAAGAAAAACAAAGTGGCAGTTTTGCGAAAATTGATGGTGAATCGAAAAAAAATTTCCATTTTCGAAGCTCCACAAAATGGCGCAACAGCAAGTTAGCGCCTGCCGGGGTTACCAGCTAGCCAGCCGGGCGGTCACTCTCACAGACTCGCTGAGAGCTGGCAGGAGCTCTCTCAAGTAACCGATCTCGTAGACAAAAGGCTTTTATTCACCTACTGATGGCTGGTTTGTTTAAATATCAAAACACAAATGCACAAACATAAAAGAAAAGCACACAAGGACCGGCCCGGCTATGTCAACAAAACACGGGGAAAGCTCTGATTACAACACACACAGAGGGAGAGCGACTTCATTCTCTGCTCAGGTAGACATTACTCCTCTATATCTTGACATAGTAAATAGTTGTTTGCTGCAATATTAATGCTCTGGATATCATATAGAGCACCTTTAACTACAAATCAAGCAGTCTTTAGCCTATATATTTGTTGACCATTTTCAAATAAATGCTGCAGATTTAGATTTTTGGATTGAACACTTTTGTACTGCTCCGGGCACAAGTTCATCAATTAAATTCCTCCTAAAAGTTTGAGTTTGAGTTATTTATTCCACCACAGTGAACTCAGAATTCGGTCGACGTTAAATTATAGCTGCCTTATAATTTGGTACTGCAGTTTAAATGCAGATTGATTCGAAAACGTCTGCAAGGATTATTACCTCGTAATTATAATGTAACTTTTTTACGACCTGCCATTTTAATTTTACAATAAAGTCATCAGTCATGCAAAGATGACATACAATATGATTCTAATTCAACTTACCGAAACTCCCCACATCTTCCCAACACGGAACCCAAAGGGGTCTACCTGCATACAGAGCGACTCACGGATAAAGCTATTGCCAAGGAGACAATACAATTGTGAAAAAAAAATTAGAATCAATCAAAAGACAAGCTTATCTTGCACATAGTAATCAAAAACAGTATGCTTCCACCTTATGTAACATAATATATCATAATAGCAGTCAATTGGTCCAACCCTAAGTGATATTATGTAACTTTTGACAAAAAAAATAATGCAGATTTTATGTTCACCGCAAAGGATACGACAACTCAAGTATGAGTACTTCATTTCTATATTGTACAGAAATAAATGAATAGAAAAAAATCAATGCCTGGATAATCTGAAAAATACACATATTTCTAAAACACATTAGCATGGTTTGCAAAATGTGTTAATTGTGATGTATAAAAAGTATACTAATTGATCAAAATGGCCATTTCTATTAGTATTTTATTGGAGTAATATTAATGTGGATGCATTAACATGTAAGCAGTATTTCTAATAGTGCAGCTGCCACTTTATATGCTATCGGTTAGCTAGTTAAATCTCTAACAATGCAACAATGGCCTCAGTGGCCACATTAAGCAGGTACACCTGTACAGTCTGGTACAATTCAAGTTCTGCCACAAAATATATCATTCATAAAAATTCATAGAGGTAAAATGTACTGTATTGTAGAGCTGTTGTATTGGATTGTAGCTACAAGACAGTGTACCTAATGAAGTGGCTAATGCCAGTGGAAGAAGTAGACCCTTTAAGAAGTAAAAGTGCTACTACAACTATGTCAAATATTCATTTACACGTAAAATGGACTTCAAATATCAAAAGTAAAAGTATCAGGGAGTGCATGTGACTGATATTTTTATCAATTACTCACCTCCTGTTGCCTTGAATTGTTCATTTCTGTTCTTCTGGCAGGCCTCCATGGTGAACGAATAATCCCAAAATGGCCGAAAACGGATTAAGTCCTTGATGAATTGAAGTAAATTGAGGCCAAACTACAGCAAAACTACATCAAAACATCCGTTTGCTAACTCTCACACAACTCTAGCAGTATAACCCGAGTCTGGTTTATCTTTAACCAGGTGTGTAATATAGTCTAATGTCTGCCATCTTAAATCCTTAATGTTAATGTTTCTGTGTAAATGTACTATGTCAGGGTGAATACCCACGCTATGAATTGTGGGTAATTCCCTCAGGCAAAGTCTGCAGAAATGCAGACTTACGGAAAGTGTTTATAAACTACTCAAAATGTGATGATTTGACAGTGGGACGGCCCTAAACCCTCGCGGACTTTACAGGAACGTGCCTCAAAGTCTGTGAACCTTAACCATCTCGCGAGAGTTTCCCCAACTCGCGGGTTCCCTTCTAGACACGACCACAAAAACATGCAGAAACTCTCGCGAGACTCACCGCCCGACAATCCATCCTAACCTCAACCTTTCGAGGCCAATGTCGACCCTCAACCATCTCATGAGAGTTTCTCAAATTATGGGTTACCTTCTGGATACGACCCATGAGATCGAAGTAGAGGAAGTGTTTTAATGAAAAATGTATAATTGCAATGGATTGTATGTTAAAAGCTTGTTATATGTCAATGTTAATCTGAAAAATAACTAGTACCTGTCAATTTAGGGTAGTGGAGGAAACAGTACAATATTTCCCTGTGATGTGTAGTGAAGTAGAAGAATAAAAGCATAAAATGAAAATAATAGGAAGAGTTAAAGTAATAAGAGTAAAGTACAAGTACCTCATGTACAATGCTTGCGTAAATGTACTTTGTTATTTTCCACCACTGCAGCAACGCAAGCTGTTACCTCAACAGAGTGATGTGGTCAAAGTCGTCGCATATGATGACTTTGCAGAGCTTTTCGCTGACCTCTCTTACACCATATGGCGACCTTCGTACCACTGCAGGCCTCAGAGGGATGGCGAAAACGCTGGGTTATACACACACACACACACACAGAGGACAACAGAGGTAGATGTACATGCAGATGACAGTCCGAGGTAAAGGTGCAGAGGACCTAGAGGTGGTGTTGCGTCTGTACGAGTAAATACAGGAGACATGAAAGTGAGATAATTATTATTTCCATGGCTCTCAAGTGAGTTATAATGTGATTTTTTAAAGGAAATCGGCATTTAGAGGTGAACAAATGAGTCGGAGGCACTTGTATATTTTTTATACATCAGAATCAAGAGGTTATATTGTACAGTATGCCAGTGGAAGCAAGGCTGCATGGAATGAAATAGACTCTCAACAGGCCAATTAAGTAGTATAACGTATTCATTCCACTAGTGCAATGAACATATAACTAATATGGCCGAGGGATGAAAACCCATATTTGCACATGACCACCAAATGCACAAATGTGGCAGCTCTATGATTAGAATATAAGGACATAAAACAAAGGACAAGCAGCTGGCGTATGAGGCATAATGAAAATAAAATGTTAATATGAATTTTTCATGGAGGAACCCGTGTGACAATTGCCTATGTGTGCATTTTCCGACGGCCATACATTATTCAGCAACAGCGCGCGACTTGAAACGGTGAGTTTATTCTTACATTTCACTCGAGAAAATGCAGAATTTGATGAAATCTATGAATAAAATAATGATATAATTATGTATAAATACGTCAAAGACGGAAGACGGAGTGTTTTTTTTTGCATCCACAACGGGGGCTTAAGTTGCTCGCCGTGCTTCCAGGACTCTTAAATCTTGCAGATATGTTCATAGAACACAAACAGAGAGTGTACAGAAGGAAATCCATTGTAATATAAAATCCCTATAGATGCTGAGCAGATTTACCTGGTGAGAAAAGCCCAAATGACTGTATTATATAAACCTGCAGAGAGCTGCCGCGATATTAAAATAGAAATAAAACACAGATAAAGAGCTCTTAGCAATTGAAGAGAGGAAAAAAAAAAATCCAATCATGATGTATAATAAACCTGAAAGCAATGACGGTAATTATCATTTAACTCTGATGCTTTCATTCTCATATTATTTTAATGGCTTTACTTCCTGCGGTATTTTATTTTTACCAAACTGTAATTATCTGATGGATGCGGGTGTATTTGTAGTTTCATTGCTGTAAAAAAGTATAAAAGTGGCAATTTCTCTAAAAACAATTTCCTGTGTGAATCGCACTTTCTGTTACACACTCGCACGCCAACACCTCTACCGTCTCCATTGTTCACCACCATCTACATTTCTGTGGAAACACAGGAAAGGTCATTTTTAGTAAGAGCAAAGAAAGAAAGAAAGAAACAGTATTTCTCCTTGATTTATCAACATTTTTTTAAAAGTGAAAGTCAACAATAAATGCAGTATATAAAAGCATGTGTGTCCACTAAGTATTAACAGAGACCGTCAAACGGAAATTGAAATGTTTTAGATCCCTATCTGTTCAAGACTGTTAATTTTAAACCTAAAATTTAACGGAAAAGCTCAGGTTAATTAATCTCTCAAGTCCTGCTTCTGATTGACATTTGTGGATATTTAACGGTGTTTCAGTGGAGTGGAGTCTTTAATCTAATATATCTAGTTAAACTTTGAATGTGCTAAACTACAAAACTGGGTAAAGGAGGGAAAAATATATATATGTCTTGTAAACATTTTTTCTGCAAATATCATCTATTTCTGTGAATCTGGTGACACCTTTGGTAACTCGTACTCCATTTTAAAGGAACAGTGTGTAGGATTTGGCGGCATCTAGCGGTGTGGTTGCAGATTGCAACCAACTGAGTACCCCTCCGCTCGCTCCTCCCTTTCCAAGAATGCGGTAACGTGAGCCGCAGAGCGCAAAACATTGGTAACGCCGTTCGCCTCGCTCAGGGGCCATCCTTACTATAATAGCACTACATTTAGGAGCAATTGAATGCTAAAGTCTCTCTCTAGAGCCAGTGTTTGGTTTGTCCGTTCTGGGCTACTGTAGAAACATGGCGGAGCAACATGGCGGACTCCGTGAAGAGAACCCGCTCCCTATGTAGATATGAAGGGCTCATTCTAAGCTAACGAAAACACAACAATTTTTATCCGTGATTATCCACAAATGAATACATAGTTTGGAATATTATATTCCATTTCTACTAATAGATCCCCCGAAATGTTACACACTGTTCCTTTAATAGTGTTTACTTCAAATTTTCAATCGAAACTGAACATGAACCAGAAATCTAAAGTCTCCCGGAACGTTGGTGGTTATAAAAACTTTTATTACCTATACAGCTTATGGTTACAGTGGAAAAAAGGGTGCATAACAAACATATTAAAAAAGTAATACAAAATAAATAATTATTAGTGAGATTGCCCACCACTACCAGCTAATCATGTCTATTAGCCGCCGTTAATGGCTAGCAGGCTCTAAAACCGGCTCTTCTGTTTTGAATTTGAAATGCAAACTACGAGCATTGTAATTCTACAAGGTGATGGTGGACCCCGCCACTATTAATTGAAAATATAGGGAATGCTATTTAAACATGTGCAACTACTACATTACATAGCTTTTGCTGCAAAAGTGCTAGTAAAAAAAAATAATGTTTACCTAAAGATAAACTTCACTGTATAAGGATTAAAATGACCACACATACTTTTCAGATGTAGTCAAAATTTCCATGCATGCAGCAAGCACAATACTGGAGTATTCCGTGGTTTTGACAACCGAACATATTTTTGTAAAGTTCTCTGGGTTGAGAAGAGCGGCGTATATAAATCACGCTTTGTAGTGCTTGGGTCAGCGCCATGTCCAGCTGAGGTCTGCATGACCTCCGCCGTCTTCTGCACCTGTTTTTTCCACATCCCCTTGTGCGTCGGCTTCCCTTTATACATCCAAGTTCAAAAGCGGTCTTCAGGCTGTGATCCCCCCCACCCCCCTTATGAAAGCAACTTACTTTGGCTCCATCTGCGTCATGTGGTCTTTCTCTCTCTCTCTCTCTCCGCATCTTTCTTCCTATACTCAGCCCTGTAATGTTTGTCTTACCGTTCTACCTCTAGCTACCTCTCTTTCTCCCCACTTCCTGTCAGTCGTTGCCCTTGGCGCCTCGGCTACTCTTGCTCAGAACCGAGTTAAGTTCATTCATAAGATTAGGCGGCATCATGGCCTCCCCGCCCAGGACGGGTCTCCTGCCGAGGGTCTTAGAGCCGCTCTGAGGAGGGAGAGGCAGAGCCAAGTGATGGGAGTGTCTGGACGGGGACGAGGAAGGGTGGCGTCGAGGTTGGCCGGTATCCACGGAGCTTCTTCTGTGCGGGTCCTCCGGGGCCCTCAGCGTGTCGTTGTGCTTCGGGCGGTTGGCCGCGGCGTTTGTCTTGGGGGGGAGAGTGGCGTACTTGGTGGGCCTCGGGTTGCCGTCGACGAGAGAGACCCTCTTGTCCGTCAGCTGCGGGCAAATACGGCAGATAAAGATGAATCGAAACAGACAGAATTCAAGTCAACCACAGACTACAGTGGTTAATGTTACCACATCTGAGAGTTCCTTGTACTGAAATTTACATGAAATGTTCACATCAACATCACGGTGGTTGGTAACAAGTCGTGAAATCGTTTTGAACGTGTGAAACGTTTTAACAAAATCTTTGAGCTGAAGCATTGAATGCATATTCCTCTGCTTCTCCCAATGAATGTGGCAGAAAAACTGTCAGCAAATGTGTGTGTATTTATAAATTAATCGCACATCTGTTCAAAATTTACCTAACAGGGAGATTTTTCAAGTATTTAATACTCTTATCAACATGGGCAAATATGCTTGCTTTAAGGAAATGTCGTACATATGTATTATTGGGAATCAACTAACACAAAACAATGAAAAATATTGTCCAGAAACCCTCACAGGTACTGCATTCAGCATAAAGATATGTGCTCAAATCACAACATGGCAAACTGCAGCCCAACAGGCAACAACAGCTGTCAGTGTGTCAGTGTGCTGACCTGCCTATGACTTGCCCCAAAACTGCATGTGATTATCATAAAGTGGGCATGTCTGTAAAGGGGAGACTCGTGGGTACCCAGAGAACCCATTTTCATTCACATATCTTGAGGTCAGAGGTCAAGGGACCCCTTTGAAAATGGCCATGACAGTTTATCAGTTAATTTCCTCACCTGTTTGCTGGTATTGTGGTTGTGCGTCGGAATCGTCCGGCCTTCAGTCACAGCTCTCCCTCTGGACGATTTGTGATCTGCAGCTTCTTTTGAGTTACCGGTCTTTGAACAGAGGTCAGAACCGTACTGAAGACACACAAGCCAACAGCAGATATTACCAGTACGACAATACATTTTAATAAATATTTTTTGGGCGGTGATTCAATGTGGAAAACAAAGATAGTTCATGTTGATTAATTGTAATTGTTAATTATTTTAAGTTTTTGGGATGTTTGTACTTGGCTTCTATATATGTCAAAGTAAAGGGTAACACACATCTATATACAGTTATACAGACATTTCTTCCATCATGACTAAAAAAAATAACTCCTCTAAAGAAAGAAGAAATGGCAGAGTTGGTGTCAGTTTACACGATGTATAGGTCTAGATCGCTGCTTTTGGCTGGACTAACACAAGGATCTTTAAAATGAGGGAAAGTCAGAGGGTCGCGATCCTCCGTGCCGTCGCAGCAGTCCAACTCTGTTCTGATCTCTGGCTAAACTTTCTCTTTAACAACTTCTCCTTTTATACCAATGTGACCTCTTCGACCTATAGAGCCGTCTCTCTTTAACAAATCTGTATTTCATCACTGCCAGGACCCGTCCTTGGACCTTTAACACCCTCCCCGCAACCCTTCCGACACTCACCACCACCGTCAGCCATTCCGCCCTGCTTGAAAAACCAGGTCCTCCGTCGCCGGTTGCTATGGAAACTGTCGGAGCATAATGCTCACTTAACAGGTAAGAGAAAGGAAATCAAGAACACTGAAGTGCTCTCTGTCTACTTTCTCATATACACTTTCTCTCTCTGCCCTTCCCACAAGTCCTGTGTCCTTCCCACAAGCCCCCCCAAGCTGACAATCCTGATATTTAGCGGATTTGGAGAGGAGAATCCTAATATTTTTAGCCGGGCCCCAGCCCTGCTATAGATTTAGTTGTTGCAGAGCTGAGAGCTTCTGCGAAGAGCAGGGGAAAGTCACCGAGCTCACTGAAATAAACACCTCGAAACACTTAGAAACAACAGACAAAAAAAATTGGCTTCGCCTTTAGATCAATCTCTCCCTGACAGCGTTGCCCTTTTTTACTCGCTAACCCAAACTAAGGCACTAAAAGGCTTTTACAGTAAGCACCTGTGATAAACAACGCCGCGCCGCAGACAGGTTCCCATAAAGGAAGCCGAGCGGAGGGGCGAATACCGATTAAATGTGCTGAGCATACAATACCGGAGCGAAGACGCGGTTAGATCTTCCAGTTTAAGGACGAGTGCGACGTTCAAGTGATAGTCATTTACTCGGATATGAGCGTAATAGAAACGCATATTTAGCCTAATGAGGAAAAACAAGACGGTTATTTCACCGAGAGCGAACAATACAAAAAAAATATGACACTGCTCTCCCTGTGTATTTGCTTTGCCTTGCATTATTTATTGCCATATGTGCTGTGTCAGCAGCCTGACAGCGACAACACTTAGCTGTATCTGGGGGCTAAGTACCACAATGTGATTGTTACACTCGCCATGACCTTATTCTCACAGCTTTTCCACATAAAGTGATTTATGTTATTGCTGAGTGACCTCGAAAACTTCACAGTCCTTTTTCCCTGTTTATGTGTTTCATCTGCCTAACCGCACAATGGAAACGGATGATTGGGGGGGTGGAAATGTGATTTATCATATCTCCTTGTTCTTTGAGATACAGGATTGCAAAAGAGATGATTTATTCCGGTCGTAATCGAGTGTATTTTTCATCCCGAACGAGGAGGGATGTGTCCGCAGCGTGCGCGGTGTCGCATTCGCTGATATTTTTTGGGGGGGTTTTGCAGTAAGAGGGTTTAGAGAAAAACTTCTCCCAAAGTCACCGCATGATCCGCTCATTAAAATCGCTTCATCAAGCCGCTCGCTCGAGCGCGTCCCTCGCTCTCGTTCCCCGACATCTCCGTCCTGGCGCGTCATCTTACCTTCATCCTGATGATGTCCGTCACCCAGCTGACCTGCGCCTCCCTCGTCTCGCAGCAGAAATGCCTGAGGAGGGAAAGCTCAGTCGCATGAGTCACTGATTTCCACCTTGTTATTTTCACACTAATTTGAAACCAGGGTGACTGGATGCGGTGAGTCACGGCGCTGGACACAGTTTCACGGAGAGGGGACAGTTCATTGATCGCTGTAAAACAGACATAATGATAGGTGGGCTGTGCTGCCGCTACTTATGATTACATGAATCTATGTGGGTTAAGTATCCCTTTGCAGGGGTGATGTAGTGCTGTGAGTAACAATCTGGGCTGATGGTTTAAAAGGTCCCGTATCGTGCTCGTTTTCAGGTTCGTACTTCCTATGAGTCATCATGTGATCATTGTTAATATAGTCTAACAGCACCGATGGACCCCACAGCTAATCCACTGCTTTAAATCCAACTTCTTTAACTCTCCGCCGACTTGATTCCTTCTGTTTTATAGATATTTTTTAAGTGGAAAAGGGTCAAAGTCAAACTCATCAATTATTGAATCAGAGAACGTCTGCGAGGCACTCACCATTGTTGTTTATCAGTGTAGACCGTGAAGCCCCAGCTGTTAAACGAGAAGGACACAGGTCAGACTCGGCTCCTGCAAACTGAAACTTGCAGTGTCCTGTGCTCCGACGTCGTTCGGAGACACAGGTTATTAAACATGTTTTTGTGAAAGGAAAGTGGAGTTTTAAAGTGTTCAACTCCAGAAAAGAAAAAAAAAAGTTGTTGAGAAAGTTTTGTTTGAGATAGAAGCAGATGAAAACATTTTCATCAAAATGTAACAGTGGATTTAATTAAATCAATCAGAGGAGTTTCAGCTCCACATGTTTATTAGGGCTGGGACCATTCACCTATCTCCCGATTCGATACTATCATGATCCTTGGGTGCCGATTCGATATGTATTGTGATTTTTAAGTATTGCGATTCTACAAGTATTTCGATTCTTTTTTAACACTAGACCATGGGGAAAAGTTGAATCATACACTTCTAGGGACTTTTAATTTGGAAAATATCTACATTAATTAAATAAATTACGTTGGATTTAAAATGTGAGGGTGCAGGTCATAACTACACGGAACCTCCGCCGTTTTCTGCTTTGTTGTTTCGGCTCACTCACGGCGGCCGGCTGCAGTTTGTTTTGGTTGACGGATACGGAACGGATATGACGTCACGTTACTCAGACTACAACAATAAAAGCGGTAACTTCCTTCTACCTCCGCATAGACTCAAATGAAGCAAATATATCGATTCTGGCATTAAAAAATCAATTTAAAAATCGTAAAAAATAAAAATACATAGGTGAATCGATTTCTTTTCCCCACCCCTAATGTTTACACTAAAGCGTACAATACACAGACCTCATGATACTCACTATGAGCCTTAAATCATGCTGTATGTGCATTAAATGATTCTTCCCACGCTCCGAGTTTTGCATGCATACATCCATGTATATATGTGTGTGTGTTTCAGTGTGAATTAACCTGCACAGAGGCAGTATAAGGTGAAAAGACCACCTTCCTGGAGAATACACCTTCCCTGAAACCCTTCACAGCTGTTGCTGAACAGGAGCAGAGAAGTGTGGGGGGGGGGGAAGAACAAAGCGAGAGAGAGGGGGCAGAGATAGAGAGCCCGCAAGCCTGGAGCACCACTCCTGTGAGTTAAGGCAGCCGATCCAACCCCGCAGTATAGGGCCGCTCACAGATAGACCTCTGCCTAATGAGGTACTGGAGCGCTGCCTCTCCTAACCCTCTCACTGTGACTCTCTCCATTCTCCTCAGCACTCTGTCTTTATTTCTTTATTCACCGTATCACTTCTCCCACAGCCCACTCGACAGTATATCTATGATACCGCGCTGTATCGCCCTCTCCTTCTGTCCCTCTATTTCCCCCCTCTCTATCCCTCTCTCTCTTCATCTCCCACTCCTGCTCTCTTATCCACTTTCTCTCCCCTGAAGGACGGCGTAATGCAGACAATCGCTTTGCCGGACTCATTTTTCACGCTTCCCCAGACTCCAAATTCCGACATGGGGGAAAATTATGAGGAATTAGAATCGGGTAATGTGAAATATAGGGGGGGGGGGTTTTCGGCTCCTCAAAACTTTCCTCTTTGTTGGACCGACGAGAACCGCCGAGGGTTTTTTTTTTGGCGTGTGTCATCAATTATAATAATAGAAGATCATTAAAATAAAACAGCGGCAGCGATGTTTTCTACATGCAGAATAATTTGTATTTGTTAAAATGCAATTACATTTAATCAATTTCGTTACAGTGAAAAATAAGATGGGGTCAGGGTATCTCCTGGTGACGCTAGACTTTTGAGGGGAAGAGAAAAAGGGCAATATATCTTCCGGGGGACAAACAGTTTACACACAAACAAACACAGGGGCGATACTAAATAATCACTTGTTCATCTTAATAACAGAAGGGCGGAGCAGTTTGGGCTCTAATGAGTCACGTTTGACCACATTCGCTATGCAAAGTTTTTTGAAAAATGACAGAAAAATAGTTCACTGCACCAAAAAGATAATGCGCGGAGATGGAAATGGAATTGTATAAAAAACGGCCATTAAAACCGTCTCGTAATTGTCGATTGACCGCTGCGGCGTAGGCAGTTGTGTCTGTGATTTAACATCTGGGAGAAGCAGGTGTAAAATTTGCGGGCGCTGTTGTTTTATTGGCTGCTCACAGAGGGAGAGAGATCCAGCCATCATCCCCGTTTCAGTCATATCTATGTGACAATGAAAGCCATTTCCGCTGATGGAAACAAAGAATATTGCAGCAAATGAATAAATGCTCATAAAATGCACTTCACAGGAGCTCAAAATAAAAGCTATTAGAGTGAATTTATATTTTCCCATGTATTACATTATGCTCGATGCGATCCTCGGTTTCGTATGAAGCTGATATACTTATTACCTTTCATTGTTTTTATGCATTTGCAGCAGTAATCTTGTCAAAGCACAAACACAAACATGTAGTTTGCTTTGACATCTTCTTCGCATAATGTGAGTATAATGCATTTGAATGTGAAAGCTCAGCGCTGACCTTGGAAAACAGCAGTTTGAAATAAGAAAAGGATTGTTCACTTACTAAGTTTTTCTAAAGCTTTCAGCCACATATCATGGTCTTCCTCAGTAGATGGAGTAGCATGACAAAAAAAAAAGCTAATCGGGTTACGGCTGCTTCTGTCAAAATACTGCTTCCGTGTACGTATTTTACACATAAAACAACAAAAATCTTTTTTTAATCATTTAAAGGAGACCTTTTTAGTCTTTGGTATTTACGGCCTTTGCACACCAAGTCTGTGTTTTTCGTGCGAAATTGTCGCACGTTTAAAAATAAATAAGACCTCACGTTGTGTCAATCACGTTTACGACTCCGAAACGTTCGTCCCTCATTTAAGTTTTCGGAACAGGTTCGATTTTCGGCATTTTCGAAAGGCAAAAGTGGGTTGTTTGACCACTCAGAGCCACCGTCCACGCAAACGTCATGATGTTAAAAAAAAAAGAAAAGAAAATTACAGTACGCATGTGAGCGTGGTTTACCCGGTTGGAGGTTTGAGCTTTTTCTTCAGGCCGAGGTAACATTTCACAGAGTTGAGTTGGATCACTTTCTCTGCTTTGGTGCCCTGCCAAAGAAAAAAAAATGTAAAAAATTGGATGATTAAATGAATGAATTAAATAAAAACACATTAAATGCAACTAAATAAACCAAAAAATAAAATAAAAATGCCAACAAACTATCTGTGCGGCATCACAATCAATTTGAAACATTACCAGCGAACCTCTTCTTCTGAGCAACAAAGAACAAAGAGGGAGAGAACAAAGCGAACAAAATCAAAGTTATAGAGCTTGCCTCTGACACCTACACATCACAACCCACCACCCCGTTCCCCGCTTCATCCGACGTAATTTACGCTAAATACAGACCTGGCAGTAATTGCAAGGCCAAAGAATATCAATTAAATTTCAGAAACACTTCTAATTTTCTTTAGCATTTACACAGTAATTAGCCACATTCTTGTGCAACTTGATATTTAGAAAAGCTTTCAATGAAAGCACCTCCCCACCCAAACACACAACACCACCCCCTCACCATTTTCCCTCCCCCCCCTGCTGCCAGAATTACTGCACCTCCATCAATTATTAACACTTCTTCACACTCCTTTACGAATCCCATGTTTCAACTGCAGAAATGTGCCGAGAAGAAAAGACCTCCAGGGAGCTCGGCCCTGCTGGTCCTCTCTGAAGCGAGAGAGAGAGCGGGGAGTCCGCCGCCATCAGTAGGTTTTTTATTTTCCTACTTAATCCAAAGATTTGGATCCCCGAGACGGACACGTCGCCAGGGAGACGAAGCGAGTTTGGGTGGAGTTCGGTCTATTTAATTGTAGTTATGTAGGTGCCATTCTAACACGTTTTGTTTTTTTCTAAAGCTGTTTTATAACCTTTTCAATCCCCTCGCGATACAAAGCACTCTTTGTTCGCCCGCTACCATGTGTTGGCATGCAAGAAAACCCACGGTGGTTAAGTGTTTACAGTAGATGCAGGCAGTGGATTAAAGTGAAAATAAAAGTGAACTCACTTTGATATCTCTGTAGAGCAGCAGCGTCTCAGCACGTAGTATAACGTATTTGTCCTGGAATTTGTGCCCCGACAGCAGTTTGGAGGATCCGTCGTTGAACTTCAGATAGTCTCCTTTTATAAACAGGCTGTGGTCGACTGCAAAACACAAAGAAATCAATTAAAGGATGGATATTTTTTTTTCTGTCAGCCCAAAGTGGACACACACGTCTGTTAACTGGTGCTGAAACGATTAGACAATCTCTCTATGGTTTGATCAACGTCAGTTTTGATAATTGATTAATCATTTATGAAGTAAAAATGCCAACTAGAATGGCACTCGGAGAGCGCAGACCTCCGCCACGGTGCCTGACTTTAAAAACAGATCACAGCAAACAGCTGGCGGTACTGTGAGGTGTTCGGCTTATTATTAACACGGTGTGTTTCCGTGTAACGTATCGGCGGATGCCTCTCTCATTCAGCAGCCTTGTTACGTCTGTATAACGTTACACTACGTTGTCTCTCATCCCGTCATCTACAGCTTTTTTTCTTTCTCTTAATGCACAGGCTGATCGGAATCCTTAAAAAAATTCCTGAATCCAGATCATGATCCGGATCGCCACCAAAATCTAATGGATTGTTCATTGTGCCACACCCCACCCCTCCAAAAGATTTCATTCAAATCCATCTTGGACTTTTGGAGTAATCCTGCTAACAGACAGACAGACAGACAAACCAACGCCGGTGAAAACATAACCTCCTTCAAGGCCTACATAGACATGGGATGGATAACATCCCATGTCTATGTATGTATACATTACATAACTCTGAATTTCCTTTACACGGCCTTTAAAGTGTACATTTCTGATTGGTTTTGTGCCATCGATTGCATACTGTACCTTTCCCATCAGCCACTCTGTTGACCCCCGTTAATTTCTTTATAACAAGAAAAGCAGACCTGGGGCAGTCCAGTGAACTCCACTCCAGCACCTGTTCGAGAATCCTCTCGCTGTGGTGCAACGGCCGCTCTGTTGAGAACAAAAGACCACGGGGTCAGAGGGAGACGGAATGATCAGCAGGTAAATCTGTTACAATAGTAATGGTCAAAAAAAGTCAACAACAAAGCCATTCTGTCTTCTCACATGAATTATAAATGCATGAAACAGCCTCATATCATAAAAAAAAAACCACGGCAAATTCTAGTTAACTAAATAACTTAAATTATGTTGTTGTTCTCCCCCATTTTTATCACAGAGCAGTTTAAATTATCTCCAGCATATCAGGACCTGATTATAAAAACACACTCATGTGCAAAATAGACCTATTATCTCCTCCTAATTGGTGAACAGGGTACATGCTATCAGCCCCCACCAAAAAAAAACGGAGATAATTTGTGTACCACCACCCCTGCTCTGATGCCTCCATCTCTACACTCCCCCCCCCAGTTTTTCATAACCGAAGGAGGTAAAAAGAGCCACAACGGCATAACTTATTCATAACAGTGGGCTTATCTTCTCTCTGGAATCTCTGCAGACCCAGGCCATGGAATTAGTTCCTCATTTCCCAACAAATATTAGCTCCCCCTTTTTCTGCCTATTGTCCTCGATAACAGTGTTTATCTGTAGCTATCCACCAAAATGGCTAATTAACGCACTTTCCCTCCCCTCCTTTATGGTTTTATGAGCAAAACCTGTCACGCTACCGCCTTCAAAATAGCTTGACTGTTTACTCTTCCGCAGACATATTGTCTTGGCGTGGAAAATATGCTGAACCGTCAGCAGATATATTCAGTATTCAACGCACCTTCATTTTTTTTAGAGGAGGACGGCGTGTCCTCTGTAACTTTGTGGGGAGGAAAAACAAACATGAGAGCGCGGCGTAAACTCCCAGTGAACTGATGAAGAAGTGCACGGGGGACCGCCAGCTAAGCAACTTTTGCGACAAATCTCAACTTTGACTCCCCCCCCGCTCGACCGCGTGATCAAATGCGGGTGTGCGAGGAGGCGCAGGGGGTGCCATCAGTGCATATTAATGCAAGATGAGGCGGGTCAGCTCCACGGGTCGATCATGCGAGGAAGATGAAGGTAATTTATGACATATGACGGCGAGGATGATTAATTAATGTGCATATCATCAAACCGACGACGCTTGGCTAATTTCTCGGTGTGCTTCCCGTGTTCTCAGACACCGGTTCATTAGAGAGATAACATAATCCTCTAATCACGAGGTCTTGGTCTGGATGAGAGTAAGTGTGATCTTTGTGTATGCCCTGGATTTGAATAGCCCCTATTTAAAGTGGCAGTAGGCAGTATATTTTTTGGCAACATTGGGCCAAAACTCCATAATAACCTTTCAGCATTTTGTAATTCAAGTGTTCTGAGAGATAACTAGACTTCTGTACCTCCTTATGGCTCTGTTTTCAGGCTTTAAAAAAATCTAGCCCGTGACGGGAGACTTTGACCAATCACAGGTCATTTCATTGAGAGAGCGTTTCCTATTGGCTGTGCTCCGGTCATGTGACCGGAACTTGGCGTTCCTTCACCAGATTTCACAATGGCGGTGGCGTCACAAACTTTCTCATTTTACAGCTAAACAGTACACTACAAGATGATTCTGAAAACATTTGAGGGGAGAAATAGGCATTACAGTAACAGAATATTGATTCATATTTGATCAGCGCGGCCTAGTTTGACCGTTAGGTCGGAGTTCGAGACAACCAGCAGTTCAGCGAGGCAGCCGCCACGCGCTGCTGACATGCCCAGTCTGGCCCTCAAAACATTATTAGTTATGTAGTTAATGTCATCTGAAGAAAAACACAACAGATTATTATTATTTTTAGGAAAGTAAGTAAACGAAAATAGTCTGCTGTACCTGAGTCTGTCTCCTTCAAAATGACTGACAGGGTGCCTCTACCCCCCTGATAATACACGCAATAATAATTCGCCTAGAGCGGCAGAAGTGCATGCACCGGGCCTGCTTCCACCTATACATGTCGACCTCCTCATGAATGAATGCCATAAAGATGCATGAGAGGAATCAATCGACGTAAAATACCTTGGGAACTGCCTGCGGATTAACGAAACATCCATATCACCAGACATCCCAAAAAAATTGAGACCGATGGGAGATTTTCACATTGAGCACTAAGCCCTCCGTGGTTGTATTTAATTTGTCTTGTAAAACTGTAAAAAAAAAAAAGAACTTTCTCTCACTATTCTTTCGTAGGCAAAGCTGCTAAAGAGGAAGTGACTCCACAGGCTCCATTGTTTCCTCAGAATTGTTTTGTAGCGTATTACCGGAAAAAAAACACTAAATCGATGATATGTAAGACATTGTCATTGTGTGGGACATATGCTTGAATACAAAAAGCATCATCACCTTCCAAAAAGGGGCGTTATATATGCCTTTATTGGAGAGCAACAGTGGAGGGATGATAGGAAGTGAGAGGAGAGAGATAGGGAATGACACGCACGGACAATTTACAGACACCACGAGTTCAATGAGAACACTTTTGTGTAACATGTTGATTTTGAATGTCATCAAAGTAGCAGTAGACAAAACCGCAACGTCCGTGGTTCAACTCCCAGTCGAGGGATCTTTGTTGCATGTCATACCCTTCTCTCTCTCTCCCCCCAACTTTCCTGTCTGCATCTCTACTACCACTATTGCCTCCAGTAACCAGCGAAGTTGCAGTTTACATCCATGTCTGTCCAAAATGTCATCACTACATCATTTTAATCCTGTTAGATATTTGCGTGAAATTGAGGACATCTTGTGAAGTTATTCTTTAGGTTTCGCAAATAACAAAATACTTCATCTTTTGGCACATCAGCACCACATTATCATCAGTATCAGGACCTTGAAAAGATTGTGCAAGAAACTGCGTTTATTCCGAAGAAAGAACCACAGGGACCTGATGGGGAAAACGCCTCTTTTGTGGAGGAGGAAATTACTTTTTCTCTCGTAAAGTTGTGACTATATACTCACAATATTACAACTTTTTTCCCGTAAAAATAGGACTTTATTCTCGTAATATTACGACTTTTTTTCTCGTAAAGTTATGACTTTAATCTCGAAATGTCCAATTTTTTTTTTTTTTCCCTCAGTGTGGCCCTAATACTCCGTCGTACCTTTTACTCTGTTGAACAACCTGACCCTAATTTTGACCCGGAGTCTGATTGTTGGAGATAATCACACATCGCTGTCTGAACTGTGACAGCGTTCTCATTGATGCTTTGTGATTTGAATAAGCATCATGAGGTAACTGGGAGATCCCGCGTACCCAACTCTCCATTCTCAATGACTTCAAAGGTGGTCCAGAAGTCGTCGGCGCCGAAGTTGACGTTCCTCATACTCAGCGCAGTGTCTGCGAGCTCCGTGGATCGCATGCTGGGAGAGACCTACCGCAAAAACACAATAAAAACGGATAAATGCACACCTGGGCCAACAACAAAAGGAGTAAAAGAGAAACAAACCGAACAAAGTAAACACATCCTGCATATAAAAAGCTCAGATCATAAGGTCCCTGGATCGATATCACCGCCTTCAACCATCCTCCCCTTTGAAGAGCCACTCAATATTTAACATGTTACACTTAACTGCGCGGATATCTGACTCGCGGCCATGTACACGGTGCGCTGATTAAATACCTGCTTCTTTGTCAGGTGTACCTGAGCGGGTCTGAACAAAGCAAATGTGCTACTTAACTCCGCAGAGAGAGAAAGTGGAGTATTAAAGTCAAACTGTGCTGCTGAGCGCTCCTCTTTAACCCCGTGCCTGTTCTGCTGCTGCTGCTGCTGCTGCTGCCGACCTATGAGAGGAGTCGGTAACCTACAGCGGACCGCGTGTCTCGTGAAAATGCAATTACTCACACAATTAAATCAGACGTTTCTTTGATTGGTTCGCTTTTGATTTATTTCAGGGGCGGTAATCCCATCAGGTTAAACCACGAATGTCTCAGCCCTATTCTATCAACCTCTCCACCTCTCATTCCAACCACCCATCATCCCTCATTCACCTGCCTTCCATCTCCCCCCTCCCTTCTTTTCTTATTTCGCCTTACCTTCCGAAGGACCGGTGGGAAACGCAGGCATACAGGCAGACTCGCATGTCCGCATGAAAGTACACATGCAGCACATTAACACACACACACATACCTTGATTAAACAGCAGCTCTCCGGCTCTCTCTTTTCCAGGTACACTTCGAAGATCAAGTCCCCAGCTGGAGAGAACTGGGGAGAGAGAGAGAGAGAGAGAGAGAGAGAGAGAAGGAAAATAGAGTGAGACAGAGAGATCAGTTGAATTACAAAAACAATGCAGCCGGATTAATTGGCTTTTCTTCGAAATTTGTGCTCCAGTGTGGCATGAATCTAAATGGAGAAAAGTGAGAGGAACGGTTAGTGGATTTGCGGAAAAAAACCAAAGGTCGTTGTCTGAGCTGGAGGCGAACCGAATCCCAGTAGCTTTAATGGAATGCAAAACCCGGCTAAATAAAGAAAACATGTGCGAGAGAAACTTGTAAAAGGTGGAAGCGCGGGGTGCATGTTTCACCTACACTAAAACCGACATGCTCTCCCCAGGTGTTAACTTTAAGTGTGCTGTGAGTTTAAAAACTGTTTTGAAGATGCACCTAGAAAAATGTTCAGGGATTATTATGGGAATGGTAAGAACTTAGAGCGGAGATGCCAAGAGGGAGATATGGGTTCACTGTTAACAGTCTTTTCTCAATCTTGTATCTCTACAAGGCATGCCACGCTGCAGAGAAAGAAATCCAATGTTACCTTTACCACCTTTACAAATTGTTGCTTTTCTGTAAATCGAATATCAAGCTTTTTGATTTCAGTCATTTACTGTTTGTACATTAATTCCTAAAGGCTACATCAATGTATACTAAACAAAATGTTAAAAGATTTAATACACATTTCCAACTATTACAGTTAAACCATCAATACACTAATATGTTTTCTTACAGAGAAGTAGAGTAGAAAATATAAACCACTCTCATGTCTGTCCATTAAAGGGACTGTATGTAACTTTTTACACATATTTTAATCGTTTTTTATTGCCAATGTGTGAACAGGTTGTAACCTGACCTAAAAAACGAGACCTTCCGCGACTTTCTGGGTTTCCTCTCTCAGCCTGTAGACTGCTTTTAATGTGAAGAACCTGGCCAGTGTTTTCCCCGTGTATTCACTTCAAAACAAGTGGTTGCCGGTTTGTTGCACAACCTGCATATTTTATGGTAGAGTGGAATGAGACTCAGACAGACAGTCCTGTCAAGTGATGAATCTTTCGGGGTAGAGTGAAAGTCATTTTGCAACATGTAGCTATAGGCCCACACCCGCTGCCTTTCTAAAAGCTCTGTGGGTGTGTTTTTTTAATTATTTGTATACATAAATATCGTTATCAACAACACCTTTAATTACTAGCTTTAAGCTTAACTTAAGATAATCACATCCCTACTGCAGCTCCATACTTAATACGAAGACACGAGAGAGTTATCGATCCTCGTCTAACTTTTTGCAAGAAAGCAAATATGCTAGCCATACGGATTCATACAGATCTTCCTGTGGTGCTGTTTGAAATTTTTCACTCACAGATCAATAGAAGATGAACGAGACAATATATTTCCTTAGCTAAATGTGACCTATGTGGAATTAAAAGGAAGACTTTTGAGTGGCCTTTCTGCCTGACATTAAGGAGGTCAAACTCCCAGTAACATTGCTCTTGTCATTACAAATCACGGCACCTTTCTCCATGTGTCGGTGCTGTAATCCTCTCTGCCTCCAATTAAAAACTGACTTTTTTTTGTGATGTGAAAAACCAGAGAAGTTGAGAGTGAAAATCTAGCTTTAAAAAAGGAGAAAGACAGGGTCATACTTAAGGCACCAAATCTGTATTTCTGGCCAAGGGGAGTGGTAATCCATCTCCTAGAAAATGAACAACTAAGTGAGCCCGAAAAGGTTTCTTTTCCCTCGGCTATCTGGAAATTACAGTTACTTTTCCTTTGTCATTTTAATGTGCAGGTGAACTGAGGCCCATTACTGGCTCGAGAACTATCGCTTGATAAGAGGGAGGAAGCCACTTCTGACTTCGGTGGCCCTAAAATGACACGGAAATTACAGTCATTCGAACCGATGGGGGACGAAAGCCGTCATTGTGAAAATGTCACACACACAGATACGGCGCCATCTTGCTTTGTTAAGTACACTTTCCCTCCATCTCCTTCATTGTTAAGAAACGGGAGGAAGACAAGGCACACAAACATAGCATTTGTCGAGTGGAGAAAAACAAAACAGACGGGTAATAAAAGGCGTCGACGACTTTGCTGGAGAAGCAAGCAAAGTGCAACAAGAACGAGCGTTGAATGATTTCTCAGCAGCAGGAAAAACAGTAATGTTCTATTGAAAATAAAGGCATTTCTAATCTTTACCAAAGTCATACTCTGCACTGCGCTCGCTGTAAATGCATGTATTGATTTGAAAGTGCCACTTCTAACTCACAAGGCATGACATTGCCTTGCACCTCATTATATCACTGATTTATTTACTCCCTCAGTCTAGCCATACTGTCCGCTCGCAGGGTGCGGGGCCTCCTTGTCGTTCTTGGGCTTTAAAAGGAAGCGGTGAAGGTCAGAAGAACCTCCACCTGCAGGGCCTGAGCCCTCTGAGACGAGCTTTCTTCTTATAGCCACATCCTATATCTTTAATCCTAACTGTACTTTCCTCCCTTGCTGGCAATTTAGCTAAAAGCACCGCTGTGCCGGAGTACAGCCTCCCTTGCGCAGCGAGAACAGCCGTAGACCCTTCGTCTTGTTATAAAATGGCCAATCCATACATACATTTATAGGATTTTATCTGGTTTAGATCTTAAGTTCTGGATGTTAATTACTTTTATTGTAAATCACTCTGTAACCTTGCTTTGAAAGGTGCTTTATAAATAAAGTTATTATTACAGTTTGCTGCGGTTTTGCACAGTGATGGAAGTGGCTCAACTTTCAGAGACTCTACAGGATGAATGTTGGTGGGTTTGAGAAATGTTTTTCAGACCATCCAGTTATTTAAAGAGGACCTATTCTGCTCATTTTCAGGTGCATACTTGTATTTTGGGGTTTTGACTAGAAGATGTTTACGTGCATTAATGTTCAAAAAGCGCTTTGTTTTTCTCATACCGGCTGTGCTGCAGCTCCTCTTTTCACCCTTCGTCTGAAACGCTCTGTTTAAGCCCCTCCCATTCCCAACACTTCCCCCTCCCGTAAAATCCCAGTCTGCTCTGATTGGTCAGCTGGCCCACTCTGTTGTGATTGGTCGACCGAACCAAACTCTTCGGACTCCGCTCCAACTCCGCTCTAACTAGCTTTGTTTGAGGGCGTGCCAAACTAGCCGCCAGGCAGGTATTACGCAAATGCGTTATCTGGTGACATCACCACGTTACGGGAAGTTCAGGAGCAGCGTTTCTGTGGGGGGAGAGTAACTCCCTTTGGCGTTGACTTTGGGCTTCGTAACTTTGCAGACCTTTTACATGCACAAACAACTATATAACACACTAAAGGAAAGGGGAAAAAGCACAAAAGCATAATAGGTCCTCTGTAGAATATGCTGAATGTTGAAAAGGAAATATGTTTTCACGATTTCTAACAACCCAGGCGGAAGAAGCTACACTTTACTCCGTTCCAATAGTCTGAATACTGAATAAAAACCCACTGAAGTACTTTTTTTTTCACATGAAAGCTTATATAAACCTGAGCCACATGCCACTATAAATAAACTGCATGCATATGTAACTGCCGCAAGTGCAGCCTTTATAAATCTGTGCGTGGGAAATTACATTTTTACTTATAATTCTTCAGGTTGAGAGTTACTAGAAAGAAGCTCCTAAGACATCATTGTGTAGCCAGTGGTCTCTACATGAAGCCAGTGATACGAATTATAGTCCAAACTATGAAAATAAGAAAAAGTATTAACTTTAAGCAATGTTTCACTTTGCTAACATGTTAAATCATCCATAAAATAAGCTTAACCATTATCTCAACAGAGGAAATTTTCCCCATGCTGACTTGTAATTACACAAAAATGATTGTTCTTAATGAAAAAACTAGCAACTTTTCTATTTTTCTACCATAGTTTTCTGAGGTTAAAACCCTAAAAAACCTCAAATTCGTGTCCATAACCAAAATGTTGTCCCAATTTTCACCTCCGACAGCTTTATAATAGCACTGGCTTTCCACTGAGTAACCCTCCTGACCCACAGCAGCAGACATATTCTGAAAGCCTATGGACAAGGTGGAGAGAAGTGAGGAGGGGTGAGGGGGTGAGAGCAGAAAGGAGCGGGCATAAACAACTTATTTCAGATTTCAACAACGGCAGCAGCATGTGATTAATTTTTTTTTTTTCTCCCAGTTATCTGAACCAAATGTTTTCCTCGGCTGAGGCATCCAGGCATAAAGTACCTGCCGTAAAGGTTAACAGGAACAAAGCCCTTTTTCCTCACCCGCCTGCTCCTGCCTCCTCCGCCTTCCCCCTTATCCCCCCCCCCGCCATCCCCGTTCATTTCTGCAAAGAAACTTGTTCAAATGTATCCCGTGTTCGAGAGACCCAGAAGCATGCAGGCAAATCAATACACGCACACACACACAAACAAACAGAACACCCATTGGTGATTTCCATTTGGGTCTCGACTTACTGCGGCGTCCTTCTTCTCGTTCCAGCGTGTGATGAAACTATTCTCTCTCTCCATCTGTTGCGCCCGGTCTTCATTGACCTGTTGGACACACGCACAAGCACGTCAACTACAAAACATTAAATTGCTTGATAGAATCAGAAAAAAACATTTTTTTCTAAGGTAAGATTAATTCCCTTAAACGCAATACATGGAAAACCAGATTAAACCGGTAAAAAGGCATCATAAGCAAACTGTAAAATTGGGTCGTTCAGCAAACACTTCTAAAACTAATTTTGAAGGAAGTTGGCAGCGAGCGCCAAGAGAATACTCTTTTATTTCACAAAGCTCTGTGTGGGAAATGATATTTTTTATTCCAACTTTTTTTTTTTTTCTTTTTTTTTTAACACCATTATCATTTTCAGAGAACAATTTGCTTTGTTGGAGCTCTACGAATGGCAGAGGAGATTGGAGGGAAGGAAAAAAAAAAAAAAAAACTCACAAACTCATCGTGTGTGTGTTTAGGCCTGATAATGGGCCCCGTCGACGGCATCCAGCACAGAAACTGGCGCTTTAATTAGCGAGATGTCTCACTCGTTTTATGTCACGGCGGTGTGTATTCACCGCTATTGGGCTCATGATTGGTTGAGCTTAATGGCTATTTGTCATGCGAACGGCGGCGTCCCGAACCGATTTGGAGTGAATGCTCCTCCTTTAACGTCACAACGAGAGGGATCCAGGCGCTCTGTTGGGAATTAGCAGTCGCTCTGTGCTGCGTGTCCCGTAAGCCGGGCAGCTCTCCAAGGGTAACATTGATCCGACACCCCCGCCCATCCGCACATCGGCAAAGTCAAGCCAATTGTGGAGATTTGGCAGCAACGGTTCTGCTCCCAGATGGTTGAAGTAAGGGAGTGTAAATAAAGTCATAAGTGCAGCTCGGTTTAGATATGCAATATGGTAACATGTGAGTGCTTTAAAATGTCACCTGTCATTCCTACAGTTGTTATGAGCAGAATTATCTCAGTTTATCCTCTAGTTTAAAGGGTAAAACTATATAGTTTATAATATGTATTTTTTTTAATTTTGGATGGTTCAGTGTACATCATGTATACAACAGATTTTCGTGTAATGTAAATATGTACAGAAAAATTTGAAGCCTCAAAGCTTCATTCATAACGTTGACATTCGAATTATGGTTTTTAATAACTTACAGAATCATCATTTCATGCAATAGTAGACTACACCTTCTACCTTCTCTCGAAGAAGAAGAAGAAGAAGAAGAAGAAGAAGGAGGAGGAGAAGAAGAAGAAGAAGAAGAAGAAGAAGAAGGAGAAGAAGAAGAAGAAGAAGAAGAAGAAGAAGAAGAAGAAGAAGAAGAAGAAGAAGAAGAAGAAGAAGAAGAAGAAGAAGAAGAAGAAGAAGAAGAAGAAATCAGATTTTTCTTTCTCTCTTTTTTTTTTTATCATTAAGTTATATTTCTCTGCTATCAAATCGACTCCGCACATATAGAACAAACTCAGAGTCATGAGACTGGCCTCATTTCGCCTCAAGCGAAAGATGATTCTGATGGTATTTTTTGTTCTAGGTGACCTGTTTTTTTTTAATATAATCTCTGTTTTCTGGAGATGTGCAGTCGTTGTGAACACAGCAGTTGAGTAACATACAACTAGTTTGCCATGTAGGATTTAAAGTAGGCAGGAGATACCTATATGATTATATTTTTTTTTACTAATTATGTTACGAGTGTTTATGCAGTAAATCAGATGTTATCTAACTTAGAGGTGGAAGACCCACATCATCAGTTTCTCAACACTATCAAATGGCAAAAAAAAAATGTTTGACTCACGCTGAAGAGTGTAATGTAGTTGCTGATGAGATCACGGACGACGCTGGTCTCCTCTGGGGTCTGTCCCCGCGTCTGGAACAAGCGGGAGGAGAAGACGGACGCCAGTTTTTCGCTCGGCATGTGGTTGAAGTGGGAACACTGCTGAATCCTAAAATCGCAGGAGGAAAACGGGGTTAGAATTACCTTAATGTACCTGCACACACACACACACACACACACACACACACACACAGATGAACGCAAACAGCTCCTATCTAGTTGCTCAGTAACTCCCTCAGTCTCTCATGCCTACACACTCACAGACACAAACACAAACACAGAGAATTTAGTGAAATGTTAGGCCTCAGTCCAAATCCAGTAAAAGGGCCAATTAAGTCTTCTCCAAACAATCTGCATCATTAACATAATGCGGCTAAATCACGACTATCCACCGCAGGTTTCCGAGGGAGCGGTGTGTAATGTGAGCATCAGTGAATGAGACATCAAGACCGCGGGACGGGATCCAAGCTGCTGATGCTAGCTTCAGCCTCAACAAACGTTACAAACAGTATGGGATTGATTCATCAGTTTCAACCCAAAGAGGCTTCAGTGAGAAAAAAACAAAAAACAATCTTTTCTTTTGAAGGGCCTTGCCCGCAACCGTATCCGCTCCACATACAGTATCGCTGACTTAAATCCGAGATCTGACTAGAAAGCGTCCGACTCGATTGGTCAGAAGAAAAAACACACAGCAGAGGGGGGAGTGCGGGTCATTAGCAGAGCAGAAAGGGACAACAGGCTAATCAGCAGGTGACAAATAGCAAACCCTCGGGCTACTCAGAGTGCAGGGACCCTTTGAGTCTCTGCACTTGTTACGTCTGTGATGCGGGGTTGGCATCTGTAGAGCTACACCCATCACCTATCCGAACTCGGCAGTGCTGGTGGTGAAGGAGAGACGGAGGCTCGCCCCCGCGCTGGAGCCGATGCGATCCCAATGGTAGACTTGTGTCTATATCAAAAGCGTTTAATTGGATGGTATATGCCCCAGAGCGCAGGATGAGTCGTCAACTTTTTATATTGTTTTCCAGGAAATGACAAACTCTAAAATAGCACTAGGAATACCTACTAAACGACTTTTTTTTATCATTGTTTGGACCAGATATTGGCCTATAGGTGACTACCAGCGCAATACATACATACTGTATGTGATAAATCAAAAATATCTGTTTTGATTTCATGGGAACTTTAAAGTATCAAAGTAAAAGTACTGGATCTGAGGTGAAATGTCCTCAATTACTGATATATTATTAGATTGTTAATGCTGTTAACAATGCTGTTAATTTTACTATTGCATCTGGTCGAGGTGGAGAACTTTTAATTACTTTTTTCCTATCACAAGATAAATCTGAAGGGTTGTGAGATGATTAATGAGGGAGACGAGAAGAAAAAACGATGTTCTGATACACAAATCTCTCGTTTTTTTTTTTATATTTGTGAAATGGAAATATATCTTTCGTCGGAGCCCGTCTTTCAGACATCTTAGTCTTTCCACCAGACACTGATTTTAAGAGGTCACAAGAAAAAATGACTTGAAACCACTGGTTAAATCTTGAACAGTGTGTCGTATTTTATAAGCTTATCATGTGATCTTTTTATTTATATGAAATCTGAATCTAAAAAGTAACCAGTAACTATGGCTGTCATATACATGTAGTGGAGTAACAAGTACAATGTTTTACTCTGAACTACGTCGTTGAATCGTTGTCTTCATTTCCTGTTTCTGAAGTTGACCACGTGCATTTCTCCTCCAGGATAATAAACTTTATCCTCACAGCGACCTCGACCTTGAAATAGCCTCACTGGTACAAAGCTTTAATTGTGTCTGCATTTTGAAGCGTGTGTGTGTGTGTGTGTGTGTGTGTGTGTGTGTGTGTACCTGTACAGATGTTGGAGAACAGCATCGAGGGTTGACCTGTTTATCTTCGGCAAACTCTCTATGAACGTGGAGTACTTCTTCACTCTCTGCCTCTCGTCCTTCTCATCTACAAAACCACACGGATGAGAACCACTGAGATAAAATGCCACATATAACAAACTATTATTTACTACTGACCATGGACCCATAAAAGAAAAGTACTTCTTCAGTTATTGAAGCAAATGTGAACATTTTATATTTTTTTTCCATCTGTGATGATGAACTCATGTCTCTACTGTCCAAAGACCTTGAATATTGTAATGCTATAAAGGATAAAAACACTGAGCGTATTAACAGAATATAGCCATTCCCCACATGTCGTTTAAAGGTGGCATGTTTTTGCTTATAATGTCACTATTTCCACCCCCCACCAGATGCCTCACATACCCAGAGCTGACACCCAGTATGGATAAAGCTCCTTGGTCAGCAGTGCATCCTCTGCTTGGGATAAGAAGCTCTTCAGGGTGTCCGTCACGTCCTCCAGCTGGTGCTCCTTCTCCCTCAGCTTCACATTACGGGCGTCCCGGGTGAACTCCTCCAGGAGCAGGGCCACTCGACCGGGGTCCCCCGGCCTCTGGTAGACCCCCTCCTGGCACAAACCTGGTTACAAAGTCCAAAAAAAAGGGGTGAATAGATGGACGATTAAAGAGGATCTATTATGTATTATTTGTGCTTGTTTCCCATTCTTTTAGTGAGTTATATAGTTTTTTAGGCATGTAAAAGGTCTGGAAAGTTACAAAGCCCAAAGGGAGTTACTGTCCTGAAACGCATCGCTTGAAGTCCCGCCTAAATGTGTTACGTGTTGATGTCACCACGTAAGACATTTGCATAATACCCGCCTAGCGGCTAGTTTGGCACGCTCTCAAACAAAGCTAGTTGGAGCGGAGCTGGAGCGGAGTCCGAAGAGTTTGGTTTGGTTGACCAATCACAACAGAGCTGGCCAAACAGAGCAGACTGGGCTTTAGAAATTGTTTGGCTCATTACTTTCTGCATATTTAATTTTTCTTAGTCTAATGTGAAGCGTCTGTAACAGCAAACGGCAGTACATAGATTTCTATATAACTAAATGCCTTTATAAGGCAATAACCAACCTTAGGGACGCTACGTTGTGGGATTTAATAATGTTACATAAGCACATTTGAATCTAAATTGCATGTGGAATGAAATTGTCGCTGCAAGGTATATTAACCTTTTGTACCACTTCACAGTTTCCGTCAGAGTTGACTTTTATTGCCAATCCCTCATTACATCGCATGCCACTTATGATGCAACTGCATAGGTACCCTTTTGCATTTATCACGCACTGATAAACGCAACAGGCGCTATGTAAAGTGGATTTTGTGTTGTGAGGTTGCTCTGAAAAGTTGGACTACATTTTCTAAAAAAAATATGGTGAATAGAGAGTCATCATTATGCGAGACGACATTAGAAAGCATGAAATTCTCATCACGACGCGGCATCGGCTCCTCGAGGGGGAAATCATAATAATAGTCGTGCAGAAACATGTTTTTTGAAACTTTTCTAAGTATAATGTAACTCACCATACTGGGTGACAAAAGCGATGCAACTGTCGACAATAATGGGGACGCCATTTTTAGTCAGCTGTTGGTCGCTGAGCGCCTTGCCATCTGTGCCGGCAGCCAGCGTGATGGCAGAGAGCCACAGAGCAAAGTCCATCTTGTTGAAGCCGTGGATGTAAACTGTTCTGTTGAAGAGAGAGAGAGAGAGAGAGAGAGAGAGAGAGAGAAAAGTACACCGTGATATAATATGGTGATTCATATTTTTAAAGTTGTTCATATATTTGGGAAGTCATTAAATAAACAAGCAAAAAAGGAAATTCAAAAGGCGCTTCTGCAAGAACAACCGCTGGTTTCCCCCCACGAGGTTTCATCAAAAACACACAAGCGAAGAGCAATTAGCGGAGTAAGCACAAAGTCTCGTTGGATTACTCTAAAAGGGGAGACTAAAACTGTCGGCCGTGTGTGTTAACCGTCTCTGTAACAGAAGCAGGCAGTCTAGCGAGACTTTGATTACCGCGGATGGTTACAGTAGGTAAAGTGCATTCGGACTAACAAGACAAAAAGGCGAGATCAAAGCGTACGGCGTTGCATAATGCATCGTGTTGTTGGATCACAAGTTGCCAATTAGCACACCTTTTTTTTTTTTTTTTCAAAGACTTGACATACCTTCTTCCCTCCACCATCAGCAGGACTTGGATCTTGTCCTCGCCCTCCGTATGAGTGGAGACAGCTGGGGGAAGGGGGGGGGAGGAGAAAGGGCAACAAGTTGTAAAAAAAAAAGGCAGCCTCTGAAACTGTGTACATTCAAAGAGCAAACGCTGCGCTAATGCAAAGTAACGTGTTTAAGTCTGACATTTGTTCAATCTCCGTTAAAAGCATGAGCGTGTTAGAAGCGTTCGCCATGACACTTCAAAATGCATTCATTTACCTGTCGCTGAAAGGTCTCCGTTCTCTCTAAGCATTCATTTACTTTTTAAGTCAATCGCTGCAAATAATACCCTGCGCAATGTGTCTCGACGTATCTGACCAGGCTTTTCAAATGTGCAGACATATAGTGGAGAGAAAAGTGAGGGAACAGTACAATAGTGGAGGGGCAAATGCATCCAATTGAGAGTTAATGGGAAACATGGGTGTAGTTTGTGTGTCACTGACTTACTAAAGGTGGTTTAAACAAGAGAGGGAAGTGGGGCATAAATACTGGTCAATGGTCAATAAGCTTCACATAGAGTGGGTCGAAATGCAACCAAATAACATTACACTGTGGGAGCATTTAAAGGTGTTATTGATAACATTTTCATGTAGGTGAATAATAAAAAATAATACATCCACAGAGCTTTTACAAAGGTGCCGAATAAAAGTATGGCTTTTCCTATAAAAAAATTATTATGATTGTGAATGAATCATTTAAAAACTTTTGGCGGGTCCAAAATGTATGTTTTGTTATCTCCTTGGAAGATATCTGACCCACTTCTAACAAGGTGTGACATCTAGTGGCTGAATGGTATCAGTGTCATCAATAGCACCTTGAACACACCACAAGAAAAACAACAACAAAAAAAAAAGAGTTCCTGACATTCTTAATCTGTACAATATATAGTTCTTAAATAATAGTGCGAGGATACAGAAAAAAACTGAGCTGTTGGGCTCGAAAGCTCTGCCATAATCTCCTCTGTGGTTTCAAGCAGCTGCTTGGATCATGGCAACAATCAAACAACAGAAAAAGTACAAAAAAAAACACAAGGCTCTGCAGTTGAGTCACAAATCTCCAAGCAACAACATCTGGCACTTTAATCACACTGAAGTTCCCACTTGTTGTGCTCAAATAATGGATACTTATAAAGGAAACTAGCAAAAAGAGAACAATCTGGACTTTACCCAAATAAACAGTTGATTTTTGGAGATTGATAGCTAGCTAGTTAAATTCACAATAAGTAATAACTAAGTAATGCAAAACTTTGTCACAGTGGACACAAACGTTCTTCTTTGAGGGTTATTTTTTGAGGATTTACAGGAAGAGTTTAACATTTTTGGAAATTAGCTATTGGGCAACAACGCAAATAAGCAAAGTTCTGAAAATGTTGAACTATTCTTTTAATCTAAGAAATTGCATCATTCTAGAAAACCCCAGAACCCGTGAACTTGGGTTGACCTCCACATTTACCACACTCAAATTTGAAATATTGGAAGTAGCAATCGCATAAAAACGTATCCATGGACGGAATTTTTTTATGGATAATATCACAATCATCACATTAACAACTAGTTTTTTTTTCTATTTCCTCCACCAAATACAACAAATCCGCATCTGCTTCTTTAGTAAACACACTGATTAATTATTGGCACTGCCAGGGAAATTAATTTGATTTAATAAAAGAGGATTGGTAAAAAGAAATATTACATAAAACAGTGTTATTTTGGCTAACAAGTCCTTTGCATGTTGAATGAAAAAGCAAAAACAATTAATCCCCAAAAGTCTCTCTTAACAAATAATTAGCTTTTCGCTTTTTCTTTGGCAGATTTTCAAGGGCACAGCATTTCATTCTGATCCAAACAACGAGAGAAGAAAGCGGCGAACTTCAGAGATTTATATTGACTTGAGAGAGGTTTATTAGCAGTGTTATCAGGTAAATGCAAAACACTTGTCATCGCCGTTTGAACAAACAAACAGCAATCCTCTTTTATCCGTCGTACAGCTCAGTGGGGAATTTTTTTTATTACTTAATATGTTTGTGTGATAAGGAACTAAGTCTGCGGCCTTGTTCTCTCCATAATTCGTACTGGCCGTCTAAACCCTCTAAAAATTGGGGTGATTTAGAGGCCTGGTGCACATTTCCAGTGGGAGCATTAAGTGTTGTTTGTCTATTTTGACATGTATTATATGATAACTCATAATATCACGAGCCCCGTTGCCCATTTTTGCAGAGGCCTGGGTGCGATTGCCAGCAGTGGTTCCTCTGGATTGAACCAAGTCTCCAAAGAGCAAAACTGTCCGTGTTCATTGGTGGGAAGCAGTTGAGGGATCCTATGATTTTTTTTTTGGTGCGATAGCAAAGCTCGAACGGTACTGGATGTTTGAGGTGGATACTGATTTAAAATTCGATAACGATAGACTGGCCGATATCTATTTATTTTTTACATAAATGCAAACATAACATTTTGCTATTACAGAATTGCGACCAAGAAATGTTCTGAATGACACTTTTTACAACTGAGATACAAACTTTTCTGTCGGTTCTGTTGGACAAACTTTGTGATGAAGATAGTTTCTAAAATACCTCAAACATGTTTTTGGCATTTTTGTACTTAAATGTATTATTAGACTTAAAAGCCGACACATAAGCTGATACTGATATCTATATCTATAATAAGATAATACTGCTGAGTTAAGCAAGTAGTGGGAACATTTTCCAACCCATACAGAAACACTTAAAGGTGCCCTGTGGAGTTTTTCTTGTAAACAAACAAATAAAAAATAACATTTGTATTACTCACTCAAAGCAATGTAGTCTCATGCATATTACTCAGCATTAAGTCAACTTCCAAATGAACATGAATCATCACCAACAGTTCTGAACATGTCAGGTGCGATCGCTATAAATCTTTAAAATCTTCTTAAAAGAAGTGTAATTATACCTTTAAATTAACGTCAGTGTGGACACGCTGAAATGCGGCTGTTAAATATGCCGGATCGCGGTCCTGTGCCGATGCCTATCTTTAATTTTCAGATGATTGAGCAGAGCATTGGATTAACAGTTTTTTTCCCTCTATTTAGCCACCGCCTTAAGAGAAATCCACTGAGAAAAATTGCACCGAACGAGTTCAAAGTTAATGTGCTTATCTTGTTTGAAAAACCGTTCATTTCAGAAGGTTCTGGGTGGGGAAGGCTGATTTGTGCACTGTGACAGATTAATGATTATCCAACGGTATCTGTCATTCCCCCCCCCCCCCTCGTTTTTACTTTGGTTCGACTTATTTGTGCGGCAGACATCTTGACACAAGGCATCACAAAAAGATCAATCCTCTCAAGTACACAGCTGTGCCCACAAGAAGTCATTTTTAAGAGGTTGCGCACTCTTGTTCTTCGGGGATAGGATTGTTTTTTTTTTGTTTGTTTGTTTTTACAAAGTTACAAAGTGCTTCATAGCCAAGAGAAATTAATACCGAATAATCAACAAAGATGAACGAAATAATTGGAACGATAAGCTAAAGACGGAAAAAAATGGTCCTCGTCAAAGAGTGGAGACAAACTGAGAATAAAAGACAGTCGAAGCAATTAACGATAAAATGAACAAAAGCCAAAGAGTAGAGCTTTCACTTTACCTCCGGAGTGAAAACCCTTTTAATAGGTTTAGAGAAAAGATTTAGAAAATGATCATAACTCTGCCAGCCTGAAGACACAAAACCAGGAACAGACTGCATCACACTTGACTCCTGATGCAGTTTTGAAGAGCCGCATGTTGGGAACATGTCGTGATTTTAATTGAAAAGTGTATTTATTAAATCCCTCACTGCTACACAGGGGCACCTTTCATGTGGTGGTGTCACTGCAGAGAAAATAACAGTTAATCCCATGTCACAGACTGTGATTCCTAAAGGGATCCTTTCACTGCTCCAGAACCTACCATCCCCCCCCCCCCCCGCGACAAAACACAGTCCCTTCTGGCGCTAACGGCTCCTCGGCTGTGACAAATATGGTTCGAGAAAGCCGGGAATGAAAATGAGCACCGCTGCAGTTCTTCATCCCGCCCAAGGTGAGAAGACGGGGCGGCACTTTGCGCGATTTGATCCACGTCGAGCTGTAAATGGATTAAAAAGATCCATTGATTCTCTCCACTCCCTCTGTTCGCACATCACACCGGCGCCATCGATCAATCTGCCAAAGTATGTGTGAACTTTTGAGCCTTCCCAGCATGACCAGCAGCTTCCCCCCACCGACTGTCCTTTAAAAGGAACAGTGTGGAACATTTCGGGGGATCTATTAGCAGAAATGGAATATAATATTTAGGGATGCACCGATACCACTTTTTTCAGACCGAGTACAAGTACTTACATTTGGGTACTGGGTCTGGTCTCTGACCTATGACCAAGCCGACTTAGTTGAACCTATTATTACCCCCATGTCTTAGCACTTTAAGACACTTTTAAGATTGATTTAAGACATTTTATTTTTAGATGAATGAATTCAATGCCTTTTAAGACTTTTTTAAGATCCGCAGGAACCTTGTGAAAGAAAATACGGTAAATTTGCTTTAGTTTAACTTTGCACCGCTTGACCCTTTGCAAACCATTTCGACTGTGCTGACCTTCGAGGTGAATAGAGAGACTTTTACAGCTATTATAACAGCTGCGTCACACCATCCGATTTTACAGGGAATAAAATAACTCAACTGTGCTCACACGTTACCTGGTTAACAAGGACTGCAAAGACATAGCGAGAGGCGGGGGAAAATAATAATGCAAAAAAAAAAAAAAAAAAAGCAGTGTGCTTACTGAGCTCCTGTAGCTGTTTGAGCTGAAGGACTTCCTCCTCTTCCCCGTCATCCCCCGAGCTGAAGTGCAGCGCCGAGCCTTCCAGCGTAAACCAGCCCACCCTCCAGTGGTACATGTCGTGGCCCTCTTTGTAGTGCAGTCTGCCGATCAGCTCGCCTTCCCTCTGCGCCAGCCCCTCCACTTTAGACGGGACGAAGCACTGCGAGTCGCACGAAGAAGAGAGGACGGGCGAATTAAGAACTTTAAGAACAGCGTGAAACTTTTTTGTGTCACCTCAAAACAACAGTGCAACAGAAAAACAGAACTTCTCGTGAGGATAAACCTCGGCTCGAGCACATTTCCATTCCTCCCGCTCGGCTCTCCGTGTGGCTGTTGATTCAAATTGAAATACGGAGGCGTGGGAGGCCTGCGATCCAGATGGAGAGACATATGGACTAATGCAGCTATACGTCCCTCTATCTATGACTGGGTCGCCTGGGATTGAAGAGATAAAAAAAAAAAGGCAATAGGGGACCTATTTACAGTACGTAGGGTGTTATTACAAGATCCTGGCAGCATGTGGGGGGGGAGATAGCACGACCGCTTGTCTTATTGAAAGAAGCGCAGGCAGCGCGGGGCTCGCCGAGGACAATGTCGCAAAGCAGCAGAGTGAACGAAAAAGAAAAAAAAAAAAAAGGCACGGATGTGCTGCACGTTCACACAGTTTCTTCTTTGTAACTTTTAAGTGAAAAACAAACTTAAAAGGAGGCAGTGGAAATAAGTGTGTGTGTGTGTGTGTGTGTGTGTGTGTGTGTGTGTGTGTGTGTGTGCTGTATGCAAAGTGTGTCACCTTTGTTAGCGCCTGGATCCAGTCATGCTGCGTTTCCTGTGTTTCGGCTCCAACAATCAGCGCTCGCTCTGTCTGCAGGTACAGCTCCACGGTAAACACAGCCCTGCCAGAGACATGCGGCTCACCATTAGGTATCTGGGATGGAGAGTGTCCTCACAAACACACACACACACACACATGCAGGAAACAAGCGCCCAAATCTGTGTACATACAGACATACTGGCAACTGTCTATGGGACACACAAGTTTCAATGAAACAAAAGGATGAAAATATGCTGTCAGTGGACACAAATAATTTGAACAGATTTCCAGACACTACTGACTGTACTGCATCTTTACTCTTCAATCAGCCATTTATTTTTTTTGTCAGGCGACGACTGTTTCAAACTGTTAACTTGAGCATCGGCACATTCTGGACAACAAACACAAAGTACGCACATTTTAAAACAGATGAGTAAGACTGGTTGAGTATTTGACTTGTCTTCATTTATTTTGAGTTGAAAGGAAAGGATGCCCGAAGTAGTGTTGTCACGATACCAAAATTCAGACTTTAATACCCTGCCTAAATATCTCGATACCGATACTGACACGATACCATGGCAAAAGTCTAAAACATCAGGAGAAGTACATTTTGAATAGATAAAAAATGCACGATTCATTTGCGATTAATCGCGATTATTATATATATACACATATTGTGTATATACACACACACACATATGCCATTTTCTGTTTATAATTAAATTATATACTAGAAGATGATTAATAATATAATTCTCTATACTTCTGTTTATATTAACATTTAATATCACTTATTGAATCGTACTTCTATATATTTCTAGTCTTTTTATGTGAGGAGACATTGACTTTTCTTATTGAGACGCAGTGCTCAGAGCTATAGAGATGCTACAATGTAACATAGTTCAGATCACATTCACATTTTGCCTTGAAACTGTCATGAATGTGCTTTTGTGTGTCAGCCAGCCTGTCAGTGAGGAGCAGCATTCACTCCCCTGGGTTATGAACAAAAAAATAACGTATGTGCGCATTAGGTTATATATACACACACCGGCTATATAATCCTTCAAAATAAAAAAAATAAAAAAGGAGCATGAATGTACCTCCCACACTCATTCATCCAGACACACTCGCAGGCAAAACCGCTGCTGTCGGAAGCAAAAAGGCAGCTATTAATCTTTGTTGGTCTTTCTCCTCCTGTCGTCTCTGCCTCCACCTTCTCTCTCTCTCTCTCTGTCTGCCTCTCTCTCTCTCTCTCTCAGCGTGAAGGTACAGAGGTCAGAGTATCACTATCTTAATGGTTTGAACACACCGCCAAGCGGTGGCCTCGTTTCCACCGGTACGCTACAAGCGAGGGAGGCTCTAAATGCTACAGCGATGGGTGTTTAAGGTGGCGTGTCACGGGGGTCACGGCAGCGCCGAGTCTAACTCTCCTTACATGTGTCAGGGGAACAAGCGAGACGCCGGGTGTTTGTGTGCCCTCACGTTTTCACCCCCTCCTCCCCCGCCCCTCCTCCCCCCCACCTTTCTCTTCGCCAGCAGGTGTGCAGGCGCTTGTTAGAGGAAGTCCCAGAGGGAGAGCGAGGGGGATGGAGTCGCGGAGGGGTGCCGGGCAAATGGTATCGTGAAGACAGAAGGAGGAGACGGAGGGGTGAGAGATGAACGCTGCATTATGAGAGTCCCCAGAGGGAGGGAGGGAGTGGCTGGGGAGAGGGAGGAGAAGAGGGAGGTAGAAACAAAGACAGACAGAGAGAGAGTGAAAGGTGTTGAAACGATAACGTGCTGAGCGACAGAATAACTTGAGATAACATACGGACATCATCACACAGGACACATTCCTGTACTGTACGTGTCTGTAATTAGAAATGGTTTGCGTCTCTGTACATTACATCTCTTGTATGAGATGCTAGACATCTTTTAAATACTTTTTATTTCCTGTTTTCTTGTTTATTTTATCCAACTTTACAGTAACCTGGTTACTGTCAATTTTGCACATACATGCAGTGATCAGATTCCTCCCTTACGTAACGCTGTAATATCGAGCCACGCTGGCATATTTTATGTGTATTCGTGATGAATATGATTTCATTTTTTCTGGCCGGAGCATTTGTGCTCACATTGTCATTAGGGCTGTCAATCGATTAAAATATGTAATCGCGATTAATCGCAAATTAATCATTTTTTATCTGTTCAAAATGTACCTTAAAGGGAGATTCATATTAGTTTTAGTACATATAATATTATAAATAAGTATTTAATACTCTTATCAACATGGGAGTGGGCAAATATGCTGCTTTATGCAAATGTATGTATATATTTATTATTGGAAATCAATTAACAACACAAAACAATGACAAATATTGTCCAGAAACCCTCACAGGTACTGCATTTAGCACGAAAAATATGATCAAATCATAACATGGCAAACTGAAGTCCAACAGGCAACAACAGCTGTCAGTGTGTCAGTTTGCTGACTTGACTATGACTTGCCCCAAAACTGCATGTTATTATCATAAAGTGGGCATGTCTGTAAAGGGGAGACACGTGGGTACCCATAGAACCCATTTCATTCACATATCTTGAGGTCAGAGGTCAAGGGACCCCTTTGAAAATGGTCATGCCATTTTTTTCCTCCCCAAAATTTTGTGTAAGTTTTGAGCGTTATTTAACCTCCTTCGCAACAAGCTAGTATGACACGGTCATCATATCAATGTATTCCTTACGTTTTCTAGTTTCATATGGTAAAGTATCTAGTATCACTCTAGCTTCAAAACTAAGCCTGTTACAACCTAAAAATCGCAAGTTGTGTTAATGCGTTAAAGAAATTAGTGGCGTTAAAACGAATTTGAGTTAACGTGTTATTATTGGCCACTTATTAAATAAGAGGCTGAAAACAAGACCAATAAAATAGTCAATACAAATGAAATGAAACTCACTGTTCAGCTGTGGAAACAGACTTTAGACCTTATTCTACAGAAGTTTCACTTACAGTCAGACTTTCAGTTCAATCATTTTGGATAAGAACAGTATTGATCTTGTATCCAAAATACAACCTCACTTGATTTGATATTGACTAAAGGTGAAGGCAAATTACAGTAGACTGGCTCATGTGCAAATCTGAGCGCGCCTTATTAAAAAAAAAGTACTTTCTGTTGTTGAGTAAAGTTTGACAGAGCTTACACGCACTTTTCCTGGCGGAGGAAATCTGCTGCACAAGATCCACCGGTGGTTTAAACAAGCATAGAGGTATCTGCTGTATACGTGTTTCCGTAGCCTTTTATTTTCTCCTTAAGGCTTTCCTGTGCTCTGAGAAAGTCTTAATTCCCCCAGCCCTCGTATATATCTAACCCATCTCGCTGGCAAAGTTAGCACCTAAGCCCTTCTAACAGTCTTTTTAAAATACTGCTATTTCTTGTTGGTGTGTGTGAGAGAAGAAGACGGTGTGAGAAAAGAGAGTGAAATGGTGAAATAGAAAAAAAGGAGTTGTTTCCAAGGTTTCCGGTTGAATTTGAAGGTCAGAATTGACGGATGAGTAAAAAAAAGTCCCTTGAAAAACCTCAACTTATCACCAGCCAACATGCTCCCTTTGCATTAATTCCTCAGGAGCGGGTTTGTAATATTCATACGACTTTAGCAGGCAGACGCGTGTGTCGGGGGGCGCCCCGCGCTGTAATTCACGGTGTCCTCTGCCACGGTGAAATTACCCAAACGCCGCGCCTAATGGAAGCGACACCTACGGCCTCCTGTAGCGCGGCGATAGGCTGCTGGTGGGAGTGTGTCATCTGCATACGTTAATATTCATGAGCGGAAAGACAGTCAAGAGGTGAGGCGTCCCCGCTCGCTCGCTCGCTCGGCGCGCAGGCATGCTGGGAACGCTGGAAGTTTGCAGAAAAGCGAGAGGGAGGGAGGCAGGAGTTTAATCTAGTGAAACGCACAGCCATTATGAGCGTTAGCGACAGAGAAATAATAGCCTTTCCGGGGGCGACGCCGTGACCTGTAACTGGGATGTATGCGCTAAGCTAAAAATGGTACGTGTCACTGTGGCTTTGTGGCGTCTGTGCTACGCTTATATATTCTCATTGTAACCTGTCATGACTGTGTGTGTGTGTGTGTGTGTGTGTGTGTGTGTGTGTGTGTCCCGCTCATTAGAAAGGTCATAGTTGTAGCGGGCCAGATGTGTTTTTTAATGGCTGTATAAATAAAATTTACAAATAAAAAGCATTGTTTCCTCTTCATAACATCTGCTGCTGTCATTAAGGACCTGGCTTGTGCTTTAATCATAAGCCATTATCAGACTAGGGAAGCACACACACACACACATGAACACACACACGGTGCGACCCAATGGGAGCGGGGAGAGAGGGTGATGCGGGAAAAGGATCGGGACATCTGTTTCTTCTTAGTGCGTCTGTAACACTTCCAGAAGACATAAAGAAAAAAAAGTTTGTTGTTCGTGGAGAAACTTTTTAACTGAATCATAATAATCCGAGAGAGCGATGGAGGAGGGGGGGGGGGGAGGCGGCGCGGTAAAGTGAACGGAGGGGGGGGGGCAGTTAAAGCTGCGACGTTCGCCCGCATCTCCTCCAAAGTAAACAGGAAATATAACGCCCATAAAGCCGTGATAGGTTCTGTTAAATTGAATAATGCTCAAGTTAAGATTATGCTAATGAGACATATGACGAGGGGGGGGAGAAACGGCGCGGAAGCCTGTGTTTACATGTTTCATATACCAGTAAATTGTAATACAGCCAAATAAAAGAAAATAAATCATTTAAAAGGTGTGTGTGTGTGTGTGTCCTCGAAGAAGGTTGAACAATCATATAAATTATGATTTAACAGCGTTTCAAATGACTGCATATGGGTGTGTGTTTGTTTGTGTGAGAGGAAATTTTGAGTGAAGCCTTACAGCCCGCCTGAACTGCTGTATGAATTATGTGTAAATTATCAATGAATGCACTAGATTTACATCAATATCAAATGTTATATATTAAAGAGGACCTATTGTGCTTATTTTCACATGCATACTGATATTTTGGGTTTCTACTAGAACATAAACGTGCTTTAATTTTCAACACCCCCCCTCCCAAAAAGCCCCAGTCTGCTCTGATTGGTCAGCCGGCCCACTCTGTTGTGATTGGTCAGCCGAACCAAACTCTTCGGACTCCGCTCCAGCTCCGCTCTAACTGGCTTTGTTTGAGGGCGTGCCAAACTAGCCGCTAGGCGGGTATTATGCAAATGTGTTACTTGGTGACATCACCACGTTACGGAAGAAAAGGCGGGACTTCAAGCGAGGCGTTTCAGGCAGTTCAGGAGCAGTGTTTCTGTGGGAGAGAGTAACTCCCTTTGGTGTGGACTTTGGGCTTTGTAACTTTACAGACCTTTTACAAGCACAAAAACTACTAAAAACTCTAAAGGAAAAGGAAAAAGCGCAATAGGTCCTCTTTAAAATTAACACTCTAACAACCTTATTAAGTCCAATTTAGGTGATTTTCAAGGTTTAACTTCAATTGTGAAAATCAATATTTCAAACCATTTAATCCTTTAAAGTTTAGGTGAAGAAAATTACTCAAAATCAAAGCAAGTTTTTCGGATCTTGCCTCAAAAGTTTACAGCATATTTCAGAGTTAGGTTTTCACTAGACAGCAACGATACGTGCACAGAGTGTTAGTGTGTTAGTGTGTGTGTTCATACCCAGCTCCAGTCATTGTCTCCGTGTTGCTGACGGCCAGGCTGACCACCTCAGACACGTCCACCCTGCCGATGGCCAACGGGCTACGCTCGCTCTCGTAGTAACTCAGGAAGCCGCCCTCCAACGTGCACCAACGACGTGCCATGTCTGAAACATACACAAAATCGTGTAAGCACAAAACAATACAGATAGACCGCACACAGTATTAACATTGTATTTCGCACTTCAACTACTACAACTAATCCTACAAATAACACTTTTTGTTGCAGCATACCATTGTCATGCTACTTTCTGATTAACTTAAACATATGTTGTTGTTTTAGGTTGTTTGAGGACAGGCTCGTAGCTGTCCTGCTTGGCACATGGGAGAAGTTTCAGTTGGTTGCAATTTGCAACCTCACCACTAGATGCCGCCAGATGCCTACACACTGCACCTTTAAATCTTAACTTCTTAATATTAAATGCAAGTCTACGTAACTTAACTTAAAGATTCTCTTGGGTAAGTCACTTTGAAGACATCGTTATTAGGCAACCTAAATGAGGGCAAATGGAAAGGGACCACAATCAGGAAGCAACAAACATGCTTCCTGTTGAAGCAGAGTCTGTTTACTTCTTGTTGTTTGTTTGTTGTAATAAAGCCATTGAAATGCTCTATGACAGACAAAAATGTAGAGTAACATACGGTAGGACAAATAGGGAAGAGTCATAAAGACAGCAAATTGGCTAATTATGGCAGTTACACCGAAGTATCTACCCAAAGCTTGCAAACAATTAGCTAACATCATCCAACAAAGGCTACTGGTCATACCAGACCAAGTAGGGATGTAGCAGCAAAACCACTGAATGTACTGAATTGAGCAAAAGAGCATTGTGTTGCTTATTAATTCAACTTTTAAGAGATAGATTTATTTATTTTTACATAGCCCCCCTTTAAGTGTCAGTACGTTTAGAGAGATTAGCAGCCTCGTTTAAAAACATGCGCTATCAGGTCACTGATCTGATGCTAACTTCAGACAATTTATAGCTTTCTGTATGCGCCCAGAACCCTCCAATATGTCTGGCCTCTATTGGATTACTACTGTAGAGCCACGCATTTGCATACTGATAAAATTTAACAAATTGGCTATTGTTTGCAGAGAGTCAGAAAACAGAAATTAATTAGAGCCTGCAATGTTAGTGATTGGTTTGTGAACAATTAGCACCACTCCAACCCCATTTAGCGCAGCTAATGACTCTCTGCACGCTAAGGCGGCACCACCGAGAAATCGTTTAAAAGTTCGGAGATAAGACATTCAGCTTTCACACATGGACGGGTGCGTGGAGATGTGACGGTGTCATAGGCCTTTACTTTTCTTTACCTAAAAGCCAACTTGTTTTTATCCAAAAGCCAAACCAGGCAGGCGTAAAAAGATCACCTGAAGGCCAGGGTTTCAAGCGAACATCAACATCTGAGACAAAAAAGAACATCCATACTGTAATTAGTAAAAGTACAACCGGCAGACTGTGGCCTTCATTTCCAAATCAACAAAAGAAAGTCTCGGCACGGTTAAAGACCAGAAGATTTAGTCTGTGTTTTAACTTTGTGACGCCAATCAGATGACTCGCGTGAAGAGACTCATTTTTCCGTCCGTTAGAGGACAACGAAGTCAAGCTCGCTGTATGCGAGGGCACGAACGCGCAGAATTAAAAAGGAGTTAAGAGTCTCCAAGTGCCGAGCAGATTTCAATCAACAGACATGATCTCGGTGGAAAAAGCTGCGAAACACATTGTCTTTCATGACTGTCTGACTGTGCGATTTACATAGCCAATGAGCATGAAGTTCATGAAAACATACCTAATTTTGGATTTCACAAAGTCACCGTTGCCATCTGCTTTTGTGTTCCGCAACAAACACACACACACAAACAGCCCCCCCCCCCACCCCCTTCCCCATCGCACCCCCTGTCGCTTGCGACTCCAAAGTTTCCACTGTATTCATCTCATGAATATGCTAATTGCGCGTTCCTCTGCCAACCGTGTGTGATGTTTCTGAAGGAACAGATACAGTCAAAAAGGAAGTGTCTACAACTGGCTGTTAAAAGAAAAAGGATGTGATAAGCATAGGAAAGGAGGATGTCAGTTTCGCTCTATTCACCCTTGCGCTGCCTCTCTGTACGGCTCTTTTTGGATTTTGTCTTTTCTGTCTCAAAAAAAAAGAGAAAAAAAAAAACAATCTGGACACAAACAGCTTTAAAACAGCAAAAATGACAAATATCTTGCCGCTCGCAGTGGCATTTAAAAAAATACTCTTCTTCTGACCCCACTTTGCTTGGAAAGAAATAATAATTCCAGCAGCTGAAGAATCATCAGCTTTATCTGAAACCAACTGTGCATGTAGCGGTTTTGCATGTGTGTGTGTGTGTGTGTGAGAGAGACTCTGGTATTTAAAATCATTACAAATCCAATCTATCTGACAGGACGCGCTGTTGTCTTGGTGACGGAAAAGATCGTAATGGACTTCACTTCCGTTCCAAATGTGTCCCTGGATTGACTAAGTTCAGCAGGAAATGTCATGTCCATCATTTCCCAACGGGGGATAGTTAAGTCATCACTTTGTGCAATATTTTCCTGTAATTTCGCCTTCCTTAATAACCGAGTCGTTTCATTTGTACCATCTGAACACCCTCGCACAATCATCTTCTTAAGAGGCACACTTGATTTCCTAACTGAAGTCAATTGCGATCATAAGCCGGTAGAAAACGGTAAAAGCCATTGATTTTCTACACATTTTTGCTTTATAATGGTTCCTGTGGTTAAAGAGGTCATGTATGGATTGGCAAATACTAACAGGTAATGTCTAGGGGTAATGGCTCCCAACCTGGGGCCAAATCTGAAGGGTAACAAGATCATTATAGGGATAGGAAAGGAGAAAAAACATATTTCTTCCATGTTAAATTATATGTGTTTTATATACAGTATAGGTTCTTTTAATCTTTGCTTTTTTTTTTTAGCCAAGCCAGCAGCATGGCTGTATGGATGGCAAAGTCTGATTGCTCGGTCCACCACTTCGGGCCAGACTGAAATTACTCCACAACTATCAAATGGATTACGAGACCCAGTGTTTGGTTTGTCCGTTCTGGGCTACTGTAGAAACATGGCGGCCGGCTCCATGAAGAGGACTCGCTCATTATGTAGATATAAACGGCTCATTCCAAGTTAACAAAAACATAACGATTCTTATTTTCGGGTGATTATACACTAAAGAAAACAGACTTATTAATATATTATCTCCCATTTCTGCCAATAGAGCCCCCTAAATGTTACACATTGTCCCTTTAACATGATAGGAAAGCACAAAAAACATATTTCTGCTCCACAAAGAGATGTTTCATTTCTCTTTTTTCTTGTAAATTGCTGGACAATGACCTCTTTTTTTAAACTCTAAAATTATTGAAATAAAAAAAAAGGATTTTTTTAAATAATCCCTCTTTGATGGAACTGTTCACAAGCAGTAGACATCCGGAGACGAAGGGCCGCAAAAGACATTGCTTTGTCTCGATTGTCCTAAAACATCAGAAATATTAATAGATTTCATTTTCACGTTGGCACACGCGGCATCCGGATCCCGTCTCCTTGAATTATGTCGGACAAAATCTTTCATCTACAATGTAGAAAAAGAGGAGAAAAGGCATTTTTAATTTCCTCTCAACTCCAAGGACAAGGACACAAAAAAATCCCACTGTGAATCCAGGAAGCAAATTGCTACGGGACCCTGGGTCCAGTCAGTGTGGACGTATGAATGGGCTCGCTACTCGACCAACCAGTTTCTGAGGAGTTATCCTAATAATGGCCAGCAAGAACAGATGCCCACATAAGGCTGAGGACACAGAAGGTTGGGAAATGAGAGGGATTAAAGAGGGGACCAAAAGGTGTAGAGAGACTACAAATGTTTGACAAATGTAATTTCAGATACAGTTATCTCGTTTGGGTTTGATTTGTGAATAAATATGAGGGATTTGGTCTGCCGAGCAGAAGACAGAAGAGGCTACGATGACAGGAATTTTCACGGAGGCCTGAGAGTAAAAGAATATATCTCAAACCACGCAGGAAGTTGTACCGATATGACCCAAGATAGAACACTTACCAAGCGGCGTGGCTGTCATTTCAGTACCAAAAAATGAATGCAGTGTAGATGTGGAATAGCTGCAGTGAGTTTTACTCAACTGAATGTAACTATTATTCAGCGATGTTGGGAATGGGGTGAATGCCTTTGGATCCCCTTCAAGATATTCCACCAGGAAACTGGTGAAAAAAAAAACCACCCTGCACATCACCGAATCGCACGCTTCCTTCTTTGTTTGTGGTGCAGCGTTTCCTTAGCGGGGTGGTTTACCACTAGCTCCTACACAAGCAACCCGTGCAATGGGGGGGAACAATAGTGCTTGATTTACAATCAAGCAGCTGCGTCCATTGCCAGCTGTTCCCCACACACACACACATACACAGCAACGGCCCCCGCGGCCCAGCCGTTCTCCGCGGGAGTCAGCAACCAGCCGCCAGAGACGACACTAGCGGAAGCCAACCGTGGTATGCGCCTCCACCAGCTAAATTGGGCCAATTAGCTTGTACGCCAAGAGTGCTCCCCGCATAGCGTTTTCCAGTGGAAATGCGGAATCTCTCCTTTTTTTTTTTTTTTTTTTGCTTTACCTCCTCTCTCGCTTCGGCAATTTGTAAAAAATCCGCTAAATGCTCCAAGTATGCAGGTTGATTAGACTAATCAAGTCATCAATGTGGCAATTAAACAGTCTTATTGTTCACCGGCTGAATGGTTACAGAATAACATATTTACTCCAAAGTTTCGATTCTGATTGTGTCTCCCAGCTTTATTCTGCTCCAATGTCCCCCCCCCCTAAACTTTTTAATTGACATCGCGCGGACACCCATTTCAGTATGCATCGAAAAAAAAGCAGCCCCTTTCCACTGCATCGCCCTCCCTCGCTCTCCCACCTCTCTCTCCCTCCCTTTATCCCACCAATCTTCTGCCTATCTCGCCATCAGACTAAAATATCTGTGATGAAGACATCTGCCGGACAGCTTGTCAGGGGGGCTGGAAATGGAAATCGAGAAACTGAGGGGATCTGAACGATCCGTCTGTGCCAGAATTACAGCCCACTTCATTACGGGGAGGAATGGACAGATATGGCATAAGATAAAGAAGGAAAAAGAAAAAAATCTGCTATGTATTTCTGGCCTAAAGCAACAGCAACTCATTTAGGCGGGCAGAGGCACAGTGATACGAGCACTCCAAAAAAGCATATTAGATTAATTGTTTAAACACGCTTTGTGTACTCGTCGTAAAATATAAAACGGAATGCGAGACTGCGTTTAAAAACCGACTAAATTTTTTAGCATAAACCGTGAAGGAATATTTGGTTTATCGTCCAAAAACTCCAGCTTTGTGGATGCAAGTAATTGAATGTTCATATGCGCTCAGATTTGTGTGCTCAATAAAACTGTTAACATAATTCTACTTCTCTCTCTCGTTCCTTCTCTCCACACACCACCACCACCACCTCCTCTTCCTCCTTCTCTCTCCGGCAGTTGTGAGTTACTGTTGCGGGCGAGAAAAACGGAGCGCAGCTGATGAGGAAAAAGACAAAACTAATCAGAAATTAAGGGGTGCCATTTCCCTGCTGCCACTCACCATTTCAGACAGTAACTGCCTACTGTCTCTCTATCGCCTCCCAGGACTCTCGCGAGCGCGCAGACACACACGCAGACGCACGCGAAGCATGTACACACTCTTTAATGTGGGAGTAGCGCGACTTTTCAACCCGTTTAGGGGGGGAAGGAGACTTCATTTACTCCGGAATCAACTGCGTAAACCTGATATGGAGCAGCTGAACACCTAATAAAGTGGTGGCCACGCTAGAGAATAAACCAGTTCAACCTTGATTTCCACACAAATAAAACAATGAGGAATATCGTTTTTTCCAATCGTAATCTATATTCCCAGCAGCGTCTAGGCCCGAACGCTGTGTTTTGCCAAACGCTAAGTAGCACAGTGTTTTATTTCATTATGGTGGACTGGTACAATGATCCCCCGTGCCACCTCTGTCAAGGCCATTACCAAAATTGCTCGCCAAATTAATTTATATCGCACTCTCAATTTAGCTCCCATCAGTCGGAGGCATGAAAGCCTATTGGGGTCGTCTCCAGACAAAAAGTTTAAGATGCCGTGGCAGAGTGCTTTTATTAAGCCCCCGACTACAACCTATGAATTATTAAGAACTCGGGGTGTATCTATAGACCAATCTAACCATTAGCCAGGGATGCGAAAGGCATCCTGGAGTACATTCAAAAATACCTCATCCCTCCGTGCCTCGCAAAGTCCTGACAGCGCTTCCTCGTGATTGAAGAAGTTGGAGCGAGTCGGGTTTGAAAAAACCCAACCCCTCTGAATTTTTCAGGAGCTGCAGCTGCAGTTAAAGCGCCATTAAAAGCACAAAAGCCAAACTCGTACGGCTCTTCATAATAGATGACATAACGGGGGTGTTTATCGGCCGAAATATTACGAGCACTTATCTGAGGGGAGACGACTTTGGAAATGGCGCGGCGTCCGTAAAGTGGTACAAAATGCACAACAGCGGTTAAAATGGGCCTCGACAAAATGGACACCTGTGGCGTTGAGTCCGGCTAAAGCGGGAGCTCGCTGTGCTGTCGGTGGAACAACAAACCACACACCGTCGTACCAACGGGTAATAAAAACAGACAATAATGTTCTGCAAATACTTTAACATGAGGAATCACACAGGAAACACTAATGCTTACACAAAGCTGCTCTAATCAGTTGCCCTTGCTAATACCGCACCTGCATACACTTGAAATATTCATGCCTCTGCGAGGCAAAACACGCTGTCCTCTGGCAGACAGCAGGTCTATTACACGCTTTGGTGTGATTCCGAGTTGCAATATCTTAACATCAACTATGGATAAATTACTACTTGTAATGTAACTGATGGATCCACAGATAGTTATCACCCAACTCTACAGTTCCCCTCACCACTACAGAGCATTTAATTCTTTTTTCAGCTCATCGTTTCGCTTTTACGGCCCACAACTTCACTGGTTTTGGTTCACTCTCACCGCTCTCTAGACGGCTGTTTTCAGCAAAAAAGTTACGATGAACCCATTGTCCACTACCTGTTCAGCACCAAACAGGAAGTTAGTATTTAGCTGGTGAACATGGAGCATTCAGCAGCCAAAGAGCCAGACATTTCTCCAAAAGGTGGACACCAAACCAGCGGTACAACGACTCCAAATGAATGCTAATGTTGCTCCGTGTCTGCTGGATGTGTAAATAAGCAACCGTTTGCTGACGTCCTCAATAAAACAACTTTATAAGGTGATAATATGTCAGTGTTGTGTTGAAAGCTTGTTCCTGCTGCCCCCAAGTGGCCAAAAAATATTATTGCAGCTTTAAATTGCACAATGCCATATATTCCATATACTGTACATATGTACTTGAAAAATCTAGCGAATGTATTATGTAAAAAAGTTGTTGTTTAGGGAGTTGAAGGACAAAATGTCTTAGTGTCTGTTTAAAAGAATTGCTATCCCGTCCATTTTGATAAAAAAAAAGCAATCTCTCAGCAATCTTTCTAATACAGGATTAACTGCAAAAGTGTCTTTGAAAGTTAACATTATAAGGTGATAATATGTCAATCTTGTTTTACAGATTGTTTCTGCTGCCCCCGAGTGGCCAAGAAAAATAAATAAAAATTCAGGTTTAAAGGACAATTCAGTTTCTTTTTTTTGTTTTTTACATTGCTAAAATCAAAAAAGTCAAATGGGCAAGAAACCCAAACCGGTTTAAAGGTTTTGAAGAAAGGTAAGCCAATTTTATGGAAGAGACAACAAAGGTGAACATTAAAATTCGTCACTCACTCTCAGGTTGACCTCCACATACAGTGGTTTAAATAATCTGGTAAATCTTATTTAAAAAAACAGGTTTATTTGAAACCTGTCTGATCACCTGACAAAGCTGATTTAGTTGTAGCGTGGTCGCTATGTTCCCAGATCTGAGTAATTACTTTGACGAGTACAATTTTATAATAACCGACAGAAATGATGAATTTCAACTATGAAATTAAGACCCAAATCGCAATACATTGGAATTATCCTCCAACAAATGAAATGGAAATGAATTCCATCCCTGCAAATAATGAGAATTTCAATAGACACTGGTGGGAATTTCCCCCCCCCCATCTCCTCTAAGGGGCAATTTCCCAGACCTCGGCCCTGTTCATTAGCCGGCATGTACAACCAACCAATGAGAGCGGAGCGTGTGTGGGTTGATGGAAATGGAGATGGATGTCTCGCCCGTAGACGTAGGCGATTCAGCTCATTCAAGTGGCAGGTAGCTGCAAGCTGTCACCCCCACCCGGAAACATTCTTTCCCCCCTCCGTTTTCTCCTCCATCCCCCCCCCACCCTTCCCAATAACCCCCCTTCCCCAGGGTGCAGCATCCAAAGCCGGCTCCTTCTCCTAATTACCCATGGGCCCGAGAAGCGCTCCAGCTGTTTGGCGATGTGGGACCACTGCAGAGCAGGAGGTGCAGCAGCAGCGGAGGAGTTTGGGTGTGCAACGGAGCCTGATTAAAAGTTTTTAAACTGCCTTGGAAGACAAAAATAAGGAGAGAAGTTTTGGAGGCTGCATCTCTCAGGTGGATTCAGAAAGGACTTGTACCGAATCGACTTATTAATTTTTATGTTAATGTTTTTTAACCTGGCCCTAATTTACCCCCGTACTTCCGCGGAGCATTCGCCGCTGGGTCGTCTGAGAACATCTTCCCGTCTGACAAGCGCTCCCGGAGGACGGACGCGGAACGCATTTGAAAGACAGATTCATTGATCGTTTTGACTGGACTGTTTGGTGTACGGATTAAACGATTGGCAGTTTGACAACTGACAGACTGACACTGATTGATCGCTCAGCGCTTAACTGGAGTGGACCTCTGACAAACACGCAGTGTAAATTGCTTACAAATGGATTTGACGGATTGATTGCCCTTGCCGGGGGTTTTCTCACCGTCTCTTCCGCGACGGTCCAGCGTCGTCTTGGCGGGGCCGGCGGAGATGTAGAGGAAGCCATCCATGAAGAGGGGAGCGTCGGACTGGGAGGCGGTCTCCGACCACTGCTCCAGTCTGGGGAAATCTACAATGAGGGGAGGGGAGAGGAGACACAGGAGATGAGCAAAGAATTGGTTTTCCCCAATTAATGTAATGGTGGAAGTGCACCATTCTGATGCTTGATGTACTTGACCCCCCAGTGAATCCTAGAATAGCGTCCATTTGCATGTCATTTTCACAATTTCAGATAAACTGAAGGGTTAACCTGTCCTTTATAAGTTGAGGAAATTTTCATGTTTATTAATCTAAATAAACAATTTAAAAACTCATATGATTATGCCAAAAAAACAAAACATCGTCACAAAGCTGTTATTATTAACTTGGGAAAAATGTTTCCAGGACAGCGACAATAGGTTAGAATAAAGAACCATAGACTGTATATTAGAAGTTGATGTAGTCACCGTGACGTCACCCATTGGTTTGTGGACTACCTTTTGAGACCTCGAGTTCGGCATTTTGCCCCATCTTGGTATTTGGCCGTCTCCATCTTGTTTTTTTGCAACCAGAGGGTGGAGCAAAGTACAACCGAACACTGAAGAAGACATTTTCAGGCGACCAAAAAGGTTATAATTAACTTTCACGAACTGAAAACACATTGTGAAAGGGCCCATCGCAACAAACTGTACTCCACTCCCGCGTTTTCATAGACAAAAATCTAAAATATAAAAACTAGGGCTGTCAAAGTTAACGCAATAAATTTGGTAAATCCCACAGCACACTTCGTGGGACACGGCATTGTGTTACTGCAGCAACAACTAGATATTATCTAGATATTATCTGTCAAGATGTCCAGATTCCAATCACGTGTCAATCATCGCTGTTATTCCATATTGTTGTCGTGGAAAAACAAGTTTGGATTTGGAATGTTTTCAAATCAAGATAGCGCTAATCCCAGATGCAATTCTATCTTTATATATCCCACTCTTATTCACGTAAAAAATCCCTAAAAAGATGCTTCAACCAGAAATAAAACATGGATTCGTGGCTCAATGATGGCACAGCTGTCCATTGTTGAAGTGCCCTTAAGCAAAACACTGGACCTCGACCAGCTTCGTGATTGTTGCTCTTGAAACCTGAGCTCTGACCCCGCATGTGGAGAGCATTTCCCCGCGGGCATCGATGAAGCTGCACAGTATTATGTATTTTTTCCCAACAAAGAGCATAAAACATGATTATACAAACTACTGTTTATTTAGTCATGACTTTGTCACGTGCTCATTCAAAGGCAAAGATAAGATGTTCTGAGAGTATTTCAAGTTACAAAACCTCCATGTGCTGTATCTGTTCAAAAATTAGTTTCATTGTTCCGTCCTCTCTTCATCTTTTGGGCCGTTTTAAATTAGAAAGCCTTCCTCCCTCATTTTTCCCTCCTTTTCTTCTAAACTCCCTCTCCTCATCCCTTCTTGCTAGCTTTAAGAGCTCCCCACGTTCAACCTTATCGTTCTCAAATTCAATTAGCTTCAATTCTGGGGTTCAATTTTCTGCCAGAGCCTCGGCAATATCTTACAGATTTTTATCTCCGCTACCTCCAGCTCTCTCTCATCAAGCAAGGTAAAAAAGAACTTTAATTGAAACCACTTTTAATTGAAGCGACATTTCCACCCTTTGCTGACACTGCTTCATCTCAGGGCCGCGTGTCGTTCGGCGGAGGGAAAAACAATCAGTTAATTCAACAAGACAGCTTACTCTCAATATGTGTGTGGGTTTCTGTGTGGCAAACTAATTAACTGTGGCCACATTGCACATTAATAATCTTTGAATTACACTCAAATATTATGAATGCATTAATGTATAACTCTGAAAAAAATAAATCAAATGGATGTCGTATCACATATAAGAACCTGAATTAAATGTTTCTAAAGCCGAATTATTATGACGAAATGACGATGACCTGAAAGTAAAGCCCACAAAAAGGTTCAAATGTTAAGTAAGTCTCTATCAATTTAATACATCTGAGTAGGGGTTTGACAATATGACAATATATACCATGAGATGACAAATTTGTCTTTTAGTATATGCCGTGTTATCTATCCTGTTAATATCTCTGGGTGAGGCCATTGTGGGCCATGTTATCAATCACTGAGCGGGACTGCTTCATGGTCATATTGTATGTTTAAATCAATCAAGTACCCTGATTTGTCAGATATTTAATTCACTGGATTAGCCATAAACAGACATTTTTTGAGGATATATATTATTAATTCTCAATAAATTTGACAGAAAATTATGATTTGTGATATAAAATGACATATACTATAAGTCCATCCCTATTTTTCACAGTGAAATGAAAACTATATATTCCAAACTCTTCATTATCATTCATTCATCTCTTTACATGCTAAATATATGTCAAAATGTTTATTTTTATATCAAAATTCTATTCTTTTGGCAGAGTTAGCCCACATCACATTTGATCATAGACTGTATATAAGAAGTGGATGTAGTCACCGTGACGTCACCCAGTGGTTTGTGTGCTGCTGTTTTGAAGCATCGAGTTCGCGATTTTGGCCCTCGCCAACTTGGTTTTTGGCTGTCACCATCTTGGTAATTTGCAACCAGAAGTGACAAGAGAGGGTGGCGCTAAGTACAATTGAAAGCTAAATAAGACATTTGTAGGCGAACAAAATATTACAATTAACTTTCATGAACAGAAAACACGCTGTGAAAGGATTCAAGTTCTAAGACGAAAACACGGACAACACCCAAACCGGACAACACCGTGGTAGACCTGCAATCACAAGGTAGCCACGCCCTAAAGCATACCCTGCTTTATGGTCTATTTGACCCTAAATGGGACCATAATTTACTAAATGAACATCATGCTGTATTGAAGAAGACTTGAAACTAGAGATTGAGACCATAAACTCATGTTTACGATGTTTACTGAGGTAATAAATCAAGTGAGAAGTAGGCTCATTTTCTCACAGACTTCTATACAATCAGACTTCTTTTTGCAACCAGAGGAGTCGCCCCGTGCTGGCTTTTAGAAAGAATGCAAGGTAAAGGCACTTCTGCTTTGGCTTCACTTTTCAGAACCGGAGGTTTCCGTCTACATTTGATTGGATACATTTAACCACCACCACTTATGTAAGGGGGTAAAAAAAAGATTGAAAAACCACCCAACAAATGCACCATCATCCATGATCAGTCCAGCTAGCAATCAAATCAACACCACCATATCTGGTCTGATACAGGCATTTTTATGCACCGTAGCCATTTCTTACAAGCGCAACAATATATTTTTGATGTGATGCCAAGGATGCAGAGCCAATCGGGAGCAGGGTGACATAAAGCCTGGGTGACATTAGGTAGCAACATCTGTAATCTAGCTTGGGATCTAACACGGACAATGTGTCTGCCAATAGCGGCGCCATAAATACATGGAATCTGACAGAATTTAATCAGCAAACTGTAGGGAAGTGGGTCGAACACACACACACGCACACACAATTTCCCAACCACTCAGGTTGAGAGAATGTAAATAAGCCAGTGGCTTGATGCTGTATCAGTTGTAACAAGGCTCTCTCTGTGAGCCTTCTAAACAGTCCCTCTGGGCCCCTAAAGCTGGACTCTGTTAAGATTGGACTGTGATGTCTGTGGGGGCGGCGGTTGAGAAGTCTGGCCTGTGCTGATTGGCTCAGTCCCCAGTGAAGGGATGTGACATGACAGAGTGCTCAATTAGCCATCTGGTCGCCCACGGCAACGGTCACAAAGTGGTCCCCGACAAGCAGTGGACAGTGGGGTAATCAGCGGCGCTCGCTCGCTCACACACATGCACACACACGGAGAGAGACGTAGTAAATGGCTAACATATGCAAGGCGAGCATAGATAACACGTACAAGTCAGCAAAAGAAAAAAAGAATACAGTTTAAAAAACACATGATTATAGGACTAAAACTCATTTATTCATTGAGCTGTTCAGCCAGAGGCCACACAAACATGTTATTAGCCAAAAGCACTTCCTTTCAAAATAAGAACCATCCACATACGGACACTCCAACAGGGGAAACGCCTTCGTTATAAAGACTTAAAAAAAAAACACTCAGCAGCTGCTTGTGACCTCCTGACCTTTTAAAAGCCCAGTGTGCTGTTTGTGTACCGGTTAAAAACATAAACAACATCAACAAGCACTGGAGGAAAAAGGCAGAGCCTTGCTATGTTGCTAACAACAGGGTGGGAATGGAGACCCGAGATGAAACAGGGCCTCTGATTTAGTGTTTGTGTATATTTGTGTGTGTGTGTGTGTGTGTGTGTGTGTGTGTGTGTGGGTGTTCATCTTTTTATTATCCACACAGAAAGCCTGCTGGATAAATTTTTAATGTGCCGCGAGATTCAGAGATCCGAGGCGTCAGGGATGCTAGGGGTGGCAACGATAAAACTTCTTTGTCTCCAAATCCGTGGTGTGTCATTTAAGAAGGAGCCGAATGATGTCAACAGTAAGAGGCATTGCTGTTTAGCTTGGCTTTTTACAGTACAATGGCCTCCCGGGTGGAGTGGAGAGCCGCCATAAAACACAATTTACATGTTTACATTGCTCTGTTTACAGTTTAGGCATTAGCTGATGCTTTTATCCAGAGATTTACAGCGGAATAGCCGGCAGGGGTTCACTGTCTTGCTGCAAGACAAACAAGTTGGTTGGTGAAGAAATCAAATTGCAACCTTAAAGCTACTATTTGTAGATTCTTTTTTTTTTTTTACGAGTTTAGCATCTGACAAATAGTTCTAATGGCATAAGTTTTTGTTTGTAGACAAGTATGGCACTGCTTTCCTCTGGGAGGTGCCAACGTAGGGAATTGTACACAGTTGCTTTAAAGCGGCACTCTTTCATATTTTTATGTGAACAATGGGTCGTATGTTTAAAGAGGACCTATTATGTTTTTGTGTTTTTCCCTTTCCTTTAGAGTGTTTGTGCATGTAAAAGGTCTGCAAAACCCAAAGTCCACGCCAAAGGGAGTTACTCTTCCCCCACAGAAACACTGCTCCTGAACTGCCTGAAACGCCTCGCTTGAAGTCCCGCCTTTTCTTCCGTAATGTGGTGATGTCACCAAGTAACACATTTACATAACACCTGCCTAGCGGCTAGCTTAGCACGCCCTCAGACAAAGCTAGTTAGAGCGGAGCTGGAGCGGAGTCCGAAGAGTTTTTTCCGGTTGGCCAATCACAACAGAGTGGGCCAGCTGACCAATCAGAGTTAGCAGCTAGCTAGTGAAAATAGTGGAGCATTTAGCAGCTAAACAGCCAGCTAGCTCGTTCAAAAGAATGGTAATGTTGCTCGTGTCCGGTGCTAATATGCTAATGTTGTGCTAGCAGCTTGTTGCACTGCCCCAAGTGGCAATTGTGACTAGTGACTCGTCACTCTTTGACAGTCAGTGTATAGATGGTTGAACATCTTTTTTAATGAGTTCCTTTCTATTTCCGTGTCATGTGGCCCATCCTACATGATATTACAAACCATAATTGAAGGTCAAACTTTAAACATGCATCTTCCATTAACATGTACTTAAAGCATTGGGCAACCACCAGGTCTGAAAAGTGAGGCCAATGCAGAAGCTAACTTAGCTCTACCCGTTCGTGTCACTTCTGGTTGCAAAAAAACAAGATGGCGACTGCCAAACACCAAGATGGCAAGGGCCAAAATGACGAACTCGAGGCTTCAAAACGGCGGTCCACAAACCAATGGGTGACGTCACGGTGACTACGTCCACTTCTTAGCTATATACAGTCTATGATGTAAAGCCAAAGGTACATCAAACATAAAGCTTTACATCCATGTACCAGATTTCCAATAACATATTTCAATATATTAGAGTTCAGATACTTTGAAACAACCGATATGATTATCTCCTTGTGAACATTTACCACATAAACACATAAAACTAAACCCCAAACATTACTGTCTAAATAATGACTGCAGAGCCACTACTCTAGTTCAATGGAAGGCAAATTAATTTCTTCAGAGAAGCACTGCTGGAAACCACTAATTGAATACGTTTTTTTCATCAACTGACATTTTCTGAAGACTCTAAATGTGTGACAGTTCATGTAAAAAGGATTTGGTAGCCGTGTAGTCGCTATAAACTGATCCAGCGTGTCTGTGCATTGGTAGCGAGGCCAAGTGGCAGATGGAGCTCAGTTGTTAATGTTACCCACCTGCAGCATTTAAGAACCAATTACCAACTTGTCTTTCCAGTCAGACAGGGACCAGTGGCACCAACACAGAGAGTGACAAGTCCAAGGACTGAAACTTCTTTTGTGTGATAATAAACTGCTCAACGGCCAAAAAACGGTCCTCTGTGTCGTCCACAGACCTGGATGTGACACTAACGTTGGCGACATCATCAGTATACTCTGTACGTGTTATATCAGCCAGAAGGATGTGGGAAAATGGACACAATTTGGGATTTATAATGCTCATTTTGGTGATAAGAGAATTTACATTTTGCTGTTTTAGTCCAACGGCTGATGCTTTTGTCGAGAATGACTTCCAATTTAGTGTGGAGGCTTTGCGGAGACACTGATTATTGGGGGAATTTCAAACCCACGACTGTCCACTTACGGATTTGTTTCCTTGACCACTAGGACTGTGAATTAGCATTCAAAAAGTGGCATCGACGCAGATCAAAGTACAGCATCCACAGTTTTTGGTGTCTGGTGTCGTATCCATCACTGTGTTCAAACTGGAAAGCGACAGGACGGACACTGAAGAGACACGAGCTGTGCAAAAATAGATTATCCCGAAAAATATTTGACGTCGGCAGTGTGTGTTCAGATTTAAAATTTTAAATTAAACTGTGCCTAAATGTTTTAAATGAAACCTTATGCTATATACTAGGGCAAATGTATGTATATTTTTATTATTGTAAGTCAATTAACAACACAAAACAATGACAAACATTGTCCAGAAACCCTCACAGGTACTGCATTTAGCATAAAAAATATTCTCAAATCATAACATGGCAAACTGCAGCACAACAGGCAACAACAGCTGTCAGTGTGTCAGTGTGCTGACTTGACTATGACTTGCCCCAAAACTGCATGTGACTATCATAAAGTGGGCATGTCTGTAAAGGAGAGACTCGTGGGTACCCATAGAACCCATTTTCATTCACATATCTTGAGGTCAGAGGTCAAGGGACCCCTTTGAAAATGGGCGTGACAGTTTTTCCTCGCCAAAATTTAACGCAAGTTTGGAGCGTGATTTAACCTCCTTCCCGACAAGCTAGCAGGACACGATTGGTACCAATGGATTCATTAGGTTTTTTAGTTTCATGTGATACCACTCTAGCTTTTAAACTGAGCCCGCTACGACCTCCGGAAGACTGAGACGTTAAAACAAATTTGCGTTAACGTCTTATTATCGCGTTAACTTTGACAGCCCTAGTTTTAAATCAAACCTTATTACCATACTCATATTCGTAGCCTCTAGAGTGTAGCATATGGGAACACACCGGACATGAAAAATGATAAAGCAACCTAAAGATATATAAGAAACCACCTGAGTGGAAGCCTTTGACTATAAGGGATGGATCCATCATTGAAGCCGCCCTCAGGGGTTCCTAAAAATGAGAAGAGACGCTGCCTCGGAGAGCCCCCTTTGGCTTTATTTTAATGGAATCCGGGACGGGGATATGCAAATGTACACGCTCCTGCGGTATCCCAGGGCGCTTTTGGGGCGAGCAGGTGTGGGCGGGACGACGAGGTCCGCCGAGGCCTCGCGCACATGCACGCACTCCCGTGTATGCAGAGGGAAGAGGAGCTAATGAAGATGGCGGTCAGAGCATGTCCTAATATTGGAGCTACAAATGAGCCGCTGTGGAGAGGGAAGGGACGGCGGAGACGCGGCGCCGACAGCTTTGTTTTGATACACCATATATCCAGGGGAAATGGAGGGTTTCCCTATTTTTATTTCTACAAACTGGAAGCTCGATTCACACTGTGAGGAGACGCAGCTGCGATGTTTTATTTTTGAGATACTCCAATTCAGACTTTAGTTGTAAAGAGTGAGAATTGCTCAGGGGTGTCTGGCGATTGTTTATCGCCGGCTTATCCCAGTCTCCCACCGGGGGGGGGAGAGTGAATTCGGTGAAGAACCGTGTTTGCCGTCATTTCGTTCAATATAGCTTCTGGTTTAACAGCAGCATGTGGTGGTTGCCGTGGCTGCGTGCTTCATAAGATGAAATAAAGGGAGGAAAAACGAAGCACACGGCCACCGCAGGTATGCACATAATGCCATGACACTGCAGCAAAACATATGAAACTACTGTCCTCGTGTCACCCTCGCATGTGTGGAACTTCAACCGTAACCCCAAGGCTGAGGTCTCTAAACTCTAAAACAACTCTGCACTCTGTTGTGTCCTCAATATTGGCTGCTGTGCGGCTCCTTTTTATTCTTCCCTCTCTATCTTCCCTCTGTCAACACCACGCTATGCAGTAGGGACGGTGTCACACGGGTATTGAATTGTTCCCGGTTTTTCTGCCAGACATAACAAGCGAGAAAAAGTTCAATTTTTTTGTTTAATCAAAAATTCCACAAGTCTTTTTTTTTTCTTTTTCTGAAAACTCTGGGGGCCGCATGCACAAAAAAACAATGGAGACGCCACTTGCCACAGCTTTGTGCGATGTGACAATGTGTCCGGCAGCAGCTGAAATGTCAAATGGGGAATTTGGACAGTGTTTTTGTGTGGAGCCTTAATCTTTTCAGCAACACCATAAAAGTCTATTGCTTCACTGCATTTTCACAATTTGTATTTACAGATGTGACTTTTTATATTATTTTTTACGACCGGCTTTTTAACCCTGCTAGGAAGGATGGCAGTGCGCATACTGACACTTGTACAGTAGTGTTGGTGTTCGATCGTGCTGTAAATTACACACACTGTTGGGATCAGTCAATACTCCGTAATATGCTGTACAAAAGTACTTCATGGCTGTGGGTAGTGATACAGAGTGGTAGCTTCCTCAGGGGGTTACAGAATGTCGCCCACCTAAAAGAATGATAATGATTGGTATTTGATTTGAATCTGAATAAGACAATTTTAGGTGATCAAAATGTAACAATTAACTTCCATGAACTGAAAACAGGGTTAAAGATTTAAAAACGCAAACAACTCCCAGACCGGACAACGCCGTGGTAGCGACCTGTCAATCACAAGGTAGCCACGCCCTAAAGCATACCCTGCTTTATGGTCTATTTGACTCTAAATGGGACCATAATTTACTAAATGAACATCATGCTGTATTGAAGAAGACTCGAAACTAGAGATTGAGACCATAAACTCATGTTTACAATGTTTACTGAGGTAATAAATCAAGTGAGAAGTAGGCTCATTTTCTCACAGACTTCTATACAATCAGACTTCTTTTTGCAACCAGAGGAGTCGCCCCCTGCTGACTGTTAGAAAGAATGCAAGGTAAAGGCACTTACACTTTGGCTTCACTTTTCAGAACCGGAGGTTGCCGCCCGGTCAATATAGCACGCAATTTATTGCTTCAATTGACTACATTTACCATCAACACTGATCGGACTAAAAGGTGGCAAATTTTCCCTTTAATGTAAAAAAAGAGACACCGTCTTTAAATGGTGCGTCTGACCCTGGGTGAGCATCATGTGTCACTTTTCGGAGTATAGCTTTCTTGTGGTCACTCACTGCCATGTAGTCCCAACTTGCAAACTGCTGCGCTGACTTGTTGTTGACCCTGAGGCAAGATCTCCATTGCAGCCAAGGAACATTGTAAACCTGTCAGTGGCGTTTGGGTTCTCGGTAACCTCGCTGACCCAGGTCCTTCTCGCCTGCAGTAGTCGGTGTGTTTATTTGGACATCCACCTCTATAGGAAGAGCCTGGTTAGCTCCATATGTGTCTGTTTGTTAATGATGAAGCCCTACAACACTTCCAGACACATAATGAGAGACTGCCTGTATGCTACACATTTCGGATGGACAATACAACACTTGTGAATGTATGTGTGTGCGTGTGTGTCCGTCTCTCTGGATGCGCGTCTTCTAGCACACCTCCAAGTAATGGCCATCACCGAGGCGACCAGGTGACCCATGCTAGCAATTAGGAGTCCCTAACAGGCTCTGTGGCGGCGAGTGTGCACAGATGCAGCGCATACATTATGTAAAAATATAGTCCCTGAGAAAGTCCCCCCCCCCCCCTCCCGACCACAGCCAACGGCCTCCCTCGCTCCTTTAATCTAATACATTCTCATCATCAGCCCCGTGTGCAACCATACAAACAAAACACACCCGTCATCAGGAAGCCGCACGACACAGCACATCTGTGCCGGTGCCTCCGATGGCGGGAACATGAGGTGGGTAATACAAAGGAGAGTTGGGAGGAAAGTAGCAGAGAGAGACGCAAAGAAACAGAGGGAGAGAGAGACAGAGTTTTTTTTTTCTTACTTAAAACTCGCTGGCTTCAAATTTGTGGGTTTTTCTGCCTTCATTTCCTATTCATGGCAGCGGAGACAAAAAAAAAAACCTCCCACTGTGCTTTTATAAATGTGGCGGCACGGCGGTGAGCATGAGTTCTAAACATGATTGGCTTGTTAAAGTATAAAGACAATGGGCTGAATATATGTGGCGCCGACGGTTGTAAAAGTCCAATTCGCACACCTAGTTTAAAGGCCTCTCACTGATTTATGTTGAGTGCGTCAGCTCCTTTTTTTTTTTCAGGTCTGTCCAGGAGAATATATGAGTTATTCTGTTTCATAGCTACTTTCTGCGGTCGAGCATCTCACCAGGGTTGAACACTGGCCATGGAAAAAGTTTCCTGTATTCTAGCTGGAACTCTTTTTTTTACCCTTCTTTGTAGAATGAAAGAGTATGTACAGTAATTGTGAAAAACAAAATATACTCAGATGCCAAAGAGTCAAATGATAAGAGGTTGATTAAACAGTGCGTTTGTTTGCTCTAACTAAAACCCCCAGGTGGGGAACCAGTGTTTTATATCATTTATGTAGCCATCAAGTGCATATTGAAGACTTAAAGAATTATTATTTTTATATGAGTCAGCTGGAAACGTAAGAAAGTCAGAAGACAGAGTTTTAAGCCAACGCACGGACTTAGCATACGTTAGCTAGCTAGCTACAGTTGATCAAATTTGGTAGCAACGCGTGAACAGCAAACAAAACTGGCGGTTATCAGCTAGAAATGAAAAGAAATCAGAGACGCACTGTGTCAAACAAATTTCAAGTGGTAAATCTGGAACCATTTAAGGGGTGGGGGGGGGAAGACATCGACACTGGTATCACATGAAACTAGAAAACCTAAGGAATCGATTGGTACCAACCATGTTAGCTTGATGGGAAGAGCGCTAAGTAACGCTCTAAAATTACGCTACATTTTGGCGGGGAAAATCTGGCATGGCCATTTTCATTTGACCTCTGACCTCAAGATATGTGAACGAAATCTCTGAGAGTAAAAACTGCATCTTATTAGATGAAATGATGTTGAAAAACTGCATAATTTGCAGTTGAAAAAAGGTGATAAATCGCGATATATCTTATCGCAACACTCAGCATGTCGCAAATTGTTTAAAATCGCAATGAGATCGTATCGTGACCTAAGTATGTGGGATAATATTGTATCGTGAGGCCCTCTGGTGATTCCCAGAGGGGGAGCTGAGGTGTACGGGGGTCACCGCTAGTTGCTTACCAGAGAGTTTGTTCTGGTGCAGGAACTCCATCTGTAGCCTCTGTCCAGCACGTTGGGCCAAGAGATACGGGGTGGAGGAGGTTGGATCCCCGGTGGCGCACATAACATCTGCCCCGCTGAACACCAGCTCCATGGTCTGCAGCACGTCAGGCAACACCGCAGCTGCACACAGCGCCTGTACACACATAAAAACAGGATTAAAGAGCATATGAACATTTCCTCTGCACTCTTCCTTCACTCCGTCTATGGGTCCCAGGAGGTCACGACACATTTATACAATTCTTCAATAATGCACGTGTACGATAATGCTGTATTTTTAATTGCGACATATTAGTAACTCAGATCCCTCGGGCTTGTTTTTAGTGGTCACAAATATTATCGATGCAAGTCCACCTGTCACTTTATTAGTGCTATAAGACTGAATGAGTGCAGTCGCGGCTCGATGCATTTCTAAGTAGCTTTCTATAGCTGGATTAATACCTTTAAACATTTCACATCCCCGGGACAATGAACCAGCGAAAATCCCTAGAAAGGCGAGCACGGTCTCACTTCCTCGTGTGGGAGGAGCAGCAGCTTGCCGTCGCCCTGCGTGTCTGTGTGTGCACGCCAGGTTGATAGAGGACAAAGAGTCTATAAAGCGGCGTCAGTAAACCATATAAAGTTTAGAATTGAGTTCCGCCCGCTGATCTCAAAAGAGAAGTTAAAATAAGATCAAACTTTAATACTCCCTGTGGGAATCATTAAATCTCTAATCCCTGTGCAAAAAAAAAAAAAAAAGAACATAGCAAATAAGAAGAGGACAAATGGGCCGTATTAAATATAATGAAACTAACGGTTTCAAATTCGAAGAAATGTGGGAATAAAGGCATGAAATACAATGAGCTGAGCAAATAATAATAGCGGCGCATACTGAGGCAAAGGGAAATGCACGGAGCGAATACTCTGTTTGAAAACATCAAATATCCAAGATATGTACAATACGAAACGAGACAATGCAATACAAAACATATTATCTGATATAACCAATATGACAATTTAAAGCAATGAGGGGTATGAATAGGCCCGTACTGCACACACTTTAACAATGAAGGATCAGTTTCCCTTTTGTCAGATGAGAAAAAATTTTAAGAATGGCAAGTATTGTGAAATATACAATTATATACTATGTATAGGAGCACGCTGATTGGGGATTGTGACCTTTGCCACAACACTGCAATGTGCAGATGTCTCAAAGGTCAGGGGAGGGTCAAGGAAAAAGGTAGTTAGACGAAATGCTACTTAAGGCACCTCTGCACCAGCTTCAGCGTTCACCCACTGAGCGGCCTGTTGAACAACCTTTTGTTTCTATAAGTACGTGACGTCGAATTCCTCCTTTAATAGGAGCAGATGATCATGTAGTGTCTAGCCGTGCAGACATGCTTTGTTAAAGCTATTCACCTGTGAGCCAGCTAAGAGAAGCAAGATTAAAGAGTCAGAAGAAAACAGTCTTGAGAGGAAAGTGTTTTCCCTCTCTCTCTCTGTCTCTCTGTCTGTCGGTCTGTGTCTTCCCATCAGTCCACTCGACTGATGCGACGTCGTGCACGGTGACCCGCGACAAAGTGGATCAACAGAGGAGTCGAGTGGCAAACGGTGGGATTTCAACGAGCAACCTCTCCTTTCATCGGAATCGGGAGCGAGTCAGTAAGCTGCATCGATCTGCCACAAACAAGCGAGATCCGTCTGAAAGTGAGGTTTGCGCATATACACACACACACACAGGCAGAGCACACACACACACACACACACACAGGCAGAGCACACACACACACACACAAAGCACCTGTCAATATAACCTGCCCACCCACACAAAGGACCTGCGCTCAGACAAAGATGTGTGTGTTCCACTCACTTTTATTTCTATGTGCACAGTTTCTGCAGAAAAATGTCTTCATCTTTATCCACATAGAAAAAATATATATAAAGATATGATTATTCGCTCACTGTCTTTGCCTTTGTCTCCACACTCACGCTCACGCACACACGCTCACACACAAGACGGGGTCAGATTATGGCAAAATAGTCCCATGCAACCTGGCCTTATTCTGTATCATCTCTGGAAATGACCTTCCGTGTCACAGCAATTACTGCAGCCACTAGAGGGTTTATGTGTGTCTGCGTGTGTGTGTGTGTGTGTGTAATGATATAAGAAGGTCCTTTGACAACCCCCCCTCTCTAGGTCATGCGGCCTGCGGAGACTCCGTGGAGGTCACTGGGATATGAGCTTCTAATGGGGAACGTGGGACTAAGAAACAGAAAGAAAGAGAGAGAGAGAGTGTGGGATAAAGAGAGGGCATGAAAGGAAGAAACCGGATAAAGAGCGAAAAACATCTCAACAGCTGAGATTATGTAAGAGACATATTCACTCAGTCAGGTATAAATCACTTCACTTCCCTTTTTCTATTTTCATTTCATTACTTGAATTGACACTTTAAACGGTAATTTACTGTATGTGTCGAGTGAGTTTCGTGACCCCCGGGCCCATAAAACTTGTTAAAATGCCATCGCATGATTTCAAAATTGCATGAATGTCAGTGAGGAAATTGCCAGTGTTATTGTCTTTGTTCCAGAGAAGACTCCCAAAGGAATAGGGTTTTATAAAGCTTTTTATTTTTTTCATATCCATACTTGTGTAATGGTAAGTAAGTGTGACGCAGAACTGGAACAAAGTGTCCAATGAGATTAGACTCAGTGTCCTTGTTTTTGTTAAAAATATTTATTTTTTTTTGTATTTTTTTTTTTTGTATAGGTTGGTTGTAATTTATTACTTTTTGTTAATGTTAATGGAACAGTTTCACGCCTCGTTTCCACGTAGCTCTGTGTACGTATGCGAGTCAACCGGAAGTTCCTTCATCCCTAAGGGAACCTCCATGATCTGCAGTACGATGTGTTTGCGAAACTACTCCTTCCGTTTTTTTGTGGTTTTTTTTTGCCTCGATGTATGTTGAAAATTTATATTTTCGGGGGCAGATTATGGACAGACCATATGCACTATGTGCCATAGGAAGTTAGCATCTTATGCTACAAGAAGTTAGCATTTTAGTTCGTTAGTTATTTTAGTTAGTCAGTTAGCTTCCTGTGTTAATAACTGCTGAATGTAATTCATCTCTATTTATAGATTTATTATAAATATACACTATTTTGAATTTTTCCATGTTTAAAATACTTAAAATATTAAATTACCTTCTCTACCATATCTGCGGTGGCGTTTCCATCCATCCGTAACGAGATGCATTTCCTTGCGTTGACCACTAGGGGGCGTAATCTGTGTACTATACGGATTTACGGACACAAAACGAAACAGTTTGGAAATGAGACATCCGAGGGGTTTATCATTTGAGCACACATACACACATGCGTTGAGTCATGGTGTGTGTAATGGCTCTATGACACATTGATCCCTATCAAATCTGTTGAGCCCATTTATAAAGGCAGACTAGACAGAGGGAAAGCAAACACAACCACCCACTTGCACCTTTTTCCTCTCTCTCTCTTTCTTTCTCACTCTTGCTCTCATGCACACACACGTCTCCACTGGCCAAACCCTTTTAGGCAGCCACACTCTCTGTGTCTGTCACACTTCATCTCCTGTAAAAAAAACAAAAAAAACTCCCACTATAACAGCAAATTCACACATCCTTAGTGGTGCAGCATGTTCACACGCGTGTACACACCACACACTCCCCACATACACACACGCAAAGGCCAGCAAAGCCGCAATAAAACCAACCCAAGCGTTTCTGTTGTGGATCCTAATCCACTTTTCCACTTAGCTAGCTAGTATAGCTCTTCCTTACTTTCCCCCCCCTCGTTTCATACATTCCCTCCTTCTCTCTACATCTCCATCCCTCTCTTTCTACTCAAGAAAACAATACGAGGGGGGCCGATCTGCGTAAATGCTGACGCGGGTGGAAACTTGGCTGCTCGGAGTCTCGGTGTTTTAGTGCTTTTAAGGCCCTCTCTTTTAGGAGAAGCCAGAGAACAGGCGCAATAAACCCCAAACCACAAACTGGAAGAGAATGCCTTAGCGTCAACCTGCTTTCACTTCGAGATCGATCAGACTTCCCCTTTGGCATTCTCAGACTTCTAGCGCAGTTTTACTGACGGTCAAAAGGTCAGGATAATATGGACTTTTTCAGGTCCAGTGGATTTAGCTAATGGAGTATGCCATATACCGTGTTTCTCACAAGTACAGATGGAGGTATTGTAGGTTGGTGAACTTCTGCTGCCCTTTGCTCCAACTTGAACAGAAAAATACTTAGGTATCTAGAGATAGAAAAAAAAACATCCAAGGTCTCATAATGGAAATATTTCTTGATGTTTTACTTCTTCGCACTATAGACCCTTTTAAAGTTTGCAAACAAATGATGACGCAAGTGTGCGCACACATTTTGGCAGCGGAAGTACGGTGGAGTTCAATTTTCCAAATGATAGTAGAGCTATCTTAAAGCTAGATAGTATGGCGTGGGATCAATGTTACAGCAAAGGACAGCTAGTACATCTAAAGATATGCTGGCTGTTTGTTGCTGGCCAGTTTTATGCAAGCTAACACGGCTAGCAACAATGGATATGTTGGATATAAACCTACAAATCACAATCCAATATACTTTTCCAATGACTGCTATAACTGCAGATATTCTGACAGTTCCAGTCAGGTATTCACATTGAATTTTATGCATGCATCGGATAGATCCAATGTATTCTTGTTATGAAATGCAGTAAAACTTCCAGGTAGAGACTGCAGCACACTCAAAAAGAAAAAAGAACTTCTCCGTGTGAAGCGTACGAGGCGACACTTAAAGACACAGTCAATGAAAGTCTAACCCCGGCTTTAATGTTGAGGATAACTTGTCGAGGCAGTGAGGGAGTCGGGGGAAGTTGTAGATCTGCTGTACTCGCACCACATCTGCTCTACTTGTTTACAGAGAAGAGCAGATAAGACATGCACAGGCGCATACATTGTACTGTTGTAGGTGAGAAGCAAACAAGTTTGGCATATGGCTGTGAACGTGCTTAAAGTGGGAGTAAAATCAAAGGCAAAAAGTAGTTCCTCCTCCCTAGTGAACTACTGGTGAAAAAACAATGCTCAATGGCCAGCAGAAGTGTTATTGTAGGAATAAAAACAAACTAATATAAGTCACCATGTTAGCAGAATACTAGCTAGTTCCTATAACATCCATTTTGAGCGTCTTTATGAAGGTTGTACCTGGTTGAGCTGCTCCAGGTCATGATAGCCCTCCAGGACCCTCCGGTACTTCCTCTCCCTGTACTTCCTGCGGACGAACGTGGCGCGCTGCTCCGCCGAAGCCCCGCTGTAGAGTTCCTCCTCCAAGGGAAGATTAGCGGCCCAGAAACTGTTGGCATTCTTGTTCCCCACCTCCAGGAAGAGCTGAGGGGTTACGGAACATGGAGAGGGGACAAATACAGGTGAGAATCATGTGTTAGTACGATTTGATAGAAACATCAACCAAGCCCTAAATCGGCGTAAAGTTCGTCTTGGCAACAACACTTGTTGATTTGTTTTTCAGGTCTTCACTGGTATTTTGTTCATTTTAAAACACTGACGACCACAAATCCTTTTTTACATTGCATTGGATTATACTCAGTGGCCGACCTTCGGGTTTGAAAAGTGAAGCCAATGCGGAAGTGCCTTAAACTTGCATTCTTTCTAATAGCCAGCAGGGGGCGACTCCTCTGGTTGCAAAAAGAAGTCCGATTGTGTAGAAGTCTATGAGAAAATGAGCCTACTTCTCACTTGATTTATTACCTCAGTAAACATTGTAAACAGAGGTTTATGGTCTCAATCGCTAGTTTCAAGTCTTCTTCAATACAGCATGATGTTCATTTAGTAAATTATGGTCCCGTTTAGAGTCAAATAGACCATAAAGCAGGGGATGCTTTAGGGCGTGGCTACCTTGTGATTGTCAGGTCGCTACCACCGAGGGCTGGGAGTTGTCTGTGTTTTTTGTTTTACAACTTTAACCCTTTCGCAGTGTGTTTTCAGTTCATGAAAGTTAATTATTACATTTTGGTCGCCTAAAAATGTCTTATTCAGCGTTATTCACCCTCTCATGCCACTTCTGGTTGCAAGAAACCAAGATGGCCACGGCCAAAAAGGCCGAACTGGAAGCTTCAAAACAGCAGTCCACAAACCAATGGGTGACGTCAGGGTGAATACGTCCACTTCTTATATACGGTCCATGATTATACTGTGCAAAAACTTTCATATCAAGTGATAACTTATTTTCTTCTCACTCATAAAGAAAACAGTGTGTACCTCCACCAGCTCATTGCTCCAGATGCTGCTGTCCAACTTCAAGCTCCGCACTTTGGAAATACTTGGGCCGAGGGAGCGGTGCTGCCCTGGTACACAGGAAGACACAGTCATCAGCATCAGTTCACAGATGCACAATAACACATACGCTCAGATATTCATGCAGCCCTCGGGTTCGTGAAACCTTTCTCAATTAGATATATTCAAAAATGCATGGCTGTCAGGCAACGCTTTTAGTTCCTGAAAAGTTCACGTGGAAAAAAAACCCACAAAAATTAACATGTACATATATGCACATAGAACTCCCCAGTGCGCAAAACAGAAGCCGATTGCCAGTGATGGTGATGGGATAAACAATAAACAGGCAGCTACGAGACGGAGAAACAGAGCATGACTGGAAGCTCGTTCTCTCACTCACAAAAGACATATTTAGTCCCCTCAGCTCTCCTAATTGGAAATGAAAGCGCAGAACGAGGGCCATTAATTGCTAATGAATCATGAGTAATTCATTGTGTATGTGGGTCGGCCTGTTTATTTGGGTGAACGGGAGGCTTCTAGGGTTGCTTATGGCCAAAGACAGAGCATACATGCATAATACATTAGGGCAGAAACACGCTGTATGTGTGAATGCGAATTATTGTCCTGTGTGTAAAGGCGGATAATTTTAGATTTAGATTTGGCATGATCTCATTATTCTATGCTCAAGTAGAGCAGCTGTGAATGAAAATGTAGGGGCCCTGAGCTGTGAAAAGGCCGTCTTGACACAGATCTAGACAGCAACAGACGCCAGAAATGATTTAATTATTCGCATTCTCATATTTAGTCCGACGTCCGAGCTCAAATGTCGCATTGAAAAGAGAGGAACGATCGCTGTCTTCGAGACCACGTGAGTCCAGCTGCTTGACAAATAAAGGCCAAAGAGCGAGATTCTGTCACACAAAATATTTCACTCCGGGCGCCTGCTGCATTTCTGCAGCCGCGCTCCGTCCGCTGAGCCTTACAGCACCACGGGACCATTTTCACTTGTGTAAGGGTAATGAAGCTGAAAAAAGTGTGCATGCACCACCGGGTACACGGTGAGATCTTCACATATAAATAGCCCTGTTGTAAATGTCTTCATCTTCCTGATGGAAACCTAAACAACAAGCAAAAAGGGCAATCCCATCACAGCAGCTTTCACCAAAAAAAAAAAAAAAAAAAGCTGCCCAACACACTCAGGATTTCACCCCCCAATTAAAAACTTTCCTGGCGACAGTTCATGGAGCATTCTCCCAACCTCCTGTGCTCGGCGTGGCATTTTCCCCTCACTCGGTGACGAGTCAGAGGGAAACAAAGCAAAGCGATGAGAAGTGCATTTGTGCGTTACTATGGAAACTGTTGCCAGCAGACGAGTCTACCAGTTGCATCCTAGTTTAGAGGAGTTTGTTGCAATTACATGTGGAGAGGGGGCCTCCCAGTCTTTGGAGGATGTAATTTCCGCTGGTTGGTCGGGTTGCATTGTGGGTGAAAAGGCAAAGGCTGCAGTTATTGGGTAGTAAAGTTACTGAGGAATGTAGGTTTCATGTGGGAATCATCATCCGACTCTTCAGTTCCACCTCAGCTCTACAGAGCGTTTTAGTGTCTTTCCGCTCATTATTTTGGTTTTACTGTTTTAGTTCTTATCAGCCTCGTTTCCAGTCGCAGCAGGCAGCTGTTTTCAGTGAAAAAATCTCTGATGATCCCACTGCATAGGCCTTCTATCTGCCCAGCACCAAACCGCAGGCAAGTTAGCAACTAGCTGGGGAAAATTTGGAGCATTTAGCAGCTTAACAGATATTCCCCTTAGGTGGAGACCAAAACAGAGCTAAAAGGAGAGTGGATATTGCATTTAAATTGACTGTGTAGCCAGAAACGCGACTCAAAATGTAATGCTAATGTTGCTATATGTCCGCTGAATGTGTTACTAGGCAACTATTTGCTAACATGTTACCCATATCAACTTTATGAGGTGATAATATGTTAATGTTTAAATGTAGATGTGCTGCCCCCAAGTGGCCGGAAAAAACAACTAAAGCAGATTTAAAGCTCATCAGTTTTTAGTTTTTCCTGAATAACACAGACTATTTTACTCAGATGATTTTTTGAAAGTAACTGAATCACCGGATGTAGACTGTAGGTATAAGCCTGCTACTGGGCCTGTTTTGTCCACAACAAAAGAGATATTCAGTTTACTGTCATAGAGGAGTAAAGAAACCAGAAAATATTCACATCTAAGAAGCTGGAATTAGAGAATTTTGACTTTTTTTTCATAAAAAAAAAAAAAGCACTCAAACCGATTAATCGATTACCAAAATATTTGCCGATTAATTTAATAGTTGACTGTGGAGACAGGTCTGGCTACGCGAGACTAGCAAGGAAACACTGTAGTTTCAGCAAACAAGTTCCATTTGTGACAAGGACAACTCAGAATAGGCTTCCGGTAATGAAGACTTTCTATTTGCGTTCATACTTTCTAATAGAAAGGGAATAGAAAACGGGCAAAACGTAAATGAGCAGCTGATTAGGAATTTGTTTGCCTCTTAAAGTAATTTGAAAAACACACATTGTTATGTTGAAGATTGCCTGTGCTATAAATAGTTGGGGTTTTTTTTAAACAAAAATGTCATCCAGGTTTTTATACGATTGTGTTTTTAGTTTTTTTTAAATATTCAAAATAAACACGATTATCTTTTTTTTTCATAAAAACAATGGACAGCCCTTCAAGTCTGCGTAAACAAAGACACAATATAACGGTATGTGAAGCCGCTCCGCATCATCGAGCGAAGCCGCAGACTATTAAAATTCATTCCATCTTGGCATAAAAAGAGGAAAAGCCAATCTGGAATCATTTTCACCATTAGCCTTCTCATTACTTCTTCCCCCTCTTTCTCTTGTTCAGCATTTCTCTTTATTGTCCGTGACATGGGAGCGCTAATTAAAAGCATGAGCAGTCATTGGTATTCCAAATGGACCGCCGCCTAATATAAGGAGAGCACGGTGTGAGGACGGCTTCCTCGTTGCAGATATCGCCCAGCGTGTCGACAAAATGTAATATTAAACACCCCTGCAAATGAAATCATTTAAGGGTGTTTGAAAAAGGGATGTTGGATATCTGATGCGTACCAATTACACGGGCTTTGCAGAGGTGAGGTGGAGAATCGCATTAAAACTTATGACTCTGGGAGAAATCTCGGGCCTAGGAGAAAGATCTGGAGGGGTGTATGGGAGCGTGGAAAAACTACACACCATAGCCAGGTATCCCTCTGCATCAGGCATGGCTGCTGCTGCTGCTTCTCTCTAATCATGTTTAGCGGGTCAAGAGGCAGTTTGGGATCCCTCAAGTTCTCGCCCGTGGCTTAATCTTTGTTGTCATTTCATCTGAGCCACCCAGCATTGCCAAATAGATTAGAGAGTCCAGAGGCCAGGCGCCAACTCCCATAAGTGGCTTACCACCTGAGAACTTATTCCAAAAAAGAGCCTCTTGGATCAGAGCACACACTCGCACAGACACAAACAAACACCAGGCCACTCGAACAAATTAAGAATCGAGTACTAAATAGGCTTTTTTTTTTACTTTTCAAATGCAGCACGTGTCTCTTTTTGCGTGTCTCTCCATACATTTTTTCATTATGACTTCAGAGTAAATAATATGAATTAATATGAGCAAGATAATAGTGTGTGTGACCGGAGCACAGCCAATAGGAACGCTCTCTCTCTCTGAAATGACCTGTGATTGGTCAAAGTCTCCCGTCCCAGGCTTTTAAATTTTCTAAAGCCTGAAAACAGAGCCATGAGGAGGTGCAGAAGTCTAGTTATCTCTCCGAACACTTGAATTACAACATGCTGAAAGGTTATTATGGAATTGTTGCCCATTGATGCCAAAAATATACTGCCTACTGCCACTTTAACGGCCACCAGTGTTATTAATAACCAGGATTTTCAGAAAGTTACATGTATTACCTTTAAGAGTAAAATGTTCAAGTAGTAAATAATTAATTCATATCCACTTTAAATTCCCTTGGAAAATAAAAATGCATATAAAAAATATAAAAAAAGAAAAAAATTATTAGGAAATTATGGACCAATAAAAAAAAGTATTATAGTTTTTTTCTTCTTTTTTTCTCAGACTTGTCTTGAGACAACTCGGGGGGGTCTTTAAGAACTATCTTATAAAAGGTGTTTTGAGATGCTGCTCGCTTCCAATTCACACAATGCTGTGAGTTGGCGGGTGTTTACGTGTGTGTGTGGGGGGGTGGGGGGTTGGTTTATCAGAGTGCACTGTAAATACATGTTGTTTCAGAGAGCAGGAGGAAGCCAAGAGTGAAGCGGTGCCCCTTACCTGCGCACTTCTTACAGACGACCACGCCCAGATTGACGGACGCCCACTCCGGCTGCGCGGCGCGACAGTCGGCGCAGCTCCTGTTGGCCTCGTTGAACCAGATCTTCTCTGCCACTTCATAGTCGGAGAGTGTCTCGGCGATCGATTCCTGGACCGCTTCAATCCACTCCTCCTTCTCCCGTTCTGACTCGGCCGTGAAGCTGCAACAATTGATTTTTTGCCCCCCCCGCCGCCCCCCACCCCAACACAGGCCTCACAGTTATTGATTTGATTTGAGAGAGCAATTAAACAGCATAGTATCGCTTGGCAGGGTTACGGGGGTGTGCGGTATTTGGAGTAGTTTTGGGGGGCTTGCTGAGTGTGTATGCCTATGTGTGATTGCAATAGATTTGGTGAAATTGATAGGGGGAGTGGGAAGGAGGGGGCGACGGGGCAGGTAAATCAATCTGTCTCACCTTGCGCCGCTAAAATATAGAAAGTGCTAATGCGGGATATTTGTTCAGGATATTATTTCTCTATTAAGACTCAGGAAAGTTGAGAAACGGTGATGGGGGGGAAAGACTATAAACCTAACACATTTACAGCTTCAATATGCATTTATAAAAAAAATCATGTTTAACACTCTTGTTCCAGCAGGACTCGCAGCAACAGCTCTGCCAATTTGAAAGTGAGAAATCTTTTAAGAAGTAAATCACTGAGATAAGCTCGGTGATATAGGTGATGCCGCTTCTTCTGTTGACACGGGTGCAGTGACAGACTTAGAACAAGAACACAAGAAACCAGGTTACATCAGGAAATCACGCCACAGAAACGCTGCTCCTGAACTGCCTGAAACGCCTCGCTTGAAGTCCCGCCTTTTCTTCCGTAACGCGGTGATGTCGTCAAGTAAAATATTTGCATAATACCTGCCTAGCGGCTAGTTTGGCACGCCCTCTAACAAAGCCATTCAGAGCGGAGCTGGAGCGGAGTCCGAGGAGTTTGGTTCGGTTAACCAATCACAACAGAGTGGGCCAGCTGACCAATCAGAGCAGAGTGAGCTTTTCAAGAGGGGCGGGGGCAGACAGAGTGTTTCAGACAGAGGGGGAAAAGACGTGCTGCAACACAGCCGCTATGTGAAAATAAAGTGTTTTTTGAGCATTAGAGCTTGTAAACATGTTCTGGTACAAACCCAAAATACAAGTATGCACCTGAAATTGGTCCTCTTTAACCCCACCCAACACCTTTGGGATGAACTGGAGCGCCGACTGCAGGCCGGCCCAGGACAGAACTAATGCTCATGAAGCAAATCCCTGCAGCCAAGTTTTCAAAAAAAGTCTCCCCAGAAGAGCGGAGGCAGTCCAGTTTCCACATACTTTTGGCCATATAGTGTGTTTTGGAAGTTTAAATCACGTCAAATTGGCTACATCTCAGCTACTAATTAAACTGATGCAACCAGGCAGGTCAAACCAGCCATATTTCATATTTGATATGAAATAAATATGCACACCACACACACACATAACACCGTAAATTGCCTGAACTGTCATAGCTTCTAAATTGGGATTCTTTCAGGACACCTGTCTCTCAATCCATCTACTCACAGACACACACACACACACACACACACACAGAGGAATGACGTCCATTACTGTCAAACAAGCACTTAAAAAGATGCCTCGCATGGACAGAAAGCACAGGTTTCTAATGGAGAGGATGGCGTGTGTATTTTTTGAAGAAGTTGCTGAATGTACAGAGCAACTCAAAATTAGATAAGTGTATGTAACAAGCAATCTGTGCGCATGTGTGAGCTTAAGCGAGAGTGAGGAAAAGAGAAGACAGCAAGATCGACAGAGATATAAAATTGAGAGGAAAGAGAGAGAGAGAGAGAGAGAGAGAGAGAGAGAGAGAGAGGGAGAGAGTCCTAGCTTGACTGAAAGAAGCACTTAGAAAGGAGAAATGGGACCACTGGTCTCCATGGCAACCTGGCGACCGGTGTAAAGTAAGACAGAGGATGAGGGGGGGGAAGGAGGAGGGGGGGGAGCTTTTGCCCGAAGCAGAGGATGTGCACCGGGTCCCGCCTCACCCAAGTAACCCAGCAGAGATCGATAGGTTGATTGGGTTCAGCCGTTCTGTGCCCACCGGTCTCTGCCCAGGGCCCGTCTAAAGAGATGACTGCTCACATCTTGTGCTGAACTATAACATGGCCTCCGAAACCACAAAGGAGCAAAGAGAGGCAGGAGGCAGGAGGCAGGAGGCAGGAGGCAGGAGGCAGGAGGCAGAGCCAGAGTATGCAGAGGTTTCCCAAGCCGCAGAGGTTGAGATATGAAGCGAAGGCTGGTCTCAGATGAGGCCGCAAAATGAACTACGGCTTTATTTCCAACAGGTGGTTGAAGAGGAAAATATAGACTGAAGAATTATAACAGGAAATTTGAGGCGGAGTAGAAGTATAATTACAAGTTGTACAACAATAATGAAATTGGTGCCTTTTCTCTCCGACTAGAGCTATAACTAAGCTGTTTGCAAGCACTGCTTTTCCCTAAAATTACAACTTTCAAGCAATCTCGTGTATTGTTGAAATATGTCAATCATCCTCAGAACCACAGGCTCCAGGCATCCATCGTCTCCTTCCCCGTCACACACTACAATCAGAGCTCTCGTGTTATTCCGCGCTGCTCCCGTGTCTTTGTCTGGAAAGTTATCGAAGCTGAACGTAAGCCAAGAGTGCAATGAACAGAGTTGCTCCACAGATATGAAGAATATATAGCGCGTCCAGAGCAACGCCAGAGTCTCTATTTATTTATTGTTTAAAGGAATAGTTTGACATTTTGGGAAATACGCTTATTCGCTTTCTTGCCGGGAGTTAGAGGAGAAAATCGATAGCACACATGTCTGTCCGTTAAATATGAGCCAGGAGATGGTTAGCTTAGCTTAGCATAAAGACTATAAACAAGGGGAAACCGCTAGCCTGGCTCTGTCCAAAGGTAAGAAAAGGTGCAGTGACTTCCTGGAGCCTTGTCGTCGTCGTTGTGAGGTTGCCATGCAACTAGAAACTCCTGCTTCCAACCAAAAAAAAATCCGACACATAATCTCCTGTAAAACCACAACTTGGGGTTTTTACACTTGGTATTTTTGTACAGAATAAACAAACAAAAATATAACATGTTAATTAGTGAGAGGTGTTAGTAGGTGGATTTCTTTACCTTTGGACAGAGCCAGGCTAGCCGTTTCCCTCGGTTTCCAGTCTTAATGCTAAGCTAAGCTAACTGTCTCCTTGCTGTAGCTTTTCATATTTAACCGAAAGACATACTGTAAGAGTGGTATCGTTCTTCTCGTCTAACTCTGGGCAAGAAAGCCAATAAACCCATTTCCTAAAATGTTAAAAAAGCATATCTACAGTAAAATGACCTTCACGGTCTGGAGTTGGAAATACTTCTCTTTACAGTCAGCTGCAGGTTTCCCCATTCACCCAAGGACCTAGCATCAGTCCCCGCTCATGAAAAATGTATATTTTATAAAATGTAAAATGACAATTACATTTGGAAATCCAATTTTGGCGTGCGGCAGCTTGACATTCTTTTTATAATTCTCTGTTACAAGTGAGCATTAAATCTTAAGTTTCAAAGTTTTCTTCCACTGGGGCCCCCTTTATCCTTTCTGCTGTTTAAGGCATCTGCTACTCTACATACTATACGTAGGTGAGGAAATCTAATTCCTCGTCATGAATGATGAATGGGCATACGGCTCTTTTTGCATGCATGCATGCATAATGGTAAGAGAGTCAAATATAAAGTGGTTTTGTATTATTAAATAGACGTGTTTGTTCAAAATAATACTTAAATATATATTAAATATTAAGAGCAGTTAATCGGTACAAGTTGAGGAGCATCGATTTTTCTTTCAAAATTCAGATGACATGACAGCTAGTCATTCTCAATCGAATTTACTACTTAGAGAGGGAAGTTCTTTGATATGTTGCTCGTCAGTACAGCCTCTATAATGACCAACAGATCACAGAGCCACCCACCACCATTCAGAAAGAATCATATACAGTTCATTTTGCAGGGTCAAATTTAGCTGAAAATGGGACTCCGGTTTTGAATGCCAGTCACTGACACCTGTAAATAAAGTTAAGCTTCACAGCTACAACTGAAAAATTTAAAATCCTATCCAGTGTTAAAAAATGAGTTAAATCAATCATTGTGACAAAAAAATATACGAAGATGTTAGTTAAGATGAACAAAACACTGATGGCAGATACTCAAAAAAGAGAAATCAATCAAACATGGGACTTACAGTTAGATTCAATCTACCGAGAGCGGTGTTGAAGAAGCTATAGGAGGTAAAAGAAATAGTGAGGTGCATTCAGTGACTATGGCTCCATCATTTTAACACGTACTAGCCTATGAAAACAGTTGTATGATGTCTTTTGTGGCTCTGAAGGAACTTTCTAAAGTCTGAGAAATTACCCTGATGATGTCATCAGGGGTATCTTGTGGCTTGGAGACTAATGGTTTATAACAAACAACCTGCATTACAAACTAATGCATTATGGGTAGATCCAGTGGTCTAGGACATTGGCCCATAGACCAGACCGTCATCGGGTCATCGCCAAGGCCTCGCCCAATTTCGGGGGAAAGAAACGCGCCGTCACATATGGAGAGAAATGGGAAAATGCAGAAAAGCCGTTGTGCAGCGAGTTAACCCGAGGCTTTCACACTGAGACTGGAGGCACATAAGATATGGATATATTCACTGTTCAGTGTGGCAAATGGCTTAATGATGTTGTGACAGTTACTACTAATGGATAAGTTAGCTTGGCGAGCTCGAGTGGAAGGCTGGAGAAAAGCTGATACGAAAATGTAAAACACTCGCCTGCGAATATTATATGTCTAGGGCTTTTATTGTGAAAGGCAAGAGCGGAAGAAGTAGATCTGGTCTGGAAAGGACTAATGAAGTTTGCCGTCATGGGAGCCTCCGTGTTGTTGTTTTATAACAAACATAGGCGCAACTCGATTGGTTGATGCCTTTATTCGTGGTGCAAAAGCTCAGAGGAATCAACCTCGTTCTGAAAACAAATTGACGTCGCTTTTTGGCTGTATTCGTGACAAAAACAACAGTTTGAAAAACTATATTGATGCGTGAAATAATCACACACAAAAAAAGGCCTTGACATGATTCCAACGTAGTAGTAGAGCAGTGTTTTAAGATGGACTTGAAAAATACAAACAACAAACGCTTGTCCTTGTGATGTCTACTGTACCAATGCAGTACAGATATAGTAGACTTGGGGGGGTTTTCTTCTGCTGCCTTCATACAATGGAGTTGTATGAAGGCAGTGTTTGTGCTGCTCAAAGCTTCGGAAAATTAAATTTGAAAAACTCAACAACAGCAACGTGTCCTTCAAAAAAACAAAACAATGTCCTGCACACTCCAAAGCCCCAGCTGCTGAGAGTTTTCATAAGGAAACATTTTCTGTCCAAAAATACAAAAAAATAATTGTCAAACTGTCCACGGTTTTCAATACACACCAGACAAACACAAAACAAACCAGACAAACATGGATTTTCTCCAATATGCCCTTGAGCTATAGGCATTTATCTGCAGCTTTACTTTAGCAGAGGTGCTTTCTGATCAAGAGCACAAAGTTTTCCTTCCTTCAAAGTTGAGTGTCTTTGCCCCGTGCACTCCTCTCTGCCTCATTGTCATTCTCTCGACTCCAAAAAAAAAAAAAAAAAAAAGTATCGCGTCTATACCACCGCAGCGGGCTGAACGCTCTGTCCATTTAACGGCGGCAAAACAATGGAAAAGCCAAAGTGAGTCTCCACAGCTTATAGTGATTAGATGAGTTTCTCACTAATCCCCACCTTGAGCAGGTAGGAGAAACGCTCCCAGGGCTACCAATCGATTTGATCCACACACACACACGCGCGCGCACAATAAAACCCTTTCAGCAATCACCTCATCAAAACAATTCAGGAGACCTGAGCTCATTTTAATTCCCCCTCTCTTTTTTGTTCCACACAAAATGGCAATTACGTCCAGCGTATTAACGAAGCTGCCAAACGATGGGACCATTAAGGGAGCTGACACAAACAGATCGATCGGACATACAACAGACAGGTAGAGGAATGAGGGGGGGAGGGGGGGGAGAAAAATCTTTAGACGAGGCAAAAAAAGGAAGGGGTAAAAAAAAAAAAAAGAAAGAAGAAATAGTGAACAAGCGTATACACAAACAAACAAGCCGTGCTTTGTCCAGGCAGCTGTGATGGTTGTATTCTAAATGGGCCATTACGGCACAAACAAGCAGTGCGCTCATTGATCGGGGGGGCTCCCTCGGGAGGACTGGAGTCACCTGAAAAGGCTTTGTGCCCCTACAGAGGCAGAGATACCTGCATTTAAGCTCCCTGGGGACATTTCATAAAAGAAATCCTAATCGATAATTAGTGATTTTTGTACAGGACCCTGTTCTCATGTAGCCTGTTTACTGCGATGGGCCAATAAGTCTGCGATGCGTGCGGCCGGCCCGCAAGACGGTTCCGTGAGAGGGGTTTGACAGGAGAACACAGGAGTCGCTGCTAAAATGCAGTCGATACAAACTTATGAGAAGAATCTCTTTGTCTCATTAGAGCGGAAACTTAAACTTTGTGACGCGCCTGCTCATTACTTACACAACTAACATCTCAAAGGGAAACATATTATACAGGGTATAGGGTAGTTGTTTGCGACAGTAAAGGTGCAATGTGTAAGATAAGGTCAGAATTTCAGTTTAAAACATTTAAAAAACGAACTCATTATCAACAGAATGTATACATATATATATATATATATATATACATACAGTTCTGGTGACTGTTACCCTGCATCATGGTATACTTAACAGCAGTCTTATGTGTATATCTGTGAGGTTTTTGTGACACCAGATAGCAGATCATGAGCATTTTTTAAGGCGTTTTCAAACCTGCGTTATTTAGTTATGTCGAATTGGTTTGTTTTCCTCCTTGGTACGATTCATTTGGGCAGATTTGAACGCAGCAATCATACTCTGGTGTGGACCAAAACAGCCACACCGAGACCGGTGTTTGCTTTCTCGCTTCGGCCCCGGCACTAACCAGCGACCTTGATTGTTTTTTCTGCACAATCAAGGTCATTTTGGTTCAGAACTTTCCTTCTTCTGTTCATATTTTCTCCTTTGTTGCCCACTTGAGCTTTTTTTTTTTGAAATAGCAATGCAGCTGATTTTAACTTTAAACTACAAAACGGTTTCATATTTGCACGTTTTACTGAAAAGCGGGGAAAAATAGACGACAGATTAAGTTTGAAAAGTCTGGTTGTGTCAAAGCCTTGAAAACATTCTGGTTTGATTTAATCCTCCAACTCTCCAGGTAAGAAGACAAAAGTCGCGGTTCTTAAACCAATTTTAAAAAAAGGCCAATCAGATAGGACCGTGCGAATATTCTTAGTACCCTGAACTGTTATCGCATTACGAGACTCTTAATACCTTTACATGTATAAGAGCAGATTAACCAAAATGCTTGCCCTTCGCCTTTTAGCCGTGAATATGGATGCTTTGTGAGATACGATTACTGAGATTAAAAGACAGTGTAGCAAGAGGCTAAGCGTATGTGAAGGGCATTTCCTAATGCCGGGAGATTTGTTTAAGGAAGGGATACGAACGAAGTGTTGGCGCCCTGCTGCTTCCTCCGTGTGGAGGAGGACGTCACTGTCAACCTGTTGAATCCATCGTTCTGAGGGGTCTGCACTCGAGGAGGCATTCCTTAAATTAACATTCATCTTTTAGATGATGAAAAAGCTATATGTGATCAGGTAAGATCAAACAGAAAGGGTGCACATTTCTTTCACATAAAAAAAAAAAGCACACCAAACATCACACACACGTTTTAGCATGAATAGTTGTGGGAGTCAAGTCGAGACGTACCAGAAGTTCTTGAAGGGTGTGTTGACTTCAAAGCCCCTGCGGTCCAGGTCTCTAATGTTGGCGGCAGTCAGTTCCACTTCAGCAATAGCCAGGCCCGCTTTATAGTCCTGGATAAACACAAACAGAGAGATGGAGATCCGTAGTTGATTAATATCAATCGATTGTGAGGCTGTTGCAGTACAGCTACTTCAAATAATCAACAATTAATGGGGCTTTTTTTTCCTCAATACCAAAGCAATTAAAGAAATAGTAACTTGGATAATACGCTTATTCTGGGGTTTTGTTTGCAGAGATTTAGATGAGAAGATCAATACCGCTCTCTGTCAGTCTGTACCATAGACTGTGTTTATATAGATGGATGACGCGTCTCCACTTCCTCCCACTGCACAAGAGAGAAGCCATTGACACACGTTCTATTACACAGATTCGTGACAGTTATGGAGAGTTAATCACAGCTGTCAATCAGGACATCACACTCCCTTTTTATAGCATCAAATAACTAATTAAAACCAAACTTATCAGAAAAATGAACACTTGAACAACATCAGTGTGATAAGAATTACCTAAAATGACAGAAACCATCTTTGTGAAAAATGTATTTGACGTGTACTTTGACTTTTTAGTTTGGCCCATGTCCCATCCACTAACATGGAGGGGGCAGGATTTATGACCGATACTGGAGCCAGCCACCAGGGGGAGATAGAGATGTTTTGGTGTCACTTTTGGAGAGATGTCATGTCGTCCATCTTTATATACAGTCTATGGTCTGTACGGTAAATATGAAGCTACCGCCAGCAACCATTTAGCCTAGCCTTTTTATGGGGGGGGGGGGGGGGGGGGGGGGGGTGACTGTACATTTCGGACTGTTGCTTGGCATCAAATCGTTGTTTTTACAATTTGGTTTTTGTACGGATTTAGCAAACAACATTTTATGTGTTAGTTTCTGGTACTTTAGAGGTTCTTGTTGGTGTTTTTGTTACCTTTGGACCGAGCCAGACTAGCTGTTTCCCCCAGTCTTTATGCTAAGCTAAGCTAACCAGCTGCCGGCTCCAGCTACAATATTTGCCATAAAGACATAAAAGTGATGTCCATGTTCTCTTCTAACTCTCAGCAAGAAAGCGATTAAGCGTATTTCCCCAAAAAAAATCAGACTATTCTGCCCTTTAAAAAAGGTGCCAGTTAAGGTTAGTTTACCCCTCCCTGTGGAGGTATTCCAGGCCACTGGAAGGAGACCCCGGGGCAGACCCAGAACTGGGATTACGTGTTCGAACTGGCCTGGGAACACCTTGAGAACCCCCAGGAGGAGCTTGAGGAAATAGATAGGGAGAACACTTCTCCTGCTACCACCCCAAAAATGGATTGGAGTATGGGCAGCTAAGAAACAACTGAGTATTTTTCTTTGTCTTTAATCACTTTCCCATTTTTAAGAGTTTGAAAAGGATGTATGAAAATGTTCAAAATAAATCAATAAACTATTCAAAACTCTCCAATAAGAGAAAGTGTCCCCAAAGGGCCCAGCAAAGAGTCCTTCACTCGACGTCACCCAAGGGCTGTTTTTGGCCAAATTCCCCTGCCTAATAAAGGTGGGATCAACAGGTCGCCTCATTAAAGTCTCAACTTGTTTCTCACGTGGGGCTTGAATGTCATTTGGTCTAATAAAAACTAACAAACACTAAAGAAGACCCACACTCACACAGACTGAGACATCCTCAGTCTCTGCTGCCCCATTTACTGCAGTGTTTTTTTGTTTTTAGGAAATGTCACTGGACATAGACATATACGTGCGAGAGAAAATAGTTTGCGACAGGCCAATAACGCACCCAACAGTCATCGGCTTTTTTAGCCTTCGCGCCAATGACGCACAAGCCAAGTCTGTGCGTGACGTGTGTGTGTGTGAGTGTGTGTGTTAAAGAGAGACAGAAAGAGAAGCTAGTGTACCTGTGTGAAACAGCAAAAGCTCTGAGAAAGGCAATAGGTGCCTCTGGGGAATCCAAAGCAACCCGAGCTTTCAGCCTCGATGTTTTCTGAGGCCCATTTCAGAAATAGGGGTTAGATGCAGAGGCACAGCTTTTATAAGCTCCACTGTAGCTCCGCATCACACCGCATCCCCGCCCTTCTCCGCTTCACCCTCAACACTCACAGCAGTTTAGAGCATTTTTTCTATAGCCTAGAGCTCCGAGCTGAGACGGAAAAACAGACAGGAAGACAGAAGAAGTGCACCTACACCCACACATGTAAAAAGGCACAACATCAAAAATAGAGGAAGAAAAAAAAAACACACACACAGGCGTCCAACATTACAATACAGAGAAATACACAGACGGGAGCCAAAAACGTGAGTCAAAAGACGAGGGAGGGAAAGACAGCGAGAACACAAAGGAATAGGAAGGAGGGGAGAAAGTATAAGTGAAAGAAGGTCTCGGTAATCCTCAGTGAGAGTGGGTGAGACGAGCGAGGGGGTCAGCTGAGCAGTTGACAGAGAGAGAGAGAGAGAGAGAGAGAGAGAGAGAGAGAGAGAGAGAGAGAGAGAGAGAGAGAGAGAGAGAGAGAGAGAGAGAGAGAGAGAGAGAGTGAGTGTGTGCTTGTGGAAAGAGCCAGAACAAAAACAGGGAGCTGCGCCAATACTCCTCAACGGCGAATTACAAAAATACCGCCTTAGCGAGGAGCGCTAAATGCCGCCGTGCCGTGCCAGCTATAAAAGCATGTGTGTGTTTTCTGCGCTAACTGTTCTTCACGAACAAAACAATTTACACTAATTACACCAAACAAAGAGAGGAAAATGAATGACACCATGTTTGTTGATTAGGCGCTTTTTTGGGAATACATGGCCTCGCAGAGGAAAGACGCGTGTGTGTGTGTGTGTGTGTGTGTGTGTGTGTGTGTGTGTGTGTGTGTGTGTATGTGTGTTTGTGTGTGTGTGTGTGTGTGTGTGTGTGTGTGTGTGTGTGTGTCTATGCATGTAGGGGAGAACGCCATGTCTCTTGCAGAATTCTACAACTAAGTAGGGACCATAGACTGTATATAAGAAGAGGACATAGTCACCATGACGTCACCCATTGGTTTGTGGACTACTATTTTAAAGCCTCGAGTTCAGCTTTTGGCCCTTGCCATCGTGGCTTTTGGCCCTCGCCATCTTGGTTTCTGGCCCTCACCATCTTGGTTTTTGGCAGTTGCCATCCTGGGTTTTGGCATGTAGCCATCTTGGATTTTGGCTTTCCTCATCATGGCTTTTGGTTGTCATCATCTTGGTTTTTGGCTGTCGCCATCTTGGTTTTTGGCAGTCGCCATCTTGGTTTTTGGGATGTCGCCATTTTGGTTTTTCGGATGTTGCCAGCTTGGATTTTGGCTTTCCTCATCATGGCTTTTGGCTGTCACCATCTTGGTTTTTGGCTGTCACCATCTTGATTTTGGCCGTCGCCATCTTGGTTTTTGGGATGTTGCCATCTTGGATTTTTGGCTTTCCTCATCATGGCTTTCGGTAGTCATCATCTTGGATTTTGGCCGTTGCTATCATGGCTTTTGGTTGTCATCATCTTGGTTGTTGTTTTGTTGCAACCAAAAGTGACTCGAGAGGGTGGAGCTAAGTACAACTGAACGCTGAATACGACATTTTCAGGCGACCAAAAAAGTTATATTTAACATTCATGAACTGAAATACACTGTGAAAGAGTTAAAGTTCTAAGACGAAAACACACGACAACACCCAGACCGGACAACGCCGTGGTAATGACCTCTCAATCGCAAGATAGCCACGCCCTAAAGCATACCCAGCTTTATCGTCTCTTTGACTCTAAATGGGACCATAATTTAATAAATGAACATCATGCTATATTGAAGAAGACTTGAAACTAGCGATTGAGACAATAAACTCATGTTTACAATGTTTACTGAGGTAATAAATCAAGTGACAAGTAGGGTCATTTTCTCATAGACTTCTATACAATCAGACTTCTTTTTGCAACCAGAGGAGTCGCCCCCTGCTGGCTATTAGAAAGAATGCAAGTTTAAGGCACTTCCTCATTGGCTTCACTTTTCAGAACCGGAGGTTGCCCACTTGTGCAGACAAACTTATCAGTGCAGCCAAATTGTGCAGATTGCAACACAAGAAGGAAGGCGCTTGAATATTTGCGTGCTGCAGGATTCCCAACCCCATCTTTCAGTATCGTGTGGGTTAATTTAATCGGGGCTAATGTTGTCAAAATCTCCATTTGGCCATCATTAGCCCCAATTACTACTACTTCAAACACATTTAGAGGACTGCGGTGGAAAAACCCAAGCAATTATTCTCCTTTCCTAACACTTCTGCACAATGATATTGAGGCAGAGCGGAGAGTGGAATGGAAACAGAGCGACAGGCTATGAAGCATTATGAGTAATTAAGGCACTGTGAGCTTTAGAAGACGGGTGACACGCTGTAAGAGATAGACAGAGAGAGATGAAGAAAAAGGAACAAGAGAGCGCGAGCGAGACAAGTGAATTCACTTTATGGCCAGGTCCTAATTGAGCTAAAAAGTTTTGATGTGAGGGCTTCGGGAAGCAGCAGCCTCCTCTATCCCATCAATTATAACTGCGTACAGTCATTGCTCTTTTAAATCCAGTATGTTCCGAGGTTTGAGGACGCATGACGCGATAATAAGGGTTGGCGGAGTTTCAAAGCGCATTCTCGCCGACCATTCAGTTCCGCCAGTGATCTCGATGCGACGCCACGGCTGTGATTTAAACACAGACGGAATAAAGGTTCCCATGTTATTACTGTATAATTGTTCTGTCTCACACTGGAAGGATGTATGGGAGGAGGAGGAACGCCTCCGTGCTGTATGCATGTGCACGAGAGTGCAGTCACCTATACCTAATGACCCTCATCCCTCTCAGGCAGCCAATTAGAGCACTGGGTGTTAGCGGCCGTCCAGCCCTCGCCACTCGTTACCTACCCAATATGTGCCGCGGCCTCCTGCCCTCTCCAATTAATTCACCAAGGATGGAGGGAAGGAGGGATGGGGAGAGGAAGGGAAGGCATTAGAGGTAAAAATAACTCACCCAATTACAACAGCCAAGAGGTAGGTGGCAAATAATGGCGCTTATGGTGGGGGGAAAGAGGGGGGGAAAGGCCCTAAGGCGAATGTTGGCACGCATGCGTGGTTTTGTGCACTTTTTTTGTCCACGTATCATAACACACGCTGTAAAGCATTTTGAAAGAACGAAAGAATTCATCGACTCAAAAGAGAAAGCGGAATCAACTCGAATGGAGAAAAACACACCAAATTCCCGCAAGGTTGAGAGAGAACGAGGGTTTCTCTCGCACCTAAAATGAATAACCTCAACCTTGGTAAGTGCTGAGCAGAGGCCCACTCGGAATATTCCGGTCATGCATCCAATTATAATTTCTTTCACAGTTTTTCAACCTCTCATTGTGCGAATCAGCCACTCCACATCGCCGAGCTGCTCTAAAAGAAGCCAGACAAGTAGAGGCGGCCTCGACTTCTATCTCCAATTCCATGTCCACTCAACCGCTTCAGATGCTCTAAAAGCATGCGGGCCAAGACCGCCTCGCGGAGGGTTAGGTGAATTTAAAAGAGCACATACTCAATGGAGACAAAAGACGTTATTATTTCAAACATCAGACAGTAGAGAAAGGAGTCAAGGAAAGGGAAGAGCTGCAGACAATGATAAAGCAAAAAAAAGAAAAAAAAAAGAGTGGAAGAGGACAAATAATACGGTTGACTATTATGGAGGAAAAAAAGGAGAGAAACAGAAAGAGGCAAGTGATGAATGCACTTATAGTGTACCTGAACAATATATATATATATACATATATATATATATATATATATATATATATATATATATCAAATATTTCTGAAAGTGATGCATTGAAGTGAGGAGAGGAGAGTTGCATTTTACAGTACCAGTACCAGTGTAGTAAAAGTCACTGAGTTGGTCTGTCAGTCTATTGGTCAAAAGCGTTTCCAAAAGCTTTTTTGTGTATGTTGAACGCGGCTATGAAGAAGTCTGAGTGCTGCTTCAATGGGAGTTTAGCTGAGTTGGTAACCAATAGGTTTGGAAAAATAAAAAAGTTCTTGAGGTTGACTTTTAAACCCAAATGAGTCAATTTAGCACCAACTTGGCTGGATTTTAGCATGAATCAAAGGCTTTTTCGGATAAAAAGTTGTGGCCATTCTAGCAAGGTGGCTCTAGGGGCGTCTATGGTAACAACTTTTGGATGGTTTTCCATGAAATTCTGTACAGACCTTGATGAGCCAGAGGATCAATCCTACTGACTTTAGTGATTCTTTAGTGGATGGGCGGAGAAAAATCCGCATCCAACGAAAATTGAGAACTTTTGAGGAACTCCCACACAGAGTAGAAAAGATCCAAACATTTCCTCATCACGATCAAGGCCTATTGAAAGAGGCTGGGTCACGCGTCAAATCTTCGGGGTACAACATATGCGCAGTAAAACCTGGTCTGCACTTGCCAAAATTGAGCCAATCGCTACGCACGACTGCAGCTTCAGTTACACTGCGCATGTGTTGTACCCCATACCCCAAAGCCCATTTCCGCCCGTGTCCCATCCGACTTCAATAGGCCTTGGTCACAATTCCACGTCAGCTCTTGTCAGTGCGACCGTCCTCGCGGAAAGTATAACCGAGTCTTGTCTCAAGTTAGCAACGAGCTAATGAACATAGTGGAGTATTTAACAGCTAGGAAGAGTGAATATAGAACTTACATTCATAGGTGAACAGAACCACAGCACCACATACAGTAGTATAGTATTTCAAGAAGTATTTCAAATATGCTGATTATCTTTTAGTTGTATCAGGTATGCGAAAAGAAACGGAGCTCATTACAAGAGGAAGGCCTTGGTGAAATGACACTCACTCTTGTGTCGCAAAATTCTACAAAACGGCCCCGCAGTCTCGGGATGATGTTAATTGTTACAAAGAAGATCTCGAGAAGAGCAAATGAGAAAGAGATTTAATTAAAGTGGAGCTTAATTAAATCCTCAGTCTCTGTGTTATTGTATACTCGGAATACCTTTCCCACCAGAGAAGGGCTCTACTACTGTATGTGTAACTTTTGCTAAGTAGGAACGAAAGGGAGAGAGAGAGAGAGAGAGAGAAAGATATCTGGCAAGCGTTCGCGTTTCAACTACGGAGCCGGGTTCAACCGAGCCAGTGGGAAGCTGACAGCGAGAAATATGATCGTCCAACGATCAGTCAATCCTTCAGCTGCACACGCCAGGAAACGCTGGTGATGTATGACATGATAAGACATGAAACAAGTAGCTCGGGTTGTAGCGATCTGCCTATGCGGCCCCGTGGCAGGGAGATCATTCTCGGAGTAAACGTGTGTGTGTGTGTGTGTGTGACACAGCGTCTGACTTTCTTTACCTTGGTGTTTAAATGACCTTAAACACAGCTTCATCACAGGGCTTACGGCCCATGAGAAATGGGGTAGGGGTGGTGAAGGAGGAGCTGGGAGGATGATGTTTCCAATAGCTCGTTCATCATGTTAGATTAAATACTCCACTCCACTGAACTTGAACGGGGTAACGGTCTACCTCCCTCCCCGCGCTCTCCCGCTCTCCATCACTCTCTCCTTTTTTCTTCCAAACCACCGACGCTCGTTTCTCACTCATGCGACCTCTGCACCTCCACCCTTTTCACTTCATCTTTCTACTTCAATCTCTTTGTTTCTGGCTCTTATTCGATTTTTTTTTTTTTTTTGCCGCCTCCTTTCCTCTCTCTGCATAAAAAAAAAAAAAATGCACTGCCGCTAACGCTGCTGCTGCTGCATTTATGCCGGGGATTTAGCTCGTAAGCTGAAATAATACAATTAATTTGTCCTGTCTCTGATTCGCTCTTTCACTCCCCGTTCCTCCTGCTGTCTCAGATCAAGGAAGTGGAAATGTGCTGACATGGAGCGATACCCAAAAGAGAATTCTAACAAAGATGTTTGTTCACGCTAATGAGGAAAATAATGAAAGGCAAACAACAAAACTAAAAAAGATAGAGCGAAATGAAATGAGAGCCGAGGAGGAATGGAGACGAGTTGGACGCGCGTAGCATTATCAAATATGCACAACAGATACGTGCGAGGCACCTTAAGAAATAGTATCACTGCGTATGAGGTATCTTTCAATCTCAGATTGGATATCTTGCTGCCGGGACAGGAGCACAGGCGGAGAACAGAGTCTCTTGTACGTGAGCGGAGACTATCGGGGGCTTAATTGGACTCGCATCAAATAAGAAAGACTCCAGAGAAACTAGGAGTAAGTGAAAACTCATCTCCTCTTTATTCTGCAGTTAAGAGGAGATGTAAGTTATCAAAAACAGTGTATTAGTCTGTCGGAATATATTCGAAGTACAAAATAATACGAACTAAAGCCCCGTTTTCAAACGCAGGAACTTTCCCCAGGGAGTAGGAACCTTTTGAGGAGCTCTTTATGTTTCAACCGCAGGGACCAGGATCTAAATTAATTTCAGAGGACATTTTCCAGGGACTATTTACCCCCCCAAAAAGGGGCCTGGTCAGGGGGTAGTACCTTTTTGAAAGTACAGGAACTTTAGGGGTGGAGTTTGCATGGATGACCGCCGCCGATTCGGCAAACACACACACAGCACCGCAGCTTCAACGGCTTCATTCCGCTTCATTCATTAACAAAAAAGTACTCTAGTATTGATTTAGGACCATTTTAGGATGAGGGAAGGACATTTCTCTTTGTTTGATGACATTAAAACTAAAGTTAGGCTCTGCTGTTGGCCTCCCAACTCATTTTAAAAACGACAGAGAGAGAGACAGCGCGGCGGTGCTGTCAATGAGAGAAAAAAAAAGTTGCCAATGGCCCCTTGGCCCCCCTTCTTCCGGCGCCCATGGCGTGCACAGACTCTCTGAAGGGCACGTAAGTCATTGTTAGGGTTCATGTTTGCTCTATAGGCCACACCAGAGCAGTTATGATCTAACGAGCGCAAAAAAACCTGGCTGAACAAAGGGCAATTTGGCACTAGAAGCAAAAAGGGCTGCTGCCTCACTAGCCTGGACTACACTTCTAAATTTGATGGCGAATATCCACCACTAAAGCACAATATCAACCCAAAAGATAAGGAGCCTAAAGATGGGTACCATATTATTACCTGTCTTGGAGAGAGGCCTCGACTCGATAGGAGCTGATTTGTATGTTACTGAAGTCCCAATTCCAACTGCGAATAAGGTTTTGTTTCCACTGACTATATATTCATTCTTTCCCGACATCTCTTTTCAAGATCCCTGGTCATAGTTGTACTTGCGTGAGTTCCCACCAAAAATAGAGCACAATATATATCTCAGGACCCCGAACCCCGAAGCATTTTCACACGTATATATTTACTTTTTAGATTACACATTCATGAGCATCTCCATCTCTACCTCATGTGCTTTTCAAATAGGCTGTGATTATTATCTTCCCCTTTTTTTTCAAACAGGAAGCTGTCATCCTGTGGAGAGGAAGTCCCGGCGGTGTTGGAGGTACCTGTTCTGTTTTGCAGAGCCTGACTTTACTCCCCGCCAGGGACACCAGCACTCTGCCTTTGTAACCGCGGAGATCCAGCAAGCCTCGCTTGTTTGTGGAGGAGGAGGGGCGGGGGAGGCTGTCGGAGCGCTTCTGGGAGCCGCAGGCGGGGGGGCGCGTGGCCGTCTGAAGAGTTTCCATCCACTCCTGGCGCTCCCCTGTGGACACGTGCACGAGTGAGAGACGGAAACAAGAGAAAAAAAGAGGGTTGCATGCGGATACAAAGTGCGAGCGTGTGAAAGGCAGAGAGAGAAATCAGAAGGAGAACTAGACAACGAGAGATCAGGGCATCTTAAAGTCTTTGAATCATAGTGTTAATTCATCATTTTTTACATCCCTTCAGTGAACTACACTCTCTTGTTGGCTGCTAAACCTCCACTGCATACTGATACAGGAAAATCCCAGTCTAAAAGAAAAGTAATTGAAACACAGGATGAGCTACGATTGGTGAAAATTAACTTAGCCCGTGGAAAAAATGAATATCCTTAAAGCTGGGAAGTGCAAAGTCGAGCACATGAGATATAGATAGCTGCTACTCTGAGATTTGCGAGCCTCGAGCAAGATGTGGCAGGGGTAATTTGAGTGAAACACACCACCTAATTAAAATATAGAATTAAAAAAAATACAGCTTCTAATTAGACGCCGCCACAGTTCTGTGAATTTGTCTCAACCTGGAAAACAACGGAGCACAGAGCGGTCTGACTTTTTAATATTTCCAACTGACTTACAGTGAAAACTCTCTCAAGGGGTCCTAACTATGCACTTGATGGCTTCCTACATGATATCATGTTAACAGGCTGAGGCTAAAGCTGAATGTCGCAGGCAAAAAATGAGCTTCTTCACCAGTTGATGATCCATGTAAAGGACATGAGAAGCCTACAAGTATGATAAGGAACTAGAATTACCGCCTCGCGGTTGTATGCCTTCGCCAACCAGTCAAGTTGCAGTTTACATCCATGTCTGTCCAAAATGTCATCACTTCATCATTTTATCCGGTTAGACATTTGTGTTAAATTGTCATAATTATCATGTGACTTCTTGAGTTACGGCAATAATCGTGTTTTGTGAGGTCAGAGTGACCTTTGACCACTTGTTTGTGCCAAATTTGATGAAATTCTCTCCAGGCGTTCTTGAGATATCGCGTTCACGAAAATGGGATGGACGTGAGGTCACAGTGACCTTTGACCACCAAAATCTAATCAGCTCATCCTTGAGACCAAGTGGATGTTTGTGCCACATTTGAAGAAATTCCCTCAAGGCGTTCCTGAGATATGAAGAGAATGGGATGGACGATGCTCGAGCACCAAAATCTAATCTAACCAGTTCATCCTCGAGTCCAAGTGGATGTTGGGGCCAAATTTGAAGAAATTCCTTCAAGGCCAACAGACAACCGGGGAAACAACCTTGAGTCCAAGTGGACGTTTGTGCCAATTTCGGCAGTTCGGCCACGGCTGTTGCCGGCGCGGAGGCATATAAAAATGTAAGATCGTGTTATTTCGTTCTCACCTGTTTGGCTGCTTAGCCTACATGCTTATTTTCAAACTCCATGTTTTTACATGTAAAGTACAAGAGAAAAGGATTCTAGGAAAACTAACCTCTGTGTCAAGACACAAGTAATGAACTGGCTACAGTTGCTGGAGTGTAAACCTCAAATCCAATAAAATGCAGGACCGAGCTGCTAACATTACCCAAGATGGGCTAGTTGTGAATTAGGGCCGCCCCCCTCTTAATCGATTAGTTGACTAATCGGTCTTTGTGGTCTTAGTCGACTAAGTTGATTAGTCGTTTTTTATGCTTTTTTCATCCTGAATGACTTATTTCCAAGAAACTTATGAGCACATCTCTGGTAAACACAAAATTTAAAGTGGTGCTATTGCGCGATTCTTTGTGGAGAAACTCAGTTATACAGATCTGTCGATTAAATCGACTAATATTGTATGAAAGTTAGTCGACCAAGAATGTCTTTGGTCGAGGACAGCCTTATTGTGAATCTGACTTTTTTTTAAATAACCTGCAACCCCACAAACTAATTTTGGTCGTTTAATGATAAGCTAACTCTTGGCCTTGGAAGTAACGCTTGGTTAATACTGTAGGTAGCAAGCTAGTTAGACGGACATGCTTGCATTAGCAGCTTATATCAGAGCAGAATAACACACCGTTTAATCCATTGGAAAGGCTAAAAAAAGACACCACCATCTAAACTGTTTATATACAGAGTGTTGCTACTACAGTATAGCCCTATGCATATGCAGAAATCCAAAGCTTGACAGGCCTGCGGGTGCCTAGTTACAGTTGCTAAGATATGATTGGAGAATAGTCTCTGTTCGGGGGGAAGGCTCTGTAGCTGCCACTTCACATCTTCGGTGTCTTCAGAAACGATTTGTCCTTGAACACAACTCTGAATCTCTAACTTATTGTAAATCAGCCCGGATTACCTCGCAGCTAAATGGCTCAAGTGTGGCGCGATGCGTCGTGTTCCATCCAGGGTTTACATTCAAACGATGTTGTACACTCAAAAGGCCTCTCAGATATCTTCCTCTGCAACTTTTCAAACGGACATAAAAGAAGACATGAAGCCGGCGCTGTAAAGCCCATTCCCTTACCGCCCGAGACATTGTGCTATCAAAGCCGGCAAAGTGGAGACACAAGAGATACCAAAGGATTGTAAACACACGAGCACACACGCTAACACATCACAGATCCAAAGCAGCAACCGCTGTGGTAACTGTTCAATACGAGACAGAGAAAATAAGAAGAAAAGGAAATCTAAAAAAATCTGTAAACTGATATGAAAATTGCAGTTAGGATGAACCTGCAAATTTGAGAAAAGGCAACAACTTGATTCTAAAGTTTTTAAAAAGTAAACGGCTCTGCTGACAGAATGACAGACACTTTCCTGAAATAGGAAGTGACAAAGCGATGCTCTCAGAACAACAGTGAGCTCTTGTGTGGTCACACAGGGGCCTCACATCATCCCCCCTTTTTCAGGAAATGTATTTTTGGATGCCCGTGAATTTGAGCAAACAGGATGGAGGATTTCATGGGGGTTATCCAAACAGAGGACTTGATGTCTGTATTTACAAATGCTTCTCTTGTATTTTATCAAAATGTTCAGGAACAGAAGTACGACGGCGTACTTGGGCCGTTGTCGGTAAAAAAAAAAAAAAAAATTCTCGTAAATGTGCCACTATAATCTCAAAGAACATCCACGTTTTTTTCTCATAAATAAGCCGCCGTACAGAAGAGAAGCCCTTATTTGGTGTGATCACCCCTCTGTTTCATTTTATCATCCATTACTTAACTTATTATGGGCCGATTCTTTGCCAAAAGATGAGAAAACCCGCCGACACACAAATCATGTCACCAAAATCAATTGTACTATTACTGTAGCCATGTAGGCTTAAGGAAGCACGAGGAAATGTTTGTAGGAGGTTAACAAATTATACTGTTGACGCATGCCAATTTAAGAATAGAGAGAATAATTGTTTTTATTGTCTTTATTGATCCCCACATTGGAAAAATTTGTCTTTTCACTTTCTTCCAACAGCTCATCTATTGAACAAAAAAAGGCCTGGAGCAGGTGGGGACTCAGCGTCTCGCTCAAAGCAGCTCAGAGTTAACAGTGATCAAACAAAAAACTCCATAACACTGGACCGGTGAAAAAGAGATTCATTGGACATCTCATCACCTAGATGAAGATAAATGTATAATATTTAGCTTATAGCCTATACAAGTCATATTTTGCACACTTCCTTCAATGATAACTGATCACCTGTGTCTGTGTTGGACTGCCTAAATAACTATCATCCTTCCCCTGCTTCCAGCAATGCTTCATGCCTTGTATCCTTTTTATTGTGCGAGACGAGAGATGTAGCTCGCCGAGCGGTTTCACACAAAACTAAATGATACTACAACAAACCGCGACTTTCTTGACTTGCAAAATCGTGTTTTAAATTGACAAACATCATATCATATAATTCATGGCGCAAGTCAAACGGGATCAAAAAAAAAAATTGTCTCCCGCCGTTGACAAACGTTTATATTTTTTCCGAAATAAGGACGCATGGTGGTCCACCTGAAGGGGCGGGACTTCGCCTCTCTTTATATAAAATATTAAAATTCTAAATCATTTTTTATCGTTGTGCATGCGTGTCGCCCGCATTACATTTTCAGAGCAGCTCTGCTTCTTGTTCTTCCCTTCTAGTGCGACAGAGCCGACTGTGAGCTTGAGTTACCCTCAGGGTGACCTACTGGTGTGTCCTTAAAGCACTCTCCTCCTGCTGAGTGACAGAGGAAGGGGGTGGGGGGGCCTTCTCAAGGACTTGTCAATCATGTCGTGACCACTATCAACCTCACGTTGTCCTAAATTGACCTTAATTAGCTTCTCGACTGCAGCCTGTCTTTGACCTTGCACGCGAACATATCTGAAGAAAAAGTTTCTCCTCTCCGAGTCTCCTACACACACTAGCCCTCCCGAGCTCCCAAATACTGTATCGGCTGCCTGGTCCCGAACTCACCTCTGGTCTGGCTACCCCCCCCCCCCCCACCCCCCCAGATTCTTATGAATTTACAAAGAGCTGGCATCAATAATGAATGGCCTACTCAATTATTGACCGCTCTTTACATCACTAGGCTTTAGTGTTCCGTTCCCACCCTTGCTTTCTGAGTTCCATTACCTGTCCTGCGCTCACTTATTTGCCTGTTCATTTATTCAGGGCCTTCCTCTCTCCCGCTCCGCTCTCCTCTTCGCCCAGGCTGTCAATCTGAGGGGGGGGGGGGGGGGGGGGGGGGGCTGGAACGAGGAAGGAAGTGAGAGGATTGAGAGAAACTCGAGAGAAAGAGAGAAAGAGCGAGGAGGAGACGGGTGGCACGCCTGCGTGTTAGCACGTGCGCATCTGCACTCGTGCGCCTGGATGTGTCTCGCATATGTGTATGTTGTTTGTTTTTTTGTGCACGCGGCCTCGCGCGTGAACCTCCTAGCGTGCTTGCCAAAATTATTTTCGCTCAGCGTGCAAACATGCCCTCACCTCTGTCTGCATGCATATTAAAAAGAGTGCACTGCAACCCAACAGCCAACATCTAGCTTCATCGCTTGTTAAGGGGATGTGTGTATGTATAGCCGCGTATTTGAAAGACTATTCCACTTTACATGGAGAGAGGCGAGGAGAGAGGCAGATAATCCTCATTGAGAGTGGATGAGATGAGAGCCAGGTCCACTTAGCGCTCGACAGAGATCTTAGAAGCCTCCCACGCAGTCTCCATCAACAGGAATGAAAAAAAAAAAGAAAGAAAAAAAAAAAAAAGCCAAAGCAGAGGGATTGAGATTTGCTTTGTTTTCCGTCATTTCAATCCTCACACCCCCAACATGCTGTACATGCACAACACAGAATTGAACATTTACGTTACCCTTCGATGTCATAATATTACTATATATTCATAGAACTGGATGAGTCATACTTGAGCCTCGCCAATACATCGACATGGATGATATTATCAGCCAATTTTAGCTTACCACAGATATGTTGTTATCTGCACATACGTCAGTTAACAAGAAATTGCAGTACAGGAATCCAGAAGATACTGCATCTTTGAGGGAGTTTAAATTCACTGTAGTATTATACAGCTCGGAATTAATCAAATTTATGGGAACCTTATCAGAAATGTGCATGTTATGTGTTTTGAGGCCTCCAAAATCCAGCATTATTAGTCAGATTAGGGATGAAGTTTTGAATTTGCTTTTGATAGCCCGACACCCATTAACCTGTAACTAACCGGTTCATTTTTTAAGAGGACCTATTGTGCTTTTGTGCTTTTTCCCTTTCCTTTAGTGCGTTATATAGTTTTTTTGTGCATGTAAAAGTTCTGCAAAGTTACAAAGTCCACGCCAAAGGGAGTTACTCTCCCCCCACAGAAACACTGCTCCTGAACTGCCTGAAACGCCTCGATTGAAGTCCCGCCTTTCTCCTCCGTAATGTGGTGATGTCACCAAGTAACACATTTTCATAATACCTGCCTGGCGGCTAGGTTGGCACGCCCCTAAAACAAAGCTAGTTATAGCGGAGCTGGAGCGGAGTCTGAAGAGTTTGGTTAGGTTGACCAATCACAACAGAGTGGGCCATCTGATCAATCAGAGCAGACTGGGCTTTTCGGGGAGGGGAGGGGGGGCAGGAGCTAAAACAGAGCGTTTCAGACAGAGGGTGGAAAGAGGTTCCGCAGTACAGTTTTTTTTAACATTAAAGCATGTAAACATGTTCTAGTAGAAACCCAAAATACAAGTAGGAACCTGAAAATATGCATAATAGGTCCTCGAGGCGCTGTATCCATCCAATTTTAATGTTTTGTGTTGTAAATGTGATTTTATCTTATTTTGTGTTGGCTTTGCTGAAGTTTATTGCCGCATTTTGATCAGGTCGCGGGTGCTCCGATCGATCGGTCAACGATCGTTAACGTTATATACACTGTATGGACCTCGGCTCGACTGTCTCATTGCCTGGTAATATATGCTCAACACCAGCTAAGAAGCTGGTTATGTTGTTAAATGTTAAAATCTGCCACTGGGTAGTAAAAATGTGAAATGATATATGAAGTGAAATATGTACTAGAGTTAATACAACTTCTACTCCCACTCTACGTCCTCCTGACTTTATATTTCTGCCGTCATCCTCCTCTCTCTGGCCTGTTTGTTATCCCTATACTCGTTCTCTACATCTCTCCCTTACCTTCTATCCTGTCATCTCAAACAAAGCTAACATGTGTTCGGAGCAGGCTTTGTGGAGAGGCAATTGCCGGAGCATCAGAATACAAATCATCAACGTTTCTTTACACCATAAATCCCATCTTCTCTCTTGTAGCGCATTTGTCTGCATCCCCCCCTCTCCAGCACTCCCTTCTTGTCCTGACCGTTTTCCATCACTCTCCGCCGTGTCTCTTCCTGCCAAACTCTCCTTTCCTCTCGCTTTCTTCTCCCCCACATTGCTGCCACTGCTCTCCGCATCACTCCCTCTTCCTCCTCCTCCTCCTCCCCCCACCTCTTTTCTTCTCTCCTTCTCTCCCCCCTGCCTGCCTCCCTCCCTTCCTTCCTCCTTCCATCTCTCCTATATATCTCAAGCTGACAGTACCTGAGGGAAGAGGCCACCTGCGGACCAAGTGGAGAATCAGCCGACAGCTGTGTGCACACTCTCTCCGGTGGCCTTCAATTATTCACTCACTTCTCCCTCCTCCTTTTCCCTCTCTCTCCATCTTCACTCTGCCCTTTTCATCCCTGCCTGCCGTCTCTGCCTTTTACCTCTCCGTTGCGTCTCCGCACCGAGATTGCGTGTCCGCCTCTCTCGCTCCGTCCGTTCCTGTTATTCCCTCATTTAATCGGTTTCCTTCCCTTGTTTCCCCCCTATCCCCTTCTTCTAATGTCCCTCCCGGATGCCTTCACGCTCTCGCACACTCCTCTGACCATCACTCCACCATTTTCTCCTCCTACACCGCATCGGCCCAGCAGCTCCATACCTCCACTTCACTAACATACTCCTTCCTCTCTCCCTCTGTCTCCTCATGTCTCCCTCTTTCTCATGTGTTTCCCCCAAAGATTGATGACTCTCCGCCACAAGGCGAGTGGGCCTGTTTAAAGATGCATGAGGTGATGAGGCCAAGTTTTATCCTCCTCCTCTCTCTCTCTCTCTCTCTAACTCACTCTCCATCTTTCCTCCCAACCCCTTTCTTCTGACGGCAGCAGCCACCTCTGCGAGAGGCTTCCCGCTGATCCCGGGGCGGTCAGAGGCCACCTCCAAATCAGACAGCCCTCTCCTCTCCCCTCCCAGCGCTTGTCAGGACGGCTGAGCGTGACGTATGACGATCAGCTGGCTGACAGCGTGATAAATGACGCCGCCGAGGACACCGCGACTCATAAACGGACAAAAAAGGCTGGCAGATATCGATATGATGGTGCACGGAATCGACAGGGTGAGGAGGAAGAATCGCTGGTGCTACAGTGTGGCGAAAATAGGTGAAAAAACATTTAAAGGGCATGTTATTGGCTGTATTGCTTTTTTTTATATATATATATATATATATATATATATATATATATATATATATATATAAACCGGAGGTGATGCAAAATTGTATGAAAAAAAGATGCAAATCTTAGCAGTGTTGATGACCAACACACAAGCATGAAATAAGGCCTTCATTCAGTGTATTATGTAGATTAGGGCTGTGTATTGGCAAGAATCTGGCGATACGATACGTATCACGATACAGGGGGTACGATTCAATATATTGCAATACAGTAAGTAAGGCGATATATTGCGATTTGTTTATCTAATTTTAGGAAAACTGTCATAGTGCACATACACTGAGAGGATAGAGGTTGCATATCTCTGAAAATGAAATAAAGTATTGACTAAACCGTAAACTATTAATTAAAAATCGATACAGTGTTTTTGAGAATTGATACAGTATCACAAAACATAATGTCGCGATATTCGATTTTTTCGATATTTTCTTACACCCCTAATGTTGCATGTATTGTGTTTCCTACAGTGTTAACTTTTATGAGATGATATGCTTTTTTGTATCTATTTAATGTCTAAAACAATGTAGTAGAAGAATCATGTATAGTAGTATAAGGTGTAGTTAGAGTATTTGAAAGTTCTGCTGACCATACGAATGTGTAGTTAGTTCGTACTACTGAGCAAAGATTTTCACTGCTGTATATTCCAATTTTGACTCCACAATACAATAAATTCCTCATTCTGGTGCATTTTATACAAATGTATCTATGAGTTCAAGGTTTTTTAGAGGTCAGCCAAGATTCCACTGCTGTCTTGAATGGCTGTCTTTGACTGGTGGTGCGAACAGTGAATACTCGGTTATAAAAAAATAAAAGCGAGAGTAAATAATGATCTTACAGGTGAACTGAATGATTTTATGGCAGCTATGGGGCAGCGGGAAAAAAAAAACTATTAAAACCGCACTATGTGTGTTTATCACCTCAAGTTTTATGTTGACTTTGTTAGCAAGCAGTTGCCTATTTACAAATCAAGCAGCATTAGCCTTTATTCAGTCTTGTTTGTAGCGACCAGACCTTTAGCTCTGGTTTGGTCGCTACCAACTACTGAGAAAAATATCTGGCTATTTAAGCAACTGAATGCTCCATGATGTTCACAAGCTAGCTGCAAAAAAAAAAGAAAAACAAATCTACAGCAAGAGGAAAAGTTTAACCACAGGAGGTCAACAAAAATACTTTTTTCAGCTGCTGTTAAGTTGCTCTTTAAATACAATTATGTACAGACTAATGATGTCACAAGAACTGATACTTCGGTACCAAGGCGGACTAGTTAACGTTAGCTGTTAGCTCCGTGCTAACGTTAACAGCTAACGTTAGCTAGCTCTCGTCCTGCCATTTTTTCAACACGGAGGTGCCATCATATTATGGTGCATTCAGGCTCTATTCAGTAAAAATGAATATTGGGCGAGGGTAAATTCAAACGTTTATCACGATGTGTTCAATTGTAAAATGTCGTTTTTGGTAAGAAACTTGAGTAAATCCAGTTGTTTGAAGGAGATGTTTTCACAGCAATATAAAATAGATAATAGCGAGGGAATTATGACCTGTTTAACTTCCTAACAAAAAAACAGTACGCAAACGTGTAACAAAGGAGTGGATGTTGAAGTACTTTTGTTTTTTACCATGAATTTCACTGGTATTGGCATCGACTACTAAATTTCTGGTATCTTGACATCCCTAGTACAGACTTCAAAATCTATCCTGGTGTCCTCAAAAATGATATGCTATGAATTTATCATATAAATAGTATATCATGTCATATAAATGATATGACATGATATACTAAAGTATAGACACTGATGAGGCATTTTGTCCTAAATTCGGCCTGATGCCTTAGAATCTACAGCTTCAGCATCCCAATTATTTCTAACTGAGCAACGACCAGTTGAACTTATCAAGAGCAATAAGCAGACGCTCAATACCGATGACGAGTATGTCAAATATTGATGATTCTATTCCTCGCTCAACGGACGTCAATATGTCAATAACTTGCATTGAGGTCTCAGTGATCTCAAAGATCTTTCAGTTCCGCCGTGTTCTCAAATAGTCACGCTGTGCAACACGACGAGTCAAAGGGTTCATAACCGTGCAAAAACTCTTCGATCTCACTCATCCGCATGACTCAAAGGGCGGCCGACATCACGACCCCGGAGACGGACCCTCGATTAGTGAATGAGCAGCTTGACCCGAGCTGCCTAATAAGACCGCCATCAAGCAGGAGGTAAGGAGCGGAAAGTGTCTCTTTCCTCTCTCATTAACGGCCGACGCAGACAAAGCTTCCAGCTGAAAGGCGATAAGCAGAGAACGACTTTTGACTCCGTCTTGTCTGACAGAGGGTTGAAGAGAGTAAGAGACTATTAAAAAGACGGTTCCTGGGAGACTTGAGAATTTGTTAATTTTTCATACAGCCTGTCCCTTTAATAACATTGGATCAGACAGGGTCATTACTGCCACCAACATCTCCCTAGGCACCAATGTAAACACCCATTTAGATAGAGTAATATTCATAGAGCATTAACAAGAAACTATTCTGAAAAAATACTTTAAAGAAATAGTTTGACATTTTGAAAAATATGCTTTATTTCTGAGATTGAGATGAAATGTGCGTTAAATCAGGACCTGTTAAGCCAATGAGTACATGAACAGATGCAACAGATAGCGCGGGTCTCCCAGGTAGTCAGTGAGCACAGGTTTGGTTTTGGTGTCTGTACAGGCACAATGGTACCAAGTCTTTGGCGCACTTCAGTCACTGTTGTTCTTTAGCTAATATTTTTGCATGTAACTCCCCCTGAGACCAAAAACTTTAAAAATACAACATGTTAATTAGTGATCTTTCCAGATTTTGGAAGTTGTATTTTTTTTTCTATTCGGTCAGAGCCAGGCAAGCTGTTTCAGCTTACCTCCAATTTTCATGCTAAACTAAGCTAAACACCCCAACTCTGTACTGATCTTCTCATATCACGCTCTGAAAGAAGGCAAGTTTCCCAAAATGTGGAACTATTTCATTACATATGGGTACCAATAAAACCTCTGAAAATGTCCTGTGAGAGAGAAATGGAAGAGAAACAACAGCGTGCGGAGAAAAAGAGAGACAAAAAGAGAGAAAGAGGTGAGGCGTTAAGAGAGAGTGAGGCGAGAATTAGAGACGAGAGAAGCAAACAGAAAGGGAGGGGGAGGGAAGGACAGAGAGAGAGAAAAACAAAGCTAGACAGGGAATCAGAACGTTGGAGCGACTGACCAAAACGAGAAAGAGTAGCTGATAGAGGACTGCACTTGTTGTACCTTCTCTTTCAGCCCGGAACACGAAGGTCCGAAGGGAGGTGACCACCTCAAACTTGTTGTCACCCAGTCCTCGCACCTTTCTGACAGCGCTGGCAAGGATCATACCTTTGGAGTACATCTCCTAAAACAGAGAGAAAGGCACATAAACAGACAGATTAGAGCGCTGATAATAGGTATAAATATAAACACAAGCGGCAGACACACGCGCAGCTTCATGCATACTAATAACGTTATTGAGTGGTTGCTTATTCCTATTATCTGCATCTGTGGACCCACAATTACCCCATTCAAGTGCATTGTTTGCATCGATAGATGTGTAATTCGGAGTTGGATTGCGGTCGGCGTTCAATTTGAAACGCCACCGACAGACATCCTCATCAAACTAGAGCCATTACCCATCAAAAACAGCGTCAGATTCATTTGCAGAACTAGCTTCCCTGTTCCCTTTCAAGCAATAACTTTGATAAGTGGCACGAAGGACAAGAAGCATTTCAATCAAAAAACTGCTGCAGGAATAAAAACAGGAACCTCATAGTATATGTTTTCATATGGGCTGCATACTGTTAAGCAAGCCAGGGCGTATTGGTATAAGAGGTGGGAAAATATCAATTCAACTATGTATCGCGATTTAATGCAAGAATCGACATATTTGCTTCATTTGACTCTATGTGGAGGTAGAAGGAAGTTTCCGCTTCTATTGTTGTAGTCTGAGTGACGTGACGTCATATCCGTTCCGTATCCGTCAACCAAAACAAACCGCAGCCGGCCGAAACGCAAAAAGTAGAAAACGGTAGTGGTTCCACGTGGATACGACCTGCACCCTCACATATTAAATCCAACGTGGTAAACACTACACATACAGTAAAATATGGAAACACTTTGGGTTTCACACATGGCGGGAAAAGCAGAGCTAGACATCACGGCTAAAGCTGCTTGCTAACTCTGTCATGGACAGGAAACGTTATCGTATTGCGGTAACGTGCGGTCAAGCCGGCCGTCACTTTCGTGTCTGTGGTCTTATCGGCCGACGCTACAACTGTAGAGCACCCATATACTGACATTTATGTTAGATGCATTCAAACGGCTATTTGCATAGATATGATCTTTGACATCAACACAAATAACTCAAATTATAGACTTGAAATATGTGTGGCTTTGAAATGGAGGAGCGGGAGACGGCTAAAAAAAGTGAATTACCTTGCATTAAAGAAGCCCAAACACAAGAATAACACACAGAGAGCGCCGTCGTTTGGGTGTTAGGAGACATCATAAAACAAATCTACAAGCTGAAAACAAACTTCACAAATATTTAAAAAAAGAGACAGTGGGGCGCTGTAGTGGGGATTTGGGTAAAGCACAGGAAGTGCTTGTCGGGTAAAGCGGGGATTGGGCTGTGTGTGTGTGTGTGTATTGTTTCATTACCCCCCATGTTTTCCCCCAGCAGCTCTAGTGGAGGCATCTAAATAAAGAGGATGATGCACTGGAGGCTCCGTGACCCTCTTTACAGCCTCCCTCGACAACGGCAATTAAAAGTACTGGGTCATTGTCAATATGAAAAGGAGAAAAAAAAGAAAGAAAAAAGAAATCGAACGACAATATTATCACTTCTAAAGAAGTGAGGACAGAACGGCAGCGCCGTCGGAATCAGTATTCAAACGGCGACGTGGCCGAGTGTAACAGAGAAATGCCCTTAAAGTAGTTGGAAAAAGCTCAGAACATGTCAGACGGTAATGTTCTTGCAATAGAGTGAACCGCGGGGACAGTACATTACGCTTCTGCTTTAGCGGCGTGAAAATCACTGGGTTATAAAAAAGGAAAAAAGAAAGGGGGTCGTTGCAGACATTGCATTATTCATGTCGATAATGTCATTATCATTGCAAAGTATGAAAAAAAAAAAACAGACGTCACTTTTTTTTTCTCTCTCTCTCTCTCTCTCTGTGTCGCTCTTCAACTGGCTTGACCTGAATTTTCACTGTGCACAATGTAATGGGCTCGTGGTGATTGCCGTGCACAACGCTGCACTGCCGCCGCCGCCGTATCCTGCGAAGACGTGGAGCGGAGTAAGCGAAAGGAAAAAAGATATGAGGAAGTGAACTTCTGACTCCCTCTCGCCATTCTTAATTAAGCCGGTGACCTTGCCAGCCACAAAAGCCTATTTCTAGAGACCGTAGAGCCAAAAATACAGCAGCCAGTCAGTTAGGGAGAGCGGGGGCGGGTGGAGGGATGGATGGATGGATGGATGGATGGATGGAGTGAGCGTGAAATTTGAAAAAAAGAGAACTTAGGTTTGTGTGAAAGGCCAAGGAGAGGGCCGAGAGGAAGAAAGAGCGTGAAGAGAGGATACAATAGAGGGAAAAGGATAAAAACAGAAGAAGGCAACAGTGGAATTCCATAATCAGGAAGCGAAAGGGACGCAGGTAGAGGTGAAGAGAGACATCGTGTCGAAATGAAGATGCCTAAGAGGGTCAGGGGAGGGGGGTCCTTTCTCGTATTAAAACAGGATGTTAACAATGGCAAGAAGTGGCTCAACCTAATTACCGACAGCCCAGCCTCGTGCGTTTTCTCTCTCCCCAGGAGTTTCACACCAATATCTCCTCTCTTTCTCTCTCTCTCTCTCTCTCTCTCTCTCTCTAAATTTAGATAGAAGTTAAAGGAAGGTGAGGAAAGGAAGGAGAAAGTATATGCATTAGCTTGGTAGCTGATAATTATACCCCAGTAAAACGGTAATTAATTGTTTGAATTCTGCTTTTGGGGTCACGGAGGAGAGAGTTGTTTAATTGCGAGTCGTGCATCTGTAAATACTCTGACGGCGAGAGTCGGCGGAGGGATGATGAAAAGAAGCGGTCAGCGTTAAGACGGTGGATTCAGACATTGCAGCAGCCGCCCACACACACACACACACACACACACACACACACACACTTAATGTTTATACACTAATCTCAGAGGACGGACTGCCAAGAAGCAATGAGGCCTAACTATCTCTCTTTCTCCAATAACAGACACACCTGACTGGCCTCCCTCTGCCAAAGATCTCCTCCACGCTCATTTCCCCCCCTCACTCACTCTGACCTCCCTCCCACTCTCAACTCCCTCACTCCCACGTCCTCTCACTCTTTACCCATATCACCACCTCTCATTCTCGCCCTCCCCAACATTCGTCAACCCGTATCATTTATAGCGGGGCGGTGTCGCTTTTTTTTTTTTTTTTTTCCTGTAGAGCTGCCTATCTAACTGTGTCTCCTTTCTTTTTCAAAAACCAACCTGGTGAACTTCAGGAAACAATTAAAGCAGAGCAATTGAGCTAAAGCCTACAATAATGGAGGCAGCGTGTGGAGAAAAGCAGGGAGGAGGGTAAAGAGGGTGGAAAGAGTTTTTACCACCAGCATGGAGTTAAGGTTTCTGGCGTCTTCCAGAGCGGCGTATTTTCAATGGAGGCATGAGGACACCAACTGGTTGGAGCGGAGAGCTGCACCTTTGAGAAAATAACCTCCTGACTCAAGTGTTTCACCAAGTGGGGTGACTTAAGGATTTTGAAGATGGTGCTTCCAGGCAGAGCCAGGCTAGTCCAGATCAAGTCTTTATAAAGTTAGTCAGCTGCAAGACCTTCGGGTCTCTGAATGCCGACCATTAAAATCTCACCGTTTTGGTATTTTGTTTTTTATGATCCCTCTGTTGTTTGTATTTTATTCTATTGTGGTTGTTTCTGGTTGTTATCTGCTGTTTTTTTCTGGAAATCACTTCGTAACTTTGTTATGAAAAGTGCTATATAATTAAAGTTTATTTTTATTATGTTATTGTTATAAAATTAGACATAACTTTGTCATTTCAAACCTGGGCCAATAGGGTTTTTCAACATATGAGACCAAATAATTTAGCTCTAATAATGAAATATCAAGGGTGTTTGTCCACGCAAGGCCAGCCTGGTACTGTCTTTTTTTTTTTTTTTTAAATCGTTTCATGATTTTCTGATGTCAAAAACCAAGACTTTTGGTATCAGGTTTAAGGTTATAAGAGGCCCACATAGACCCGTATTTGTCTTTTTTTAGGGGGTTACAGAAGGGGAGATAGCAGGTCAGCAGTAGATGTCACATAGAAGTGGTGTAGATCATCTGAAAGCTGGGAACCTGAAGATTAATTTGAGATGCAGCTCAGCACTGTGTGTCAAGTTGTTCTAGTCATAAATCAGAAATAAACATTAATTAATTCATTAACATAAATTGTGAAAGTATATAAGGGCTTAGAACATTATGATAGAAGTATATGATGGTCATTCCCATGCTAAAGATTATCAAAAAACCCTCCAAAATATCACATTAAACCTGTACTAACTGATTTTTTTGGCCACTAGGGGGCAGTGCTGTAAACACAGCATTTACATATCGCCTTATAACGTTGATGTGGTGAACGTGTCAGCAAACAGTTGCTTATTTATACACATTAGCAACATTAGTATTCATTTGAAGTCATGTTTGTCTTTACCTCCAATATTCACTCTCGTTTGTGCACGGGCTGTGACCCCGTGACCGAATCATGTGACCGAGCGGAGGCTGCTGCGCCCGCTCCATGGGCCCGATGGATGCGAAAGATCGCCGGAAGATCCGGGTACTTTTCCCCACTCGGAAGTCGAGCCATTTTGGCTTCACTCGCCACTGAGCAACTCTCATAGGAATAAACGGGGCCCCTCCTCCAACGCCGTATCCAGCTCTCTTAATACATCCATGCTTTAAGAAGGGATCACCTTAAATACAAGGTGGTAAATCTACCTGAGCGGTCGCAGTGATGTGAATTCAAACTATATTCTTAAATGTCTCTCTGTATGATTAAGAATTCCTGGATATGGAGGTGGGCGTGGTGTGCATAAGAAAATGGACAGCTGGAAATGTATGAAACCATGAAAAAAAATGTAGTTACACTACAGATTGCTACTGAATATGTCACATACTTTGGGAAAATGAAAAAAAGAAACAGTTGGGGTGTCACAGTGAGCGTCGGCACAGGCATCTTGAGAAGACACAGTAGGGAGTAAGCAGAGGAGCTTTCAGGCTTGGAAAGAAGAGAGAGCTTTGCAGCGTCAGACAGACAGACAGACAGACAGACAGACAGACAGACAGACAATCAGGCAGACTGATACACTCAAAGACTGATCCCCGATCCTAAAACCTCATCTCCCCTTTGGCCTCCTATTCAGCCTCCACCCCCCCACCCCCCCTCCCCCATCCTCTCATCCCTTCATCCCTCCCAGCCATCCTCCTCACTTCCTCCCCTCACTGCCCTGAAGCCAAGCTTTGGACTGTTTTCACAAACACACACACACACACACACACACACACACACACACACACACACACACACACACACGGAGACACACATGACACCACGTCGGGACCCCGAAGACTACATCTCAGGCCCTACAGCGTTCTCCCGAGTCAATCCCGGTGTTGACGAAATCAGGCGAAAAGGGTGATTGACGAGACGGATCGGATACAAGGCTGCAGAGAGGGAGAAGTGAGACCGAGGATCTCGCTACTCTCCCACGCCACCTCCGCTACCCCGGTGATGACATCACCGCGGCCAGAGACCTTCAAGCTGCGACTGCGATTAAGTGCGATTAGTTCTGTCTGGGGCTGACAGATTCCAGAGGATTTTGAACTACAAAAGAGTTTTGGTGGGTGTTTAAAGTTTGAGAAAGAGAACAAGCATGGGAATGTTTCAGTGCGGAGGCATTTGTATATATTTGTGTACGGGTAGTAAAGATCGGACAACGTGATAAACGGACGCAGATACCGGTCTTGATTTCATCTCACAGTCCAAGCTCTAGTGCAGACGGTACACATTTGTATTAAACCAGTCATTCCCCAAGACTGGGTCGGGACCCACAAGTGGGTCGCAGGAGATTTTATTCGGGTCGCCAAATACATTTTCAGAATTTCTTCCATCGTCTTTTATTGATCTGCAGTACACCCTTGAGCCACATGAGGGAGCCTGAATGTTCTATTGTTCTGATAACTGTAGTAATATTGAATCTAATCATGAATTGAATCTAATATGAAAGGCTAGCGTACATTCTGTTTGTTTTACTGATGAGAGGAAAAAAAATGAGAGCCCGTTAACTCCTCCTAAATGCATTTATTTGGTCTCATTTACAAAGTATTTAACGTGTATATGCTTTCAATAACGCATGCATAAAACAAAGTTGTGACTTATTAAACGTATATTTCAGATTTTTCTGTTCCGAGATACTATAAGGTGATGCCGAAATGGCAGTAAAAATGCTCAGGGACATTGATTCACGGACAAATTCGCACTTCTCACGATTTATACAGTAGATAAGGCTTATTGTGAACTGGGTCGCGATGGTTTGTAATTTTTAAAAAGTGGGTTCCCAGAAAAAAAGTTTGTGTAACACTGTATTAGATATATATTTTTTTAAGATTTGAGACAAAAGGCCTCGAGTCCAAACAGATTCTATGTTGTTATGTACAGTTGCCATGTGGTACCATGAGCTACTGGTAATGCAGACTGAGTGAGGTCTTAGCAGCAAAACTCCTGTATGTATTGTTTTGAGCAGGTTTTGTTTTATTGTGAATGATTTCAACTTTTATTTTCTAAGTTGCATAGTCTCACTTTAATGTGTCCATTACTTTAGTTTATGACCAAATATCTGCAAAATTTTGATAATCCTCAACTGTAGGTAAAAGTTAGTAATGCTAATATGCTAAACTAAAATAGTGAACGTGGTAAGAGAACAGAGTTATAGAGTCAATCGAGTTTAGTTCCACTTAATTTCAGTATTTTTTATAAGGGGCATTAAGCAACTATTTGCCATGTGAAGATATACAGTAGAGGAGTAATGGCTACCTGAGCAGAGCATGAAGTCACTCTCCCTCTGTGTGTGTTGGAATCCGAGCTTCTCCGTGCTTTGTTGACATAGCCGGGCCCACTGCGCATGCTTTTAGTGCACGTTGGCTGGCTAATTCACAGCCGCCGCTCTGCACTGCCGTCATACGGCGGTTACTGTGTAGCACGCGCCCTTTGGTTCCCCTCGTGTTAACGGTTATCTCCGTCAGCACTGAGAAATGCTCTCAATCTCAGCAATTAGCACCTTTATTTTTGATATATGTTAATTCAACATGTGATGACATCATAAATATGCAAATTCAGACACTATCTAGCGACATTTAACAACAGTTGGAGCGGGCCGTGGCTACTTTTCGCTGAAAATAGTTGGCAAATATGCTTCTAGTTTGAAACACCTGGGAGACAGAAGATGAATAGCGTCCAATCCATTTGGAACCCTCCAAATCCTATAATCAATAGACCGAGATCAACTGTGTGGGTTTTGCACCCCCCACGTCAACACGACAACAATAAGGGATGAAAAATGACTCGTAAAGCGAGCGGTGCAGCGATTCTCGCGGCCCGCGCTCGGCGCAACGGCGCACACATACACGCGTGTGTCTGTGCACTGTGAGGGAAAGCGAGCCGCCGACTCATATTTCAATTTCTGACATGAGGTGGTGCCGAGAGGCTTTCTGTCGGCGCATGCAATCTTCTCCCACCCCCGCGCTCGCTCTGCGGAGGTGGCACTGCGGTGGCACGCAGGGTGGTATACGAGGGCCTCAGCTGGCCGCACAAAGCAGGGATGACAGAGAGATTGTGCTCGACCTCTCCGCTCACCCAGAACATGATGAAGCCCCTCTGCTTTCCTTAGAGGGGAGAGTCACAATGGCAGGATGACTTTAAAAAAAAGTCCAAACAACAATCTCTGTTCCCCCCCCTTTCTTTCTCACTCACACACACACACACACACACACACAAAGGCAAACTTTCATCTTTCCAAAAAACTGTCGTGCCTTCGCCGACAGTGACACGGAGTGTAAAGTGCTGACTCGCTGGCCTCCCTGCCGATTCCCACTCTGCCGGCGACGGAGCGTGTCCTGATAAATAAAGCAACAAATGCGATGGAAAGAGAAAACGAGGGGGGGAAAAAGAGAGAGAGAGAGAGAGAGAGAGAGAGAGAGAGAGCGCACGGAGGGCTATAATTAGGAAGTGATTAACGAGCAGGCATCAGACAGGTCCCACATCATTGATTGTGATGTTGTGCAACGCTGCTGCAGCGAGAACGAGCCGGCCCTGGGAAGGGGCGCCGAGGTCACGCCGACGCTCACACACACAGAAATGTGTTTGTTCTCAGTGCGAGATACATCCAACGGTCATTAGCGAGAACATGACGGTAAAGCACATTATGTCAGATAGGTTATGGCCGCTTGAGGCTCACTGGAGGACGCATAATTCATGTATTAAAAGCTTATTTTTTTAAAGGATAATACCAGGGTTTATGAAAGTTTTAGCTCCTTGAATACAAATAATGTGTACCTTTCCAGGAAGCCAAAGGACACGATTCATTTCTATTCCTCATAGAATCATTTAGCCGGAGTGTACTTCTAGTGTACAACCATATCTACTATTCATTTTTGTCAGTTGTTACTTCATTGCTGCGCGATGATGTAGTTCAAGGACAGATTGATTTGCAAAGTACGCGCTGCATTACCTCTAGGGCTGGTTATCGAAGCTCAATACGTTTTGAGTACTAAAACATATCTGTAGAATTAAGTATTAAAAAGAGTCAATTATAAAAAAGTTTAGTGGCATCGAGTGCTTGGTCAGATTCTTGTTTACCAGATATTTCCTGATCTAAATCAGAAACCTTTTTTCTAATTTGAGACTATATTTTATTTAAGGTAGTTCTGTGTTTAATACGGATGCATTGAGCAGTTTGGCATAATTTGCTACATTAAAATTAAGGGTAAAAACACTGTAGTACTGGAGTTGCCACACAAAGATATTGAAAAATAAATTATTTAAAACATTCTGGCATTGGACGTCAAAAGACATCGTCGGTAGCAACCAGTGTTGGATGCAGAATCATCCAATATCAACTGTCTGGTGATAGGGTTGTGGTACAGAATCACTGCACCGGCACCAAATTCTAAATATTTTAAACATTACCCAGCCCTACAGTACCTCACAACAATAATACCATGTTGGAAAACATTAATGCAGACTTGATATGTATTGCATTCTCTCTAATAGCCAGCAGGGGGCGACTCCTCTGGTTGGAAAAAGAAGTCAGATTGTATAGAAGTCTATGAAAAAATAACCCTACTTCTCACTTGATTTATTACCTCAGTAAACATTATAAACATGAGTTTATGGTCTCGATCGCTAGTTTCAAGTCTTCTTCAATACAGCATGATGTTCATTTAGTAAATTATGGTCCCATTTAGAGTCAAATAGACCATAAAGCAGGGGATGCTTTAGGGCGTGGCTACCTTTTGATTGACAGGTCACTACCACGGCGTTGTCCGGTCTGGAAGTTGTCCGTGTTTTCAACTTGGAACTTTAACCCTTTCACAGTGTGTTTTCAGTTCGTGAAAGTTAATTGTAACATTTCGGTCTCCTAAAAATGTCTTATTAAGAGTAAATACTAATTGTACTTAGCTCCACCCTCTTGTGTAACTTCTGGTTGCAAAAAAACAACATGGCGATGGCCAAAAAGCCAACTCGAGGCTTCAAAACCGTAGCCCACAAACCAATGAGTGACGTGACGGTGACTACGTTGACTTCTTATATACAGTCCATGGTTGAGGTACACAAAATGACAGGTATTTAAAAATTCAAAAAGAAAGAATTCAACACGGTAGTTCCACAAGTGGTCACGTAAAACTCTTCATCCACAGTTGCAACCAAAACCAGTTTGTAAAAGTTGGCCCAGTACAAAAAGTTTCCAGACTAAACAGGTGGACGTGAAACTGCCATCTTTCCTGCATCTTAGTCTGCCTCCTGTCCACTTTCTGCTTTTTTAACTCCCCACCCCGACCCTTTCTCCCCCCTCCGTCCCTCCCTCTCTCTCTCTCTCTCTCTGATGATGAGGCAGGCAATGCTAAGCGAAATTTCAAACTCAACTGTCAGACAGAAGGAGAATGAAGGGGAGGTACAGGGAGAGAGAAATGCTGAGGGAGGCAAAAGAGAGAAATCTTCTCTCCTCCCCTTCTCTCTTTCTCTGGGAACTGGTCAGGTGCCAACATCAATGTACTTTACTGTACGGCCGGGCGGGCACAGAGAGCGCCGGCCTGTCATGCGTGGCGTAATGTCGCTTTGTCCTTGCCCCCGTTCTTTACCCTGCCGAGCTAATGATGACGATGCTGACAATGAGAAGAAGGGGGAAGAGAAGGGGACACCGAGAACTTGGCTCATCGTATAGATTTCTGTAACGGGGGGGAAATCACTTCGCATGCGGAGGATGATGACGCGTGTGTCGGCAGGAAGCAGGAGGAAGGGAAGCGACGTGTGAACTTGTTTTTTTCTCGCACTTACCTTCTCATTGTTGTAGTAGGCCAGACTGTCTCCGTTGAATCTCACCCACCTCCGCTGAAAAACGCAATTCCTGCAACGAGAAGGTGAGGTGCAAATTCAATCCATCTGGCTCGCTCAGCCACAACTGAACCAGTTTGGAGCGAAACGAGCACAAAAACACAAACCCAAAACTGTCAAGACGGCGAGCCAGTAACTAAATCTGTTCCGAAACAGGTACTCATATTTCATCAAGAGTGCCATTGATTCATTAATGTCAAGAGTTGTATCAACAGCTGTCAATTAGCATAATCAAAACAAATGGGCACTTTCAATTTGAATATTCAACAGCCCAAGGGCAGTTTGCCAAACCTATGCAAATCAGGTGGTGAGGGAGAATATAAAAAAAAAGAAGGAAGTGAATGATTGATAGCTCCCGGTTTTGAGCAACGGCGAAGCACCAAGAGAGGAAAGAAAGAAAAAAAACAAAAAAAAACGTAGCGCTGCCAGAAAAAAGCCAAACTGAAGCGAGAGCCGACATATTGTGCATCGCAACACTGCAAGGTTATCTCCTGTATTGTATTATGGATGGATCTGCTTCAGGCTTCTGTATCTAACACCATTTATCTGTTTTTAAAATGGTCATCAAAGATAGAAAACACAAACATAACGCACTGGACAGCCTTCTTCGTCACTATGGGGTCAGTCTCTTTCTTGTATGATACTTTCTCACGTAGCGGTATCCGGTGACAAACTGAAAAATGATTTGGGAACAAGAACTTGGTAATGAAATCTCTGGTGAAGTATGGGAGGCTATTCTTGATATTATTCACCATAGTTTCTGTAAATGCCAGATAGTCCAATTCAAAGTAGTTCACAGACTCCATTATTCGAAGTCCAGGCTTCTTACTCTATAACCCCAGCACCTCTCCATTATGTGATGAGTATAAACAAGAGTCAGGAACGCTTACCCATCAGTTCTAGTCCTCCCCAAAGTTAAATCCCTTTTGGACTCTTACATTTGACTACGTATCCGAGGCCTTTAACCCTCTGAGACCCACAATAGACCTGTTTTTGTCTATTTTAGGGGGGACAGGGGGTCTTTAGGGGGAGATAGCAGGTCAAGAGTAGATGTCACATAGAAGTGATGTACATCAGGTCAGGTCTTTAGTTTATGGTTGTAAAGTTTCATGAGGCTGGGATTATCCTAGAGGTCACCACAGGTCATTTTATACAGTGACTTCAAGTTTTAAAAAATGGTCTTACTACAATGAAATGGTAACTATGGGGACTAACATCATCACACATGAATACAGTTGGGCTCATTGGATCCACAAGAGTCTCAGCTTTACAGTGATACCCAATTTATGTAATTCAAGACTGTTCAGGGACCCCAGTATGCAGAAACACATCATTTTAGAATAAAATAACACATTTATACTGCATTCAAAAAACTGCAGGGTTTTTGCCCCAACCTGCATGTGATTATCATAAAGTGGGCATGTCTGTAAAGGGGAGACTCGTGGGTACCCATAGAACCCATTTTCATTCACATATCTTGAGGTCATAGGTCAAGGGACACCTGTGAGAAATGGCCATGCCAGTTTTTCCTCACCAAAATTTAGCCCAACGCATTATTTAGCCTCCTTCCTGACAAGCTAGCGTGACATGGATTCCTCAGGTTTTCTAGTTTCATATGATATCTGTTTCTTCACTCTAGCTCTAAAACTGAGCCCGCTAAAGCCTCTGAAAGACGGTAAAGTCGGTCAGGATCGCGGGTCTCGGGGGGTTAATAAAACTCTCACACCAGATCTTCTAGTAGCCATCGTTGGATCAGTGGTAGCTAATCTTTCCATTAATAAATATGAGGGGTAAGCCATTTCCCTCTGTACACTGTTGGCCAAATGTCTTATCCTACAGCAGCGGAAGTCAGAGGCTAGCCCTCTAATTCCAGCTGATCTGGGGAATGTGCTTCGCATGGAGAGACTTCGCTATAAATTTACTAACAGAGATAACATCTTCCCGAAAATGTGGCAACCCCTATTCGATAAATGGACGGCTACCCGCGATAAGGCTCACGCTCGGAGTGGCACCCCATGAAAATACATCATACGAGACTATGATTTACTCCAGTGCATATTGACACACAGTGTGCATCATGTTGTGCTGTCAACATTTCTGTCGTTTCATCATTATTATTTTTTTCTTTCCTTTCCATTTTTTGTTTGTTTCTATTGTTATCTCCTCTGTCCTTATTTTCTATTATTATTACTAACAGTATTATTTAATTTTTATGTAGACATCCATTCTTGAAAACAACAGACAGATGGTGGTGGAGAATTAGGGCCTGTGTCCACCAAAGCATTTTTTTCCCAGCTGAAAACAGCAGGCAACACTCAGCACTTTGGAGCACTTTGGAGTCGCAGCGTTTTTTTGGGTGAGACGCTTTGGTTGCGTCTGGTTGCTATGATACGGTATATATATATATCTATATATTCTGATCCCATCTTTGTGTTAGGCTATTTGTCCCCTGCTCCTCCTCCACTGTGATTTGGACGGCTGGGTGAAAAAGGACAGTGACGAACGTAGCGTCTTACCAAAAGTTGAACATTTTTCAACTCTCGGCGACCTGAAAAAAAACCCGCCAAACGTGCAGCGCTCGACGTAGAAAAGACGTTCAGCGCTTCGCCACGCTGCTGGCATTTTTACCATAGCGTATATAAGTGGCGCTCCCTTTATAAAGCATTAAAAAAAGGTTTTGGTGGACACGGCCCCTGAACATGAATTATTTACAAAACCTTCTCTACATCTTTTACTTTGCTTCTTTTTCTCATATGGAACCAACGTCCTTTTGTGTTGAACTTGTACCTTTGGAACCTCCAAGGTTAGGGCGGGAGGAGACGGGTGGGAGGTGGGGAGGAGCGTTTATCGGAGAAAAGAAAAATGGAAGGAACAATATTGCCTTATTTGTACATTGCTTGACCTGCATCTGTCCTTCAATAAAATATACATACAAAAAAAAAAAAAGATAGAAAACACATGGGGAAGCAGAAAAAAAAGTGCAACAGGGTCTGCAAAGAAACAGGAAGCAGTGGTTGACTGACTGCGGTGACTTTCCTTGCCACTTGACAGGAAGTGGCATGAGGCACATTTTGAGTTGTCGGTGTGAAAGGTTGTAAAACTGAGCGCACTGATCTTAATATGGACTTAATATCCGTAACATACCCTATGCAATGTGGAGCTGCAGTAAACTGGCATTCATGAGGATTTCATGCAGCATCGTTACATCAGATTAAGAAACAATTATCTTAAGCGGTACTGTAACTCACCCTTGAGGCGACAGCTTGTCCAGCCAACCCACTTTGAGCACCTGGTGTTTGGGGGCTCCGTAGAAGCACGCGTACGGAGAAATATCCGGCAGTGCGTTTCTGCCCAGAGCGTCCGCGGGCTCCGAGTAGAGGTCACACTCCACCATCATTAAAGCTCCGTCCTTAGGGCCGGCGGCAGCTGGTCCCACAGCGAGACCCTCGGGGGTCACTGGAAGGATCTGTTCGAAACTGACTCGCCGCAAAACGCCGGCACACTCGTCCACCGTCGAGTATTCGTCCTTGTAGGGGTCTGGGATGGTCGGAGCGGGGGGGGGCTCTTTTTCCTTGGATTGCTTCCGTTTAGGCGCCTTTTTTCTGTAGGATGGCATTAAAGGAACAGTTTGACATTTTGGAAAAATACTCATAATACGGATATTCGGATTTCACAACGAGACTTCTCCTCGAGCGGGACTTGGACGCGATATCAAACAGACCGGATCAAGCGAAAGCGAAAGAAAAACGTTGTATTTCTCTGTAGGGTCAGCGGGTTGACGCTGCTCACTTGCCCTCGCAGCTCGTTTCGCGGCTGCCGGCTCAAAAATATGGAAAAATAGGGTCCAGGTTGAAAAATACCAAAGTTACCCTTTAATAATTAAGAGGTTCTGGTACACAAATCTTTTTTTTATTATTTTGGAAACAGCCAAGTTAGCTGTTTCCCCCTGGCTTCCAGTCTTTATGCTAAGCTAACTTCATAATTAGCTTACATGAAAGTGAAAAAGCATGTTTCCTTAACTATTCCTTTAAGAAGGCCTACTGTCATGTATGTAGGAAATGTATAATTATTGCCCAAATATCACCTCTTATATTTGTGATTTACAATGCAGATGCACATGGTTGTTTTTACTTTTCTACATATACAACAGGCAGCAGAAATGATAAATCTATGAGCGTGGAAAAGCAGTATTTGCATCAGCATACCATACCTCTGTTTCTTCTGTTTTATCTTGTCCTTAAAAGCCTTCTGCAACCCTTCTTTAGCGCCTTGGTCCTGCAGAGCACAGAAGAGATTAACATCAGATGAAAAAGAAAGTGTCCATCTCTCAGTCAGACACTGTTATCGTGTTGGTGCGCTAAAGCTATGTTAACTTTAGTGGCTAGGTGACATTTCCATTAACCTCGGGGGGGCAAACTGAAACAAGCACATTTTCCACTCCGCTACGTGTCCATGGTGACGACGCCAACCACCGAGAAGGGAAGGTTGGTGGTGCGGGCTGCGGTTGATGAGTGTTGAGAAGATGTGAGAAATGTCTGTTCCTCTTTGCTAAGCTGCTACTCACTGTCCGCTAGCGGGAGCGTGTACGCTGTCTTACCGGAGCGCTTTCAGGGTTGTTGTACAGGAACATTTCTCCGTAGGGAGCGATGGGCGTCAAGGTTCTTTGAAGTGGAGCTGAAAAAAGACAACACAATAGTGGGGGTTTTTGTCGTGGCATTGAAACTTGCAGTGTGAAGGCCTTAAACACGGTGCATGAAAAGTAAAGGAGCTTAACGGGATTGTTCCGGTTTAAATTTAAATCACTCAGATGTTATAGTGCCCTTTGATTAAACCGACTCATTGATCTGAATAAATGTGCCAACACTTGATCCATGTAAGCAGTAAACCAATTAAATTTTGTTTTGAGCGTGCCTATCTCTCTCTCGCCGCGGCCTTTTTTCCTCGCCCCAACTGGGAGTATGATCCTCCTCAGTCTGTCTCGAAACAGACTGAGCCCCTGCCAAGGCCATTTCTCTGTCCCCGGCTCCTGCGGGGGACCGTGGTCGGCGGGCGGTGGAGGCGGAGGCGGAGGGCGGAGGAGAAGAAGAAGAAGAAGAGAGGAGCGGAGAGACTCTGGCCAGACGCTATTAGTCTGGAGACCCGGGGCCACCCTGCGTGGGCCGCTGCCTGTCACTGTGAAAAATGACACCGCCCTCTCCCGAGGATCGCGAAGGGCCAAAAGACGCAGCCACGGGGCCCAGACACACACACACAGACACTGGAGCAGATATGCGCCGAGATCGAAACCGGCTCAGACACATAAAGATGCCTCGAGACAAACACAGACATACAAAAAAGGATGGACGTTCAAATAAGTTCACACAGATGTGCTGCTTTTTTTTTATTAAAGCTTTACAGACACTTTCCCGAACAGAGCGGGCCATTACAGAAGGGCACAGAGGGCCATGTACTGGGGCTCGGTAAGCTCTATGAAAGGGGGTCAGTTGACTTGATGATAGAATCCACTCCGACACAGACTCAGACCCTCTCCGCGGACAGGCTCGCGCGGGCATATAGCAACCATCAGTCATCATCTATCAAGCCGACCTTCAAGCCACCGCCGGACGCTACCGTACTCCATTCCTGTCCGATTCCCCTCTATTCTCCCCTCGCTCCGGCTTCCGCTTTTTGTTTTGCTCTCAGTCGATCGCGCCGCTTTCTTTCTTTATCTGCTCCTGACCAGACTCTCTCTCTACAAGCCGCCATCTGGGAAGAGACCTCGACGCCGCCATCGGTTTCGGGAGTTCGCGAGGAGATTGATTTTTGTTATGAATGAAGCCCCCCGTTCTTTCAAGTCGGGAAGTCGTGGGGTCAGTTTGTTATTATCACTCCTCTGTGTCGCTCCCAACACCGAGGCATGGAGGATTGCACGACTGCCACCGTCTGAACTTAAATTAGTCACCAAACTGTTTATCATTTCAGTCACTGGTTCCCTGAATTTACTACCGTAACGTTTGAGATTAATACAAGTCAAGAGTGTTTTTTTTTCATTTTTATTTATTACTATTTCAAATGATGACAATGACTTTGTAACCTTTTTACATACTGGTACTTCTCATAACGGTGATGTCATGGTCAGACCGTTTAAGAGAATATACTGCATGCATATAGCTTGTCTATCTCTTGTACTACTACTACTACTACTACTACTTCTGTAATTCTCTCTCTTTCTTTATTTGTTTTTATTTATTTATATATATATATATTATTTTTTTCTCTCTTTTTTTCTATTTTTTTTTTTTTTACTTTTTCTTTTTTTTTTCTCCACTTCCACTTGTATCTGTTATTTTTTAATGTCACTGTTATTATTATCATTTTTGTCATAATTTATGCTAAGTTTATTTATGCAATTATCTTACGCCTGGGGGGGAATTAATGTGTATTAGTGTCTGTATTGATTGTGTTCTATCTTTTGTGGGGGGAAAAAAGGAAAAAACTCTAAAAAATAAATGATAAGAATGAGGATGATAATCACAATAATAAGGGTTGTTGTGATTGCATGTTGCTATCGTTGCTGTTAAGGCCCTGATTCGGCCGATTCAGCATGTTGAATCGGCGGTAGGCTTGTCTCGGTAGTCGGTGTTACCGGTTTTACACGGCGGTCGAGCACACACCGATTACATTACGTACCCACCGCCATCACCGTCGTTTTGCTTTTTTTTTACAGAAATAAAAACCCTTTAGCTGCATGTTATCAATCGATAGTCGGACGACGGACGCCGCAAACCGACATTGAATGTTCCTTCTACATACGGAGTCTCAGCTCAAATGTCCGGTGTAGTAACGAATCAGTGCAGGAGAAGAGAAACGGAAGTGAGGAAAGCAAGCCAACGAGTAAAGTCAAGAGGAAAAACACACAGAGGGCTCTTCTCATTTTTTTCATCTTCATCTCATCCGATCACTCAAATACGCAGATATTTTGGGCCACGGCCATCACATTCTATATAATTCAAAACTCAAAACTTGAGCAAATACTAATATAAAAGAAAAGTAATCTACATTCATATTAAAATCCCATCAGCCTTAGCTGCACTTTGTGTGTAGTGCCAATTAGCCAATCTTAGCATGTTTATTTTGATTCCTCGCAGTATCATATAGCACACGTTTTGAAAGCAATTTCTGAAACAAACTCATACTGGGTTTTTTTTTCCACTTTCTAGATCTGCTATGTATGCAAGCTGGGCATAAACATGTAACACGACAATAAAAACTTAATTGTCATTCATTATCTGTCAATTCGCTTATCTTTTTCAGCTCAAGCACATCCTGCCTTTTGTTTGTTCTGAGGTGTGACTGGGCACTAACAGTGCAGTCCTGCTGTCAGTGTGATGTGTGTGCGCACCAAGGTGTCACAGCAATGTCACAGGAACAACTACAAATTTATGGTGCTTAAAAAGGGAAGTGCATCAAACCGAGCGGTGTGTGTAAGACCTTGTACGATATGTTACATTAGATTATGTAGCTTACAATAACTACTGTTTTTCTAATCATTGCCTCATTTGCCTCGTGTGTGCTGTGTTGCTGCAGAGCTGCTGAAGAAGCACCGGACAGACAGACGAGTGTTTTCTCAATGAAGATTTGTCGTGTGAAAGAAAAACTTATTTTTAAGACGAGGTGTCGGGGTGTTAATTAAAATTCTGTCAGCCTCCCAACAGCAACTACGCTGCTCTTTTTCTTTTTTTTTCCCCAAGTTTTGGATCTCATCTCTGAATAAACTCTTCAGTAAAATGATATGTCAAATAACGCCTTTGCTAGACCTCGCTGTGAAGGGAGATTTAGCTCGCTAGCGGAGCTCCCCGTTTCCCTGCTCTGGGACCGCCTTGGCTCCCTCTCTTCCTCCGTCTCTCAGCCTGTTTTGCATCCATCTCCTTGCTTCCTTCCTCCCAACCCACTTCACTGTCTTGCCGCTCTCTCAAGTCTCACTCCCCGACTTGTTCCGTACAGAGAAAAAGTTGGAGAAAAAAAACAAGGCGTACCGAGAGACTGCTGCGGCACACGGAACAAGGAAGGAAGGGGAAGAAGAAAAAAAAAAAAGTGCGTAAGGGGAGATTACGTGTAGAAAACGGACAGAAAACTGTTGAGAGAAGACATCGCGGCGTGGTCAGATACGGTCCGAAAAAGACGGTGTTTCACACACATTCATGCAGACTGCTGTCACGGCGAAGCGTCACATAATCCTGGGAGAACGCGTCTACCTCAGCGACAGACGGCAGCTCACGTAGCGTCTCGTCAGATGAGACATGAGGGTCGACTGCGCCCAATAAATACGGCGAGGGAACGGGGAGGAACTCAGAACGTATTTGTACCGGTTGTACTACGAGCCCGTGTGTTGTTAGCAAAGTTAAACAACTTCTAAAAAAAACTTGGGCGACAGGAATACACACCAGGGTCTCGCTGAGGGACGAGATGTGAGAGAGCATATTCCCCGCGAGATGTGCGCGCTTCAAACGGGGGCAACTCCGTTTCCCACGATGCACTCCCCCCCCACCCACCCACCCTCATCTCCTCTCCCTACTTTCATCCGGGCAAACAACAGCACCGCTGACTCTGCTCTGCCGAATGAAATATTCATGGCAGAGATGATGAAGCGGATGCATCTGAAAAAAAAAGACGGGCGTACCTTTTTTCTGTATGCCGTTTGCACCGATGGGACCTTCGGAGCCGGTCGGGCGTTCGGGGCTGGTTGTTTGCGCCGGTGCTGCGCTCCTGAAGGAAGGAAGGAAAGGGAAATCGGTGAATTAGAACCACGGATGCAACACGTGGGGGAAAAATAGGTAACATCATTTAAAAACGTTAAAGGCCTTTCGAAAATAGAGAAGTGGAACTGAAAGTTAGTTTCACAGTTCAAAAGTTTAACAATGTAAAGCATGAGGGGTATTAGTGTACGTGGAGCGCAGGATATTGAATGTGAAATTAGAGGCCTCGGGGTGCTCCGTCGGAGTAAATCTGAATGCAAAGAAGGGGAAAGTCTTGTTTCATTCATGCCGCGACAGCTTGCAAATTCATTCCTCCAGGTGCTCCTCTACCTTGTTTGATTAGTTCTCAACTGATCATAAACTTCCATTAAGTCAAACTTTTATGCTCAAAGGAATAGTTCAACCATCTTGGAAAACACACGTCTTTGCTTTTGAGTGAAGTGAGAAGATTGATACCGCTCTCGTGTCCGCCAGTAGCTCAGCGCCTCTCATTCCAACTCTCTACAACTAAGTGAATTAGACATTTCCCTAAAAAAACTACTCCGTTAAGTTTACCTGTCCTGAAGCGGCGGTAGGGTCCGGTTGGGGATCTCAGGGACGGGCCGGTGCCTCAGCCGGTAGGAGCGGGTGAGCCGTGGACCCGCGGGAGCCTTAAAGCTGGGCTGCGCCTCGTAGATGGAGTTTTCCACCATGTCACCTTGGAAACCCGAATTGTCTTCGGCGAGCGTTGGGCGGGGGACTTCTGCCGCGCAGGGGAAGGAGTCGGCGCTGGACGGCGAGGGATCCTCTGGGGAAATCTCCCAGTCCGAGGGCATTTCGGATATGGCGAGGGACTCGCTGCTGGTGCTGCTGCTCCTGGAGGAGGAGGACGTAAAGGCAGGAGCCTGGGTACGTCTAGGCAGGGACGTTTGGATGTTCTGGGGATTGCGCGGGGCCGGTTGAGGCGGGCGAATATATCTGCTGTCTGGGACGTCCTCAAATTCTGCTCCCAGTCCAGCTCCAGGAGGCAAAGTCTGACTCCCCTCCAGCTCGTACTCCCTCCTCTCCTTTGGCCGATGGAGACACGAAGTCCCCCTCTTTTTATCGTCCAGGAAGATATGCCTCGGGTGCAGCACAGGCTTCCTCCGCCGCCTCCCGTTCTCGTCCTCTTCCTCTTCCTCTCCGCCGCTCGGCTGCTTCACCCCTAGAGCTTCCAAACTCCGGAGCATGCGCCTGCGGTGGCCTGTTGGAAGCACGTTAAGCTCCAGGAGGTCCTCGTCGGTGAGGTCCTTGCAGTCCTCCAGAGCTCGATAGCCTGCTTGCTGGAAATATGAGGTGTATTGGGACAGGCGGAGGCTGGACAGCCACTCCACGATCTCATGGGTGGGCTCCGGAGGATCCAACATGATGCTCCGGTCTCACCTCTGCCACATCAGGAAGACCTTCAGAAGATGTAGTAGTCCGGCTTTAAACTGTAGACACACAAAAAAAAAGATTAAAAAAATGTGAAGGGTCAAGAAAAATACTCTAAACTTAAGAAACTGCCGTCAAACAGAATTTAATCTTTGCGTGACTCCACTTCCTGTAGCACAGACAAAAGTCTTAACCTATGAAACCAATCCATCAACTCTAACTGGAATACTTTAAAATACCTGTTAGGCTCTAATGATGTGCATTTTTCTACAAGCCAAGTGGATATTGATTTTGTCTGAGAGGGAAGTTCTGCAGCTGAAAATGGATTTAAGGGTTGAATTCTACCTTCTTACCACTTTGATGACATTACTGGACCTCATCAAAGGGAAAGTTCAACATTTTGGGAAATACGCTTATTCGCTTTCTTACCAAGAGTTAGACGAGAGGATCGATACCACTAGAGCTGCACCGACTAATCGATTAGTTGTCAGCTATTAAATCAATCGGCAACTATTGTGATTGATCGGTTTGAGTAATTTTTCAATAAAAAAAAAAATCACAATTCTCTGATTCCAGCTTCTTAAATGTGAGTATTTTCTGGTTTCTTTACTCCTCTATGACAGTAAACGGAATATCTTTGGACAAAACAAGGCATTTGAGGACGTCATCTTGGGCTTTGGGAAACACTGATCAACATTTTTCACTGACATTTTATAGGCCAAACAACTTAATCGATTAATCGAGAAAATAACCGACAGATTAAATCGACAAGGAAAATAATCGTTAGTTGCAGCCTCTCACGTCTGTATGGTGAATATGAAGCTATAGCCAGGAGACGGTTAGCGTAGCTTAGCATAAAGCAGGAGGGAAGCACTGCATGCAGGGGGAAACAGCCAGTCTGGCTCTGTACTGGGTAATAAAATCAAAAGTGTAAATACAAGTCGTGGTTTTAGACTCCAGGAGGTCACCACAACAGGCGAGGAAATATAGTTCGGCACATAAAATCCCACTGAGCAATTTGACGTTGAAAATATGTTTAATAGATGTATATTATACGTCTATTTGTCAGTAGACATTTAGTTTAGATTAAGGTTATTCAAGGTTGAAAAGTGAAAGTTTGAAGTCGGTGAATCTGTGTAGATGACTAAAAATGAAAGTTAAACTGTTAACCTGGGGGTGTGCAGTGTTTATGTTAAATATTTACAGGTTTTATGCATTTTTAAAATATGTAATGATGTCTTTAAATGTTAATATGGTCTAAAACCAGGCTATATGTAGCCAATAAATAATGTGGTCTAAATCAGCGCTAAAGCACAGAGGTGATGTTGAAAAGACGTCTATTGCTCAGTCCCTGTAACACCACAAATGTGTCGTTTTCACATGTTTTTTTTTTTACAAACCTAATAAACAAAATACACCATATTAATAGCTGAGATTTAAAAGGTGCTGGTATGCGGATTTTTCTTCTTTTTTTTTTTTTTTACCCCTGCTTCAAGCCTTTGTGCTGAGCTAAACTAACGGTCTCCTGGCTGTAGCTTCACATTTACCTTGCAGACATGAGATTAACACTGATATTGTCATGTAACCTCAGCAATACAGCGAACAAGCCCATTTCTAAAAAATGTCTACTCCTTTAAAGCTTACTCTGAAAAGACCAAAATGCACGTGCTGTGCATTCAAGTGAGCGAACGTGGCCGGCCAAGAAAACCAAATCTAAATTTGCAACATGAAACAGCAGGAAACAGCAACAGCTATGAGGAAACAGCATGCCAGCACTATAGCGTGGCTCTATGGTCAGGATCAGGTTAGAGACTTACCTCTTAAGGTCTCACATTTGAATCAAACAACACACAAACTGGATTTCTGCGGAGGCCGACTGACATCTTTGTCTCCTTTTTTTCCCCACAGCAGAGTTTAAAGATCCGAGCTTTACATCACAGCTCACTGCCTGGCAACGTATAACAACCCCTGAAACGGCAAGCTATTGTTAAATGTCCGTTTCCTCGCGCTTTCACACCATCTCCTCAAAGTCATGCAGTGATGAATTGTGTGTCTCTCTCTATCGCTTACACATTCACACTTTAAAACTCACAGGAAGACGCATCGACATCTTGCCGTGTCCACTTCTCTTTTGGGTTGCAAACCTACGGTGCACAGGGGAATTTACATGTTACTTCTGCTTTCAAGTAAACACAACCTTGTTGCATATGCAAACATGTAAATGCTTTACTGTGCAATTAGTTCACAGAATAAACATGAACAGAAACGAGATATTTTATATATATATATATAAACCTGGTGAGAATAAAGCATCTCTTCCCCTTTCAAATACTTTTGCACAACAATCTGATATGATAGTTGTGTGAAAAAAAACTAAAGTATGCATGCTCAAAGGCAAAATGATTTTTCTCAAGATGTTCTTGTATCCTCAGATGCCTTTTAAAGCAGACCTTTTTTCATCTTGTGAGCACATCACACGTTAGCTGCTACATCGCTTTGCATTTTCTAAGCACTGAGCACACAGTCCCAGCTCCACACAACTGTATTAAGTCCTCACCCTACAGTCTATCAGACCTGCCCAGCTGTGTATTGCACTGTTAACATGCAGAGACCTGTATTGGCCAACAGCCAGCGCAGGCACACGCCAAAGCTTGCTAGCACATTTGACCTGGCCTGCTCCTCATCTCTTGCCTTTTAGCGCTCATACACCCACGCACACAGCTGCACACAAACTACCCGCCGCCGTAGAGGAGAGAGGAACACACATTCAGCAAACATTATTAAGGGCTGGATATAGGAGTTTTGATCCGAAGCTACTGCCCGGCGTCGAAGCCCGCAGAGTGTTTAGATCAATACGAAGAGCAAAAAGAGAACTTCACAAGATAAACAGCTTGCAAATCCCACATGGGCATGGGAACATATTGAGCAGTGTGTGTGTGTGTGTGTGTGTGTGTGTGTGTGTGTGTGTGTGTGTGTGTGTGTGTGTGCGCAGGCATAAAGGTACAACTGGAGGCAACACACAACACATAAAGTATGTAGACAAATAACTGACATACAACATAGTACAGCAATTTATTAGAGCTAGATATTGTCTCATAGGGCCGGGACGATACACCTATCGCCCGATTCGATACTATCACGATACTTGTATTGCGATTCTACAAGTATTGCAATTCGATATTAGGATTATTGCAATTTTTGTTAACTTTTTTAACACTAGACCATGGGAAAAAGTTAAATCATACACTTCTATGGACTTTTACTTTGGAAAATATCTAAATCAATACATTAAAATGTAAGATTTTCAGCGTGTATGTTGTCAGAGATGTCCTGAAGTCAAATATATCAGTCATTGTCAGGCATTATTTATTAACACATTTACCGCACAAATTAGTGGTATTTTCTTTTTAATTTATAAAAGACATGTAATGTTTTATACTTGAATATAATGAATGAACGAGTGAATATAATCCAATCAATCGTATTTCCATATATGTATATAGTATGTACAGTTCCCTTTGTTAACACCAGTCACACGTGTGTACTTCCGCTAACTTCGCCAAGTCCGTCTCTAGCTCTCCCGTCAGCTCCGTTCTCTTTATACATCCATGGTGAGCTCCATCGGGGTCGTTTGAATGCATTTAACATAAATGTTAGTATATGGGTGCTCTACAGTTGTAGCGTCAGCCGATTAGACCACGGTGATGAGAGTCACGGCCGGCTTTACCACGTGTTAACGCAATACGATAACGTTTCCTGTCCAAGTCAGAGTTAGCACGTAGCTTTAGCCATGGTGTCTAGCTCTGCTTTTCCTGGCAATGTGTGAAACCCAAAGTGTTTCCATACTTTACTGTATGTGTAGTTACCACTTTGGATTTAACATGTGAGGGTGCAGGTCGTATCCCCGGCGGACACTCCGCCGTTTTCTGCTTCGTCGTTTCGGCCGGCTGCGGTTTGTTTTGGTTGACGGATACAGAATTACAGAATATTTCCCACCCCTACTGAATCACATACAAAACAAAACTGAGTCTGAAAGCGTGGCTGCCAGAAACAGGAGAGGTGTGTAACATCAGTTACACCCACAAGGCAAAAAACCACAGGTATGGTTTCAGCACAAGGGGGTGAGTCATAGCATGCAACACCAACAAACACCTCATACTTCTGCACACACACACACACACACCTCATACTTCTGCACACACACACCTCAGCCAGCCAACTTTGAACAAAGTCCAATTTGTGTCCCCTTTCCTGGTTTGAGAAATAAAAAAATACCTGTGCATGCTCTGTTGACATATTATCTACAATAATATGAAGAGGTGTTTTGAAGATAACGGTCACACGAGCATTTAATGTCATTTAAAAACTGCAGTAAAAACACTTTTGTGAAGCTATCATGCCACAAGTTGCACTGAGTTGTTTGGGCAGGAGAGCTTTTAGCTTCATGTGTTCATTTATTGACATTTGCTGGGGGAAAAAACGACATTTCACCACTATGAATATAACATATAACTTATCAATTAAAGTGTGAGTGACGCACTTTTACTTCACCTTCTTGTTACACTTGTTTTCAAGCGCCTGAATTACCTTTAAGTGATACAATTAGCTTCTTCTATGACGCAATGCTAATTCAAATTTAAGATAGCTCGTTTCGGTCTCGAGCCCACCACTTTAGCCGGCTTTTTGATGCGTTTAAACACTTGAAAGTGACGTTTTTTTGACGTCGCACGTCGCCGTAAAACACAGTGCCTCCGGTGGGTTTGCGAGGCTTACCTGCAGGTTTAAAAGCAGCAGGACACCTCAGGCGTCATCCAGTACACCGACCTCTGCGCACTCTTTGCGTCCAGTTTCTGTCATATTATGCCGCTCAGCTCAGAGACTCTCTCTGTTGTTGGTCTCTCCCTTCACAGCGTGCGTTCACACACTGTTTCCGTTCCCCTGTGTGTTCAGTAAGTCCACGCCCCTTTCAGCACAGGGGCCAAGAGTTCAATACCAGCACCACCCCACCTTCATGTTTGCCCCTAAAAAACTCCTAAACTGCAGAATGTAACAGTATTAAAGTTGGACCAAGTCTCTTTTTGAGTGAGAATGTTCCTACAATAATAAAAAAAAAGCTTGTGCTCTCATGTGATAAGCACCAGCAGAACTGCAAAGTGGAGGCACTTGTGATGTTTTGCTGGGAACACTTGCGTGTCCCAGCTTGCTCCTGAATAAAGGCCCCCAGGCTACGCATTCAACACAGACAGGAATGCAGCAGGATGCCTGGTACACTTATTGAAGCGAGTCCTGAGGAAAAAAAAAAGGGCACATTTAGTTTCATTATTATCATCGATCATTGTTTATTACGTGCTATTATTTTCGACGGAACGGTAGAATGCAGTATGACAATGTGAATTTCAGACATGGCATTTGAATGATGAACAAAAACAAAAGATTATGTAAAACAGAAAAAGAGCATGGGACATACGTGAGGTCACAGTGACCTTGACCTGTGACCTTTGACCACCAAAATCTAAACAGTTCAAGTTCAGTTGAGTCCAAGTGGACGTTTGTGCCAAATGTGAAGAAATTCCCTCCAGGCTTTCTTGAGACATCGCGTTCATGAGAATGGGACAGACGGATGGACAACCCGAAGACAAAATAATAAAAATACAGTTTGAATAAATTACCATTTAGTTACTGGGAAAACTGTGAAAAACAAACAGTAGGTGTGTTTAACAGTTTAACCTCCACTATAATTAATACACTATTTTTAAATAAAAAGATTTTAAAATTTTATTTTCAATACATTCAACATTTTCATGTTGTGTATTTCTTCCCAATTTAGATGGACACTATTATTTCTAATAAGATCTGAAGTGATAAAATAAGTAATAAAACATGCAGTACGCAGCATCGGCCACATGATGGTGACAGAGTGCTGCAGCACTGTAGCTTCTAGGCGACTGGGACTCTAATGTCAGAGCAAAATACAGCAGGCCTTTCTCACTGAAGACATGTTGACATGTCACAGTGGGAAAAGCACAGGAGTAAATAATAAAATCAATGATGGCTGAGTTCAGTTTCGGGGTCCTGGTATTGTGCATGCTGGCTCATTGTCACACTGGCATGTCTTACTGTGACACTTGAATAGAGCAATTCAACAGAGCAATTGTTCTATAGATGTGCACGATGGACTCATTCTAAGCTAACGAAAACACAACGATTCTTAGTTTCTGGTGATTATACACGAATGAAAACACAAGATCATATTGCATTTCTGCTAATAGACCCATGCATTACATGCAAAACATAAGATGAACTTATGAAATACGATGCAGTGTGTTACTATTAACCAAACCAGAAGTGTTTAAAGTAAATCAATGCATTTACAAACTGTATCTAAAATTACAATATATTATTAAGAATGGAAGAGAAGAATATTTGTATTAATCCCCTAGAGGGGAATTAAAAACTCCAATTAGGGCTCTGAAAGGAATATTTCTGCATAATTTGTACACTTGATACTTTAAGTACACTTTGCTGATAATACTTACTTTTACTTAAGTGACATATTTACTTTCACATGGAGTATTTTTAGACTGTGGTATGGCTTAAGTAAAGGATCGGAATACTTCTTTCACCACGGATGTCTCGTTAAACCAGAAATTTCACAGGAAACCCACAAAATGACGCTTCACACAGTGTTTTTGTTCTCTAAAGCCACCGTGTAAGTCTACAGCATCCTCCTCAACATACATATGCTTTCAGAACGAGTGACATTTCTGCTATTTGAAATGAAAGAAATATGAAATATGCACCATTGAGTAACGAATCGGTAGTGGGGCGACTTTGAAGAGCTGGCGTTTTTTACCGTCTGGACATACAAGCAGTAAAATGAGTGACAGGAGAATAGAAGAGAGGGATGGGATGTCTGGAGGACAGCACTCTGTCTTCCTGTGACTCTTTTGCTCTGTGGCTCCTCTTTTGTCCCTCCCTGCCACGCCTCCAGGGGTCGCCTTGGCAACATGTTTTACTGCTGGCAGCCATATAAATACAGCATTGGCTCCTGTAAACTGGGAAAGCTGTACACAGAAACAGTCAATGCCAAGGACACGGCGAGCTAGGGGGCTTCGGCTTCAAATATAAAAGGAGGTACACGAGGGAATGCAGTGCATTTTTAGTGAATATTTTGTTAAAGGAGTGAATTGATTTTGGCATGTGCAACACGGACTGAAAAAGGGGCATAAAATAGGCCGGATTAGATACTTCTGACCCTCATCTGTTGTATTTTTCAGCACAGCATGGATGCAAATCTGCATGTAAATAAACTGATGGATGAAGCTGAGTCTCTTCATGGCAGGAAGAGTGAACACAATCTCCTCAACGTGTTGACTGAAACTATTCGGGGGCTTGAAGCAGTCAGACGCTGCAGAGATCATCACGATGGAACGGCGGGTGGGAGGACACCCACAGGAGAAGGAGACGATGCAGAAGATGAGGAGGACGATGAAGAGAGAGTTGCTGATGAAGAGCGGGAGGAGAGAGAGTGCAAGCAGAGAGTTCTGGGAGTGCTGAGGGAGCTGAGTGTTTGTCATTCAGACAGAGTGGCAGCATGGAGAGGAGTTCTCAGAGAATACAAGTCTCCACCGGGGGGCAGAGATCTGCAACGTCCGTCCACAAAAGGTATGTGAGTTCATCTGACTGATGCGTCTTTTTCAGCCTTTTTGAGAAGACAAAGAAGTGGAAGTAGTGTCAGTTATAGATGGAATGTAAGCATGAGAAGTGTCAGTTGAAGTTGCAACACTGAAAGCAGTTCAAGTGTCGATGGAAGTTTAAATGTAAGCAGTTTAAGTGTTGGTCGACTGTTAAAGACGAGTGAAACTGCCTAAGTCAGTTTAAGTATACATGCTGAGAGCAGTTAAAGAGTCAGTAAATAAAATTACTGAAAGGAGTTGAGGCATCAGTCGAAGAGAGGGACCTTGAATGATTTTAAGCCATTTAAAACCGATTTCTGAGGCAAACGTGTCAGTTCATTGTAATCAGAAAAGTGTGTTGAAGTGTCAGTGGAAGTTGAAACACTGAAAGTAGTTCAAGTATCAGTGGAAGTAGAAATATACAGTAAGCATGAGAAGGGGATTAAGTGTTGGCTGAAGGACTTTAAGAAGTTCAGGTTTGAGTGGAATTTTAAGCATCGTCAAGCAAAATTAAATTTTAAATCTATTTGTAAGGCAAATGCCCTGTAAACATTAAATACATATACAATATGAAATACCACAGCATTTGACTTAATTACATAGAAAGAGTTGAAGCGAATCTGCATTTGTGCAGTAGTACATACAATGAAATATAGTTCATAGGTTTTAGAGAGTAGTTTAAAAATCTAAATTAGCTCTCAAAAAATTTGTCAAGTAAAAGTTTAGTTTTATTGTGATATACAACACAATCGCCTATGTTCTATACTGTATGTCTGTTTTGCTTCAGTTACAGAATGTAAAGTCACACCTTGTTCAGACTCCTTCAGTGATACTTTTCTGAGTGTTGGGGAGGACATAGAGAACATTGTGGACAAACTGAACACAATCAGAACCAAGCTGGACGAAGAAATCCTCAAATTATGTGCAGCGGAGGCTTCGACTGTGGATGCAGCACTCCAGGAGACCAGAGATCCAAAAGCACCAGAGCAACCTGAAGATGACAACAATCGCCTGAACTCCCATGATCCCCTTGAATCTGACTCTGGGAATAAACAGGAAGTTGAAGATGGAGATGATCCAAGTCACACGATGCCATCGCCTGACACTGAACAAACATCAGACTCCAGATTAAGCAGTTCTGACTGCAACGATGTGGAAGAGTCAGGGAAAGAATTAGCAGTCAAAAGTCAAGGGAGTGATACTGAGGCCTGTGTTTCTCTAGAAAGTCCCACAGATATCCAGGAGACAGAAAAGGACACAAATAGAGTAAATGACAAAGGCAACGTGGAGACAAACAACGAATGGATCACTGTAGGGTAAGTTGACGAAATCATCGCCTTTTTGTCCCCATTAGCAGCTCAAGTGTTTCGCTCCACACTATCTGACAGTATCTGTATCAGCTTGTTCCAGCTCTTCATTTGAGGTATATGATGTTTACACTTAGTGTTCAAACCCAAAAGTTCAGTTTTTTTATGGTTACATCATTCCATCATAATTATTCTAGATGTTTTGTGCATCATTTTCTACGGTCACTATAGATGTGGGTCAGTAGGGGCCTACTACGTTGTAAAAGTGAAAGTGAAACTTAAAAGCAACACGTTGTATAACTGCATGAAATGCTTCTTTAAAAAGGCTTCTTTAGGTTTAGGCATCAAAACTACAACTTTTTTTTTATCAAGCTTCACGCTGTCTATACTACAGCGACGGACTTCTTCTTCTGCTCCTATCATAATTACTACGGTTGCTAGAGGTCGCTGATCTACCATGCGAATAGATGATAAAACCTTCTTTTAGGTGTAGTAGGCCCCTATTGACCCACATCTATGGTGCTTATAGCGATTGATAATGCCTATTTAATGGCCTAACAACTGCCAACTTTAAAATAAAGTTTTGTCTGTTTGAACTGTTTGGCTGCACAGCATGAGATAGAACATCATTGTAACATCCCCACTTGTTATGTCCAGCATCGCAGTCTTGATCCCGCATGGGGCCAGCTTGTAAGTCTGGACATGATTTCATTCCTTCTCCTCATTTCCCCTGCCCACTGATACAGAAGAAAACTCTCTGCAGCGGTACATCACAAGGTGCACACGTTTGGACCACCTGGTCTCTTCATAGCCGCCTACTTCATACAGTTCACTGTCAGGTCAATGCCCAGATTTGTCCAAAAGCCAAACAAATGAGGGAAATTCAGATCGGAGGGAGAGGCAGAGTCTGGGAGAAGCTAATATGGAAATGTGCGTGCTCCAGCATTTCAGAAATATTAAAGATGGTTGCACTTTTTGCCAGAAATGTAGCTTAAAGACGATAAATAATAATTCTACTACAAATTAAAGTGCAGAATTTTTCAATTTGTACTCCAGAATGTCATCTGTACATTACGAGCTTTGTATCAGTGTAAATATGTCTATGATTTCTAGGCTCACTGGTCAACAGGAGGACAGCCATTCAGACAAACCAGACACATGCTTTATCAGAGCACCTACGGGTGTGGCTGAAGTCCTGAGATGTGAGGTGGCCGACACCCTGAGCTGCCTGATGGTAACCGGCTCGGAGGAGCTGGTCAGCAGAGTGATCAGGGTCAAAGTTCAGGACGGAGCTAACGTCCGCTTCCCCGTGACTGTGGTTGTGCCTTTCTGTGCACGTTACCGCGGCAACTACAGGGAAGTCGCCGTGAAGATAGTCGATGGGGAGAGGAGGGCAAGCTACGTCACTCCTGTAACCACAGAGGGCACGTATGGAGGGCAGAGGGTAATGTTTTCTGTTACTTAATGTACATTTTAAAGATGTTTGTTTAACTATAACATTGAAATGTATGTGTTAGTGATAAAAAACAAAATATAATATTCTTTAAGAACACTTTAAAATGAGCCGTTCTGCATAATGAGTACTTTTAAATTTGATACTTTAAGTACATTTTGCTGATAATACTTCTGTTAAGTAACATTCTGAATTCAGGACTTTTACTTGTAATGAAGTATTTTTAGACTGGTATTTGTACTTTTACGTAAGTAAAATGTGAGTTCTTCTTCCACCAGTGGAAAGCAATAACTACTGACAACGCTCCAATTGTACCGTGTCCTCAACTAAAGTCAGATTGGACATCAGGGAGAATATTGCTTTCTGTTTACAAATGATTCAAATACCAAAATAGATTTCATTTATGTCTTCGTCAGGGCTCATTTGCAGAGGTGAGGGTGTACTCCCTGGGCTTGTTTGCAGTGGTTTCCTGTCTAAAAAGAGAAAATTACACAGTTCCCGCAAAGGGTTTGTCACTCAAGCTACCCATGGACCCCCGACTCTGTCTGAACTACCTCCCAGGATCCTTCACTGCTCCAGTAATGGCACAAACCATGGTACGGAGAGAATGATTTCATCACTATCCATCTGCCTCCCACTTTACTTTCAACACAAGCCGTATCATAACACCAATCATATGTTTAATCCACCGATTTGTTATGCTTTGTGGGCTGTTTGGGACTTGTAAATTTGAGATCAAGTCGTACAAAAAAATATTGAAATTGTTCCAAAAATGAGATAAAAACAGAGACACGGTGAGGGAAAGAGGGACATAGAAAGCAAGCCAGAGCAGGACAAACACTGCTTATAAATTCACAGACTTGAGTTTTCACAGATGTTTTCTGTGAGGGAGAAAAAAAGAACAGCTGCGGCCGATATCTGAATTGATTTCTGAGTCCAATCGTCTGTGAACTAACTCCGCCACAGCAGTTTGTTGCTTGATCTTACGTAAAAAAAACCAACAGCTCCCCCCTCTACACGGCTCTCTTTGATAAAACAGCATGCTGTCGGCAAAGCAAAATGGGGAGAGAAAAAAACAAAACAATTTTCATATCACACAGCATCTCTGTCCAAACTCATGTTTAAATAATGCAGAACAGCTGTTTCCTCATCTGCCTCAGATCCAGCCGGTAGATGCCATTCTGCTGGCTGCCATCAAGTCCTGCAGCGATGCCTATCACTCGGTGGTGTCTACAAGTCCACTGCTCTACCTCACCCACCCGTCCTCTCAGCCCCTGAGAAGACCGCTCAATCTCACCCTCCCCTGTCCCCCCAACCCTGAAAAGAAGAGGCACACGAGGGCACAAGGGGAGGAGGAAGACCACCGAACTCCGCCTGTTAGTGCTTCTCCACTGTGGGATCAACCTGCTTCCCACGTGAGGAGGTGAGTTAATGAATTGAAGTACAGAAATCAGAGGATCAATGGCCAAAAATGTAGATGGCAGCTCCCAGATGAGAATAACCGTTTATACATTAACAACTGAAATAATGTTGTTGTACAAACCATCTATAATGAATACAAATTTGACAAAGTTTAATTGATGGTCAGGCTAGCAAGGTGGCTAAAAGGGATGACCATGTTGGTCTGTCGGTTGTTAGACCGCTTTTGCCCAAATAGAAATATCCAACCCATTATTAAGCCAAAGAGTGTAATAGACCCGCCTGTTCACCATATTAGCAACCCCACTTTTAATTAGCCAAATGTTAGCATGCTCACACCCTAAACTAAGATGGGTAACATGGTGAACATTAAACCTATAACATCATTAGCATTTTCATTGTGAGCATGTTAGTAATGTAAGAATTTAGCATCAATGCACCACCTTGATATTTTATATTTTGTTTTTAATGTTTCTATCAGAAACCTTGGTGCCTCTGTGAAGTGTAAGGAGATGTCCAGCGAGCTGCTGGTTGTTCTGGGTTCAAGAGACAAACAGTGGGGCGTCCTGGATAAAGTCCCAGTCAGGAACCAGCAAAACGGACTGGTGTCCTTCGAGCTGACGGAGAACTTTGACAGGTTTGCTAATATAATTTCTTCTTTTAAATACAATATATGTATATAAAGAGTCCTTTAAACTTAACACAGTTGATCCAAAGGGATTTACAGGACAGCTAGGCATTGGGGCTAAACAGAAATACATATTTCAAGAAATATGCATACACAGAGTAGAATACTAGCCCACTAACACACACAGAATCAATTGCCAAAAAGTGTGTTAAAGTTGTTTCTAGTAAATATAAACAGATGGAGTGGATTGTCGGGGGGTGTACGTCTGGTTTTTAACTACAGTTTTATGGCAATAGGATCTCAGATATATAGCACATATTTAGGCTAAAGACCACCTAGTGCTTTGTGGATAAATGTTAGGATAGTAGATATATTTCTAAAGCTAACAAGTGAGCCACTGCAGGGGAAGCAAGAGAAAAGCTAATATGGTTTTCTGATCCTGGCTGCAGTGCTCTGGAGCCAGTTGGAAGCTGCAAAAAGAGTTACAATAACTCATAAATGAAAGCCCGGAAGGTTTTTCTCTGTGGCTGCAGCAGTCAGTGGATAAGTTTTAGTACCTTCCAACCTAAACAGATCACAGCGAAAACTGCAATATGAGGCAGAAACATCCACAGGAGGACTACGGACAGAGCAGACAAGCCCAGGGTCAGACTCGTAGGGTGACGCTCATTTGTAGCTTCATTTGTGTCAGATGATCCAGTGCAGATTCGTCCGGTTTGTCCACCCAGTATAAGAAAAATCTGAAAAACATACAATATTGTATCAAAAGACCTTTAACAGTGTCCTTTAAATACATTAGTTGTGTTGTGATGCCAGACTCTTACCACATCTCCTCGTGCCCGTTCCTCGCTGCTAAAATTGATCAACCACTGGAGTTGATTTGAAGGATTGTAAGTTTTCAGCTTGTTGCCGTTGGTTCCCAGACGCAGGGTCAGAACGGGCCGGCTGCTTACACCACAAATGAGGATGTAATAAATCCTGCATCTGACCACAGGACAGGAGACACTCTATTATAGTAAAATAAAACTGAAACTAAAACGAAAATGAAGAAGTGAAAAACATTTTTGGTAAACTGACACTAAATAAAAACTATATAATTTAAGAAAAACTAAACTGAAGCGATGTTGCCTGGGTAAAAATCTAATAAAAATGAAGGTAAATTCATTTCAGTTTCGCTATTTTTAACTGAAAAAAGGAGACAGCATGAATTTACGTCAACTTTCGTGACATTTGAACACAGAAATTTAACTGACTTGACCTTCCAGGAGACGGCGTTATGCCGCAATCAGACACCAAAGTAGCGCTAAGATTAAACATTATGGCAAATCCTACAAAGTTCTCCAACCATGTATTTTGTATGTATATGTAGCTACTTCTGAGACATTATACTTGGCCCTAACAAAAACAAAGTAAAACTAAATATATACAAACTAAACCTTTCTGAAAAACTAAAACCAGCATACACTCTGAAAACTAACTAAAACTAAAATGAAATCGAAAAGTCAAAATTAAAATAAAATAAAAAAACTAATTGAAAATTCAAGACTATTATAACCTTGCTCAGGCATCACAGAATAATTGAAGTGAAAGCTGTGTACCTTCTTGCTGAGACGCAGTTATTAGCAGAGTCCAGGTTTGTTTGCCTCTCAGGAAACCAGCCTAAAACCTTGAAATGATGAGTTCCCTGCAGTGTTGTTTTTGTCATATCAAGGAGGCTGTTGAAATTGGATCACACACAGAGGCCAGTAAACAATATTTGATGAAGGCTAGGACTGAAATTTGCCAAAAAGACAAATGAATATTATTTGTTTATAATATTTGTGATGAGTAACTTTAACTCCCTTCAACACCTGTCAGTGAAAAACAGCCTTTTTAGTTTTCCTTTTGCCACAGAGTCGACCTGCAAGATACAGAGAACAACATTAGTAAATAATTACCATGAATATGCTCAAAAATATAATGTTTTCAAAAAAAAGTTTTGGAGGAATTAAATCTTAGCAATTTAAAGGTGGATCCCTTGAAATGTTACACACTGTTCCTTTAAGTACATTTAGTTAAATATACTTATGTACTGTTACTTCAGTGGGATTTTGAATGCAGGACTTTCATAATTTTTACATTAATGTACTTGTACTTCTTGTACTTGTACATCTTTATCTTCTACAGAACTAACTCCCACTTGAGCAGAAGTGTTTTAAAAAACTGACACGAAACAAGAGTGAAAATAATCTGTCCTGATGCCAAAAAATACTAATTCTGTTGTATAAAAAGCATGTGGTTTACTGTCCTAATGAACGCACACTAATGAAAACATAGTGATGAATATTATATTGCATTTTTGCTAAAAAATCCCCTGAAATGTTACACACTGGTCCTCTAAAACAAGGGTATTTCAGTGTTTTAGCAGAAGAGAACAGTCACATGCGTATTTTGACGTTTTCCTATTAAGATTACAGTGACAGAGAACAGTTACAGTTCACATACAACGTGTCTTCGGAGGCCCACGAGCCCGATGAGTGCGTTTGACAGGCGCAGCAGGTTAGCGGGGTTCTGGGCCGTCCTCACAGCCACATCCACACACCGACTACCAGCAGTGACCGTCATCAGGAGTCCTCCAGCCACATAGAGGAGGTAGCAAACATTGCCCCTGGACACAGAGAGAGAGAGAGAAACAGAACATTAGGCGGTGTGGATTTGCATATTTGAACATAACAGTTGATTATTTGAAGTGGATCCTTACTTGTGGACAAGTAGCTCTTGTGGAAACTTGAACATGAAGGGGTTTGACACGTGAGGCCCCACAGGAACGATGCTAGAATAACAAATGTGCATCTAATAGATATCACCATGAAACTTCCACAGTTGATTACTTATATTAAGACAATTATTGTTCGTATTACAAATTTTCTGAAATGTTATTTTTAAATATGCAAATGAGGCTAACTGTTGGAGAATAGATCTATAGACACACATAGACAAAGTGTAGTAAAATAAACACCTGAATGTGTATTTTGGATGTTTTCTTTACTCTAGTCTGAAAGAAGACATGTTATGGAAGCAAAATAGCCCAAAATCTCTAAATTGAGTGCATGAAAAACAATCGTTTTTTGCCTACTATATCTGCAGTCCCCTGGCAGGACATGCATACAATAACAGAAAAGCACTAAACAAACAGGACAGGACACATCCAGTAATACAAAAGCAGCACTTCACACACACCATGTGAGTGTAGCAGTCTTAAAAGCACGAGTTTGTACACTGATTCGGGAGAAACGTTTAACACAATCATCACAGCATTTTCTTCACTCAGTGGCGTTTAGTCAAATACGTTGAGAAGACATCATCTAGAAGTACTCACCACTTCTTCACAGCTACTGTTTCACCTCTCCGGGGTTTTGAGCCTTTCATTTAGACATGTTGAGTCTAACACAGCATGATAAGAGAAGAAATGTGGAACGCTACAACTAACCAGACTTAGAGTGAGCTTTTCTTTACATAAGGGGTTTAAGAACGGCAGTATGGATAAAGGGGCTAAAGATAAATGCTTTGAGTTCCAGGCTTTGGCATTTCTATTTCAGTACATAGTAAAAATGTTAAGTAATCTCTAAAGAAGTAAGAAAATAAAGGTATCTGATTGCCTTTCTGTTTTTAGTTATTAGACCAAATTGTGAACGGTTCCTTTAATATCTCATTATTTCTCTCCTGTGCTATAATTCTCTTTCTTATCTAAAACAGCTTCCCTAAGGGAATAATATATGTGCAGTAGGTAATATGAATTCTTCATTCCGTCTTAAGTATATTAAGTCTGTATTCAGGCCCAAGATAACAGACTCATCTCTTCCCTCTACTCAGCAACAATCTAATCTATCCGCTGAGCTCAACTTAACTTAACTTCCCTCCCGTCTCCGGCTTTCTACCTCTCAGACTGCTGGTGGTTCGTCTCCTGTCTCCGCTGCAGCCCTGCCATCTCACCTCCCTGGCAGAGGAGCTGGAGGACTCGGCCCGCCGCCACGCGGTCACCGTCGTCCTCCAGCGCAGACGAGACGAGCCTCACGCCGTCCTGGTGGCTGCTCTGCCCAGCAGAGACCTCGGCGAGGAGCTGTCCGGACTGCGGGCCCGGGGCTACGGCGGCCTCCCGGAGACCTCGTCGGAGATCTCCATGTGTGAGGGAGACCAGCTTCTCCTCCGTTTCAGTGGCAACATCACCTCCACAGGTACGGTGTGAGGTCGACTACTGACTTATTAAAAAAGTTGCACACTGACAAAAAAAACCCCCAAAACTAAAGGAGGCTCTCCAGATGCAAAAAAGACTTACTTACTTTCTCCTGATTGGCCATTGCTGCAATATTGCGGCCACTAGACGCTGGCGTTCTCTTCTTGTATTTGTATCGGTGATCAACTATGTGAATAGATGATAACAACCTTCTGAACCTACTAGTAGGTGTAGCAAGCCCCTTCTAACCCATATATATGAGGCTGATAACCGCTGATAACGCCCATTCAAGCGGCTGATAACATTCAAAGCATTTCCTTGTCATGAGGAACTATTTACCTTGGCTACACACACCTGACACTACTTCCTGAGAAGCCTGGGTTCCAAAGCGCAAACATTTTACATTTGCGTTTTAAAAAAAAATTTTGAATGATGATTAAATATTGAATATATTTTATGCGAAGTTGTCATGCATGAACCTGCACCCTGGAGGCAAAAAGGGTAGTTTCACAAAAGAGTCAATCTATTAGCATATACAGTAAAACAAACTCGTTTTATCTCAAAAAAGCTTCACACGATTTTTAAGTTCAATAAAACACCCTAAAGGTAGCTGTAGCAACAACATAATAAAACAGTTGTTGCTGTTGTTGGGAAAGTCAGAAGATGACATACTGTACCTACCCTGTCGGTCTAAACAGGTTTGTCTTCCTGCTGCTTGTCACCACATGACTGGATGCAACACACCATATAAAAAAGTGAATTAATTATATGTTTGCACAGGCAGCGGAATGCATGTACGTTCAGAATCTCAGGTATGTCTGCTATGACGTCTTCCTTCGCACTTGAAGACTGATTTTGCTTCAGCTGGTTGAAGTGACAACATTTTGTTCGTCCCATGTTTTACAACAGGAACTCAAAACGACGATGTCCCACACGAGCGAATCACTTTCCACACTCAGCAAAAGAATCACCTCTCGGTGCGTCTAACTGAAGTGGACCCATTTGGGAACTACAGCTCCCCCCACTACAAGGGCACGGCAATGTTTTATAAGGTCACCAGAGGTCAGCTGGAATGGCGAAGCGACAGCGCGGTCCCAATGGACACAAAGCTCCTGGGAGACCCCGTCTGTAAGCTGTCTCTGACTTTACCCAAGGTGCATAAACATCCGCGGGGAATTCTGTGTTGTTATTGGGATTAAAACGTTGACTTTCACAATAAAAGCATATCTTAACGTTTTATCCCGTTTCATTTTCAGAAAGTGAGAACCATTAATCGGCCCATCGCAGCTAGAGTGAAGTTATGCACGGAGACAGGTGGGTGACATGTTTTGAGGTACTTGTACTTTACTTGACTATCACCATTTTCTACTCCTTTATACTTCTACTCCATTTCAGAAGGAAATATTGTACTTTTTTACTTCTCTACATTTATCTGACAGCTATTGCTACTGCTTACTTTGCAGATTTTGCAAACTTCTACTACTTTTGATACTTTAAGTACATTTGCCAAATAGTCCTACTTAAGTAAAAGTAGTAATTTATCAACGTAAAAAGTACTAAAAGTACCAAAATCTTTTGTTTTAGTTGAAAAATGTATTGTATTATACTTTGAATATTTTACATATGAATTTGCCACATTTGATATATATATCAGTATCAAAAAATATCTTCATCGATATTGTGAAAATGATCTCAAATTTGATCACATTTTCCTAAGTGTTCCTAAGTTTTGAAAATATAAATGCATCACTCACAGTGCACCAGTGCCTCCATCTTTCTTCTCTCTCTCCCACCCACCAGATTCCCTGTCAGACTCTCTTCTTCTCTGGCTGTCCGGGGAGCTCTCAGAGGAGGAAGTAGCCCTCCTGGTGCTCGCCCTGCGTCTCCGCCGAAGCGCCGCTCAGCTGGTGAAGCTCCGGGCCGGGGACAGCCCGTCCACCCAGGCCTTCCACGTCCTGGCCACGTGGAGGAGGGGGCTGCCCGCTGCCACGCACCAACCCAACAAGGCCTCTCAGCTGGCTCACTGCTTGGCCAAGAGCGGCAGGCCGGACCTGGCCAGGGAGCTGCTGATGCGACAGGCCGCAACCACCAGGCAGACCTCGCTGAGCTTAAAAAGTAGAAACCACACAGCTTTTTAATGGTTGCTTTTAGTCAGAGCATGTGCGCCGGCAAAACGGCATTGTTATGTTTGATCCACAAGGGGTCAGCATTGGACTGTGAGATTCCGTGCTCTCTTCCAGACTCCAGTTGATTATTTCTACGAGGCATGACTAAGTCAGCCGAGTAAATTTTAAGGGCCTGAAGACTTCATGTTATCCAGTAAAAAAGAAAAAAACAGAAATATATATGAAAAGAATATTCAAATTTTTTATGGAAAATGTCTTTTTTCTGCTTTCCGTTCATTGTCTCATGACCCCTTACATTTTTCTTGTGACCCCTTGGGGGGGTCCCAGACCCCAGGCTGGGAACCAGCAGTGTGGGTAATATTTCGAAGCATTTCTTGTGACACATTTGTAGCAAAAATAGCTGCAGATCACGACGTCAGAGTGAGACATTCAGACAATCAAGGTCAAGTATTAGTAAGCATATTTTAGTCATTTGCAATTAACACCTTACCTCATATTATGTGTTGTAATGCAATAAAAATCTGTCTCTAGATACAAGCAGGCAGAATTATCTGCACCCACAGCTTGATTCAGAATTAAAAAATAAAGGTAGTTATGTACTAGTTTTCTTTTATATAGTGAAAAACTGTATCTGATACCTGAACACTGTCCCTGTTAGCCCGTATGTGTCGCCACACTTTTAAACTTATCTCTCAGGTTATTTTTACATTCTAACTCAAGCATTAATCTCCGGCAGCGCCTCCGCATCCTCACTTTATTTTGTACTTTGTCTCCACAGACAGGTGGGTGATTTACACAACCAGTCAGCCATCTCTTCTCTCTGCGTAAACAAACGCTGACACTGAGCTGTGATCTCTTTTTAGCTCCCTGACACCCGAGTCATCTTTAAGACCTGACGGTGTCTGTCGATGATAACCGATTGGATAACAAAAGGCTGGTTTTTCAGCATAATAAAGTACATTTATGGTTTTGGTACGAGTTTGGAAAGACAGGAACGATATATATATGATTTGTGTCTCCTACGAATATTTTTATAGGTATGCCTTTAAAATAAAAAATGTGGATATACATACAAATCCTCTGCTTATTTTTATGTGTGCAAACTCCAAAAAAATCTCAAACATCTCACCGCAAGGTCCATTTAGTAGGTATTCTGGGGTTTTCCAAACATATCAATGGAGTTTTCCAATTTCATTGTCATTGAATTGGAAATTAGTACTAATTAGTAGTAAGTAGTAGAGTAGTAGTAAGTAAGCTAGTTACTACGTACAGTGATTAAGCTAGTTAGTAGCCTGATTAGCAGAGCTGTAAGTAGTTAGGTAGTAGTAGTAAGTAGTAGTAGTAGTAGTAGGCCTAAGTAGTAAGCTAGTAAGCAATAAGTAGTAGTTGGCAAGTTACTACTTACAGTAATAAGCTAGTTGGTAATTAGTAGTACGTAGTTAAAGTAGTAGGCCCTAATATTTAGTTACTACTTACAGCAGCGCTGTAGTACTTGAGTCCAGTCTCGGCCTCAAGTCCAGTATCTTAGGTTGAAGTTGCTTTATACAGCGCTACCGTGAATCCCCTCTATAACCAAATTGTGGGCAGCAGAAGAAGAGTGCTCTGTCTTTTTAATGACATTCACCAGGGTTTTTCCTTTTTCATCTGTCTTCAGAGCCTCACGCTCCAGCTGTGTGACATTCTGCAGGCCCTGAGCTGAAGCGGGGGGGTAATGATAGATGCCATGTGATCAGGTGGGGGGTGGGAGACTCCCCGTGGAGACCACCCAGTGCTGCAAACGAAGTGTGGGGGGCAGGGGGGTGCGGTTAATGAAGTATGAAATGGTAACAGGTGGAGCTGATGGATTAAACAGGATGATCGCTCCTGATCCTTCTCCTCTTCTCAAAAAAAAAAAAAACTGTCTCCTCTATTAACCTTTTCTCTTCCTTTCATTTCCTGCCCTTCTATTGTTCCTCAGCTCCACACTTAGATGGAACTATTGCTCTCGTATTTCTCATTTCAAACGCTTTACAATCCTTCTTCGCTGCTATCGACCCGCTTCTCTTCCTTCTCTCCCATCGGTGTGATTCTAAAAGGACATGTGTGGCATCCCTAGCAGGTGAGTTTTGTGCCTCGAGTGTGTGCGCCAGACGGGGGGTATCATTAGTCTGGCACAGGGCCATCAAATACACGCACACACACACACACACACACACACACACACACACATTGAGGGCAATGCTAGAGGTAAATGTCACAGAGGGGGCTCCCACGGTGCAAGGAAATCGTCTCCCCTCTCATTTTGTCTCCCTTCCTCTCCCCCCGCTCTACATTATTGAAAAGGCCACGCAGCAGCAAGGCACTCTGGGAGGTTGCCCGTCGTCCAGCCGGGGAGGATATACAGAGGGCTGATGAGGTGAAGAATTCCTACGGAGTGCGAGCATAAAGAGATTCTGATTAAAACCTCGTCCGTTTCATCATTCATTTCATCATCCTCTTCTTCGTTCGGAGGGCTCTTGACTTTTTTTTTCTTTTTTTGCAGGAATCCTCCTCCTCCGCTGCCTCGATTCTCGCACTTCTAGCTGTCATGGTAAAACAGTCTGATGTGATTGAGATGCTGAAAACAGCCACGAATGAACATATGCACTGTCACAGCTCATCCCGAGAGTTACCAGACCGTAGGATTCACATCTGGGGGGGGGGGGAATACTGACTTCTTTTCTCTCACACGAAAACCCGAGATATGTTGTTAAATTGGCTGTTAAGCACGAAAGTGGGGGAAAGTGGAAGGCCCAATTTATTTATGCGAGTCTGTCTGTTAGCTGTATGGCTGATTATTTTTGATTCAAGGCTGCTTTAATTACCCAGGCTCCTTGTTTACTCATTTAGGCAATCATACACACCATACTGCCTCACAGTAATTTAGATCTAAGCGCAGCCGAATCTTCATAAAGATTAAATGTTAAGATGATGAAAAAAAAGAAAAGCAGATCATAATGTTTATTGGTTGGGGGTCTCTGAGCAGCACAGCCAAAAGTTATGCCTATGAAAAGGGCTTCATATGATCTTAAGTCATCTCATTAACTTCTGTTCTTCCAAATCTCCTTAAAGGAATAGCTCAACGTTTTGGGAAAAACAAAGAGTTTGCAAGAGTTGTCTGATCTGAACCCGGGTGATGCTTTGTTGTTGGACTTCTGTGCTCGTCGTGGATTGGCCATAACAAACACCATGTTTGAGCATAGGGCGGTTCATAGGTGTACCGGGTAGCAGAACATCCGATAGGACAAAGATCGATGATCGACTTTGTGGTCGTGTCATCAGATCTGCGGCCGTATGTCTTGGACGCTAATCTTCTCACAAGTTGTGTCAACAAATCTGTTAGAATGGACATTCAAAATGTACTCGGGAAAATACTAGTGTTAGTTCCTCTGGGTGATCCGGGTCACTGTGCGGTCATGAACCCAGTGATGAGTGAAAAATGGAGACAGCTCCTGTGTGGCTGCCCATTCATACAAAAACAAGGATGGATCAAGTCTCAGGGGTGATTCTCTGACTCACAACAGGGCCTGACTCCAGCCCTCTGTGTGTGTGTGTGTGTGTGTGTGTGTGAGTGTGGGATGGGGACGGAAATTGACAGAGAGAGAGAGAGAGAGAGAGAGAGAGAGAGAGACCTCTCAGGTGTACCGCTCAGTGGTCCGTGACAAACTCTTCATTTGTCCCTCATCTCAGTGGCAGACGGGGCAGCTGGGCATCCGTGGCCTGAAAGGCCCCCAGTTCTCGTCGCGAAGAGCAGACGCCTGAATCACACTCACGACTGCTCTGTGAAAAGGGTCGCTCGTAGTGAGCCGCAGCGAATTATCACCTGACTCTGCAGTTCCCCTCTGCTACAGAGCTTTATAGTGTCTTTCAGCTCATCGTTTTGGTTATACGGACGCAACTCTCTTAGTGTTACTTTGGTAGAAGCAGGAAGGTGTTTTCAGTAAAAAAAAAACCTCTAAAAACCGTCTCTACGCTACAGCTGCCCAGCACCAAATAGCAGACAAAGTTAACAACTAGTTGGTGAACATAGAGGAGCATTTAGCAGCTAAAGAACCAGATATTTTCCCTCAGGAGTTGGTGGAAACCAAAACAGAGCTTTATCAGGTGGCAAGAAACAGGACTCTGGACAAATAAATGCTAATGTGTCTCACTTCCTCTGTGTCCACTGGATGTATAGTTTGCTAACAGGTTTGCCACGTCAATTTAAAAAGGCGATAATATGCGTATTGTGCTTGTTTTGCCCAAGTCAGTTATTGTGGTTTTGAGAGCAGAAATGGTCACCAAGAAGTTTCAAAATTTTCTGTATTAAATTCAGGCCTCTGTAAACTGAGAGTGGAGTATAGTCACATGTTTCTCAGATGTTTGGTTTACAACTGAAATGAATCAAACTATTTTCATTACCCCACGGACGATGTTCGAGCCTTTCTATTTGCTCCTGTCTAGTTTTGGTAATGTTTAGGTAGCATGTTTCTTAGCTAGTGTTAAACTAAGTTAGCTTTAATTGTTTAAGTTAGTTAGCTAACAAACTCATTTTTACATGAACTGCAGCAGAGTTTTTTTTCTGGTTAATCTGACCACGGTCTCGAGCAAGTTCCACAAATTAACACCTGTCGTATAACTACAACAGCAGAGTCATCCTTTTCCAAATCAAAACTAATTAAAAAAAACTGCTCATGCAGCAGCATATCACAGCAGAGACTAAAAGGGGCTGAGCATTAGAGCTCGGGACCGAGATATAAAGGACATTGTTGAGGATTTTGTTCAATTCCAACCTTTGTTGAATGCAGTTTTTGAAGATAAGCCAGTGCTTTTCCAAGGGTTTCTGATTGGCCTCTGTGCCGACCCGTTCGAGCCAAATTCTAGCTGGAGTCGCTGTCGACTTTGTTTTTGATAAAGTGCTGGCAACGCTGGCAGCTACATAAACTTAAAACACATTTTGTGATGTGGTTCAAAATCCTGCATCAGTGTGCAGCTGATGTGTAGCGCTCTTCGCCTACATTTCCGTCCTTTTTGCATCGGTCCATGTTTATAAAGTGTCCACCCATGTGCACACACACACACGCTCGCAAAGACATAATCACACAGATGCTATTCCGGCAACATACGTGTCCTCGCCGACCCCTTTTTCCGATGGATTTAAATTGGTTTAGTTTACTCTGGAAATCCTCCCAAGATTGTGTGAGATGTTGTGAAATGGAGCAGGAGAAAAGAGGTGAAAAAAGGTTGGGATGATGGAGAGAGAAACGGAGGGAGCGGCAGCGGGGGTGAAGAGGTGCGAGAGGAGTGATGGACGACCGAATAAACAAGAGAGAAAGGGATGAGAAAAAAGGAGCAGAGCGGACGAGAAGGTGTGATGTGATGGGAGAGGGTGGGGGGGGGGGGGGTGGGGGGGGGTAGGGGAGGGGGGGAGAGAGAGGGTGTAGCGACAGTGTGTCCACTGGTGTGTGAAACCGGCCTGACATCTGTAGTGTGTGTTTGTGTGTGTGTCTCTGTGTGTGTGTGTGTGTGTGTGTGTGTGTGTGTGTGTGTGTGTGTGTGTGTGTGTGTGTGTGTGTGTGTATACAAGCAAGCGTGATCGCGAGGCAGGGAGAGTCACGGCTCGATTTCTTCGTCACACACAAACACTTCTGGTTTGGCAGAGAGGATCCTTTCAGGGTCGGAAGGTCAAAAAGAGTGCATGTGCTCGGCCTCCCATGACAGCTATGTTTCACACATAAAGAGCCCTGTGCACCCATACAAACACAAACAACACTTAAACTACAGAATGCCTGCAAGCCAACTACTATTATCTTGGGTCAGTTTGTAACTAGGGGTGTAAGAAAATATCGAAAAAATGGAATAGTGCGACCGGTTTTGTGATACTGTATCGATTCTCAAAAACACTGTATCGATTACATGCAAAGATGAACTCAATACTTTATTTCATTTGCTATGAGATGTGCCCTCTCAAAGTAGTGCTATGATATTGGATGTTACAGGGACTTTGAATGCAAATGCAGATCCCACTGTTTGCATAAAAAAGTTAACTTTTTTTACTCAGATTTTATGCATGTGGTGTGTTCTTTATACTATGACATATTTCCTTTTATTAGATTTAAAAAAAATCGCAATATATGCTTGCTTACAGTATCGCAATACTGTATATCGCAATATATTGAACCGTAACCCCTGTATCATGATACGTATCGTATCGCCAGATTCTAGCCAAAACACAGCCCTATTTGTAACCCAATTTATAAATTCTTTATCATTCATCAAGCAAGAAAACTATTGTCAATTTTTAGCAAAGCTTGAGGTACTTTCTCGCATTGTCCCACCGACTGCCTATTCTGAAATATGACATTTATTGAATAATTTACAGAATTTCCTACATTTCTTGAGTTGCCTGCTCTAAAAGGCTTCATATCCGTTTACATCGCTAAAAGCCGAGGATTGACACTCGAGCTGGAGCAACCTGTACCTGCGTGGCATATAAATAGACTTGGAACAATTGATTTGCAACTCATTGCCTGACGTGATTATCTTACTGGAGTCAAAGATTGCTAAGACAGTGCTAACTTTTTCAAACCCTTCCTTTCTCCTTGACAGTATCCTCCTGCCATCCACATGTGCGTGGCATGAATGATTTAAAACACACAGCTCGTTCTGTTGGCCATGAAATGGCTTTCGAAGGATCTATGTTTATACTGTATGTTGAAATTATTTAGACTTATGGATTCTCCGACTTCGAAGGCCACAGGCTCAGGGATGATTCTAGGGTTTTTTTAAGCAGAAGATTAGGTCCATAAGTAAAAAATGGGCCCATAATAACTCAAGAAATATGTTCATCTTTCAGTATACGCCCTCTCTACCACCACTGGTAATGAGGGACCTCACCTGCTTCATATGACTCACCTGCACCATCCATTATGAAATGTCAATGTTTTGCCACTGCTAAGGTTTACAACAATTTATCCTGTGTCATAAATAAATAATTCTGCAATTACTCTGTATCATCACGCTGCCGTGTCCACATTGAAACTTGAGTTGTTATGCACAGACCAACCTAAGAACATCCAAGAGGAGAAAATGTAAAGCACTAGCTCCCAAAGATACAGTAAGTCGGGGGTTATTTAACATTTAAAAAATATAGATATAAATGATATAATAAGATATAATTCTAGTAGTGTCTAGGACACCACAGACCCAAGAGAGATAATTTGTCTAAATCCTTTTTTTTATACTCCAAGAGCTTAATTGCTTAATCTCAAATTTTTCCCGTTCATTTTAGATGTATATACGTGTAAATATGCTACAGATGTTGCTTCGGTTAGCAATCAGTACAGACATGCACACTCAAATTTCAAATCATTTAAGCGTATTGTGTAAGCAGACAGTATGTTTACTGTTATTGTGGAGCTGACCCTGGCGGCACTACGCACTGTGATGCACATCCTACTGTGACAGGAGAGAAACGAGAAAATAACAAAAGATGAGAACACAATCACAATGTGAGACAAACATGCCACACTTCTCCCAGCAGACAATGATTCACTGTTGTTTTTTTTTATACTTTTCCTCAAACGACCGGAGGCAATAATGTGGTGTCCTGGTCACAGTGCAATATATCCAAACACCAACATGGGTTTGACCATGAAAATCTATATTCTCATTGAACTGCATAATGGGACCGCAATATTTGAATAGACAAGCATTTGAGCCTTTGCTTGCTTTATGCCAATGTGTGTATATATTTATTATTGGAAATCAATTAACAACACGAAACAATGACAAATATTGTCAAGAAACCCTCACAGGTACTGCATTTAACATAAAAAATATGCTCAAATCATAACATGGCAAACTGCAGCCCAAGAGGCAACAACAGCTGCCACGTTATTATCGCGTTAACTTGACTAACTTGACTTACATTTGAGCACGAATAAGACTATTGTATGCTTTGTCGAGACACAGTATGAACTCTCACCTTGTCTCAAAACCAGCCTTGAAGACAGAAAGACACATGACAACAAAAGCAAAATAACTCTACACAGTATTTCACTCCAAATTATGAAAAACCTCCACCAAAGTCAGTGTAATCTCACACAGTCAATAGGCTGCCTGTCATACGAGCTGGACATTCACTGCACAGGAGGACAGGAGAGGAAAGGAAATGTTCTCCTACTTACAAGTCCCCAAAAGTTGCTGTCCTTTGCCCCCGGCTTGAGTTCAGTGTCTCCTTGCGGTTCAATTATTCCCATGTCCTCTCCATTTGGTTTGGAAAATGCATCCTGCAACGAGACAGATGCAGTGTCAGTGTCAATGGGAAGAAAGGGGTTTGTGATGAAATTGACAATGCCCTCCAGGTCTATAAGAAATCCCAATAGTTCTTTGTGCTACAACGCTTTGCCACGACTCAACCAACAGACTTTAACATGCAGGAGCACGTCAATATAAGTTGCAGCACAAAGACCAAGAGTTAAAGGTGACATATCATGCTCATTTTCAGGTTGATGTTTGTATTTTGGGTTTCTACTAGAACATGTTTACATGCTTTACTGTTCAAAAAACACATTATTTTTCTCATACTGTCTGTCTGAATATACCTGTATTCACGCTCTGTCTGAAACGCTCCGTTTTAGCGCATTTCAACGGAATGGCAACAGAATCGCGTTGCTAGGAAACAGCTTGGGTCCATGTTTACATCCTGTCAGCTGATGTCATTCACATACACTGCAACAGGAAATAAACTGGGACACATTTAGTATGTTTACGTTTAAAACTGTGAAATGGTCTAAATATTGTAGATTTGTGACATCACAAATGGACAGAACTGCTAACGGCTTGTTTCAAACGCACAGTTTCTGAATACGGGTTGTATGTATTTCTCCATGGATTGAGTGTTTTGATACTTTCACAGTATTTATATATCACTTAAACCTGCTTTATAATATAAAAGACATGAAAATCACTTTTTACAATATGGGACCTTTAAATAAAAAGAAACATAATCATTATTTTCCTCTAAAACTTTGCAATCTACTTTGAGTTTCGCAAAGATCGACAGGTTGGGCCCTGCTCTGTATCGAAGCAGAGCGTTATGCAGCCAATAATATTTCAGCACCATCCTGGGTTCATCACGGGTTCACTCTGCCCAGGGCACTGGTTTCATATAGCCATTTACATTACATGAGCATCTTGTTAGTGTCTCCGCTGAAATTCAACAGTCTGTCTGGTTGGCTGATCTCTCCCTGGCCTCTGATCTTTACCCGTCGGCCGGCGCTCAGCACAGCGGTTGAAAAAGAGATATGAAACAAGCCTGCAAATATTCACAGTGAGTGTGGCTGATAGACACATGGATCTACTATTTTGTCTGCACTGGAACTAGTTATGTCTGCCAGGGTTGCGTTGTAAAGAGAACAAGTGTAGGCTTCAAGCGTAGGATTTAAAAGTTTCTGACTTTTCCCACCATAATGTTAAAACCAAGAGGAATAATTTCCAAAAAAGGAGAAAACTGAGGAGGAACCTTTCTTCCAGTACAGAAAGTTTCGTATACACAAAGAAGAATTATTAGTAGTAGAATCAAAATATGAAGAAACACAATAAAAAATTTCAGTTCAGACATACAAAATTAAAGTTAAAGTTTGACATTTCGTTTTGTGTCCACAGGGGCGTTTTCGGATGCGAGGGATCGCCCCCCCTTCCCAGCATTGGATGCTTTATGGGCTGCCACTCGGCACCTGATTGGACGAACGCTTTCACTTGTGGGCTGCTGCTCCCAGCTTTCAAACCGCAACCAACATGGCGGCTCGTTTGGAACCTTTTTTCTCGTATATTACGAAAATAGTTCACCGAAATGCGTTTCTGAAAACATGTTAGGCGAAAAATAAGCCATACGGTTGCTGAATCCGTCTTCATTTTAGATCGTCAACGGTTACTTTTAAGTTTTTCGGGAGTTTCCAGAGGCGGAGAGTCGCACAGGATGCCCCTAATTTGCATAAAGTAGCCTAGACCTCAACTTTATGCAAATGAGGAGCAGCCAACGTGACGGTTTGTCTCTTGAAACGCAATGCTACGCTACCAGAATGCACTGCACGGCTGCTTACATAATGAATGGGAAGCGTCCATTAGATGAGAAGATTGATCCCAATCTAATGTTTGTGTGTTACGTTTGGAGCTAGAGTCAGAAGGCAATTAGCATAGCTTAGCATAAAGACTGGAAGCAGGGGGAAACAGATAGCCACGCTCTGCCCACAGTTAAAAAATGGGATGAATACATCTCACTCGCGAAAAAAACTACCCAGTGTGATAAGGTAGACTTTCAGGCAGAGTCACTTGGATGAATGTAGTATTTTGGGCAGATATGAAAATTATGCCTAACTGTTATGGTTATGGTGATGGTAATTGGCCTCATGCTCATAAGGGTAAAGTAATTTATGTACTCTGTTACTTTGTGTGTGCTCACGCATGGTGCGTGTAGCAATGTCTGTGTGTGTGTTTGACTAAATGCCACCGTTGAGATGTTAACAGCTGCGGGCTACCGCACAGCAAGCATAGTAGTAGTAGTTACAGTAAATATTCACATCATAATCATCTTAATGAACAGTGGCACCAGAGCAATTTGGAAGTGCTGTAAGGTCTCTTCCTCCTCCTGTCTGATTATCCGACTCTTTTTCATGCAGTTTCTTCTTTTTTTTTGCGCGTGTCTCCCATTCCCTGTCCCTGCCAAATCCCAAAGCTGTCATATCTCTTCTCTTAAGAGCATCAAAGTGGTTGCACAGGCCTTTAAATTTCGAAACGATACGCGAGTACCCGCGGACAGACAGACACGCGCACAGACACACATCTAGGCTGACGATCATGAGTAAATATGAAAGGAAATGAAGCATGTTGTGTTATTTCAAGGTCAAAGCTACCACATTATCATAACCTTGAGCCCCTGTGTGTTTTTCTGTGTATCCATGCAAGTGTTTTAAATACTCAGTACAGATGAGGGCTGGATTTCTTTCAATTCGAAATCTGGATCATGTGCCCAAGATCCCAAATTTAGAGGAACATTTTCAGATTTATCATAGAGATTTATTTGACTGGTAATCTTGCAACAACATTATAATAACAACATTATTATAACAATTTTGCATTTGCGTTGTGGCTTTTGCATCCGTTCGACACCTCTCGGCCACCGTATCTTTCAGCTCTACACCAAAATTAACATTCAATATCCTCTACGACTGCTTCACTTCCCCCCGCAGAGCAATACAGGACACTTCCACGAAGCCACAACCGTGGAATCACATCAATAGAAGAACAGAAGTAATTGTTGAGCTTCGCAGCCTTGAGTCACTAATAGTTCTGAACACATAAAAATGCAGAGATTTTCCAGGAAAATGAACCCGGCACCCTTCAGAAATGTCCCCATTATGGCTCGGTAGTGTACTCGGTAACCCCTGAATCTCTCAATTAAAAATCCTCTTACAGTCCAAGTCTCTCTCAGTTGTAAATGGAACGGCTCCAAAAAACAGCCTAATATCATTTCCCTCCTAAGCAAAGTACAAACAAAATACAGCAAACCCCAGACAGAATTGATGGTAATTAAATGAGAAATACTGTATGTGTGTCTCACTGATGTGAAGCCATAAATAGTCCAGTGAAAGAGTTAAAGGGATTACTTCCTGAATTCAGCCAGACGGATGATCAAATTTAACTGGCTTGATTGAGAAAAGTCATGTCTGTTTAATGTCTCCTGTAAGCACAGACATATGCTCCCTCATCTGCAATTGGCAGGGGTTACTATCCTGTGTGTGTGTGTGTGTGTGTGTGTGTGTGTGTGTGTTTGTGTGTGTATTTGCATATGAATGTGTGTGTCAATATATGTAGTCGGGCGGATATCTTTGCTCATGAGCACTGAACAGTACTTACAAATATTGCATTTGTAATCACACAGACTGTGTACGTGTGTCTATATTTGTGCATATTTAAGTGCGATCTGGGCTATTTGAGAGTTTGTGCGTGCGTACGAGAGACACGGATAGAAAGAACGAGTGTGTTTCTGTGTGTGTGTGTGTGTGCGTATGTGTGTGTGCCCGCGTTCTGCCAGCACCATTTGGCATTTCTCAAACAGCTGTCAGCTTCAGCCAAAGTGTTTCAGCTGACTGATCCTTAAACTGGGCCAATAAGTTCCCACACAAAACCCCACATTCCCCGCGCATGGACACTTTGGGTATATTGCTGCATCTATCTCAACACATCACTCTCCATCCTGCCAGCCATTACTCTCTCTAACCATCCCCTCTTTCCCCACTCTATTCCATACACTTTTTCTACCTTTCTTTCTGCTCCCACTGTGCATTTTGCTCTCAGGCTGCGACGGTTATATGAAATATTTCCCTGTGAAATGATGCTGTAGGCCAATAAACTTAAATTTAGAACCCTTAAAGGTGCTCTATGTGAAAACTAGAGCATTAATATAGCAGCAAACAACTATTTGCTATATAACGATATAGAGGAGTAATGTCTACCTGAGCAGAGAATGAAGTCACTCTCCCTCTGTGTGTGTTGTAATCCGAGTTTCTCTGTGCTTTCGTGCATGTGAGCTTGCCCCACTGGCTAGCTCATACGGTACATACATGTCATATTCATATTTTATTCAACAATTTGTCTCGTCTGTGATGTATTTTTCCATGTACAGTATGTGCAACTGTATGAATGAAACCATGTGTGTGTATAAGCATGTGGGGGAGTCTACACTACATATGACCGCGCATTTGAGAGTGTGCGTGTGTGTGCGTGTGTGTGTGTGTGTGTGTGTGTGTGTGTGTGTGTGTGTCGGTGCTGGAGGCGAGAAGCATGACGGAGCTGAACCATACAGCATCTCCTCCGGTCCCACCCCCTGCCCTCCAACTACCCCCCAAGGACGGCCAGCCCATTACAGTAATTAACTAGAGAGGGAGAGAGGGGGTTGATGGGATGGAAAGAAAGAAAGAGGGCTGGGATAGAGAAGGAGGTATGAGAGATAGAGAAAGTGGTTATGAGTGAGAGAGGAAAGAGAGATGGAGGTAAGGTTTTGGGAGGGAGGAAGAGGATGGGAGGAGGAGGGGGGAGGGTGAGGGGGGGCTTTTTCTGCAGAGGCAGCAAGTGGGTGGGGGCCGCTGCCTTCCTGCCTGCTGTTAATCCCTGAGTGACTTTCACTGCGTACAGTAAGCAGTGCAGCGCAGGCCAGAGCCCTCGCAAATTAATCTAGCAAAGAGCCTGGGATGTGGCCGCGCTGAACCCCCCGCTTTACAACTCCCCCCCCCCCTCCCTTCCTCTGCTAAAAGACTTGGGAGGAAAAGGAAGAGAGAAACAGTGGGGGAGAAAGAGAGAGAGGGAGATAAGCTGCTGCTGTATTGTCCAGTGAATTTAGAAAAAACGTGGAGGATAGAAGGCAAAAGGGACAAATGAGCGGAGGAGGGAATGACAGGAGGTGGTGAGTAAGGAAAGAGGGGGGGAGAGAGAGATAAGGAAGACTATTTAAAGCGCAGCAAAGGATGACCGTGTGCCCTCGCTCCAGTGACATCACTCAGGGACACGGTGATGTCACCGACGGTGCTTTTCTGCCTCTGCAATCATGATGTCATTTATCCTCCAGCTTTAGCCTAAAAATCATAACAAAAAGGTCCCGTACGACTCATTTCTTGTGATTTTCATGATGTTTTCCGTATAAATAAGTTCATGTTTCTAAAAGGAATAGTTCAACATTATTTACAGTATTGTCTTTTTAAGAGTGAGATAATAAGATACTGTAGATATCAGCTCACTGTTCAGTTATCTCTTCTTTGGCTATAGGCCAAATATACGTAGTAAAAAATCCCTTTCTTCTCTCTGCCTGTAAAACATTAAAATATTTTTGATGACTCATCTTGAACTTGGTGTCCTACACATACATTCATCTAATCAAATGTGATTTGGGGCAACTAGCTAAACCATCCATCATGTAATACAGCTCTTGGGCATTCACTTGTGGTTCGTAGCTAGCAGAGCGATATCATGAGCCAAAATTGTGTTTGTCTGCAAATACATCACATTTACAAAAGATATGACTTTATGACTTTAAACCTGCATTGATTGATTTTTCGGACCACTTGGGGGCAGCACAATAAGCTGTAAACACAACATTGGCAGATTGTCACCCCTTAAAGGAACAGTGTGTAGCATTTGGGGGGATCTATTGGCAGAAATGTAATATAATATTAATAAGCATGTTTTCTTCAGTGTATAATCACCGGAAAATAAGACTTGTTGTGATTTCGTTAGCTTAGAATGAGCCGTTTATATATACATACGGAGCGGGTCCTCTTCACGGAGCCGGCCGCCATGTTTCTACAGTAGCCCAGAACGGACAAACCAAACACTCGCTCTAGATAGGGCCATTCGTATTTTCACGTTTTCGCGTTGGCCAATGTAGTTCTACACGCTTGACACACCGGAGAAGTTTCAGATGGTTGCAATCTGCAACCATACCGCTAGATGCTGCCAGATCCTACACACCGCACCTTTAAAGTTGTTTACACGTTAGTTAACAGTTGCCTATTTAGGCTAACACATCCAGCGTCGTGTTTGTGTCCACCTGATGAATGTTAGTCCAGTATTCACTCTCTGTTTTAGCTCTATTTTGGTCTAGTTTAGTCTAGTCTCAGCTCCTCTAGTAAACATGATGCATGTGCTCAAATTTTAACGGACGATTTTAATCAGTTGCAATGCCATCCAGGACCAGCTGTTGTGGGAAAATCTGGATTCTCATAGAAATAACCATTTGATTATTATTTTGTTAACTGGGGTGCATCTCATTTACATCGCGTACTTGAATCACAATGAGTCTGAATCTAGCTCACGACCTTCATCACATCCCATCCTCTCGTACATCTTTTTTTTCCACTGTTGAACAGAGCAGTTCACGTGCAAAAATCTACAAAAGAGATACCATGGCGCTTACTACACTGACCTCGACGAAACTAAAAGCTTTGTACGGTGCGATGGCCGCAGCCACAAGGTTGCATCTTTTGAGGAATGAGGCCGTGGCTGCAGAGCTTTGTGGCTGCATCAGCTCACTAGAGAGAGTGGGTGTTGCTGGCTAAGACGGAGTTCACTTTAATCCTCATCCTCTATACTCTTCTGCTGCTGTTGCTGCCTCCAGGGTGTCCAGGCAGAACCGGCCCGATTTTTTTTTTCCCTCTCCTCGCCAATTTGTTTACCTGCAGCTCCCATTTTAGTGCTGCTTCGCCAGCAAAGAACAGCCACGACTAATTGATTGGAACTCCACTGTGCAGAGATGTGGGATAGCAACACACAAATTCACAAACATCTATCCTTTCATTCATTTTCATCCTTACACTCTTCTTCTTTTTTCCTGTCTTCTCCTACAGTAATTCCACTTCCTGCTCTGTCACAAATCCATCTTTGTCCAATTCGCTTCCATTACCAACCGCAATTTTTTGTAGCCCTCCAATCTCCACCATCGGCTCATATATCTTTATCAGTGGCAGCTGCTAGTCTTCCTCAGGGGGAGCGCAATAACCAAGCACCATACTGTTACGGCCGACCGAGGGACGATGATGAACGATGATAATACTCAACAATCTCCCCAATATCCTCTTTCATTTAGTGAGCCGCTCCCGAGGCCAACGGGCGCTTATTGAGCTCCGTACTACAGCGTTAAGCTTCGGGGGGGCCCCCGAACGCCTCGCTTACAGTGGGCTTGATTGACCCGATACCTCACGAGGATGCCAAGCGGTTCCCTCATTTGCGACTGCTGCTCGTTTTGCGCTCGTGCTGATTGCTGGGCCGAGCGCGGCTGGGTGATCGAGGGGTCGGTGTTTATTTTGTCAGACTGCGAGAGCGAACGCGGGAGCGCTATGAGCCGGACAAATCGCACGGAGCAATCATGCGCCCCACAGCTCGGCTTCAAACCCGGCGAACACACAGCTCGCAGCTGCCATATAGGCTCATGTTGTCAGGCATTAAACTGTGCACATGTAAGAGAGATAGGCTGACCCGGAGCGAGGAGTGAAAGAAAATAGGCCCAGGATCACCATCACACCCATAAAAAAATTGTTTTTCCTCTCCTGTTACCTCTTGTTTTGCGTTTCCTATTCTATATTCTAATCATATAACTAACAAATAAATAAGGCAGATGCTATTAGAACCCGGGGCGGAAGAGCCAATGTGGCTATTTACACCCAGGTGTATAGAGAATGGCAGAGACAAGCATCCAGGTGTCAATAGCCAACAATGCTATTTGCACCCGACATTTTGGGAAACACGGCAAGAGTTAGCTGAGAAGATCGATACCACTCGTACTGCCTGTACGCTAAATGTGAAGCTAAAGCCAGGAGACGGTTAGCTTAGCTTAGCATAAAGACTGGAAACCACAAAGTGTTGTTTTTAAACATTGATTTTTGTATGGATTCAACGAACAAGATATGTGCGTGTTAATAAGTGAGCATTAGAGGTGCTGGTCGGTGGATTTTGTACCTTTAGACAGAGCTAGGCTAGCTGTTTCCTTCATTTCCAGCCTTTATGCTAAGCTAAGCTAAACAGCTGTGGAGTGGTATCGATCTTCTCATCTAACTTTCGTCAACAAAGTGAATAAGCGTATTTCCCAAAATGCTGGGCTTTAAGTTTTCAAGAAACATTTTATTTTTGGTTTAATTCAGCAATACACACCTATAACTTATATTGTGTAGGATATTATATGTTCACGCCAGGGAACAAAAGGTAACATCCGCAGTTAGGTTTAGGCAACATAACCACTTAGTTAGGTTTAGGAAAAACGTCATAGGTGGGCTTAAAATAAATACGTAAACCAAGTAAAATCTGCATGCATAAGTTGTTGTATCACATGTCCTGTAGTCAACATCATTAGTGTTTTGACCTCACTGAGTTGAACTTCTGTGGTGCGCCAGCTGTCGCGAAAGAAGTGGAAATCTCTGGATCACCTTCAACACCTTGAAAGGTAATTGCAAAAGACCAAGACGCACGTCCATTCTTGACACCCGTTGACGGCTTCGGACAACAGAGCGGCGTCACGCAATAACTGTGGACCAGGTGTCGACAGTTCCACCTGAGCTCCCTCAGCGAGCACTCAAGACTAATTACGCCCGAAAATTGTCTCCACAGACGCGATTAGCCACCACTGACACCACTTGAAGCGTCCCGCGTTACCGGGTCGAAAGGTTGTCGAGCTCGCTGGACTGTAGCCAACCGAGACCCCCCCGAACTGTTATTATGAAAGACAATTGAGCAATGGCCACAACACAGACAAAATATCCTTTTTGAAGAGGATCTTCTGAGTGTTTTTCAGTACCAGTGGGGGGCTGGATATGTGGGCCCCTGGATGGTTTTTCGTGTGCTCTAATTGGCTCCTCTGGCTTTCACCTTCACAGGTCATTGAGTGTGAGCAGACACAGAGTACAGCGGTGTGGATGGCTGAGGCCAAAAGGTGATGCGGTCCTCCCCGTGCTCTGTGCCTGTTCATATCTGCGGATGTGTCCGAGTGTTTTTTGTGCATGCACATGTGTGATTTTCTGTCATTTAATTCCACTTTTTGCTTTTATAGAGAAAGTGTGTATTTGAGGAAAACAAAACAAATGGAAGCGAGAAGGAAAGGGGGGGGTAAAAAAGCTCCGTAATTTGGCTGGCTGCTTTACTAATTGAGCTACCACAGCACTCCACAAGAGAGCTGGTCGGCTCGGAGATTGGATGGATTGATACGGATGCACACTCGCGCAGAAAAAAAAAAAAAAAGGAGAAGCAGAGCTACGGCACACGCGGAGAGGAAATGCCTCAGACGAGCTTTCATCTGTTGTTTTTCTTCGACAAAATTCGATTAAGTCGTGCGCAGTCAAAACAGAAGAGATGGTTGGCCTGCTCTTAAAGCTGCAAGAAAGCCAGCGCCGCCTCACCGAGCGCTGCTTTATTAGTCCACAAGGATGCATCTCAATGAGATTTTACTCGCTGTCGGTGAGGGCGGGGGGGGAAAGGGGATGTTTATTTCATATGTTTGACAGGTTTTTCTGTGCAATTCAAACCATTTTACACACAACATCAAAGACCTCAAGGCCGAAGAATGACTTCAAAAAGGTTACAACATGCACTCACTCTCGTAGCATTCCTATCTTGTGCTTCTGCTGTGGCACTGTGCAGGAATTAGTCAAATATTAAAGCCACCAAGGAGAGCATGAGAGAGAGAGAGAGAGAGAGAGAGAGAAAGAGAGAGAGAGAGAGAGAGAGAGAGAGAGAGGAAGCAAGAGAGACCTCGAGCTTTACGCAAGCAAATAAATCTCTGCATTGTTGTTATTAATCCTGTGTCAAACAGGAAAGCTCCGGCGTCATCCGGAGAGGCAAATAGACGCTTTCCATCGCAGCTTTGCATCTCAATGTGGACGCGCCCGACACACACATGGCGCCCCTCAGATTAGCACATCATTTCGGATTTTTAATGACACCCCGAGGCGCTACATACTTTATTTTATGATGACGAGGCACACAGTTTTTATTTCCGCCCATATGGAGTCCGCCCACATGAAATAAGGGTTGTTTTAATGCTGTTTTCCCACACTAACTGACGACCCAGAGATACCACGGGATACCAACGATGTTGTACTATTGGCTCAACAGCCTTGTTAGTAGGAGGAACCAAACGTCAGATATCTTCCACAGAGACAAACGAAACATTCATTTTGGACCCGCCAAAATTTTCGAAATGATTAATTCACAGTCATATTTTTTTTTTAAGGAAAAGCCATACTTTTTTTCGCATTTTCCTACGAATGTCCAGCGATACGCGTCACTTTCCACTTCTTACATGCACACAGTCTTTTCAAAATAAACTTCCGCCTTCACAGGAAATAACTTGGTTTAGGCAAAAAACTACTTGGTTAGGTTTAGGAAAAGATCATGGTTTGGGTTAAAATAACACCGAAGTGGCGTAACTTAAGTACGGAAGTTAGGTGACAAATAAATCAACGCTGACTGAATCTGGTGTTTTTTGACCCACCCGTCCACCCCGACCTCCTCCCTATGCAGTGTTTGTCATTCTTTATGAATACGAATTACAGTGCATTACTTTTCGTAGGTATAGCTAAGAACGGTGTATGAGACCAGCCTGCCATATGAGATAAACCAATGTTTTAATACTGTAAATGTGGTTTTGCTCAGTAAATTGGCACCCAAAATGTCCAGACAGACAGGGATTTGACCCGGGACTTTACATGTAGGGCATTCTCTTTTTCCTGTCACATTTCTCCTGACATCCAGCAAAAAGAGAAATCAAAGCTAGCAAAACTTCATTTTGGCTCCATTAAAGCCAAAGTCGTCTTTGATCCGGATCGTCTGTCAGGAATGTTTTTGCTCATGATTCAACCACGTCTTAATAGATCTATCTACAGGAATCTAGCAGAGTATTATTGGTGATACAGAAATAATAATAATAAAAAAACTCATCAGCATTAAAATATTGTTTCACATTCTGGGTCTAATTTAGCCGCTAGCATAAATAGCTCAGGATGCTAATTATCATTGTGGATTTAAAAGCCCAGTTGGAAAGCAACTTCCCAGAGAGCTTAATCCCTGACTTAACCCTCCAATTTAACAATTGCCTGTCCAGCGGTTGCTCATATGAGCAGATTAACAAACCGTCAATGAGGCATTGCGTTATTAGTCACAACAATGTGCTGTGTGTTGCGTGATTGGAGAACATTAAGTTGCCTGGAAAACATCTCGAGAAGTAATTAACACAACCGTACTGGGCGGCAATTTATTTCTGAATGAGCTGAATTGAAACTGAGCTCGTCAGACATTCAATAACAGTCAGTACACGGTGAAATATTACAGCCGGACGAAAATAACCTTCATTAGCATCTGATTATCCTGGTTCACAAACGGTCAATTCACTCCCTTTGTCTCCTTTATATACATGATTACAATTCACCCAAGATGATCATGCACTGCAGTAGATTGATGTCATGAGCATAGAAAAACAAACGGCACTACAGTTAAGCCAATTATTGATTATTTGAAATGTTTTTTACCTTTGACGCATTACCTTTCCCCCACTGGGTTGCGGATGGCATTTTATACCGCCTGAGCATCATTTGGGCGAAAAAGATGTGAGTTTAACTAAACCCAGGGGCCCTCTCAGACTATATTTGTGATGACAGCTTGGCCTCGAGGCTCACAGTGGAAGTATTTCCCCAGAGGATTCTGGCAAACAGGGACGCTAACAAGCCAGGCAAGCGCCAATGGGATGGACTCTCCCCAAAATGCTCTGCTAAATTCAGATTCTCACTCTCAGTATAATTCCTTTAAATAATAATAAAACATATGATGACGAAGTAGAAAAAAAAATATTATTATTAGGCAACACTTCATTTTACAGGTCCGCAAATTTCATCGTAATTAGGTGATAATTAGCAATTAATAAATTTGAAATTTCTGCCAAATTACCCCAATATCTGCCTCAAAATTGATCGAAAATTACTTTATCATAAACATTATTTAATTATATTCCACTATTTCCCAATAGCTGGTAATTTATTTAATGCATTTCTGGGAAAAGAAAGAATCCAAAGTTAATTGATATGCTTTATTTCCATGTCTGCTGGTAAATAGATGATAATTAGCAAAGAACTTCTTTGAAATTTCTTAAAAAACTCCCTGAATCATTATATTAGCTACCAGGTTACATTTGTGTCGACAATAAGTCACACAATGGTGAGATTTGTGCCTGATCAGAAGTGTTTTCTATTAGTTTTGGTTTTCAACTGATGAAGAGCAGCCGCTTCTCAAGCCTCAGGGCCCTATTTTAACGATTATATGCTATTTTAGCATATGAATATTAAATAATGTATATAATACCAATTATTACTCATCAGGGCCATTGTTTTCAGCCTTGTTTGCCATGCCAGACATGCATGGGCATCCCATGTCTCTCAAATGCAAGCCTGTGGTTAATGGGCAAAACGTCCGTAGCTCGAATTCACAAACAGGCATAATTAGCGAGCTCTGCAGTGCCTTGTTCTCCGTCTGAACTCTGTGTTTTCTCCAGCGGCACAAACAAGGAGCATCTAATCATAGTCTCCTGTTGCCATGATGTGGTGCACTGCGTCTGGAGGAAGTGCCTTTAAGCAATTAACACGTGTAAACAAGTCAGATTGGCACATGTCAGAGGCAGCACCCTGTAGTGTGGCAGCTGTATCAGGGGAATGAAATCTCTGGCATAGCGAGGGTGTGTTGAAACAGATGTGTGCATATATTTACATCGTGTTTTTCATTTCTACATTCTACAAGTGACACCTCCTACGAAATGGTTGAAATTTAATCGGTGCTTTTTAGTTCACAGCAGGAAGGCCGGCTAAATGCGATGGAATGTCTGAAACAAAAACTGGATGAGTCACTAATTTCACGTCGATGGGCTCACCAAGTTGAATCTTGACGTCCTGATTTCTAGCTCAAGTTGTCTGCGTGTGTAGATATTGATTGAACTGCCCGAAATCACCGGAACTTAAATTGGAATGTAAATTCTGTTTAAGGGAAGATCTTATCTTTGAAACCAATGCTGAGATGTAGATTAGAACAATGAAAATAGACATTCATTTGGTATTTTCACCATTCCTACAATTCATCATGAACATAATGAATATTCATAAAGTTGGCGATATGATGCAACATGTCAATTTTAAACATTTTTACACATGATGAACGTTGTGAATTGAAACCAAAAACGCAACACTACTTAGTGTTATATATATATATATATATATATATATATATATATATGGCAGCACCGCTTTAGGGTTAGAACCCTAATCCCAGCCCCGTAAACCGCAACACACATCAGGTATCACAATGGTTTTAAGACAAAAATAAATATTTTTATTTTCATAAATACCTGTATTTATTATAGTATAAATAAACAATTGGTCCCAGATATTGTTGGCTTAAAAGTGTTTAGTCAGTCTCTCTACAATTTACACTTTTATTAACAAATAAGGGCGGCCGGGCCAACGAAAAAGTGTGAAAAGAGAGGTACAGGGGTGAAAAGTGTATTTATTTATTTATCTGTTCATTTGTTACCTCAATGCGGATAATGAGGAAGGGCGCCCACCTGCATTTTTTTTTTCCATCATTATTATTATCATTATTATTTTTTTAGAGTGCGACCAGCGCCCCCCAGAAGGTCGCGCCCTAGGCGACCGCCTATATGGCCTATGCCTTAAGCCGGCCCTGAGTACGCCGCCTGCCCAGCTACAAACCAGCTAAAAGACAAAGTTAGCGACTAGCTGGTGAACTTAAGTGTAGCATTTAGCAGCTAAAAAGCCAAATATTTCCCTCAGGAGTTGGTGGAGACCAAAAACAGAGCAAGAAAATAACAAATATTGGAATTACATCCACCAGGTGGCCAGAGACTAATATGCAGCGGTTGTGTTTAAAAGTTTTTCCCGCTGCCTTACTAATTTGTAATTCTTAGTACTAAATAATGAAATAAGCTAAAGCAGCTTCATCCATTTAAAGAACTGTGGCCATTAATGCAATTAATTATGACAATCTGGCATATCCTTTAGCTCCAGTCAACGTTAATATCCAAAGTGTGCTGAAATGACTGACCACGCTTACACATTGGCTGTCATGTTCTGTCTATCAGACTCTCGCCTCTCTCATCCTCTTGATTCTTTCCCACGATGCAGCTTTTCATCATTCTTCCATCACCGCTCATGCGATATATCTGAGCAACAGGATTCCTATTAAAACTGTATCACTTTCCATTCCGGACAGGAGGAATTTGTCAAGATGGCTGCCGTAACGAACCCCAGGGAGCCATTAGGGGCTTGTGTTCAAAGTCGAAGTGATTAAAGGATGCTTTGTTGAAACATAAAAGGGAGAGGGAGCGGGTGAGGGAGAATGAGAAAGAATAAAAGATCTTCTCCCCGTGTCCTGCTCATCAACAACACGCTGTCTTCAGAGCTCCACGTCGTGTCCCTCATTTGGGGCGGCCGACTGTTTGGATCCATGTTTGAAGCTCCACTGTCGGCTATAACTGCTGATTCATTACAGTACGGTCGTCGAGGCGATGACGCGAATGGATGTTAAAACGTCACAATGAAAACAAACAGAGGGCTTTTGTCGGCTTCCCTGTTTTCCTTTTTCTCTCTGGATGGTTGCTATATATGTGTATATTTATCATGCTAACGTTTCAACAAGGACCAATGCTAAGTTAGTTTTCATACAGCCAGCGTCATGATTCCCACGCTAACGGCGTGGCTCGAGGGATGGCGATGTCTGTCTCCCACTTCGGTCCAGACTGAATTCCAACGACTTCACGATGGGCCGCCACACATGAAATTTTGTACGGACATTCATGGTCCCCAGAGGATGAAGCCTATACTGAGTTTGGTTATCCTCTTCTTGTCTAGTGCCGACATCAAGTCCAAATTTTAAATGATCCAATACGTCGTTTCATGACCAAATACTCACAAAACATATTGTGACAAATGAAAGCTGTGCGTGCGCTCCGTCTCAGCTCAGTACGCAGAGGTGGAGCTCTGCTGGACGTGGTTTCCCCTTGAACTCAAGGCAGCGAGACTATTAACTCGGGGATACTGAGAGGATGTGTGTGTGATTATCTGTATTAAAATGTGTGTGGGAACTGTATATACAGTATAGCCTTGGGAGAATATGTTCTTTGTAAACGTGTGTGGTTGTGCACTGTATATAGAGGAGAGTCACATTGCGGTCTGCTGATATATTGGCTTTGCCGAAGAATCCCCAGTGATCAAGTCCAATTCAGCAGGCCTGCCCTAATAAGCTCTGCACATCAAGGCTTCTCTCCCTTTTCCTCTCCGCCTCGCTCCCTCGCTCTTATCCTTCCTCCTGCTTTTCTTTTGACCGCCACCCATTAGCCAACCCAGACCACACAATAGATCCCCAATCACATCTGGCAATTCAAATTAGCCCCATTTTTTTTCCCCTGTCTCTCGCGCTTCAAAACACCTCTCGACAGAACGGGCCCTCCGTGCATCCGCCTGCACCCAGATTTATTTTGCTCCCATTCATCTGTGCGCACATGTGTGTGTGTGCGTGTCATTATTTCTGAATGCTACTCTGAGCATAGAAAAAAAGGGGGAACAAAGAGGCTGGAGCCCAGCAATGACAGGGCCACACTCATTAGGCTTTCTAAAGATATTATAACAGAATTCCAGCACTATTCTGTACGGGGCAATTAGTTTCTGAATATTCACCGTATGCGTCGGCGCGGTGACGGCGGTGTGCATATACATGAATGACAGAACGAATTAGACAGCTTGTCAATTAGAAAATCCCTCGCCACCTCTTTCATTGCTCATTCCTTTTGAGTTGCTGGCAGGGGAGAGCAGGCTAAAACGCAAACACACACACACACACACACACGCGCGCACACACACACACAGCGAAGCCTAATTAACAGATAAACGCCATGTTGGTGCATTTTCACTGTTATGTAAAAGCAGCATGTGTGAGTGTGTTTTGTGTGTGTTTTATGCCAGTGTTTGGAATTAGCTGTCATGCAGGCTACTCGGGATGGTGTCCCAGCATGCATTTGGGTTGCGTGATGTAGGTTCTCTGGCAGCAGCGCGATGAGATAAACACATTAGTCGTAACAAGTAGCCCGCGCAGGGGAAGGAGAGAAAAACTGCTTCAATAATAAAGCAAGTCATACCGGCGCTCTACTCTGGGTATTACTGCTCCAAACAAGCATGGCCACACACACACACACACACACACACACACACACACACACGCACGCACATGTTGGCTATACATTGTAATAAAATGTTATCTCTTCCTCTAATTTACACATACACACTACTGCGCCCTCGCAAGGCCTTTCTTAAGAGAAAGCTCGGCAGACAGCTGAAAGCCTTGGACCTCGCCGTGACTGATTGGGAGTGTACGCGACTCTGAAGGCAGTGACGCCTCTAACCCAGGGACAAATAAATCACCGCGGCGAAGAGAAAGAGAAGCAGGAGAATAAGATAAAGAAGTCTCGCCGTGAGGAACAACACTGCCAAAGAAATCAATTAGACTAATGTGCTGTACACATTAAAGACTGCTTTAAAGTATAAAACGCTGCATCCACACGCTATATATATACGTCAGTATGGAGGGTAGCTGTATTACAGGGTTACACTTTTTTTTAAAGGTGCTTTCACTTTTGAGCAAACCAACCATTAAACCAATTAACAAATTCATTTTCTTATCCACACGGGGACAGCAGAAACTGTAAACACCGACAGAGAATGTGTTACAGTCGGCCATTTAGCCGGCAGCCTGCGCTAGTTAACGCTAACAAATACCTTGTTTTTAGTTTTAAAAGACATCTGACAATGAATTTGTTATATTACACCCTGTGTTTACTAGTGGTATTATACAGTTTTCAAATAAACTATGTTTTGGTGGATTTTGGGAGACAAAACATGATTTTTCCTCTGCTGAGGCGCTGTCCATGGTGCTGAAATTTTATTGTCCCCCATCCTGATGAAAATGCATACATGGTTTGTGCATAAGTGCAATGCATGTGCGCGTTCATGAACGTGCGGTACAGCTAAGGGTCCTGGCAGACTGTCAGACCCTGCTGCAGTAAAATGAGAGGTTTTCTAAAGGGACTCTGGTGCTCGAGAAACACTACCGCTTTTGTCCACAGGGACCATGAAAATCAACATGTATAACCTTTCAAAATAAACTTAAGTTTTCACAGGAAGTTAGGTTTAGGCAACACAACCACTTAGGTTAACGAAACGGTCGTGGCTGGCGTTAACGAAACGGTCGTGGTTGGCGTTAACTTCACTGACTCACGGGACTCACGGGACTCGCAATACTAACGAGTCACGTGACTAAAGATATAAGTGAACAAAATAAGTCAACGTTACTTTTAGTTTCACACGGGACACGAACACCGGTCTCCTGGTTGAAAGTCTGGTGTTTGTTTGACCCATAACCACCACCCCTCCCACCTGCCCTTAGCGGACTCTCAGCCTATTAATAATGGGTTTAAATTGGAGTTAGTTGAAAGCCTGGTTTGTCACATTCTGTTGCTAAAGGGCGCCTCCGTGTGTCGGTTTCCAATGCCGAGGGGGCGCTGACCAAACGGCGGTATTCGACGAGTTGGGAGTGAGAACGGATGTCCGTGCTTGCTCAACTGCTTTTGGAGCACAGAGCGAAAATGGGCGGGACTTAGGAAGGGTCAATTGTGGAAGATGTAAACATTGATTCGGCGAATATGACATTTTAAAGATGGGTAAAGTGTACACATTTACTTTTGGGTAGTTTGTGCTGATAAAATAGACCTTGATACAGCAAGTCATTCTCCTTTTCCTTTTTCCGTCCTCCTCTTTTACCTGCGTCTCCCTCCCACTCTCCCTTTTCTCTCCGTCTGCCTCTCCATCCCATTTGGTCAGTCAATCAATAACGCTGCAATAATTTGTCTCCATTTCCCACAGCCTATTCACATGTCAAAGAAGCAGGAGCTCCTGTCTGAAATGCACCAGCCCTCCCACTCACCCGCCGCCCAATTAACTTAGCAAGTGACTGCTGCTAGGCTAATTAGTCTTGCTGGAAACGCTACCGCCGTATAAAGGCAGCGATGAGTGAGGTTGTTCGCTAATTCGCTTGTTTTTCCCCGGAGTTTAACACGACTCTTCATTTCATGCCGTGGTCTTGGCGGTTTTAATGTGATGTACCGGTTTGTGAATTCGCCTGACATGTTGTTTACAATCTCCCCGTTACGGCTAATGAGCCTACTGATGGCTAATAACATTTGTGTTTATTTTGGGAAGGGAGCAGCGACGTCTTTCGTCAAATAAACCCCCCTTTTCGTGCAAACACACAAAGCTATTGTTCTACCTTCCCCGGCTCTTTTTTTTTCTCTCTTTACTTTGTGACGTCTGCGTTGATTAAGCAGCACGGCGAGCAGCTGGGGAGCGGCAGCGTTCGGGAGTGATAAAATCCCTTCAGGTGGAACTCTGTCAACACCTGCCATCTCCTGCTCTGCTCTCAGCAGTCGCGGGGCAGACACCGGGGCCTGGGCCGGAGAGAGGAACAGCAAGCACAGCAGTGCAGCGCGACGGCACGTCTACCGTCTGGTGCGCCCCGGACAGCCGAGTACCAAGGACGGGTCAAGTGTGTGTGTGTGTGAGGGTTTTACCGTCAGAGGGAGAGTGTGCATCGATTGGTGTCCAAACTTCTCCCTGAGAGCAGATGTCTTTCCACTCTGAATCAAACATTTAGATTTTTTTTTTTTTTGCCCCCCCCTGGACGACGCCGTTAGCTCAATTTCCCAGCATCCTCCTCCTTCCTCAACTCTTTCTTTTTTGGCCGAGCGAGTCATTTCCTGTCTTCCCCGCTTCAATAAATGATGGTCGCTCTCTCCCCCGACAGACACTAACAGCTGCATATATATGGATCCAAATGAGGCTATAGGCCGGCTTTTTATGGCTCTTTATGATGTATTAATATTTATGCCGCTGCCAACCAAGATAACAATAGCGTTTGAATTTAGCGCTCGCAATTAACAGGTCTCCAGCTGCTGCTCTTGGGTTTTGCGTCGTGCATGCTTGAGTGCGACTGCGCGTGCACAAGTGCTCAAATGAGAGCGGCATGAAGAGGGCGAGTTAAATGTTCGATTTAAATGTTATGTCACGGAGATGGAATCAGTCTTGTTGAAACACAATTAGGATTTTCCTGCTATAAATATGATGCTACTTCTCTTTCACACACACACACACACACAGACGATCTTATTATGGATTTATGATCACCCTATTAATATTATGTTATCAGGAAGTAGCCTGATGGTTAGATCAAGTTAAATGCATTTTTAATCATCGCTCATCTTAGAATTTAATGCGCAGACCTTTTTTCCATATTCCAATTTCCCTTTTTCTAATACAGCAATTATGCTCAGCAAATTCAGGATGACGTCTAAAAATAGAAATGTGAAATTAAATAAAGGTATTATTTTTATTCTACTGTCGGGAGCCGAGAGCGTACCCTGCCTTGATGTCATGGGGCTTTCCTCGTAGCTCTGAAGTGTGTGTAAATGTCTGTGTGTGTGTGTGTGTGTGTGTGTGTGTGTGTGTGCGTGTGCGTCATACGCTCGGTGACATCTACAGAGTTGGATGGTCTTATTCATCGCTGCCAGACATGGGAAGGAGGGGTTGGGGGGTGGGGGGGGGGCAAAAAGGACGGCGCATGACAGCACCCATGACTCACTCTCACATATCTACTCGCTACATACAGACATGAATGATGACATTGGTAGTGGCAGCTCAGTGGGGCGGACAAATATGCAGCTACTACCTGTTTGTGTGTGTTTTTTTGAATGGTGTCTGAATGGTGCCTTAAAGGAGTAAAACAGTGTGTAACAATTAGGGGGATCTATTGGCAGAAATGGAATATAATATTAATAAGTATGTTTTCTTTGGTGTATAATCACCTGATAATAAGAATCGTTGTGTTTTCGTTAGCTTAGCATGAGCCGCTTATATCTACATAGGGAGCGGGTCCTCTTCATGGAGTCATTCATGTTGCACCGCCGTATTTCTACAGTAGCCCAGAACGGACAAACCAAACACTGTTAACTTTTCCTGCTTGGGCCGGAGTCGATCCCGACGCCGCAGCTCTCTCTCTTGCTTCACCACTCACTTCCCATGTAGACAAACACTTTAAGCACTGGCTCAGCTCCAGATGACACTACTCTTATAACAACTGGCTCTACATAGGACAATTCACGTTTTTGCGTCGGCCACCGTTGTAGTATTACTTTTTCTATTCTGAGATTATTTTTTTTTTTTGGACTTGATTTTGTTGCCTTACCCTACAGAGTCAAGCTAGCTGTTTCCCCATTTCCAGTCCTTGTGCTCAGCTAAGCTTAGACTGCTAATACATTGCTCTCGATACCAATATCAGCTGCTGTGTTTCAACAATGTTAGGCTAAAACAAAACGTGCACGCAGACTGAAATTCAACCGTGTTGTTCTGTCGGGAGATGCAGTGACTATTGACAGATTAAGAGCAGTAGAGCTATGAGTAAAGCTGCCCACGCATGATCAGCGGTATAATCGCTCTGCGCCGGCTGTGCCATTGAGCGGTGGCGCCCGACTAGGTGGAAGCATCGCACCGCTCGATATTGTCACCGAGCACTTCGCGCAAAGTGCAAATTACTTTGACCTCTGTTGCCACTGACCTTTCAAAGCGCGACCAATGAGTCAACAGCTGCAACTGTTGTTGTTGCCTAGAAACAGTGACATATGACATATTATACCAGCGCTACGCTTTGCCACTGTGATGCTCTGCGCCCAACAAAATTTCTTATCATGTGAAGGCAGCTTAAGGAAAAGTCCACTAGCCGCTAGGCTAATTCATGCAAAATGTGTAAAATGCCATGGGCATTCAGGAAGCTGCTATGTGAAAACCTGATTTTTGTAGATTACAGTACACTTGTAATGCACTGCAGAAGGATTTATGTTTTGTTTTTGTAATGTCAAACACAGGACTTTCTTGTATTTCCGTGCTATTATTGCTCCATCCTCTGTGAATAAACATTAGATATGTGAAATCATGCACTGCAATAAATGTCCCTCTCCGCAGCGGCGAGGAGATACAACAGACAGATCGATAGTGACAGGTCAGACGGGCTGGAAGCACGCAGGTAAATTCATCTCAAAGGATAGACAGTCACAACACAGACCAAAGGAGGCACGGATCCCGCTATGACTCACAACATTAGCATAATCAATCGGCCCCTCTTTCAAACACAAAAGCCAATAGATATCTCTGAGAACGCTTAAAAGTCAATGCTCTGCTGGCAAGCTCACATAATGAAGCCGTTTCTGGTCGCACACATAAAAAATGTAAGAGGAGGCTGACAGACAGTCACGCGCTTTCTTATTCTTCATCCAACTTTGCCACCTTTGATTTCTCGTTGAATTCCGCCTGGTCGACTTTTACTGCGCTAATAAGGTGTCCAGTGTTCTCTAGAGCCCGAGCTAGACGTCTCTTCTGTGATTGTCGGGCTATTCTTATAAATACCTGAGCATAATAAGAGCCCGGGCTGCAGGCGGAGTGAAGACATCCAGTCAGCCGGGCGGTGGAGACGATGTAGCTGGCTGGGCCCAGCTGCTCATTAGTGAACAGGACCAGTTATCCTGACAAGTCAGAGATGTCTAACCTTACCCTAGCATAGAATCATTCTAGACATTCCTCAACCATTCAGGCCCAGCGGAGAGCCACGGGAGCCACTGAAAGCTATGAATATTTCACACAAACATCCCCTGTGAGTTATTGCATCGCTCTTCGCTCCGTGCTCCATAAAGTGTTCTGCAATTTTTTTTTTTTTCCCACTGTTTTAGAGAATCAGCTAACTGCTAAGCAAAGTGTGAAAAAAGGGTTTAATTTGAGTTCCGCGAAACAGAAATTGGTTCGGAGAACAGAATCTGCGAAAGCCAAAATAAAAAGCGAGACGTGCTGTCTCCTCTGTGTCAACAACCGCATGTTGATGTCCCCCCCGTCCTCCCACAGCATCCTCACACCTGCTTTTCTCTCTCTCTCTCTCTCGCATATTCTCTCCAGCCGTCAACTCGCATCTCTTTTGACAGCGATATGCCGTTACACGGGGGGCCACCGCAACACAAGCAAAAAAAAAAAATGGAGCTGCCTGCAGGTAAACAGCTCTCACCCTCATACCGAATTAGGTGCGACGAGGGTGCGACTGGTGCGGGTTGATGACCAAACAGTGACAGTTAATATCAGCATAATAGGAAACTGTATTTATATTCTGTGGAACAGACAGAGCGGGACAAAACACCAAACACTGGAGAATTGAATGTCAATCTCAGCCCCACATTGAATGATCCTTAAACTCTAAAAGCTGCAAAAAACAGATTTTTCGTGGCCACTTGGGGGCAGCGGAAAACAAGCTGTTAACACAATACCGACATATTTATCACATTTTACGTGTAAGTTAGTATGTCGATCTTTGTTAGCTAACAATTACTTATTTAAACTTCCTGCAGATCCGGAGCAAAATTAGCATTCGTTGTCGTGTTTCTGGCTACCTGATGAATGTGAGTCTAATATTCACCCTCCTTTTAGCTCTGTTTTTGGTCTCCACCAACTCTTGAGGGAAATTTTCGTCTCTTTAGCGGCTAAATGCTCCGTTATGTTCACCAGCTAGTTGCTAAGTTTGTCCGTCTGCCGCTTGGTGCTGGACAGGTAGCGTACAATGACCGAAAACAAGCTGCCTGCGGTGGTTGAGAACAATGAGCTCGGTGAGAGTGAACCTTAAAGTTGTGGCCTTAAGACCAATACAGCTAGCTAAAAGATGCTAAAATATGTGATAATTATCTATTATGGGTCCATCCCTACGATCGACGTACTACGATCGATTGTGACCCAGCCCCGGATAAGAGGAAGAAAATGGATGGATGGACGGATGGATGGATAGATGGATATCAGGTTTGTTAGGTAGACTTCATTCCCCTTTACATGACCTGGTTGGACCAACACTAGGTCTGTCTTTGCTGCAGTTGGAACCTACTGAAAGTTACAAAAGTTTGATATTTCTACAAGGTGTTTGATAAGCCTCTAAAATGTGCACAAAAAACTGAAGTGACTTTGCAAGGTCACAGTGTAAAAGCTGGTGCATTTGTCAAATTGCTGCAGTTATTAGTCAGTGATTTGACATTGGAGAATTGTGGTTGACAACTGAAAAAAGGAGAAGTTTAAGAGAAGAACTGCAGTTTTATTTGGGAGAGCATTTTTCAAAAACTCTCCACAGGGAGTTCATCGCCTGCTGGGAAAAGACCTATTGATGGGTGCATTTCTCCCGCTCGGTCAGGATAGGCCTCAACAGACAGCTCATTATTTATTTTTTCCATTCAGAGGCCGGAGATAAAATGGCTGCCGGTCTGACACTGATGTATGAGCGTCTCATTGAGGGAAAAATCCACTCTGCTGATCCTCTGAATCCGAAACCAAACTAATAGGCAAAAATCGAATCGAAAGTGATTAAAAACAAATAAAACCGGAGGGGAAAAAACACACACTGCATAAACGCTAACTCAGGGGAGAGATGTCTGGAAAGGATGGGTGACGAGGAAAATGCAGCAGATTTCACCCTCATTTGCTAATTGAGGAGATAATGTAAATCATTCTCAGTCAGTGGAATAAACGACCCTTTAAAAATCAATGGGAGTTACAAAGCGTCTACTTCTACGCTTTGAGTCCTGGAGGAGTGAATCAGCATCTCTGAGAGACAGATCTCATTCTTCTGGGTTTTGCTTCGCTCTGCTTCGCCTCGAGCCTCGTAAGATTGAACGTTTTAATTGTGCTAAAGGTTAATAACGAATCCGCAAGCGAGAAGAGGGACTTGGGGACGTGTAGAGCTTCAGCTGGCGACCATATCCCATCATTAGCAGACACCGACTCACCAAGCCAGTTTGTTCATTACTAAATTGAAAGCTTGTAGGTTTTTCTGGAGAATTAAAGGGATATTTTACTATTAGTCAACCTGGGTGTTATTGGCAATAGGTGACAAGAAATTGCACTATACAGAAATGCCAAAGATAAGAAAAAATTATACCATTACATAGTCTGTCCATCGGAAAGCCAAAAGAAAGTTTATTTTCCAACTATAAATGTCCCGATTACTAAGTGTCTTGGTCACCGCTAAAGGATCAAAACTCTTTTCTAACACAAAAAAAGAACATTATCTATATCCGATTTTTGTTAAATCCCAAATACTGGAGAGTTCTGGTAGCCTAAAGAAACAACTAAAGAAAATCTATATCAGTGTCAGTCTCAAAAATCCAGTATCAGGGGGCACATCAGTAGCCTAATGGTTCAGGCACATACCACATGAACGCAACGTCCATTATTCGATTCCGGCCAGGGACCTTTGTTGCATGTCTTACCCTCCTTCTCCCCCCATGTTTCCTATATCTGTCTGTGTTGACTGTCAATTACAGGCAAAATGTCCCCCCCAAAAATAAAGTAGTATCAGGGCTAAAACTATAACCATTGGTCAAGTAATTGGTCCATTTTAGACATAACTGGAGTTTGTTTAAGACGTATAGTATTAGTCAGTGAAAACTGCTCAGTGTGTATTTTGTCATTATATTTTTGCAATTTTAACTACTTTAGCATGCACGCAAGCTAAGCCGAAAGTTTGCCACAGTTAGCCTAACACAAGCATTAGCATAAGCAAACCGGTGAGCATTTGAGTCTTGCACTGGTTTGATTTTCAAGACTCGTTCCCGCCCCGGCCAAAATCTCTACAATGGAAGTGGTGATTTATTATGAGCAATGGTCAATTTGGACAAAAATAAGAGACAAAAAAAACTCAATTTACCTTTAAGTGGAAGGCTAAGCTGAGAACAAAAGCCTGTTTTATTGGACAACTGAATGGATTGCTGTTCGTCGATAACACTGCCCTTTTCTTGTTCACTTTTGATGTTTTTTAAATCCATAGACAATCCCAATCAAATGTTGTAGTCAAAAGGTCTTTGGTGTGATTGTGTTGGAGAGGGGGAGGGGAAACCCTTAATGAGAGAGTGGGAGGAAGGCTGCTGAAATCATTTAATCCTTATACATCCACTTATCATGCCACAGCAAAACTAGCCTTAATGGCTTGGCTGTGCTAGGCAGGATATTATTTCATACATGGGGGAATTAAATGAATGCGCGGCAGAGTTCAGTCTTCGGGAGAAAAATAATGGGAATCCACTCAGCTTAAAATATTGGATTTGTTAATGAATGGAAACAGTTAATCTAAAGCCTGATTCTGAGAATTGTCTAAAGAAATCAGAGAATGAAAAGAGGGGGGGGGGGGAAGAAAAAGGAGTGAAAAGAGGCAATAAAGCAGAATGGGAAATGCTATGTTTGCAATAAACACTGTGATTTCCTCAACATCACAACCAACGTCTATCAGAAATGCCATGAACGGTTGTCAGACCCTCCCCAGTGGAGGGTTTGGATGAAGGTCACCCGTTGTTTCTCTAGCACTGTCATTATCTGACAGTGAGGGAGAGATAAGAGGTCGCCGATAATAAATGCTCCGCCATGATTGGAAATAATCTTGACAAGAGCCTCTCCAACGGTCCAGAAAAGTCCATCAATGGAACAGGATTGAGTATGACATGTTTTTGTCTGTTCCGGCCTCATACGGTATGGACTCAGTATGGCAATTTCAAATAAATCTGCGAGCGGCGCAGTTGAAGAGGTTTGATTTATGCAAGCGCGTTAACCGCTAATGCTTCTCGCTGGGCGTAACACTTGTGCAACCTTTACCTCAGAGAGGGAAGAAATGAAAGTGGGTGATGTGTGGCTGTTTCCACTCTTAAGCATGCTTTGAAGGCAGTCAGCGGGGAGAGACCATACTGGCTAATTTTCAAGAAACTGACTGAAGTGGTGCTGCCTTTAAGTACTCCTGCACATTGGATTTTACATTGACTGAGGTTAAAGTGCTGATTTTTAGATTGTTGTACTGCAATGTCCAAAAACATTACCAATATAACACCAATATAAAACTCTGATTAGCCTAATTTCAAAGACCAGCCATCAAAAACAGTCGGCTAAATAATAGGCAATATACACAATATAGTGCCTTAATATTACTTTAGGACAGACGTTTTGGAGGCCCTTCCCTCCCTTCATAATATGCCATGGCAACATTAATTCAGCATCCCCCGTCAATGGACAGCGACAAATAGTAAACGGAGTGCCCTCCTAATCAGTAAACACAATATGAAACTCATCAATATAAAGCAATACGTCAACAATAAGTCAAGACATAGCAATGTGATCACAATATGTCATGACTATATTAACTCAGCACCCCCCATCAATGGTCAGCGACAAAGACTGGAGTCCCCTCCTAATCAGTTAACACAATATGAATTAAGGCTGTACCGAATAGTTCGAAGCTTCAGTCATTACAATTTCTAAAACAACATTTGAATGCTGCGCAACTTTTTTTTTTTTTTGAAACAAATTTGATAATGTCTATTCATTCTGTTTAAACCTGACATTTGTGCACAGTTGCAGATAAAGATCAGCCTACACTATTAGTAATATACTATTTGTAGAATTGGATTCCAGTGATGGCTGCGAAGGATTGTTTCCGAGTCCGACTCGTGTGATCCAAACATTTCCAATAACTCTAGAGCGTTAAGTCCAAAAGCCAAAATGTATTGAAAATAAGATAGATGTAATCATTTCAAATATGTATTTTATCTAACGAAATATTCTGATTCAAACAATATTTGTTGGCATTTAGCCTTTCAAAAACGTGCATTAAGGCGCCATTGAATAGACTATAGCCCAGAGAAACGTGCAATAACTGTAGGCATTAAGCGCAAAAGCTGCTGTCACCATTTTAGAATAGAATGTAGAAAAAAAAATTGTTTACGCGCGGTGCATACAGGATTACGGTTGCCGGCGCCACTGCAATGGCCTGTTCGCTAAGCCCTGCCCTCCTTAGTTTTGTCGCTACACCTGTCGAGCCTACTGTTCTTACAGACTAAAACTAGTCACCCCTAATGTTATAGTATTGTAATCTATTATGAATATGGGTTTAGCGGTCAATTCCTACACTAGACATGAACAAAACTCATCTAAACGACCACCCTTAAAGATGAAATTCAGCATTTTAACCTCAGTCATTGTTAAATTTTCAATCCTATTGTTCTTGAGTACAAAGACAAATCAATAGAAAATTTGTCACTGTCCAGAAAACTTAGAGTCTGCACTTTTCATTGTGGTTTAAGTTTGTAAGTTGTTATATGAACCACAGTGAAGTTTGAATATGTGTTTCATATGGACTGTTTGTGATTCAGGATGTTGCTGTATGGAAGAAATTGGAGGGAGTGTTGCTCTCCATTGTGCAGCATGCATTATTGTCTCCATTTATCTTGTTAGGTGTGTATTGTAAATCTAATCTGATGCATGGTTTGTGTGCCTTGCAGTTTGGCTTCTGTGGAAGGCCATTTTTCAGGTGCATGGCAGGAAACAATACAAAAATATTGGCAATCGACTTTCAGTCATTCATTGACAGTCCTGTACCAATCCTGTTCATGAGCTTTTTACCAGCAGAAGGAAATACGCAATTTGTTTTTAGGTTATTGTTTTCTTTCTAATTATTTGTGGTATTTTGCATATTTTGATATGTTTTATTGACAGTATATCAGAATCAGCTTTATTGGTACTGTGTAAAACATCATACAGGAATCTTTTCCCATTGACTTCACGTAAATACGTTTTTCTATAGAGACACGATCAGTATATATGCAGCATGCATTGTTTGAGAGTTAAAACTCTCCAGAGACAAAGAGATACCAAAAAATAACAACATGACAATATTTGTAGTATATCCCATCCCGTTCCCATTCCCAGGGCGTAAAAAAAGGTGGTCAGAGAAAGTGGTCGGGGAGTGTGGTGACGTAGTTTAAAGAGCGAAAAAACACAAATAAGGGTGGGACGTGGATAGGTCCAACAAACACAAAGCTTTCAGACTGCTGTTCCTGTCCTGTGCGTTAAGTTTCACTTTCACTTTACAATCAGCTGCTCATTCGTGTCCCATGTTCACAATGTTAAGTTTCATTTTCCGTTACAAACGTAGTAATTTTAAGCCTAACCATGATGTTTTTTCCTAAACCTATATAAGTGGGTTTATTGCCTTAACCTAATCAAGTGTTTTTGTTTAAATTTACAACGTTAGGCACGTATTTACTGCGACCGATAAGTGACGCCAAGGGGTCTGACAAAGTGTCAGGATGTGACGAGTTGGGATGAGAATGTGTTGTATATCCACACTGTTACTTTGCAGTATTAATTGGGACACAGTGGAATATCCCAACTCGGCCCATGAGTCATTATTTGATTTAATCAAACCTGCTTCTTCTTATCACAAGAAGTATAATTAAACCGTTATCAACAACAGTGTGACGGATAGACAAGGTTTCCAGGAATAAAACTGCTGACAGAGCGTGAGATGTAACGCCACATCAAGATCCCGTAGAGTTCGTCAGAAGTTTCTGAAGTGTTTGCGAGAGTTCACCCATCTTGTGTGAAGTGCAGGTTTTGTATCCTCAATCGCATTGACTTTAGGCAAATTTTGTTTTGGTCTGCAGACGAACTGCAGGAGAGGTCATTAATCTGTGTTTTCTCCATTCAAAACTGAAGATCGCAATCAATACCTTATCTCATCGTGGCATAGGCAAACCCCAGCAGGGGAAACTATAATCCCTGCTGGTGGGGTGTTATTGACTGTATGCAAAACAAAAGTGCATAAGTTAAGGAACATGAGAAATGGTTTTAGGGTGCCTTGGGAGGTCTAGTGCACCAAAGCGAGGGAGATGACAGGGGGCCAAAACTCAGTGGCTGGGAGTTAGGGGAGATGTGCCAGCAGTGCAGTCATCTTGGCGGTCTTTATGCTTCCTCCAGGGGAAAAACAAAAGAAGTGTGTGAGTTGGAGCGGCCCCGGCTTCACAGATGCTCACCTTTGACTGTCCTTCCACTCCTTTTTGTAGGCTGCTAAGACAATTGCTGATGAGTAGCAGCGTGAGGGTCATTAGAGGTGATTATCAAACCGCTGACTTCCTACTCAATACTAGTGGCATTGTGTCTTTGAGATAAAAAACTTGTCAAGAGCACAGAGTGTGTTTTACAATTTAAGATAAGCTTGTGCGTTTGAGGACAAGTGATCAATTAAAGGCACTCCGGTTTTTGTTTTCCAGGATGATTCGACTAGTACAGATTATAATGCTGTTAGACAGTGGCACGGCAAAAATCCTCGTGAAATGGGGGGTGATCGGAGGAAATAGGTGGAAGCTTGGTGATGTTGTGACACTTGGTTGTTAGCTGGACTATTTGTTGTACATAAGTATGTAGATTATTTCAAGGATTAGATAAAATTGTACGAACGAAACGAAAAATTGTGCATATAGGTCATCTGTGTAAGCAGAATATTACAACCCGTATTTACGTTTGTTGTTAGGCGGCGACCTCTAGTGGCCGTAGTAATTTTGACAGAAGCAAAGAAGGACGTCAGGTCACTTAGTATAAAGAGTGACAAAGTCTGCGTAGAGAGGAGGTCGAGGTGAATAGATGGGTCAAACAAGCCCAGGACTTTCACTGAGGCAGGCTGTTCTCAATAATAACGCGTTAACACAAACTCATTTTAACGCCACTAATTTCTTTAGCGCATTAATGCAACTTGCGATTTTTAGGTTGTACAGGCTCAGTTTTGAAGATAGAGTGAGGACACTGGTATCATATGAAACTAGAAAACCTAGGGAATCAATTGGTACCAACCATGTCATACTAGCTTGTCATGGAAGGAGGTTAAATAACTTAAGCTAGATTTTGGCGAGGAAAAACTGGCATGGCCATTTTCAAAGGGGTCCCTTGACCTCTGACCTCAAGATATTTGAATGAAAATGGGTTCTATGGGTACCCAGGAGTCTCCCCTTTACAGACATGTCCAATTTATGATAATCACATGCAGTTTTGGGGCAAGTCATAGTCAAGTCAGCACACTGACACAGCTGTTGTTGCCTGTTGGGCTGCAGTTTGCCATGTTATGATTTGAGCATATTTTTTTATGCTAATTGCAGTACCTGTGAGGGTTTAATTGATTTCCAGTAATAAATATATACATACATTTGCATAAAGCAAGCATATTTGCCCACTCCCATGTTGATAAGAGTAGTAAATACTTGAAAAATCTCCCTTTAAGGTACATTTTGAACAGATACTCAATGTGCGATTAATTACAATCATGCAATTAATCGCGATTAAATATTTTAATCAATTGACAGCCCTAATTACAATGTTTTTAAATCTCCTTAAAATTTGAACAAAAGCTAAAAAAATGGACACAGTGAACCTGTTTTGTGTGAAAACATTGCCAGAGAATCATAGGACTCAGCGTTTATTATCACTGGCAAGTCAACTCCCTCTGCTCCCGCCCTGTCACTATCATTCATTGAGTTTTAGGATCTCTCATGAGCTGTTACATGTTGCATCTAATGAATAATGGAGGCACAAAAACACACAATAAAATGGACTTTACTGCACGTCTGTTCTCCTCTCTCTCTCTATCCGTCGCTGGCCTTGGTGCTGAACTCGCACCGCTGTCAGCATCTGCTGGTAAGCAACTGACAACCCCAACGTAGATTAATGCCAAACCGTGAGCGAGCCTGAGCAGCACTTTGCATGTAAAGCGAGTCCGAGCAGGAGAGCGGCACGCTGAGGTGGGATTTCCAGAATGACCAGTCCCATTCTCCTCGTCTCAACAACTCTCAGATCTCAGATTCAGCCTCACACACACTCAACACACACATATTGGCCTACGCCTCATTAGACAGACAGAGAGTGACGTGACACGCAGCATTTCCGACGCTTTGTTTGTATACGTGAGCAGCCAGCACGCCAGAATCTGCGCATGCATTTCAAATGCTTTGTTTTAAACATGAGCACATGCCATTTCGTACATTTGATTTTAAATCCAATTAAAATGTGTGATCCAAGAGAAGTGTCACCCATGCACACAAAGTGCACACAGTTAATGAGCCACCATGCAACCGGGCCCCGAGTTGGTCGCCAATTTCTCTCCGAGCATTAATGTATTTCCCGCTCTCCTGCTTTACGCGTCAAAGGATTACAGTCTCATTTGGAGTTAGCGTTCTCCCTGTGTGCCTCCGTCAGGGGACTGACTGTCTAAGCCTCGCTGCAATAAAATGTTAATCTACAGAAGTTTTTATTCCTTTTCAGTTTTAAAACATTTTTCCTGCTCTAATATGTGAAACGTTCTCCTACTGGGGGCGAGATAAATGTCTTCCCTTTCAGATGCAGCTTCAGGACATTTTTAAATTAAAGAGTCAATTTATGAATAAGTGAATCTTGAAACTAGCCGAAATAAGATATCAGACAGTCTTTAATGTGAATTGAGCTCTCTTTTTTTTTTTACAAATATCCCAAGACAAATTTATAAAATTACTTTTTACACGAGATTTTTTCTGGCAGTGCAGCTATCTACAGTTGCAGGGCGCACAAACAACAGAAAACCCTCCTTTTCTTCCTTCTTTCCTGTCAACTTGAATGTGCTAATCTCTTTCCCACTCTCTGGTTCCCCTCTCTCTCACACCCACTGTTATTATTGACTCTTTGATGTCTGGCTATTCTTGCTGCTGTTTCAAAGAAATGGTCCAAAAGCACGTTGGAACACTGCATCATACAATCACTCTCGAAGACTAATGGAAACACACATGCACACACACACACACACACACCGCTACTCTTCTAAACAAGTTGTAGAGAGCAAATGAGAGCAAAGCGACGCGCTGATGGAAGCAATGAGCCGAGGGACGGGGGGGAGACGGCGTGAAAGATGAAAGCCAGAAACGTGAGAGTGGAGAAAATAGAGACGGTGTGATATATTACCAAGGGGTGAAAGAACATTGCTGCATTTTTAGGCTGAAATGTGTGCTTTCTATACACTCTCTTTCATTCTTCTTCCTCTAATCAGCAGTTCCCCCCATCTCCCCCCTTTCTTTCTTTCCCTCCCTCCCTTTCCTCTGCATTTTGCTGCCTAGTCATTGGAGTTCATTCATTTGGCCTGACAGCTTTGGTAGATACAGCACTTAGTCCTTATTGAGGAGGTTATTCATATTTAATTCCCCCAAACTCTGCAAGTCTCCCAACCTGCTGCAAGTTAGTCCTGCGGAATACCATCACACAGGAGCACAGGTTTAACACAAGTAAGAATTATAGAGACAATTGGACAACAATCAGTACCATGTTTTATATTGAAATCCACACACAGATTTAGAGACCTATCACCGCACAATGAAATCCAGAATGTCTTACTGCAGTTTCATCATATAAAGAAGTCCAACTCAAGTTTCCATTAGTTTCCATAATACCTCCTCTTTAAAGGAACAGTGTGTACGGTGGCCGAAGCGAAAACGTGAATGTTCGTCTCTAGAGCCATCTGCAGCAGTCACAGTGCGTAGTGTGTGTGTGTACAAAGGGAAGTGAGTGGTGAAGCAAGAGAGAGAGAGAGCGGCGGCGGTGCAACATGGCGAACTCCATGGAGAGGGGACCTGCTCCCTATGTAGATATTAATGACTCATTCTAAGGTAACGAAAACACGATTCTTATTTTCAGGTGATTATACACTAAAGAAAACATACTTATTAATTTTATATTCCATTTCTGGACACTGGTCCTTTAAACGCTCTGCCAGCTCTTAGTACTCGTGCACAGGCCTTTTCACTGTGTGGCTGTATACAACTGTGCTGGATTGACATCTCTCCAGTTTTCTTTCACCTGTTACGAGGCGTTCACTGCTCTTCCTAACATACAGGGAGCGAGCGAACTCTGGCAAATGGAGTGCAGATAATTGTCTACGAGCAATGCCACTCTATTGACTCATGTCAGTTACTGTCAGCATCGATTTTGACCAATAAAAATAGGTTGGAGGGGTGCAAAACTTTGCATAAATAAAGACAGGGCGAGCATTTTTTCCAACAAGCAACACGTCGATTAGCCCGTCTGTTGACATCTTTATTGTGGAAAAACTGAAGGTAAACCCCTTTTCCTCTCCGCGGCATCTAGAGCGAGTGATGCGAATGAACTAGCTGTCGATTAAAATATGTAATCGCATGATTGTCCATAGTTAATCGCAATTAATCGCAAATGAAAAACACATTTTGTTGTCTGTTCAAAATGTATCTTAAAGGGAGATTTTTCAAGTATTTAATACTCAAATATGCTTGCTTTATGCAAATGTATGTATATATTTATTATTGGAAATCAATTCAACAATGACAAATCATGACAAAAAACATGAGGACTTGAATTCATGTGAACGCAGCATTAGGGTGGGACAACGTACACCTGTACATTGTTATTGGCTGCGCTCTATTTTGTCATGCTTATGTGCTGCTGTTTACATAGTGGCAAGGGCTTAAAGGACAGATTTGACACATTGGGAGCCACACTGATGTTGCCAGTCAACCAGCAGAGACTCTCGGAAGTAAAAAACACAAACACATACATTTTGTACGAATGCAACAAATGAATAAACAACACGTTAATCAGCGAGCTTTTGAGGTGCTTGTTGGCAGATGCTAGCTATTTTCAGTCCGTGTTTCCAGTTTGATTAAACATTCAGTATGTTTTCCATTTGGAGTCAGCCTCCACGAGCTGTTTAATATGTATTTAGATGTGTTTAGATTCAGTGTATGGATATTTGTTGCTCCCAATAGTTATGTAATGAATATATTAGCAGCACACAGTACAAGACACAGAGCAGCTACATGCAGAACGCTCACTCACAGTCTGGTTTTCAAACAAATCCCTCTTTGCAAATACAACGAATTATGAATGCAAACGCCGCAGCTAGCAATAAATAACCTATGCTAATTTGTACGCTCCGTAGATGCCTACTGAGTGTTTTATGCCATTTGCAAACAATGCAAGACTCCATGCTGGTTTACACAAATGCACCCACACACACACACAGACACAAATCACCATGGTGAGACAGAATTGGCTGCGCTGAATCCCCAGGCCGCTTCACCGAAATGCAAGCAGACAAAGTCCTCGCCTCACGAACAGTACACACACACACACAAAGAGAGGGATTCCCCAGACACACATACACCGACACAGTACACAAACAGCACACACAAAGTCGTACACACGCACAACTGACCACAACATGCGAGCATCTGAGGAGATTTATTAACAGAAGCGGACAGGAGGGGAAAAAAATCTGCCTTGCTAAAGGGCCTAATGACCTCATCTGTGGCCAGCAGCCGACATGACTGATAACATCCAAGAACACACACACACAGACGCGAACACCACCGGAGGCTCGTCCTTTCCTGCCCTCTCCAACACTGTTCTCGCTGTGTTGTAAGGGTTTAATTTTACACCATGCTACATTGCACCCTGATTAGCAGTGAGCTGCACCTTCCTCAGATTAAATAAAAAGCGTGTATGTACTGTCTGTTCCAGTACTGTGCTTGTGCAGCGGGGCTCCATTTTCTTCAAATAACCTACTGCAACACAACAAATAACCTAAAATACACTGCAGCCACACACACAGCTTTATCTCTTTCACTTTCACACACACAGCACAGCACAGCACAGCACAGCACAGAAACACCTGAACTCCACAAGACAAAGACAGACAGGGAGAGAGAGGCGGGGATGTAAGGAACGGATCAAAAGATGGATTGAGATTTCCGGAGAGAGAGATGAAAAACAGATTATCTCTCCCTTCGACTGGTGTTTCATTTTTACCTGTTCTCTCTCATAGTATCTGGGCTCTCCCCCTCGGTTTCTCTCTGCTGGCTGGCTCGCGTGTTGCGTTGCGAGGGGTGTGTGCTTGCGAGCATTTGTTTGCGTGACACAAACCCTTGCGACAGGTCTGAGCATAGATACCAGCTGCACACAAACATACACAAATTCACAACCGCCGGTCTCTCCCTCGTTCCCTCCTAAGTCGCGTAATTATTCTATATTTTGCATTAATATCAAGACTTTCACCATTTCCCATTCTCTGAACCAGCCGATTAGACTGTTGTCAGGCTATTTAATAGGCGTTATCAGTCGCTATAAGCTATAAGGTCAATAGGGGCCTACTACACCCACTAGTAGGTTTTAGCATCTATTCACATGGTAGATCACCGAAAGAAGATATAAAAGAACATGACAGCGACTGTAGTACTTATGACAGGAGCAGAAGTTGAAGTCTAGTAGCGTTGTACTATAGACAGCATGAAATTCCATAAGGGGTGGAAGTCGGGGAGGATGGATGCAACACAAAACACAAGATTTTAACACAATGTTTTTCCCTAAACTTAACCAAGTGTTTTTTTTGCCTAAACCTAAAGAAGTTGTAGTTTTATTGCCTAAATCTAAAGAAGTTGTAAGTTTTATTGCCTAAAACTATAGAAGTTGTAGTTTTATTGCCTAAACCTAAACAGCCTTTTTGTGTTCAAAACGTGACATTTCGTTCAGTTTTACAACATTTTAGAACATGTTGCTTTTAAGTTTTGCTTTCACTTACAATGTAGTAGGTGTAGTAGGCCCCTACTGACCCACATCTATGGTGCTCCTAGTGACTGATAACGCCTACTTTATGGCCTGATAACAGTCGAATCGGGTGCCTGAACAGGCTCAGCTTGTTACCCCGTAGATACAGTAGGTACAGTAGACAAGTAGGGTGTGTTTTCGTGCGATATTTCCTCCATCATCACCATTAAATAGGCCAGATAAGCCAGATATGTGTTCTGTCAACCTGCCTCCGAGGCGGTTTCTGCGTGTGCATGAATGTGTGTGTTTCTCCAGTGCAACACCTCTTAAAGTGGATTTTCAACTAATACCCTTCAACTTACTTCTCCCCACCCTCTGGCTATTTTTTTTTCTCTCCAATTTCCAGTGTTTTGCGGCATACCAGCACGCTGTCCGGGCCCCATGCGGTTCCCTGGATATTTGTCCATGTTTTGTTTTGTTTCGCCTCATTTTTTTTTGCGTCTGATCCATTAGCAGCCCTATAGCGTAAAGCCCCCACCTGCTCAGCTCCCCAGGATTGGCTGCAAGAGATATCCATTTCTAGATGTAAATAAATCTGTTACTTCCCTGACAGCACAATTCATTAGCTCTCGCAGCAATCTGCCTGTTCACGCAGAGTGCTTTGACGCAGCTGCAAGTGTGTGTGCAGCAAAAGACAGAGAGGGGGGGAGTGTTAGGAAAATGTGTCAGCTTAGTCTTTGGAGGTTTGGTTGTGATTACAGTAGGGGAATGCTTTCAGAGGACAGAGCAGCATGTGTAGGGGGTTAACAGTGAGTAATTGCAGTATTGCCCATTCTGTTGCCTCATCACTGGCTGCGTTTGCCGATTATTGAATTATCTAATTAAATTCTTTTATTCCCTATGAAACTGGTTTCTGAGGTGTTGCTGTCAGGAGAGGTTATGTAAAAACTCAGTTTGAAATATACGTGTCGAATGTTATCAGCTAATTGAATGGGCATTATCAGCAGTTGTCAGCCTCATAGATATGGGTTAGAAGGGGCCTGCTACACCTACTAGTAGGTTCAGAAGTTCGTTATCATCTACTCACATGGTTGATCACCGATATGAACACAAGAATACGACACCAACCTCTAGTGGTGGTAGTAATTATGACTGGAGCAAAGGAAGAAGTCAGGCGACACAGTATAAAAAGCGACAAAGTCTGCGTAGGGAGGAGGACACTGGTACACACTGGTCCTTTAAAGCTTGGTGATTACCCAGCTAGTTGTTGAACTGTAGCTGGCGAGCTAACGGCTAACATGCTAGCCCACCAAAGATCCTGGTCCTGGAATGGCAGTTGGCATTATGTTTCCTTCTAAATATATATTATTGCCAATGCTATTCATGCATATGAACATCATTTTTTGGAAACAGGCTTGTTACACGTCCTGGTTTCCTTACATTCTGTCCAAAACTTGCTCAGCAAAGCAAGCATATAAAAAGTCTTCTCTGCTTCCTAAGAATTTACTGAAAAATGTGAATAGTTATTTTTTTTATCCAAAAGTGTTTCAACTCAAGTGAAGGACAGCAAGCACGTAGTCAGCTCCTTTACACTGGAGACTGTCTGAGTTGCATTTGATTTACATGAACGACACAAATCCGTCTGAATTCCCCATATTTAATGACTGAGTCTGGGGTTTTTAGCTTGAGCAAACAGACACTAATTGAAAATCTATTTACAGTGCAACCAAGGTGACATTTGATTTATGTTTTTGCTAAATGCCACAGTGAGTCAAATTATTTTTCAAGCATTCAAACTGTGTCGGTAGGTTATCTCAGGAGTTGTTTTAATATTTTCATTCTGTGAGCGGGAGCAGTGTGTAACAGTTGAGTTGATGTGGTATTGAACTGTAAGTACATTATAGCCTCGTAATGAGCTTACGGGCATTATTCTTATATTGATCCCAAACACTGCCCTTGCATTTTAATGCGTTAGACCACCAAGTGTGATAGATACTGAATCTACTTAAACAAGGCTGTTATTATATTGTTATTTTTGCCCTGTTAATTACTCACGCATATATTTTGCATGTTATGTTGTTTTGATGTAATATTCATTAGTTGCTTGTGTTCACGAGTGTTTATTTAGTCCTCTCTTTATCTCTGCTTTCCCTCTAGTGATCCGATCAGCTCCAGTAATCGGTGGGTTGAAGCCACGCAGTGAAAACAACACTTCCACACTGATAAAATCCACTTTGTCACTGTTTCCCTTAGAGGATCTAAGCACCTTATCAATGCCAACACTTTGCCAGAGAGCTACTTGATGTTTCACGTCAAAGCCCGGAAAAGTGGTACATGTGGAGTCAGCAGGATACAGAAAATCTGTGCTGAGTTGTTGCGTTGGTGAGGAAGATATGATGTAGCGAGGGAGTAATGTTATCGATTTCATTATTAATTCATTTCATTTAGGTGAGCTGCTCCCTACACTTGACAATCACGGGGAATGCTGTGGGGATCTTGCATTCTTAGCTTCATTAAATTTAAAGGGCCAGTGTGTAACATTTAGGGGGATATATTGGCAATTGATAAGTATGTGTTTCTTTAGTGTATAATCACATGAAAATAAGAATCGTTGTGTTTTTGTTAGCTTAGAATGCGCCGTTTATATTTACATATGGAGGGTCCTGTTCAGCGGGTTTCAGCTGGTTGCAACCTGCAACCTTACCGCTAGAAATCGCAAAATCCTACACACTGCACCTTTAAAGTTTAGCAAACTGTCTTTCTTGACATATGAAAATAAGTCCTTCATGTGGTTTTACAGGTATCGACATTGTGGGAATTTGCTTTCTTGCCGAGAATTAGACGAGGAGATTGATACCACTCTCATCTGTCCGTTAATATGAAGCTGGTTAGCTTAGCATTTGGAAACAGGGGGAAACAGCTAGCCTGACTTTGTTTGGTTACGGATTCAACAAACAAGATATAACATGATATTTAGTGATATTTGTTTTAACCTTCAGACAGAGCCAACCTAGCTGTTTCCACGTTTCCAGTCTTTATGCTGAACTAAGCTAACTTTCTCCTAGCTATAGCTTCGTATTTAACTGACAGATTTAAGAATGGTTTCAATCTTCTCATCTAGCACTTGGCAAGATAGATAGATATATCTGTTTCCTAAAATACTGAACCATTGCTTTAAAAGTAAATTAATCCATTCTGATCCAGTTTTTTTTGTCAACATTCACTCATTTTTCAGAGTAAAACCAGACCTGCTCGGCAGCCAGTCTTTCATCGATTCCTTTTGGGCACTGCAGTCCAGCGAAATGGCAAAACCTCATTCATAAAATCTGCAACAGATGCCATACGTTCATTAACAGCTCTGAATTCTCCAACAGTTACCGTAGCCAATAGCATCTCTGCTAACAAGGTTCACGGGGCACGCTGTAAGTGACAGCCAGCTCAGACTGAAGCTCTCACTGTGAGGGTTCATGTTGTGTCATCTAATTGCTAACAATGTTGCTAAAAAACTAATAGGCCACAATACAAGCACAATAACAGTGCTATTTTTTTAACAGTGAGCTGGTATCGAGCCCAGATTCTTAACATTTAAGGATTGCATTGCAGTGTGTTTGTTAGCTTTGAATTTAAACATTGGATTTCACTATTACGATGCCTTCTGTTTTTTGACTGAGGTGTCCTGTTGCTGATGGTATCACTGAAGACTAAAAACCTGTCCTGTGCCCATAGCAACGGCCTGTTATACGTAGCAACGGTGTGCTATGAAGAAATAACAGACCGTACGACACCGTGATTAACCGGAATTGAGTGTTCAACAAAGCCGTGTAATAAGAAGCATTGTCGTCTTCTCAATGACACTCATTCTAATATCATTACCATGCAACTCAGCCACTATTTGGGTCACCAAATAGGAACCAACAGCAGGTTCACACTTGCTTTCGCTGTAAGCCCCCCTCCAACGAGCACCGCGCCCTGTCGTATGCCACCTCGTTGTGTCATTCTGCTGTGCTAGCCTCAGCCCCCGCCGCTGCCTTCATGTGCTGCTTAGGCAAATATAGAAAGAGACATCGCTCGTGTGACATGCAAAGCCACACACAGAAAACCCCTGAGAAGGTGCATCCGCACTTTCCGCACACTGTTACATAATAGATAGGCTACGGCAAAGGCAAGCACAAAAGAAAGAGGGAGACTATTGTGATGTGTGTGTGTGTTGGAGAGAGGGAGAGAGAGAGAGAGAGAGAGAGAGAGAGAGAGAGAGAGAGAGAGAGAGAGAGAGAGAGAGAGTGTGTTGGGATGAAGGGAGGGACTGAGAGAAAACTAATTAGCACAGCACTTTAAGCATCACGGGCCACAGACTGCTGCGAATGGGGACTGCCACAGACAATCCCAGTCAATTTTCCCACTCAGCGGAGAGAGAGCTGAGGCATGCTCTGACATTGTGTTTTATCTCAGCGGGCCTCTTCACTCATGTCATGAGCCGGAGAGGGAGGAAGAGAGAGAGAGAGAGAGAGAGAGGCAAGGTTGTTGGTCGGAGAGCGAAAAAGGATGGTGAATTAAGAAGAGAAAGAGCTAGATAGAGTAATAGCGCGAGAGGGAGACAGCTTAGGAGTAAAATCCGGAAAGACAAAGACGCAAAGCAGAGAGAAGACAAAGAGAGCAGAGGAGCTGCAGCACTTGGGCAGCAATGTTTGCTTTTATTAAGAATTCTTCTCAGCTTTAAAAGATGTAAATGACTGTATAAATGACTGGTCCACCAACGATACACTACGTCCAATCAATGACATTTGCACAAATGTCACTGGATTGTAGCGTATTCATAAAAGACAGGGATGTCCTGGAAGCAATTGACAATCCAGAGAATTGAAAATAAGGACTGCCCTTTGCGAGGCAATGCAGCAATGCGCCGTTTGACTCACAACATCTCTCCTGTGTGCATTTGATGAATACTGTCCTGGAGCTCCGGCCCTCTGTCTGTGAGGAAAACAAATGAGTACAGTATATCTCACACAGCTCCGTAAAGGCAGCATAAAGAGAGACCAGTCGCATGTTAGCTCCGTCCTGCAAGCGCCCACATGGCCCCTGTGTATGTACCCGTATCTAATCTGAATAAATCATCGTACGAGACAGCCTTTGCACTTTAACAGCTCTATTTTTATGGTCTCCCTACCATTAGCATAGACGCACAATACCCATCTAACCCCCCTCGCGAGCTGCAATATGCAGCAACCCAAACTGTTTGTGCACCGGAAAGCGTGATGAATATCTGAGGTGGAACTTCACCATATAGGATTTGATGTAAAACATTCAGCGGAGGATATCAAGAGTTTAGGAGATTAAAAACTGGGCTTCTATTGGCGCTAAAGGTACAAAAATATTTGGGACATCCTTTTAGCCATGAGTTACGGTCAGCCAGCCAGACGGCACCACTAAGATGGTGATCATGGTACAGATTCTATGTATCCTCATACAACGGTTCATATGATATATTACAACAAATTACTCGGCAGCAACGTAGTTTGCCACGCTTGGAGGTTTTGTTGCTTTTTGCCGCTCGTAGTTTGAACATAGCACATTGAAGTTCAGCCTCACAAAGCCGCTGGCATGGCGTGACAATCTCTCCTCCTCTCTTGTGCCATTGGCTGATGAATTTGCAAAGTGACAGCCAATCAGGCCATCTGGGGAAATAACGGCGGAGGTCCAACAGTCTTTTTTACTTAAGAAGATTCCTAACTGAGTAAAATGACCTGGAAGTATCTCAGTGGCAACCATGATAAGAGCTGGTCAAAGCACATCCTTTAGCATAGCAATCATCCTCTATGAAAGCAAAGGAGATAATGCCGTCCCACAATTCCTTGCGGCAGCAGCATTTAAAGCGACTGCAGACCCACGTCAATAACATCCGCCATCGCATATACGTAACCTAGTGTAAGTGCAGTCGGATTCTCTTTCTTTTCCTACGTCCTTATGAATTCTCCTTATCTTTCCTTGACCTTATGACATTTTCCATCAAGGTCAAGGAAAAATGGTTAAGAAAAAAAAAATTCTTTTGACTATTCGCCCGCAGCCTAAGGCCGGGGAGCTGCTCTTCTAGGTCTCTTTTTTTTTTTTTTTTGCCATTTGTGCTGCCTGTCGTGTTTGTGTACCGGTGAGCTGTTCTGTAAGGATTTAATCCACAGCTCTTTGAGAACCTTGTCATATTGAGGAAGCAATATTGTTGTTAGATTTACCTTCTGTGTGTTTTTTTTTAAATCTTAACCTTTAAGTTTCTTGCCAGGAAGCCTCGTAGGGGAGAGCTGCCAATTTTTGATACATACCTTTTCTCCTGTTTTTTCCTGTGTTGATAGGGAGTCAGGTTTTGAATTGTATACCTTTTTGTTTTGTCAGCTTTGTTGTTTCATTTAAGGACTAATTTGTGTGTTATTTGGCCAGGCCTCTCCCTGATGACGTCTGCATGCTTCTATATCAGGCAATAAAAGGTTAAATTGCACCACTTGACTCCTCATTTTCCTCATTTGGCTTTATGTTACTCCCCTCTCCCCGAGACCAACTCGGGGTCGTAACAAAGGAAATTACAATACTATTATGAAACGATTAAGCATGTAATATTGAACTTCATATCAGCTTTCTAATATATTTGTGCAGCCAGTGTTAATTCAGGATCAGCCCGCTGTTGGTTCAGTGCAAGTAAATGTCCATTGAGATGTTCGTTCTTGTGTTTAAACGACGCTGTTAGACATTAAATATTGAACACTTCCTTCAAAGTGTAGCAATCCAAATAAAATTCATTCATTGTGTAATGATCTCTATTTCGTGGACTATATCTCCCTGCATGCTCCGTGTTCATATTCTTATTTCCAGACTCTAATGATCGCTCATTCATTTCCCTGCCATTCTCCATGTAGGGGTGAGCACAATAAATGAAAATACAGAGAGGGAGTCTTAAGCAAAAGCGAGAGTGCTTTCTCTATTTCCACCATTCTCACTCCCTCTTTCACACACACAGAATCTGTGGGAATTCATTAGCCGGCCGCTGATTTATGGAACACTGTTGTCAGCGCATAATTAGCAGTTGAGAATTGTTTATGATGGCTTCGCAAGAGGAGTGGAAAGTGTGCGGTGAGGAGTGCGGTCCGAGGTCAAGACGGGCCGAAGGAAGGGAAGAAAGGAAGGAAAGAGGAAAGAAGTCGCAGAGTAACCGGAGCAGATGCATTTAGCAAATGGCGAAATCAACATAATTAGCTAATAAAAACTGATCCTGGAAGAGATCCTACAAGCACGAGGAGGGAAAATTGTCATAATTTGGCTTGTTTTCTTGAAGCCTCAATGATGTTATTTTTGCAATCATAAGCAAACTCGTGTCAGGATAGTAAATGACAGAATAAATATTTTGCTTTCTATAAACATATATTTTCTCTCGGAAATATTGCCTTGTGAAAGCTTGTTACGTTGAGATCAAGAGATAATTATATTGTGCTCGCAAAGGAAACAAAACAAGTAATAATTATCCTCACTGGTCTCCATAAGATCCTGTTATGTGTCAGGTTGCGTAATTGCAGCCCGAACTGCAGCGAGGGATACCAGCCATTATGAAAAAAGGCCATTTCAATACACAGCAATCAAAAAGTTTCAATTTTAACCTGTGTTTTTATTGCACTTTTGATTTCTTGTGCGTGACGAGAGCCTCTAGGGGCTCTGTGAATTATGACTCGTCTGTCAGGAGCAATGGTAGAAGAACAAGCTTGAAGTTATCAATGCAGCAGTTAAATGGACATTCCACGTGTAACGAGGACGCATTTCAGGCTTTTCATGTGTCAGTTGTACGCCACGCATCAAAACTACGTTAACGTCTGCAGTTAGGTTTAGGCAACAAAACCACTTAGTTTGGTTTAGGAAAAACCTCATGGTTTGGGCTCGAGTAAAATACGTATGGAAACAACATAACATAAGTTTGGTTATCAGGCACGTCTGAGGAGAACTAACCGTTACTCCAAATCTTTTATTCCTTCTGCTATCAGGTTATTAAACTCAGACAGAAGTCATTTTATTTCACAACTCCATGATAAATCATATAACAATGTCTATTTATTATCTATTTGTTTTCTCTTTTTTTCCTATTTATTATATTTTATTAACTGATCTGCTGTCCTTTAGCGACCTCGGTTTGTCAGGTTTACTGATCTGTGCTTGACATGACATTTTGGATGTTGTCTGTGTGTGTTTGTGATGGGGTAAGCTGTGAATTGAATTGCCCTTCTTGGGATCAATAAAGTTGTCTGAATCTCAATCTGAATAAATGTCATAAACGTCACTAAAAAACACGTGACAAATGTCACCAACGTAACTTACAAAACAAAACACCAGTGTCGAACGCCGCTCTCCTGGTTGAAAGTCCTGTGTTTGTTGGACCCATCCATTTCCCCTCTCGCCGGCCATAAGCGGCCTTTCTTGCTTTTTATTCAAAGCCACTAGCTCTGAGCGTAGCATATTAACATGGAAGCGTTTACACTGCTGTTAGTACAGACTATATGACATACAAATGACACGCCAAAAGCAAGAACTGCGCTTTTATTGCGCGCTTTTGCCTTTGCCGTCACAGTACGTTTTCCGTACTTATGTTACGTTGTTTCTGTACATACTTTACTTTGTTTACGTACTTATTTCATGCCCGACCGTGACGTTTTTCCTAAACCTAACTAAGTGGTTTTGTTTCCTCGATCTAACTGCGGACACTAACAAAGTTTTGTTGCATAACAGACAAAAAACGGTGTACAAATGACATGCGAAAAGCCTGAAATGCGTCCTCATGACACGCGGAATGTCCTTGTAATGTCGTGCTATTTGTACGCCTTCCCGTGAGACCGGGTTGGAATATTTAACTTTCCTTCATACATTCATCAGGTGGCTCATAAACATCAACGACTCCAAATGAATGATAATGTCGCTCCGTAACGGCTGGATGTGTAAATAAGCTACCGACCACGGCATGTTCACACATGGATCATTTTTAAAATACATATCATTTAGTTCGGAGGGCATGTTGGATCCTTTGCTCGATAACTAGTTTGCGTATAAAAATGCCTTCAGAGAAACTATGTCCTTGTTGTACCTTTGCATCATAATTACCAAACGTCACATTGAATGGACAAACTGTTATTGAGTTTTCGCCCTTTACTCAAACACCTCTAATTAACACTGACTATATTATTATACGTCAGATTGGGGCGGTTTATGGACCGTGTAGTCAGTAGCCGGATTGGCGAGTGATCTGTCCAATATTGCTAAAGGCATTTTCAAAGCAGAAAAGGTCAGTGGATTGATATTTGTCCACGCTGTGCATTCACACACACACACACACACACACAAACACACTTCTGGGATGCAGAGCCAACAGCCATCATTATCCCTCTCTGTCCCGGTAACCCACACACACACACACACACACACACACACACACACACACAGACACACACACACACACATCATAGTAGACGCACACCTCCACACACACACACACACACACACAGCACAGAAAATCAAAGGCGTGTTCATCTCAGAAGGAGGCTGAATCAGTGTCTGATCTGTTCTCGGGTCAGCCGGCCTCCCTTCAGCAGCGCATGGCTCAGGGTGTGTGCGTTTTCTGTGTGTTTGTGTGTGCGTCAAGATCAATACCCAGTTACAGACAACGCAGCCCCACCCTGCCTCAGGCTCTGGGCTCTAGGGAACACACACACACACACACCTACACGCA